>JAUPFT010000002.1:13694196-14894196 GCA_036936625.1 Parnassius smintheus behrii
ATGAACGAATACTCATTGTGAGCAATCGAAATCATCTCATATAATTCTCAATGAAAACAAAGCGATGTAATTATTATTCACTTTCAATGAATAAAAACTTTTTTTAAATTATTTTATTTAGTGGTATTTTCCTTTTTTGACAATCAATTTGAAATATCGATGCTCTCGTGCCATGGACTGACCAATTTTTGACGTAGATTTCATTTTATTCGAAAAAATTGTTATTTCTGTAATTTATTATTGAATCTATATAACGTGTATATCGCAGTCATCTGGATAAATCTGCTATTTGAATAAACGACTAGCGCGTTCATAGAATGACGACATTTAATTGAATGACTAAAGGACAACTCGTCAACTCGTTGAATTTCACGTTCAACGTCTTGGCTGAATGATATTCAGCCGCTGCTTCTAATACAACATTGCAAATATACTGTGATATCGCTGACTGCAGGTTAGGGTGCGGCTGGGGTTGCCCTTGGGCCAATCTAAAGCCGCGTATACTTACGTAATATACAAATATATATTTGGAATCACCTGACTGATTTTACGTCCGCTCTGTTCAAAGGCCTATGTTACAATCCATAGTCGGACGTTGAGTGACGCTTGTTCAATCAACGTTCAGCCTAGTCATTCAATTAAATGTCGTCATTCAATGAACGCGCTAGTCATTCAATCAAATAGCAGATTCAACCAGATGCCTGCGACATACACAGGGGCTCATAATTCAATACAGGACGTCACTTCCTTCCTAATTTAGTGTATATAAAAAGAACGTTTTCAGCATTTAATGTAATGTAAATATATAATATGTTTTTTTTCATATTAGAACATTATATTATGTTGATTATTAATTCACATCATTATGTGTATTTTTAAATTACTAATGAAAATAAATACAGATCGTATCTAAATATACGAAGTGTATAGCTGCGAAGCTCTGTGGCCATCGTTTCGGGTTATAATAACTGTATAAAAGATACCGTGATATAAAATACGTATTCTAGATCTAGCGTGGTAGTTGCGACAGAATAAGCAAAGAGATGCAACATCTCCTTACGGTGCCAGTGACTGAAGCCGATTAGAAAGAATTAGACAATGCGAGCTGCTCTTCGTTCGATTCGATCGAGTGGAAAGAGCTGAGTGTGTCCCGGCCAGAGATGAGAACACTTTTCAATGGAATGGAATATAGGGTGAATAGTGTTGAAATGCATATTGCACGTGGCAGTGCTGTGTATTTCGTGTACTCATCGAGATCTCCCAACGAGATATCATCTCGTGTCGAGAAATCCGGACTCTATCAAATTTTATTTAAGTTTTAAATTTGAATAAATCTTAACATCAGAATAAAAATCAAAATCAGTAAGAACTTTTTGTAAAATATTATAAAAAATGATTAAAAAAACATGTAATCGGTTACATACAGAAACGCCGCCAAATTAAATATAAATTTATTCAACTAATCAGTCTATCAGACCGTAATCTTTGTCTCAAAGCAGTAATTTACGTTGAATTATTCAACCGTTCAAATTCATTTTAATTGTTGTAGATTCAGGATTATCAGCACAATAATGAAATGGTTCTATTCAACTTAGCCAACGCCTGGTACTTAAAGCTCAGTTCTTCATGATTTTACCTGTTATAAAAATAACCTCCAATATAAACTATTATGATATATTTATAATTTTGGCTCATACTACATCTATTTTAATGTCATGTTTTTTTCTAATTTTTGAACGATATTTATGATGAAAAGGCAAATTTTAGTTAAATAATTCATATAGTAACGTTCGGAAAAGCAACTTTAAAAAACTTTTCATATAAAAGACGAAATTCAAAATAATTAACTACCCATCTTTAAAAACCCAGGTTTAATGAGTTTGTAACGGCACTGTAAGTGTGCTCAATGATGGAAACGTCACCGACCGAATAATAACCGAAACTTATAGAGCTCCGGGACCTGTCTTTCTGCCTTACAAGCATGACGATCAAGGCAAATACGTCCTGTTATAGGGGAGGCTCGGGTCCAGCAGTGAACTTTTGCGGGCTGATGATGATATATAAAAAGAAACTTAGCAGCATAGCACGCCGCCGGACAAGATGTACTGACTGGTGGAACACCCTGCAAGATATCTCCCCTTTACCACCGATAGCCATAAGTTTTAGTGACTAAACCCTAAACTAACATATTAAAGCGAAAATTCGAATTGTATAGCAGACCTATTTTTCTGCAAATGTTTTGTAGAACTGAGTTGACTAACAATAAATAACGACGTGAAATATTCTTTGAAAAAATCTATCAAAGACAGACCGACAGACACGTGTGCATTATTACCCCGTATTGCAGTATGAACGGAACACGTTTCACGTTCCTTCACGTTTCACGGTTCACGTTTACACGGAATACAAAAAAAAAACACTTGGTGATAAAAATGTCAGGAAACGTGGAAGTTGTGGAGCAATAGCTGGCAGACCAGAAGTTACAAACGCCGTTATTCGATCGGTTGTAATGCAACACCGATTCAACTCGCCTCGTCGCGGTTTTACCGATGTCGATACCGAGTACGTCCTTTGTACGAATGGGTTGGCTCGACCGGGGAAGCACCTTGCTCTTACAGAATACCAACGTTAGCGTTAGTAGCTTAATGCTGCTTTTCGTATGGTAGGTGTAGAGATATGGAAAACTTTTATACTTTTATACTGGTGATAATAGAGCGTGGAAATTTTTCTGTGTGGGTAGGTGCAATAAGTACATTGCTTTAGTGAAGTCTCCCAATTTAATATAAATTTTAATATATAAAACATTACAATAGTGTTGTTACTATATGGGAAACTAATGTACTAACCATTATACCTGCCAGGCAGTAAAATCCTTGCTTTTTACAAACTTAGTCAATAAAATCTGTCTCACAATTTTCTTACATTATCACTGCACAAGATATTTTCAAAATGGACGCCATTCAAGACTCAATAACACAACTTCAGAAGATGTTTACTCAGCGCATGGATATCTATCAAAGTGAGCTTCAAGCTGCAGCACCTTCAGCCTCCATTGCCAATTTGACATCCGAGTTCTCCTCATTCAGATTATTTATCATGACAGCCCTACGCAATCTTCAAGACCAGGTAGGCCTGTTGATGCACCAGGTGGATAATATGGAGATGCGGAGCCGGCGGAAGATTCTATTACTTCATGGACTTCCGGAGGAAAAGAACGAGGACACTGTACAGGTATTAGTGAAGACTTTTGTTGACCGTTTCAAGTTGTCTGGTTTCTCGGAAAAAGACATATCTCGCTGCCATCGCATGGGCCATACTTCCTCTTCTGACAAACCAAGACCCATCTTGTTTAAGTTGTGTGAGTTAGAGGTGAAGAACAAAATCTGGCAAGCTAAGACGTGTTTGAAGGGCACTGGTATCACTCTGTCGGAGTTTTTAACTAAAACTCGACATGAAGCCTTTATGGCAGCTCGACGGAGATATGGAATATCGAATTGCTGGACACGTGAAGGCTTTGTTTTTGTACTGGGTAGCGGTGGCGTTCGACATCGCATTAGCTCTTTGATCGAACTCGATAAAATCGTTGAGCCTCCTGTGTCGAAGTCGAAGACAACGACCGCGGTCAGGGAACCAACTGGAGCTTCCAAAAGTCGACGTACTGGCACCGCAGGCAAGAGATAGTGTCTTCGCTTAGTGTTTATTTACCACAATTTATTTGTATTTTTGTGTAGTCTCCATTTGCATAGTGTTGCATCTCTTCAATTTTTGTGTGTTAACTGAAACATCGTAGTTCGTAGTTATCTCTAATATTATAATAATTTACCTTCATAATTTTGTTTATTATGTGACACAATGACATTAGTGATTAAATAAATCATAGTGACAGCTATTAATATCTGTCATGCTGTCATTTGATTTGCTTATACTACTAGTCTTTTTGCCGGACCAGATCCGTAGATAATATTTATCTGTCTTATTATTTATGGTAAGACTGTGCTTTTTCTATATTTTTTTTTATTATATTAATTAGTCTTAAGTAAGTTATCTAAATATATAATTCTACCGATGCCACTGCCGGCAGGTATGAAAGAAATGTTTTGTTAAGTGCATAATTGTTGGCAATTTTATTTTAATAATAGTTCATAACATATTATTATTTATTTTGTAGGTATTATATCCAGACTTATATAATATTTATTTGTTATACATTATACAGGTATATATTTAATTTTTATTGATTTTGTTATAGCTTAGTTTATGTTATAGTTTTGATTAGCATGTGTGATATTTTAGAATTTGATGATATTTATTTTTCTTGCTCTTCTTCTAGCTCATCCGATAAGACCTATAAAAGCGCCTTAAGCGATGATTCCACTCATTTACATGATCAACTAGTAGCCGTATTCTGTAATTATAGTAAAAATCTTAATATAGTCCATATTAACGCTCAAAGCATTCATGCTCATTACGCTGATCTTTTATCAACCTTCGATTCTAAATATGTTGATGCCATACTTGTTTCTGAAACTTTTCTAAAGCCTGAACTTCCGTCGGTACAGTATTGTCTCCCTGGTTTTCAACTTATACGTAATGACAGGGTCGGCAAAGGTTATGGTGGAGTGGCAATCTATTTGAGAGCTGACATTCCTTATAAAATAGTTGATCATTCACCCAATATATACACAAATTTTGCTGAACATTTATTTATTGAAATTACTATTAATCATTCTAGGACTTTGCTTGGGGTCTACTATCCCCCCTCTCGCAATATAAATTATTTTTCTTCTTTGGAAGAAAAACTTGTAAATCTAACTCCGCTTTATGATAATACCATTATTTTAGGTGACTTTAACACATGCCTGTTAAAGAACGATTCTCGTAGCAAAAAACTGCTCTCCCTGGTGTCATCTTTTAATTTACATATTCTTCCTCTTTCTGCTACTCACCATTCGCCTAATAATAGCCCTTCTCTTTTAGACCTTATTCTTGTTTCTGATGCTGACCGGGTTGCTTCCCATGGACAACTATCTGCGTCTTTCTCTTACCACGATCATATCTTCCTCTCCTATAAAATTCAACGTCCTAGGCGTAAATCGAAATTCTTACTCCTAAGAAGCTTTAAATCAATTAACCTGGAGCGTTTGAGAGATGATGTAAATAATATTGACTGGTCCCCTGTTCTAAATTCCGAAGATGTTAATCATAAGGTTTATGCTTTTAATCACCTCATTTTAACACTATTCGATACACATGCACCTCTTAAGCGAGTCAGGGTTAAACACTTTCCAGCCCCCTGGCTTTCAGAGTCTATAAAAGCAGTAATGGCCAAAAGAGATAAAGCTAAGAGGCGTTATAAGAAGCACCCTACTAATGAAAATTTATTCACATATAAAAAACTGCGTAATCGCTGTAGTAAGATGTGTCGTGATGCTAAGAGGAGACATATTTATAATGAGGTTGAAAATTCTCATTCCGCTCAGATGTGGAAATTTTTTAGAACCCTGGGTATTGGCAAATCATATATTGATTCTAATATCTCGTTTGATTTGACTGCACTCAACCGGCACTTTTCTGAGCCTCCGATTTCTATTGATGACTCTATTAAGTCTACTACACTTAATCTTCTCTCCAATATTCCTAAACCGCTGTGTTCTCCTTTTAATTTCAGTAAAGTTACTGATGGTGACATAAAAAAATGCCTTTTAGCCATTTCCACTAAAGCTATTGGCTATGACAATCTTTGTATGCAAATGATTAAACCTATCACTAATGAACTTGTCCCTATTATCACTCACATTATCTCTTCTTCGCTTGAGACGAGCTCCTTTCCGACTTGCTGGAAAAAAGCATTCGTCATTCCCCTTCCAAAAACTTCTAACCCTAAATCTTTATCCCAATTCCGCCCCATTTCCATTCTTCCGATCTTATCTAAAGTACTAGAAAATATAGTTCAGAGGCAACTATCTCAATTCCTAACTGTTCACAGCCTGCTGAGTCCTTTTCAATCTGGTTTTCGTCCAGGCCATAGCACAGTCAGCGCTCTGATTAAAGTGTCTGATGATATTCGCTGGGCCATGGACAAAAGACTTCTCACTGTTTTAACATTATTGGATTTTAGCAGTGCATTTAATTCCGTTGATTATGACATACTTCTTGGTATTCTTGCGTCCTTAAACATTTCACCATCAGTAATCACTTGGTTTAATTCTTACCTTAGGGGTCGCTCGCAGTGTGTCCGCCATGAGGAGGATTTCTCCGAGTGGTGTGATCTTACGGCGGGTGTTCCTCAGGGTGGTGTTCTTTCCCCACTTCTCTTCTCTATTTTTATTAATGCTCTCACTACTGTTCTCTCCTCTCATTATCATCTCTATGCTGATGACTTGCAATTATACCGTCATTTCAAAGTCCAAGATATAGATGAGGCTATTAATAAGATGAATGCTGACTTAAGTAGCATAAGCAGTTGGGCAAAATCGTTTGGTCTTCGTGTTAACCCTGCTAAATCCCAAGTAATGATTATCGGCAGCTCATATATGCTTAATTTATTAGATCGTTCGAAGATCCCTGCAGTTACGTATGATAATACTCAAATTCCATATACAGAGACCGCTAAGAACTTAGGTGTTATTTTTGATAATAATTTGTCTTGGGTCGCTCACATTAATATGATTAGCAAAAAAGTGAACTACTCTTTTCAATCTCTCAAGCGTCTCCAGATGTTTTTACCGTTAAAAACTAAGATAACCTTAGCTCAAGCACTTCTTCTTCCTCTCATTGACTACGCTGATGTTAGTTTTTTGGATGCTTCAGAGGAGCTGTTGAACAAACTGGAACGTGTTCAAAATTTGTGTATACGTTTTATTTTCGGTCTTCGTAAGTTTGATCATGTTTCAGAGTACAGGGCTCAATTAAAATGGCTTCCTATCCGTAGACGTCGAGACTTACATGTGTTATCATTTCTATACTTTCTACTCTTTAATCCTCTTGCACCTCCATATCTCCGCGAGCGTTTTGAGTATCTTGTACCCCGTGAAACTCAGTGCCGGACCACTAAACAACTACTTCTCAAAACTCCTTCTCATTTCACAAGCCGATGTGGTGGATCCTTTACAGTAAGGGCGGTCAAGCTATGGAACTCACTCCCACATGACATACGTGCTAGCTCTTCTCTTGATATATTTCGGAGCAGAGTAAAGAAATATTATCTGTCAACTTAGAATTATAAATATTTACATATTTTATGTATTTATATGTATAATTGTATATATATGTATGTGTATGTATGTATGTATGTGTATATATATATATGTCTGTATGTGTGTATATATATATATATATATATATGTATATATGTATATATATGGATATAGGTATATATGTATATGTGTGTGTATATGTGTATATATGTATATATTTATTGTCTTTATTGGTATATATGTATGTAAATCAATAGAAATAAGAATAAAATAAATAAGAAAATAAATTATACTTATATGTTATACACTTATATGATAATTGTTAACTGTAACTTATAGCCAATTTCTATTAAGTAGCGTTATGTTAATTATTAAGTACGCACGCTGCTACCTACTTGCTTTATATATAAAACTATTTCTCTCCCAATAGGTTTGCTGGAAGAGAACTCTTATTAGGGTTAAGCTCGCCTTTGTACATTTATTTAAATATTTAATAATTGTTACCAACTTATTGTGTGTACAATAAAGAATATAGAAATTTCAAATTTAAATGCTAATGTATGGGTCGTAGCATTCAATTACATTCTTTTAAAAAAATCGTTCAAGAGCGTATTGGGCCACGCTCAGTGTAGGGTTCCGTAGTTTCCCGTCCGTCACAATAAGTGTTCCCACTTATGAGTTTAAAGGTGGGTATCCATTCTGTTCGCGCTCCAGCAGCGCTCCGCGCTCCTGCAACTGCTCATGGTAGTGGGTACTGTTGTTTCCATCCAAGTTCAAAATGATTTTCCTAGAAAGTCCTTATAAAGTTCTACTTTTTAGATTTTTTCATATTTTCTAAGCTTGTGGTTCAAAGGTTAGAGGGGGGGGGGGGAACACATTGTTTTTTACTTTTGGAGCGATTATTTCCGAAATTATTGACATTATCAAAGAATGATTTTAGTAAACCCCTATTCATTTTAATACCTTTCCAATAATATATCACACGTTAGGGTTGAAATTAAAAAAAAATCACTTCCCACTTTACATATAGGGGGCTACCCTAATAAAACATTTTTTTCCAATTTTTATTTTACCACTTTGTCGGCGTGATTGATACACATCGGTCACAGAGATTAAGCGAGGACGGACAGACGGACAGACAGACATGGCGAAACTATAGGGGTTCCTAGTTGACTACGGAACCCTAAAAATGGGCCGCCTCGGTATCGTGAGTGCAAAGCACATGATATACTTTTTAATGGTAACGGCATTCCATCATAGTCCTCAGAGGTGAAAACGCATGTACATTTTGGTTTCGAATTGATTGGCTACTGCTTCCACTTATTGTGTATGTGGTCGTTTGCTATTCTTATTCCATTACTCTTTTAATTAGTATTTTATGACACGATTTAAATAACCTTCACAAGTAACACAACTCGTATAATACGCCTAGTATCACTGAATAATGTAATTTTAACAAATCATTCAATATATTGAAGCTTGCGTTCAGTTTGCCTTAATTATATATTTATATGTACACTATATGACAAAGTTGTTTCGTATTAATTAAATATCATGTACAAAACGACTTTGATGTGTCATCACGATGCTCCTCTGTTATAACCGATAGAATATGAGAAGTAATTAAGATAGTATATCGAAGCGTTTCAGTAACAATATTTTAGAGAAATAATTAAATTGGTTAAATAAAAAACAAGCGTTGCTGATTCTATTGGATGTTATAAAAATTGGGATTTATTTAGCAGCACTGCTTTATACTTGGCTCCTCGAATCATGAATAAATTGAACTCTGAGCTGAACTTAGTAATGAAAAAATAAATATACAAACGGCGTTGTTACAAGTGAGTTCTTTAGACATCAATGATAGCATCGTATTCTGAATATACATTATTTTTATAAGCACTGCGAAGCAATAAAGCCTCCGTGATTCACGACGAAGTGTTTCATGTGTGTTAAACTTAATATTTTTGCTGATAAATTTCAAGAAAATCTAAAAATTAATTGCTCTTATCATGAAATTGAATCTAAATATGATGATGGCTCGGCAGCGCATTGGCTAATCGTTTGGTAGTGGCGCTGCGGGGCCGCGGCTTCGATTCCTTTATTATATTTTAGATTATACAAAATGTTTGTATAATCTAAACTAATTATTCCAGATCCGTTTGTCCATATTTAATATAAATATATGTGAAATGCTTCCACGGTACATAAGAAAATCTTTGTGTGGAAGGTAAAGTTTTTTAAACTAAAAATAAATTTTCAGATCCACTTTAAAAATAAGCCGACAAATATAGCAAATCCATATTTAAATATATTTTTACAAATAACGAACACTGGTGGAGCGACGAGCCTAAGGCTACCGAAGTCTAGTTCCCCGGTCGAACCTTAAGCCTATTACGCGAGCTATTAACTAAAGTGGACTGTGTCTGCGAAATGCTTCTACGCTTACGTAAAGGCGACTACTATAGCATGCAATACAATGCACTCGCTCTTCCCTAAAACTAAACTATTATTTGCCAAATCTATGAAGGGAATCCTGCTTGATTAGGAAAAACAAAATTGGAGCGGATTAACACAATTAAACACAATTATATCAAGCAGGAAATATTAGGAACGTTCACTCACCGGGGTGTTTTCTTCTATGCTGCTTAGGCACTATATTGCTGCGACTTCTGGAGGATACTCTGGGTCGACTCTCCGGAGCCCCAGAGATACGTCGGGAGAGAAGCGGTGTGGTTTCAACGACGAGCGTGGCGGGAAGAGAGCGGTGTGGTTCCAACGACGAGCGCGAAGGGAAGAGGGTGCGCGTCGGTCGCGCAAAAAGGCACGCCTTTTATTCCTTCGGTTGCGATGATTACGTGATATTCTAGAATCGTCTTCTTTCCCCTCCCACCCCACCACCCCGATTTGTCGATAGGATGGTATGAATGATATCGTTTTGGAAAGGATAAACGATTTGGCAAATCACTACCGTCAAAAATAAAATACGAATGGTTTTCCGCGCAACCATCTCCCCCGCCCTTGAAGGATTTCCTTCAAAATTAACTAAAACAACTAGAGCTAAGATCAAACTAACAAAATAACTAACTAACGCTAAGATTACCTAAATTCAACTACAATTTCTAATTTAGAAAGCTAATTTAAATTATGAAAGAGGCAAGGGGCACAAACGGACAACAGGACGCAGGTAAGAACCAACCGTGGTCTTAACGCGAGCTACTCTAATTACTCCGTCGGAACCGGGAAAGACCTCTTCGACAATTCCTAACGGCCAATGGAGAGGCGGCGTGTTCTCTTTGGTGAGCACAACTACAGTTCCTACATCTAAAGGCTCAGTTGCTGTGTTCCATTTTTGCCGAGACTGCAAAGTATGCAAGTATTCCATCCTCCATCGTTTCCAAAACGATTGCACTAACCGGTCTAATAATTTGTGGCGTGCGGAAATGCTAAGTCTGTTCTCATCCATATCTGCGGCGGGCAAATACTTTAAAGGCGTTAAATTCAAAAAATGTGCTGGAGTTAGAGCCAGCGGTTCCGAGGGGTCACTAGACAACGTACGACAAAGTGGGCGGCTATTCATTACGCATTCAATTTGAGCGAGCACCGTACTTAGCTCTTCGAAGGACAAAATTTGATCAACTATTACTCTGTATAAGTGACTCTTTAGACTCTTAATATTAGTCTCCCAATTGCCCCCAAAATGACTCGCGGCTGGGACGTTCACAGACCACTCAATGCGGTTCTCGGCTAGAATGTGAGCGAACTCCGAATTATAATACTTGCTAGCTAAGAGCTCATGTAGTTCTGATAAAATACGTTTTGCACCGACGTAGTTCGTACCGTTATCCGAATACAATTTACTCACAGGGCCACGGCGGGAAAGAAATCTTTTAAATGCACCCATAAAGCTTGCTGTGCTTAGATCACCAACGAGTTCTATATGCACCGCTCGAGTAGTTAGACATACGAAAATGCAGACGTAAGCCTTTGTGGATCTTATACCACGCCCGCGAGTGAGCGTGACCTTAAACGGACCAGCGAAATCAGACCCGGTGTGCGTAAAGGGCTTTACTGATTGTATTACTCTACAAGATCTAAGTTCCGCCATTTCCTGAAATGACGGCTTGGGGCGTGCCCGAAAGAAAGCTATACATCTGTGCAGCCGACTGCGTATTAAACTACGTGCAGAAAGAATCCAATAATTCTGACGCAAGATCGACATCAGCAGGTCGGGGCCTGCGTGCGAGTTCAATTTATGATGGTAATCGACTAATAAATTCATGATATGGTATTTACGCGGTAAAACTATAGGGTGCCGTTGGTCGAAACTCAACTGCGAGTTGGACAAGCGTCCACCTACCCTTACAATCCCATCCTGTAAAAATGGCTTAAGGCGTTGAAAGGCGCGACTACAAGCTCTATTCGATTGTAATCTTGTAATTTCTTCAGAAAAATGCGCACGTTGAAGTTCACGCAGTACTAGCGACTCGGCATAGTTGTAATCGGACGCTAAGACATACGAACGTTGCGGTAAAAGCTTCGCGAATCGACAAACGTAAATTACGCTACGCAATAATTTTGACCAAGAGGACAAGCGGTTCGCCAAAGCAATGATTGGAGAAACCTCGCTCGAAACGTTCGCCACTAGAGCGTGTCTCTTCTCTTCCGGCGGTTGTGACACTGACGAAGGTTCGAAATCATTTCAATAGACAGGCCTGTTGGTCTAGTGGTTAGTGACCCTGACTGCTATGCCGGAGGTCGTGGGTCCGATTCCCACCCAGGACAAATGTTTGTGTGATGTATATGTATTTAGAATATTTATGTATTTAGAAATATATAAGTATGTTTATGTTGTCTGTGTTATCAGTTGTCTAGTACCCATAACGCAAGCTCTGCTTAGCTTGGGACTAGATGGCGTTGTGTGAAAGTTGTGGAATATTATTATTATTATGGGGTATCTATATAGTTTTCTCATCTGGTTGGGTTCTATAAATATATAATTATAAGTGAAAATGAAAAGATAAATATACATAAATATCAATAACATAAAATAAATATAAAAATACATAAATAAATAAAAGCCCAACCAGATGGAGGCCCTCGGCAGGGGAGACCAAACGGCCGAGGGTTAGGGGGAAAGGGAAAGAAACCGGCGGACGATGCGGGCGGTATCGATGAGCACCGCCTTCTGCATTTGAGCCCGGAGCGGTCCGCCACGTAGTCCCAGTCGCCTCAGATGACCCGAGAGGCTGACTGGGATTAGCCCGTTTGCAGAGACGACTACAGGAATAATTTCAGTCGGCAGACCACCCCACATGTCGGTCACCTCGTGAGCCAGGTCCAGATATTTTGTTCGTTTATCCGTTTCGGCTTTCACGAGGTTCTCGTCATACGGAATGGTAATGTCGACCAAAAATATCCTTGACTGTGCCCAGTCTATCAACACAATATCAGACTTATTCACAAGAATAGTCCTGTCTGTGATGATGGCCTGGTCCCAATAGAGCCTGGCGCGATCATTTTCGAGCACGGCTTCCGGCAAGTACTTGTAATACGGCAATTTTCGGTCCACGAGACCGTATTTCAGAGCGAGCTCCTGGTGTAGAATTCTGGCTACTAGGTTGTGCCTGTGCAAGTACTCAGAGTTAGAAAGCGCCGAACAACCGGAGATGACATGCCTAAGTGACTCCCCGGGATGGCGACAAGCTGGCCAGACGTCGACAGTGCCATCCTTTAGAATGTATCTCCGATAGTTGTTGGTCTTAATAACCTGATCCTGTATTGCACAGACAAAACCCTCGGTTTCCCCGAAGAGGTCAACGAAACGTAGCCAGTTGAGGGAGGCGGCTGTATCTACGTGAAGCTCATGTAGAGCCCTGTAGTACCTCCCGTGGAGCTCCTTCTCCTTCCATACGGTCTCCCGGTCGGAAATGCTCTGTACTGCCGGGTCTTCCCATTGCTCGTTGGCTAAGGATAGAGGGGTAAGTCCTTTATCACTAGAAATGACGTCATTATAGAATGGATCATCCGATCTCGCCAGGAAGTAATGACGGAGGCTTCACACTTCGCGATTATGCATGGTGAGCGCGCTCAGGAAGCCACGCCCACCATGCTTTCGTGGCAAGTACAGCCTCATTACCGGCGATCTCGGATGATGCATCCTATGGGACGTCATTGTAGTGCGGACTTTTCTATCCAGGGCGTTAAGTTCAGTCTGAGTCCACCTGAGTATGCCAAAGGTATACATGAGGACAGGCATGACCCAACCGTTATATGCATGTGTCTTATTCACACCGGACAAAAGGCTGTTAAGCACTTTGGTCAAGCGTGCATATAACACGTCGCAAACTGACTGTTTCATACCAGCCTCATCGATACCGATGTTCTGTGACATACCCAGGTATCGGTATGTTTCAGCCTCGGAAAGGGTTCTTAAGTTGACGGGCATAGATAAGTCTATGCCCTCAGAGTTAGCAACCCTTCCCCTCTCAACATGGAGGACCGCACACTTATCCGTCCCCAGCTCCATTCTAATAGAATTGCTAAATTCACACGTGATGTTTAGCAATTCCATAAGATGCGAGCGACTGGAGGCGAATAATTTGAGGTCATCCATATAGAAAAGGTGGGTCACTTTTGTACCTCCTTTCCGAAGCTGAAATCCCCTCCCGGAGCCCTCGAGTAAAGTACTGAGAAGGTTCAAAGAGAGGCAGAACCAGATTGGACTCAGACAGTCGCCCTGGAATATACCCCTTCTTATCCTTATGCGGCTTTCCGCAGCCGTCATCCGCTCGCCTAGATGACAGAGGATCGTACTCCACTGCCCCATACACTGCTCGAGGAAGTCTCGAACTGTACAGTCAATCTTGTACAGCTCGAGGACCCTCTTTAGCCATGTATGGGGCACCGAGTCAAATGCCTTTCTGTAATCTATCCAGGCGGCGGAGAAGTTCCGACGGTTGCGTTTCACCACTTTGCCAATGACCGCGTCAATGAGGAGTGGTACCTTGGTTCCACGACCGCCGCCCCGACATCCATTTTGAGCGCGCGACATCACCTGATTTAAGTCCAGGTGACGAGCGATTCTCGCACTCAAAATGGATGTTAGCGTCTTGTATATGGTCGGTAGACACGTGATGGGGCGGTATTTGCTCGGGTCTGTGGCACCCTGATCTTTAGGAACCAAATGAGTGATCCCAGTAGTTCTTCACTACTTGGATCGCTCATTTGGTTATTGTTGGCTTGGGAGCGACTTCTGGTTGAGAGCCTCTTGAAACTGTCGGGCGAGCACAGGGTGACACACCATGAATCCCTTCAGCCAGTAGTGATGCAGCCCGTCAAGCCCCGGACTTTTCCAGTTCGGGGCCCTACGGACCGCCTCAGCTACGTCATTCGGCGTTATGATGACGGGGTCCATGGGCGTAATACCCGCAAACTGACTCGCCACAACTTCCGTCCAAGGGCCCTCGTTGTGGTTTACGGGCTCTGACCACAGGCTGCGCCAGAATGCGACCGGTTCGGCCTGATTTGGTGCAAGGCCCGTTCCACTTACTATTGGTCGCTCCAATGATTTATAGAGCCTCTTCTGATTCTGGCGATATACCGATCTGATCTGATCGGTATATCGCCGAATAAATATCGGAATAGCGAATCCGCTTTCCCCAAGCAGCTATTCTTTGCTTCAGGTCGTCCATGCGCTCCGTCAGTTTTTGCATTATATCCGGCTGGGACAAACTAACATTTGTCCCAGCAAACGCCATCCTGACGGTGCGCACAGTCTTTGGCCTGGTATTGCCTGACCTGAAGCATATCAGTCTGCCGATGAGGGCTCTAGCCTTTGCGATACGTTCTTCAATTCTTATTCTCCAGGCTGGGATAGCACTACTTTGTCCAGTAGCGCGTCCAGCCGTGGAAAGTTTGGCGCCTATAATACGGCAGACTGCCAGTGCGGCGCCAAAAAGAATTGAGTCCGTCTCGCAAAGGTCCCGGCTGGCTTCCAAATAGGTAACCAGCATTGGGTTCAGAGCCCTCACGACAGCCCGATTCCGCTTGCTTAGGGCTAAGCGGGGAAGTCGCGGTCGATTTTCGAGATGCGTACTGCGCGTTTCCACAATCGCCTCTTCCAATTTACTCCTCATTTGCTCTAGTTCCAGTTCCTGGGCGACTGTTCCGTCATCGTTTGAATCAACCACAATTGGCCTATTCAAGGCGGCATCCACATTTGCCGTTTGCTCAGCAAGTTGTGGCGCCGCATCCTCAGCCGCAGCATTTTCAACCGATGAAGGAACAGCCTCACGTCGTAGCCGTTCGAGTTCGGTGACATCAAATGTATTTGAGCGCAAGATATACCGAACTCGGTCTGCCAGGTTTTGCTCGGTGACGGTTACAGATGGCTCCAGCTCAGCAAAAAGTCGATGCATCCTTGCCCGATACGCAAAACCTCCAGTTTCTCCCCCCTTCGCCCTAAAATACGCCCGCAATGCGTTGCTGTTCATCTGGGTTGTCCAACGCATGCGGCGTACTCCACCAGTGGCGGGTGCCGATTGCTGAGCCCGCGAAGACCCTGCCGGCACCAAGCCAGCTGGTGGGGATGATGGATGCGAGGAGCTGCTGGGTGGTCGTGCAGCACCTCGCGCTCGGCTGGCGGTTCGCATGCTGTCGCGTCCAGCGCCAGCTCCAGACGCGCCCTGGCGACCTCCAGGCAGCGGCCCTTTGCGCGTTCCATTTACTTCCATCATCCATTTTAGGGCGTCATTTAGCGGGAGACGCCCAGTCCCGGCGCCTTATTATTATTATTACTATTATTATTATTATTATTATTATTAAATCGTTTATTGGCCATTGCGAGGGATCCAAGTGAATCCAAGCAGGTCCGTGGAACCAAAGCGGGTGGTCCATTATTTGCATCGGGGTGAGTCCACGGGATAGACAATCGGCGGTGTTTTCCGTACCGGACACGTGATAAAAGTTCCGCGTTTCTAACTCGTCTTGCATCTTGGCCACTCGGTTCGCGACAAACGTATCCCAACGGTGGGGTGAAGAATGAACCCAGCATAAGGCGACGGTGGAGTCGGAAAAGGCAAATATCCTTTCTATGTGAACTCTATCCCTACATGCGCTGATAACTGCGGTAATAAGCTTGGTGAGTACTAATATTGCGCAAAGCTCTAAGCGCGCCAGAGAGACAACCTTACGGGGGGAGACTCTCGACTTAGAACTAATGAGGCTAATCGAATTTCTACCATTATTCTGGACGTGGAAATATACAACGCCCCCGTAAGCCTTCTCGCTTGCGCCTGCAAACCCAACGACCGTTATGACGCTATTTCTATCGACGTTTATATGACGCGTTATTTTAATTTCTCTTAGTAAAGGAAGTTCCTCTCTAAAACGCTGCCACAACCGAACAATGCTGTCAGGCGGCGAGTCATCCCGGTCGCATTCAAATAACCAAAGTTGTTTAATCAAAAGCTTAGCGTATAATACCACCGGAGCTACGAAACCCATGACGTCCCATAATCTAGCAACGCATGACAGTATTGTGCACTTTGTGCACTTCTCTACGGGCGGATTTACCTTAAGGCTAAACACGTCGGACTCAAGTGACCAACACAGACCGAGCACCTTGTGTGTATCAGAATCGTCGAATTCCTTTATTGCCGAAAGACGATGTGATAGTGGGATTGTATCTAAAACCGGACGCGAATTACTAGTCCACTTGATAAGATCGAATTGACCCGATTTCATGAGCTTTATAACCTCGGCGGTGGTTAGGGTGGCCTCCTTCACGCTATCGACCGAGTACAAAAATTATCCATATACAATCCGCTCTCAATTGCCCTCTCAGCTTTAGGATAAGAGGGACCTTCATTGTGAGCGAGCTGTCTCACCGTGCGTAACGCATGAAATGGGCTCGACTTTAAACCAAAACAAACGCGGTTAAATTCAAACACCATTAGAGGTTCCTTTGGGTTGAAACGATATAAAATGCGTTGAAATCTACGGTCGCAGTCACGGACCCCTATGCAAAGGAACATTTGGTGAATATCGGCGGATAGTGCTATACTAAACAAACGAAAATTGGCTATTATATTAAATAAACTGCCCTGTAAATTTTGCCCACTATAGAGGATGTCGTTAAGCGACAGGTGAGTGCTAGTTTTAGCACTAGCGTCGAGCACTACACGAACTTAGATGTAAGTTTGTCCTCCCTAATGACCCCGTGATGTGGTATGAAATACGACGGTGTGTCTTCGTAGTTATCTAATTTCGAAGCCACAAATGATATGTAACCTTCTCTTATATATTCGTTAATGACGCCGTCATAAGCTTCTTTTAACTGGGGTGAAACGAGTATCCTACGTTCCAAGCTGTAGAAACGTTTTTCCGCCATGTGACGCGAATCGCCGAGAGATAAAACATCTCTTTTAAAGGGTAGCGCTACACTATATCTACCGTCGCGATCACGAACGGTCGTGCGGACGTAAATTTTCTCGCATAATCTGTCATCTGAGCTAGCTATGGGTGGGACGTTCACCTCCTCCGATTTATATATTTAAGTAGTTCGAGATCGTATCTCAAAATAATCTCCTTCTAAGTACCCCTAGACATTCCTCTTCCTTCTATTCTAATTCTTTTACGGTTACCGCTATACGACTATGGAATTCTCTCCCCTTACATATTAAAAAATCTAAATCTCTTCCTATATTTAAAAATAAATTAAAACTTTATTACCTTTCCTCTTAAGTTACTACCTGTCGTCATTCATTTTTTTTTTGTCTCTTTCTTTAATCATTTATGTTCTTCTATTTATCTTTCTTTATCATATTCTGTACACCCCTTCCGCTATCTTTAAAATAGTATCCTCTGCCCTAAGGTTGCCTGGAAGAGATCGCTGTTTTAGCGATAAGGCCGCCTGTTGTACCAATGTCCCTTTAAATATATAAATAATGTAATATGTTCCTTGGTGTACAATAAAGTATATTTTACTTTTACTTTTACTCCTCCATCTCCCAAAATTTGCGGACTAACGACTCGAGCGGTTCGACAGCCATACCACAATAAGAGGATGCCGAAATACTATCTATGATGGGGGCGGAGCCAACGATGACATAGCCCAATACGGTTTCCAGTGCGTAAGGCGCGGTATGCGAGGAGTTGCCCCTGACCTTATTGTTTAACAAAAGATGAGGGAAAAGCGATGCTCCAATGAGCATGTCTATGTTTCCAGGAACGGCGTAAGTGTCGTCCGCTAGAGTCAAATTTTTAAATTCAAACAATGCCGAGGTGTCAACCGAAACGGTTGGCAACCGTTCAGTGACCCTATCTACTACTAGTGCATTTATATCAAAGTTAACATTACAATCTATCCGAGAGTAAAATTTTAAATTTATATATCCCTGGGTAGCTTTACTAGTATCTCCCATGCCTTTGACTACAGGACATGAAGGTGACCTATTTATTACTAAGCCTAAGCGCTGCGAATGAAGCTATTTTGGGCTCCGCTGTCCAGCAGTGCACGGACGCCTTGTTCGTTTCCACGCGAATCCCTAACCAAAATACGTGCAGTACCCAGTAACACGGTTGAAGGAGGTTGTGCTCCCATATTTGCCAATGAGCACAGAGCGACATCACCAGGTCGACCGCTAGAATCGTTGACTTTAGTAGGGGTGAATTCCTTGTCCGCTTTAATTGACGCCGCTATGTTGCTATTTTAAAAATGTAATAGCGTGTGATGTTTCCTGGCGCACTTGCTACATACGGAACTAGAATTGCATTTTGCAACTAAATGCTTATCGCTTAAGCAGTTCAGACATAGGTTGTTTGTCTTCACTAATTTATAACGTTCGCTTGGTGAATATTTACGAAAAGTCGCACAATTGTATAAATTACCGTGTTTATCTTTACATATGATACAGGCATGCTGAAATTGTGCCGACGTTGCGGTTACGTACGTTAACGACCCTGCTATTTTAGATGATTGAGTCTGTCTACGGTCGACGCACTTTTTAATCTCCTGTTTAACGTTCGGGGAGCGCTGCATAACCTTTATTTGATCTCGCACAAACGGTGCTAATGAATGAAAGGGAGGCATCTCCAAGCTACCATGCTCCATTTGAAACGCACGCACGATGTCGGGGTCTAACTTCTTTAGTGCAATATGGAGAAACACCACGTCCATAAGGTCATTAAATTTCAAATTCTTAAGTGCAGCCACCGATGCCACAAATTTATCTAAAAACTGCTCTAAGCCGTTGATGCTAGCGGATGATATAGGTTTAAGATCGAATATCTGGTTCAAATATTCGGAAGCTAACATTATCCTATCTTCATATTTAGTTTTAATCGTTTCGAATATTAACAAGTAATTGTTTGCTGTAGGTGTAAATCCCGAGCAAATTGGCTGTGCCCTGCCACTAAGTTTACTAATTAAATAATATAATTTTTCAGCGTCCGATAACGATGGGTTGTTGTGTAAATTGTTTTGAAAACTACTGAAGAAGAAGGGCCATGTCTTAATATCACCATTGAATACCGGAATATCTATTGGCGGCAACCTAATTGAGTCACGTGGACGTACCTGTATTTCCGGCTTTGCTTCGTTTTGAGCTGGAAATTGTAAGTGTTTCGCCGTTCTTTTCACGCGACACAATATATCTTCAAATGCTAGAAGCGGTTAGTAGTTCACTATATATTTCGGATCGATGTGTAATTCCAAATGATTAATTTGGTCTAATATTCTTTCGTAATCCGTCCGCAAAGAATCTACCGTTTCAATTTCATTCAAAAAAAGTTTCCCGCACTGCTTCTACATTAATGTTCTTTATATGATCACTTATACTTTGCATACGCGAAAAAAGTATGTCCCTCTTGGCATAAAGCGTTTTAATTTTGATTTCATTTCCACTAACTGCCATTTTAAATTATTATAATAAAGTTATATTAATCACAATTAATCTCACAATGCACAAATAATGGAGGATGGGCGCTCGTACTCCGTATTACGTAATTAAATCGAACACCTGTTACAACGAGTCGAGGTGACACGTCGCTCGCTAAACTCAATATATTTTTATCAAAATTGTCGGGTTGACTGTCGTCTACAATGTCCCGTGGGACAATGCAGGTATCGGGCCTCGGGGTATACCCCATTGCCCGGGTGTTCCTCATCATCACTATGGGCCAGTCCTTATAGCCTTTTTAGGCATTGTGCAGTAATTCCGGGTTAATCCGTACTTGGTCGTATTTTTCCCGTAGTTGGTTAATTACGGGAAAAAGAGAGGTTGTCCAGTAAAAGTCGAAGTTGGCCTTTCAGCGGCATTGTGGGTTGTTACTCGACTCTCTAATAACATATAGAGAGGAGTTCTCTTGGAAGAGGTCGCCCGTCCGGTGGCCGGGTGTGTAACGGCGCAAAGCCGTTAAGGTGTTCGTGTGGCCCGTTATCGGCACGGTCAAACATACCGCGCACTAACCGGGCCACAAAGTCGTGGATACTCTCGACCTTCAAGTCGGCCGCTATCACGTCATTCCGGACGTAGCGACCTGCTCCGACGATCGTTCTTAATGTCAGATTCTGCTGGGCCTGTAGTCGCCGCCTCAGAGGGTCGCTCAGAAGTGCGTACCAGGCCGGTGCAGCATAAGTGATGATGGTCCGGATATACATCTTGTATATCCGGAGCTTGGTTTTTATTGGCAGTTTGGATGCCAGGACCGGCAAGAGCGTCGCCCGCGCACATCGGGCCCGGCGGACGACGAAGTCGACGTGCGCTGTCATGCGCAGCGTCCTGTCGATCCTGCATCCAAGATAAGTTACAGCCTTCTGGTACGCAATCTCCTGGCCGTTGAGGGTCAGCGGAGGTGGAAAATTCTTGAGACGGCGAGTGAGCAGAGCGGTCGTCTTACCAACGTTGACGACCATCCTCCACTCATCCAGCCATGGTGGCAGCAGGTCCAGCAGACGCTGCATCTTGGCAGTGGCTATGTGGGCTCTTCTGGACGAGGTGAAATAGGCGCTATCGTCCGCGTATAGCGCCAGCTCGACGTCGTCCTCCAACTCTTGAAGCCTGCCTGCCAGTGTGGGTATATCGTTGGTGTAAGCCGCGTACAGGACTGGTGACAGACAGCTGCCCTGTGGAACGCCGGCTCTGATGGTTCTGGTTGCGGACTCGGCGTCCTCTACGCAGACGTAGAACTTCCTGTCTTCCAGGAAAGACGCCATTAACCGCAACATAGCAAGAGGGACACTGGTCTGTTCTTTCAGCTTATATAGTAGTCCTATGTGCCACACCCGGTCGAACGCCTTCTCGATATCGAGAAAGACGCCCAACGATATGCGGCCACGATTGTACTCTGCCGCAAGCAGGTGCAGCACTCTAGTCAATTGTGTGACTGTAGAGTGACCCCTCCTGAATCCGTGCTGCTCCGCCCGAAGTTGGATGCACGGACGGAGACGTCTCAGCAGCAATCTTTCAAACAGTTTAGCTATGTGTGGTAATAGCGTGATCGGCCTGTAGCTGGCAGCTCTACGCCTGTCCTTCCCGGGTTTCGGCAAGACGATGATTTTGCCTTTTTTCCAGTCCTCCGGGAAGTGGGATGTCCGCAATATCCCATTGTAGAGTCGACCAAGCTCTACTATGACTCTATTGGGCAGCTGTCGGAGTGCAGCGTTGGTAATCCCGTCGTGCCCCGGCGCCTTCCTTGGTTGCAGGCGGGTTACTGTCCTCCGCAATTCAGCGGGGGAGATGAACCACTCTCCTGCAAGAGGCGGCGCGGGCGACGACAGGAACTCCTGTACGCGACTTTCCTTCCGGGCATGAAGCTCCATGAACTCCGCACTTGCTGGGTTCGGCATAAATTGCTCCTCGAAGTGCTCGACTAGGATATCCGCTCTGCCCTTGGCATCGTAGCAGCGTTTGCCTGCGTTATCGATCAGCGGGCAAACGGGAGGTTTGGTTCTGGTCAACTGCCGGTTCAGTTTATAGAGCGACGCATCTTGCTCTTCAGCCTTACTGATGCGCCGATCCCAGGCGTCACCTCTGAAGGCCTGGACTGCAACCGACAGTTCCTCCGAGATGGTGTTGAGCTGGGTCTTTAATCTGGGGCAGCGAGTACGCGCCCAGAGCTTTCTTAACGCTCTCTTGCGCCTGATCTGCACGCATATGTTAAGCGGCGGATCGTCTCGCCTGGCAGTGATCGGAATGATCGTAGAGGCCGCGAGGAGGGCCTCCTTGATGTTTTTGGTAATTCTAGTTGCAGCGGCCTCTACGTCGTCCGCTGTGCTTATCGGCTGGTGTGCTGGAGGTCTCTGCTGCAGGTGTTGACAGTAGAGCCTCTAGTCGACACGTGTCTTAAACGCTCTGGGCGGCGTAGTCACCGCCTTCAGGCCAAGGGTTATCAGTAACGGGAGGTGCTGTGAAGAGAGGTCGTACAGCACTTCTACCACTATCGGATAGTTGACGTTCCTAGTGAGCACGATGTCTAATACATCCGGATGCCTCCTTGGGTCAGTAGGAACGTGTGTTGGTTCCTCGGGACCTAAAACGTCATACGAGTTCTTCTCCGCATCTTCATATAGTTCATGACCCGGCGGGGTGATCACTCTGGACCCCCACGCCGGGTGTTTAGCGTTTAGGTCCCCGGCGACAATTGTGGGTGTGTCGCCTTCCATCACCGTCCGGATGTCTGAGGAGCAAAATGGAGTCCCTGGCGGGCGGTATGCCGCGTAGATTCTAAGTTCCTCGCCCGCCGCCTCCATTTTTATGCCGATAGAGCGCATAGTCTGGTAAGGTGGTAGTTCCAGCTCTTGATGGACGATGTCCCTCCTCACTAGAACCGCCGTCCCTCTGTAGGCGGCCCCTTGAGCAGTGACCTCGTCCCTCCTGTACATGTGGTAATTCGGCAGCTTAATATGCGTCTTTGGGTTCCTTTGTCTCTCCCAGCAAGATGATGTGTAAATCCTGTTGCTGGGCGACTGTGCGGAGTTCATGCAGCTTCTGCTGTATTCCGTCCGGGTTCTAATAGAGGAGGCGCAGATTACTCTCCTCCGTAATGCCGGGCAAGAAGGTTTGCCAGCGCTTTCATTATCGCTGTCACTGGGTCTGTCCCGGCTCTTATGTTAGCCAGGACTTGCGTGCCGACCTCGATGGCAATACCAACCAGACGTTAGATTGAATCTGCTGTTTCGAGGCCGGTGGAAGGTGTTCTCCTATAAGAAGGCGTTGGCAATTGTCTCGGGTGTGGTTGCTCCTGGTCCTGCCCTCTTGGCTTGTGGGTTGAGCGCGCTCTAGCTGTAGAGCGGGCTCTACGTTCTGGTAGAGCCCTTTCTGGCACTGTACCCACGTTGGTTGTCTCCCGAGTAATCTGCGCCTTTTGCGAGGCTACTGGTACTGTTGGTGTCGGGGTAGAGGTAACAGCCTGAGGAGGCTGCGACTTCTTCCTACTTCTCTCCCGCCTCCTCTTCTTTGAGGGTTGCCGTTCTGTGGCAGGATTGGCGGGAGGCTGTAGAGTCGCCCCGGTGGTTGCCCTGGTCGTCGTGGGTTCCACCGTTTCCTGGGATGTTACGGGTAGGGGGGGGGGAGGCTGGTTGCCTGGTTGGTAGGCCCCAGATGCCCACTTTAGTGGGCTTGTCCTCCTCCGGGGTATAACAATACCACGACAGTGTTGGTGTTTTCTTGTTGTCAAATCAACCATATACCGCTGTACTGTGCGAAATTCGTTAGCACTTTGCGGTGTAAATCTAACGCCTTTCCCAAACGGACGGGCATTTATGGGGTGGCCCAACATATTATTGAGCTCCTTAAAATGCCTCGTCCAGTCTGGTAGGCATTCGGCCACTATAGGTGGGTAACGGCCCTTCTCCTGGTCGGCAGGTTTCTCAGTAGGCGCTGCCGCCGGTGGTGGTCGTGGTACTGCTGGTGCAGCTACCATATGGGCATAACTGGTAGATGGCCGTTGGCCATCGTCCTGTGGAAGCCCGGACGGATTTATTGTTGCCACCGGCGATGATCGGCCGGCGGATGCAGCGAGGGTGGCATATGTGGTTGACCCCCAACTGACGGATTCCTCGCCCCCCTGCTCATACTGGGCCGAATCATGGCTTCGCCTATCCGGTGATATGAAGCGGGGGGGGGGGGGTTGCGGTGGAACACTGTCGGGTAAGCATACGAAATGGTTGCGATTACGCTGTTTCAATTATTTAAGCGACTGATAAGCTTTAAATTTAAACCAAATACAAACACTATTTAAACGAATAATTCTATTTTTAAACGAATACTATCTAAGTCTATTCCATAGATTAGAGTGCATTATCTAAATAATTAATCTAATAATTCGACCAGAAAATGGTTGAACGACTACTAAGAAACACTAGTCCAAATCCGGCTCGAAGGACCATAAAATGATGGAGCGACAAGCCTAAGGCTACCGAAGTCTAGTTCCCCGGTCGAACTACTACTATTAACTAAAGTAGACTGTATCTGCGAAATGCTTCTACGCTTACGTAAAGGCGACTACTATAGCATGCGGTACAATGCACTCGCTCTTCCCTAAAACTAAACTATTATTTGCCAAATCTATGAAGGGAATCCTCCTTGATTAGGAAAAACAAAATTGGAGCGGATTAACACAATTAAACACAATTATATCAAGCAGGAAATATTAGGAACATTCACTCACCGGGGTGTTTTCTTCTATGCTGCTTAGGCACTATATTGCTGCGACTTCTGGAAGATACTCTGGGTCGACTCTCCGGGGCCCCAGAGATACGTCGGGAGAGAAGCGGTGTGGTTTCAACGACGAGCGCGGCGGGAAGAGAGCGGTGTGGTTCCAATGACGAGCGTGGCGGGAAGAGGGCGCGCGTCGGTCGCGCGTGCCTTTTATTCCTTCGGTTGCGATGATTACGTAATATTCTAGAATCGTCTTCTTTCCCCTCCCACCCCACCACCCCGATGTGTCGATAGGAGAGTATGAATGATATCGTTTTGGAAAGGATAAACGATTTGGCAAATCACTACCGTCAAAAATAAAATACGAATAGTTTTCCGCGCAACCAAACACAGTAAAATAAATATTATATTATAATAAGAATTACTAACAAAAGGATCTCATGAAGGTTGAAGTAATGTTAATTATTTATCCGGAAGCGATAACGGCGAAGAAAAATACTTTTTGCTGCTACATAAAATCCCAACTTTCCAACGCCAATTTCAATAGATTGGTATTTTTTCTAAAAATTTACATGTTTCGGTTTCAGTTTGTGTTTCAGTTCGGTTTACTTATTAGGGATGAAAATGTATTTGAGATAATTGATGTTAATCATAACAATAATGATAATTAGTCGCAGGTTTATTATCGTACGGCGCGGTCACTCACTGCTTTGGTGGGGAGCGGTTGTGTCGGCGTGTATAAATAGCGGCTGTTTCGGCTCGCCGCTCCCTCAAATCACTCTCTGAGAGATTTTTCAAAGCCTCAGAGTCCCACCCAAATCATCTCATTCGTGAGACAGCTGCCTATGCAGCCCCTATCCACACTCGCTATAGTGTGCGCAGACCGAGAAACTCTCTCTCGGACCCCCCCAACAAGCTTTCGGCTGACCTGAACTGCCTCCTGGCGGCTCGGGCCGAGCCTACATAACACATCCATTAATCTGCCTTAGTTAGGCATTCTTCTAAGCGGCTTTTCGCCGCTTGCGCCCTCCTTTCTGCCAAGGAGGGTCGCGTTCGTATACGGCTTAGAGATCTCCAGTCAGATCGTTAAGCCATTTCCTAAAAGGTGGTGTTTAGTGGGTAAAAGTCGCCACATAACCACGCAGCCGGCTGCGTGGTATGCTATGAGCATTCACCACCTCCCTCCCCCGCTTTCCGGAGGGTTGCCCATATTTGCTTCGGGCGCAAAAAAAAAAAAAAAAAAACTCGCCGCTCACATTCCGCCTGTGGCACCGCTTCCGAGCGGTCGCAACCAGGTAGTCCGCGCTTTCGTTCCTGTACGGTAGTGCTGTCTCGCTCTCACGCGCCTCCGCTGTCCTGCTCACGCGGAACAGCGTCGAGGCTGCCGGTGAGTCACTTTTGCTACAGCTCTTACCCCCCTGTCTTCGGGCAGGGAGGTCTGACTGACCTCCGCTTTCATTTTCATTTTTCATTTTTCATTTTCATTTTTCATTCAGTATCATTTTCATTATAATTTTTCATTATATTTTTCATTTATCTTTTTTTTTTTTTGCTCTTTTATTTTTCTTGTGTTTTTCTTGCATCTTTACTTGTACTATTACGTGCATAGTGTGTTGTAGTACGTCTCGCGTTCTAGTCCCTGTTCTACCGAGAGCAGGGACCCGACCTCACCTCATCTTTACTAGATTATCTCACTCAACCCAATATGGCCAACCCCAGTCTTCCTGAGTCCCTAGCCGCCCTCATTACCCAATACGGGTTAAACGGCAATGACACGGTCCTCGCCGCCATTGCCACCATCGCCGCCCAGGCTCCCCTCCCTGCCCCTCAGGCACACCGTCCGCCGCCAGTACTAGCGGCATACCTCGAAACGAGGAACTCCTTTGCCCCGCTACAGTCAGCCCCCTCAGAAATGGAGTACGCATGCTCCGAATCCTCGGCGTCTACCTCCCGGAAGAGGCCCGCCACTACCTCAGGCTCCGGTTCATCGGAGTCCTCTGACTCCGAAGGTACCGATGAATCCAACTTCACCACTGTCACCTCCAAGCGCAACGGAAAGCGCGCTGCGATCAAACGCACCCCCCCTGCCGATCCTTCAACCTCCGCAGCCCTTGACGCTGCCCCCGTCCCACTGATGTCTCTAGACATCCCCACACCATCCAAACCAGCCTCTCGCTGTGCCCCAGTGCTGGCGAAGAAGCAAGTCCCGCCCCCTGTCTTCCTAAGAGACAAGGCTAAATTCACCCATCTGTCCAAGACCTGCTACGACGCAGGCATCAAGTATGACCATGCAGTCAACCTCGGGGAGGCGATTAAAATCATCCCTAGCTCCATCGAGGACTTCCGCTCAATTACCCGGCTATTCACAGCCGAAAGGGTATCTTACCACACGTACGCTCTCCCCGAAGAGCGTAAAGTCAGGGCCGTCATCCGAGGCGTCCCATTTGAGTTCTCCAACGAGGAGATACTTGAGGACCTTAAGTCCCAAGGTTTCCCAGTCGAAGCAGTGCACAAAATGCACAACCGTACGGGCAAAAGGTACAACCTTGCCCTAGTAATCTTGTCCAACGTGCCGTGCGAAAGCCATCTTCCGGCAGGTGCGCACAGTGTGCGGCCTGTCAAGGGTGAAGGTAGAGCCCCCACACAGGCCCGGTTTCCCGGCGCAGTGCCACCGCTGCCAACTTTACGGTCACGCGGCGGCCAACTGCTCCGCCCCACCCAGGTGCGTGAAGTGCCTGGAGCCACATAACACCAAAGAGTGTCCCCGGCCCAAAGACGCCGAATCCCCGCCCGCCTGTGTCCTGTGCAACCAGACAGGTCACCCGGCAAACTACAAGGGTTGCCCACGCGCACCTCAACCTCGCCCCAGTAGGAAAGCTCCACCGCCGGTGAATGACCGCTCATTCCCGGCCCTCCAACAACGGCCCCGCCAGGGCCCTCCTCAGCCTATCCAGGGCTTCCCTCGACCCTCTCAGGGTCCTCCCAGGCCCCCTCAGGGTCCCCCTAGGCCCCCTCAGGGTCCCCCTAGGCCCCCTCAGGGCATAATTCGGCCCCCTCCGGGCTTCTCAAAGCCAATGCAGCCTCCAGTCTTTCCCTGGGGGCCCAAAAAGGCAGACCCTCCGCGGACAACCTCGTACGCACACGAGGCAGAGCCCACAATAGATGACTACAACACGCTATATTCCGCGATTAGGAATATAGATGTTAGGGAGATTACAGTAATCTCACGCAAACTGCGCGCGGCGAAGTCCCCTCAAGAGCGTCTCATCGCTCTTGCCGAACATAATGATCTTTTACTAGCTCTGTTGTAAGTTAAGTTAACTTAATTAACTTAACTTCAATGTCTGAGAATAATATTAACTTACCAAGATCCCACGGTCGTATCAAACCTAAGGGTTTATCGCTTGTATCATTCAATATTCGCGGCTTGCGAAATAACCTCCCAGAGCTTAAGCTCTTTCTTCGAAATCGTGAAGTCGATTTCCTCCTACTACAGGAAACTAATCTTAAAGCTAAGGACACTAGAGGCCTTTCTATTAGAAACTTCTCTCTTCTTCGTAATGTCAGACCCGACCGCCGAGGCGGCGGAACGGCCATCTATTACAAGAAGACACTTCATTGCTCGCCCATTTCTACTCCGCAGCTTACCAATATGGAAGCCACGGTATGCAGGCTAGCTATGACTGGACATCAGTCCATCCTCATAGCCTCCTGTTACATCCCTTCAGGAACCTATCCCCTCAAAAAAGATTTTGAAGCCATTTTATCCTTGGGCAATTCAGTCATTATGTTTGGAGATTTTAACTCCAAGCATACTGAATGGACATGCCGCACTACGTCCACTAGTGGCAAGATACTGCTCGATATCACGCAGTCTCTTGATATCACTGTCCATAGTCCTCTCGGTGTTACTCACTTTCCCGATAACACCGATCACTCTCCCGATGTGTTAGATTTTGCGTTACTCCAAGGAGTTTCTCTCAACCTCGGAGCAATCGAGACACTAGACGATCTAGGATCAGATCACGGACCGGTCTCCCTCATTCTTGGCCATCAGCCACCTCCCCCAATACACACAAAAACCTTCACTAATTGGAAGGGATTCAAGAAGTCCCTAGCTAAAGCTCTGGACTCACAGGATTCTACCATCTCCATACCGTCGGACTTAGACAGTCCCGAAAAAATCGACACCGCGGTCGACTCACTCTCCACCCTTATTAAATCCTCCCTTAAGGAGAACGAAAGGGTCGTCCCGGTTGCTAACAATAGTGGGCTTCCCCTACATATTAGCAACCTATTAAAAGCCAAAAAAGCTGCTTTCCGGAGAGCAGCAAAATATCCCACCCCCGAATATAGGCGCGCGGCCAATCGTCTTCAACGAAAACTCCGCTTCCGCCTCTCTGAATTTCAAGATCTCGAAAAGAGTAAGCTCATGGAGAATATCTCTCCATCTCACACAGCGTACTATCAGATGGCTAGAGCCCTCCGCATAGACGCTATCACCCACACTCCCCCTCTCTCCCGTCCCGACGGCACGGTTGCCTTCGAGGACGAGGAGAAGGCTGAGTGCTTTGCGGATAGCATTGCCGATCAATGCTCTCCTAGTTCTCAACCTGTCGACCCCTCACACGTCCAGGCAGTAGAGGATGAGGTCCGCCGCCGGAACTCACCCCCTACCGCCTCCGAACCTACTCCGGTTCATCGGAGTCCTCTGACTCCGACGGAACCGGGGACTCCAACTTCACCACCGTCACCTCCAAGCGCAACGGAAAGCGCGCCGCGATAAAACGCACCCCCCCTACTTCAGCGGCCCCTGCCGCTCCTTCAACCTCCGCAGCCCTTGACGCTGCCCCCGCCCCACTGATGTAACTAGAAATCCCCACACCATCCAAACCAGCCTCTCGTTGTGCTCCAGTACTAGCGAAGAAGCAAGTCCCGCCCCCTGTCTTCCTAAGAGACAAGGCAAAGTTCACCCAATTATCTAAGATCTGCTACGACGCGGGTATTAAATACGATCATGCGGTCAACCTCGGGGAGGCAATCAAAATAATCCCAAGCTCGATCGAGGACTTCCGCGCAATCACCCGGCTATTCACAGCCGAACGTATCTCATACCACACTTACGCTCTCCCGGAAGAGCGCATAGTCAGGGCCGTCATCCGAGGCGTCCCCTTTGAGTTCTCCAACGAGGAAATCCTGGAGGACCTTAAGTCCCAAGGTTTCCCCGTAGAAGCAGTGCACAAAATGCACAACCGTACGGGCAAGAGATACAACCTTGCCCTAGTAATCATGTCCAACGTGCCGGAGGCTAAAGCCATTTTCCGGCAGGTGCGCACAGTGTGCGGCCTGTCAAGGGTGAAGGTAGAGCCCATACATAGGCCCGGTTTCCCGGCGCAGTGCCACCGCTGCCAACTTTTTGGTCACGCGGCGGCCAACTGCTCCGCCCCACCCAGGTGCGTGAAGTGCCTGGAGCCACACAACACTAAAGAGTGTCCCCGGCCCAAAGACGCCGAATCCCCGCCCGCCTGTGTCCTGTGCAACCAGACAGGACACCCGGCGAACTACAAGGGTTGCCCACGCGCACCTCAACCTCGCCCCAGTAGGAAAGCTCCACCGCCGGTGAATGACCGCTCATTCCCGGCCCTCCAACAACGGCCCCGTCAGGGCCCTTCTCAGCCTATCCAGGGCTTCCCTCGACCCTCTCAGGGTCCCCCTAGGCCCCCTCAGGGTCCCCCTAGGCCCCCTCAGGGCCCCCCTAGGCCCCCTCAGGGCATAATTCGGCCTCTTCTCAAAGCCAATGCAGCCTCCAGTCTTTCCCTGGGGGCCCAAAAAGGCAGACCCACCGCGGACAACCTCGTACGCACACGAGGTAGAGCCCACAATAGACGACTACAACACGCTATATTCCGCGATTAGGAATATCGATGTTAGGGAGATCACAGTTATAGCACGCAAACTGCGCGCGGCGAAGTCCCCTCAAGAGCGTCTCCTCGCTCTTGCTGAACATAACGATCTTCTGCTAGCGTTGTAAGTTAAGTTAACTTAATTAACTTAACTCCAATGTCTGAGCAAATTAACCTACCAAGATCCCACGGTCGTATCAAACCTAAGGGTTTATCGCTTGTATCATTTAATATTCGCGGCTTGCGAAATAACCTCCCAGAGCTTAAGCTCTTTCTTCGAAATCGTGAAGTCGATTTCCTCCTCCTACAGGAAACTAATCTCAAAGCTAAGGACACTAGAGGCCTTTCTATTAAAAACTTCTCTCTTCTTCGTAGTGACAGACCCGACCGCCGAGGCGGCGGAACGGCCGTCTATTACAAGAAGACACTTCATTGCTCGCCCATTTCTACTCCGCAGCTTACCAACATGGAAGCCACGATATGCAGGCTAGCTATGACTGGACATCAGTCCATCCTCATAGCCTCCTGTTACATCCCTTCAGGAACCTATCCCCTCAAAAAAGATTTTGAGGCCATTTTATCCTTGGGCAATTCAGTCATTATGTTTGGAGATTTTAACTCCAAGCATACTGAATGGACATGCCGCACTACGTCCACTAGTGGCAAGATACTGCTCGATATCACGCAGTCTCTTGATATCACCGTCCATAGTCCTCTCGGTGTAACTCACTTTCCCGATAACACCGATCACTCACCTGATGTGTTAAATTTTGCGTTACTCCAAGGAGTTTCTCTCAACCTCAGAGCAATCGAGACACTAGACGATCTAGGATCAGATCACCGACCGGTCTCCCTCATTCTTGGCCATCAGCCACCTCCCCCAACACACACGAAAACCTTCACTAACTGGAAGGGATTCAAGGAGTCCCTAGCTAAAGCCCTGGACTCACAGGATTCTACCATCTCCATACCGACGGACTTAGACAGTCCCGAAAAAATCGACACCGCGGTCGATTCACTCTCCACCCTTATTAAAACCTCCCTTAAGGAGAACGAAAGGGTCGTCCCGGTTGCTAACAATAGTGGGCTTCACCTACATATTAGCAACCTAATAAAAGCCAAAAAAGCTGCTTTCCGGAGAGCAGCAAAATATCCCACCCCCGAATATAGGCGCGCGGCCAATCGTCTTCAACGAAAACTCCGCTTCCGCCTCTCTGAATTTCAAGATCTCGAAAAGAGTAAGCTCATGGAGAATATCTCTCCATCTCACACAGCGTACTATCAGATGGCTAGAGCCCTCCGCATAGACGCTATCACCCACAATCCCCCTCTCTCCCGTCCCGACGGCATGGTTGCCTTCGAGGACGAGGAAAAGGCTGAGTGCTTTGCGGATAGCATTGCCGCTCAATGCTCCCCTAGTTCTCAACCTGTTGACCTCTCACACGTCCAGGCAGTGGAGGATGAGGTCCGCCGCCGGAACTCACCCCCTACGGCCTTCGAACCTATCTCTGTGTCCAATGATGAGATTTCATCTCTCATCAAAGGACTTAAGCCTAAAAAGGCTCCGGGCGCGGATGGCATCTCCAACCAAGCCCTTAAACACTTTCCCGAGCAGGTGTTAACCTTTTTATCTATTATCTTCAACGCCTGCTTCAACCTTAGTTATTTTCCCACTACGTGGAAAGAGGCAACTGTGATTGGAATTCCCAAGCCAGGCAAGCCTCTCAACCTCCCCTCCAGCCATCGCCCCATTAGCCTCCTCAAGGCAATGGGCAAGCTCTTCGAAAGAGTCATCCAAACACGGATGAGGCGCTATCTGTTTTCCACAGACGGTGACCCTCTCATCATTCCCCACCAATTCGGTTTCCGAGCCAAACACTCATGTCTCCTCAGCGGTTTCTATCCTCGACGTCATAAAACCGAAGAGAATAATAGAAGTAGTTGAAATGAAAAGAAAGAAAGAACGGATAAGAATGATAGAAGGATATCCGATAATTTCCAAGCTAATATAAAAATGTTCTGGAAACTCGTAAGAACTGCCAGGGGAAATACAAAACAGCCTATAATTAATGCTGTAAGAGACGAGAATGGATGTATTCTGAATGATGAAGTTTCGAATTTAAACAGATGGAAGGAATACTTTGAAAGCGTGTTTATGAGTGAAAAGTCGTCTGAATTAAATGAACTAGAAATTCCGAAAAAGTGGAAAGGGGTATGGAGATAAGTGTAGATGAAATAATGAAAGCAATGAAAAGCATGAAAGCGGGTAAGGCAGCTGGATATGATAGAGTATCACTCGAGATGCTAAGGGCTGGAGAGGGAGTGGAGGCCTGCTGTACACCTTGTTTAATTTATGTTGGGAATTAAAACGGGCACCGGATGACCGATGTAAAGCAGTTATGGTACCAATATATAAGGGAAAAGGGTCACAGCGGGACTGCAAAAACTACCGTGGTATCAGCTTGCTTAGTATTGTGGGTAAACCGTATGCTAAGGTGTAAATTGAAAGAGTTATGAAAGAAACTGATGGAAAAATTTGTGATGTGCAAGCGGGTTTTCGAAAGGGAATGGGGTGCAAAGATCAAGTCTTTTCCATGCGCATGATTGCGGAGAAGTTTTTGGCTAAAAACCAGAAAGTTTTTTGTGCGTCCATGTACTTGGAAAAGGCTTATGACAGAGTAGACAGGAATGTGTTATGGGCAAACACTGAACTCATATGGGTTGAGCGCTGGTTTGATACAGGCATTGAGGTCTCTTTATAGGGATTCTAGTGCTTGTGTCAGGATCAATGGGGTCTACTCGGACTGGTTTGGCATCCGAAAAGGTTAAGAATAGGCGAGTTAACCGTCAAATGCCTTTTGTATCCCGATGATCAAGAGATATTTGCGTCATCGGCGGCTGAACTGCAAATGATGGTTACATTAATGAACTGGGCATTAAAAGAAAGGGGAATGAAAGTGAACGCAAGTAAGACAAAAGTGATGGTTTTTGAAAGAGAGGAAAGCAAAACGGTATGTGAAATAAGAATAGAACGAGAGTTAATTGAGCAAGTGGATGAGTTTGTGTATTTGGGATGTGTATTTAGCAGGGATGGTAGATATGATAAGGATATAGAACGACGAGTAAATGCAGGGAATAGAGTAAATGGGGCACTACACTCTATTGTGAAGAACCAGAATGTATCAAAAAAGGTACGTATGGTATTTCATAACACAGCATGTGTTAGTCCCTACTTTAATGTATGGTAGTGAAAGCTGGGTGTGGCAGAAGAAGCACGAGAGTAGAATAAATGCTGTAGAAATGCGGTCTTTAAGGAGTATGCTAGGGTTGAATCTGAATGACAGGATGAGAAATTGCGTGATAAGAGATAAATGTGGTATGCAAGATAATGTTGTGACCAGGATTAAGAAAGGAATGCTTCGGTGGTTTGGTCACGTAGAAAGAATGAATGAGGATAGAGTGACAAAGCAAATTTATATGGCAGATGTGAACGGCAGAGTCGGGAAGGGACGCCCTAGAAAAAAGTTTATCGACCAAATTGGCGATATTTTGAAAATGGGCCACGTTAAAAGTACCCTTAACCGACGAGCATGTATGCGTAGATATATGGATGTAAAGGAGGCGAAAGAGGTATGTCAGGATCGTGTCAAATGGAAGTCCGTAGTCTCTGCCTACCCTTCTGGGTGACAGGCGTGAGTGCTTATGTTTTTTATATTTTGCGTAAATCGGACCGAAAAATTAATATTAAAAAACTGAAGGTAGCCGGGCTAATTATGACATTGGGACGTCAATCATCTCAGTCCCCCGTGACCATGGGTGTTGTAAAGCACCCGAAATGTCGGGAATTAAAAAAAGTAAATTCAGTTAAATAAACGTGATCAAATCCGTAAATTTAGTTTTATTCAATTAGAAGGAGATATTTATATTTATATTTAAAAGACCCAAGATTTGATTAACCAAATTATTTAGTCAACAACTCGAAGGGCCGTCAAAAAATCATCTAGAAGATAGGTCCTCGATAGGCTGTGGTGATAATTACGACGATTTAAAATATGTATTTGGTAGTATTTGAGAAGGCGCATTAATAGCGCAATTTAAAAAAACTTATAGCACCATCTATAAAAAAACTGAAGAACTGTTTGCATATTCATTACTTTTAAAAGGTGAAGTTGACGAAGATTTTATGAAAAAATATAGACTATATGTTATATGAAAGAAGCCTGTCCACGATAAAGGCACAATAGTTAAACAATTGTAATGTTCATATATATGACTCACGAGAGAGTGAAATGACAGTTAAAGTGATTAAGAGAGGCTAACGGTCAAATGAGAATGACGACTTATTAATTTTTAAATAAGTTACTTTACAGATTTAAATGACCAAGTTTTTTAATTTTCTTAGGTAATGAAAACTTTTTTATCAACCACTTTTCAAATATCTTTACTTAAGTTAAAAATGCATTAAAAAATGTATGTAACATTCATAATAAACATGTAAATGATGATGTAATATCTACAATTTCAATCGCTGTGACTTGATTTAACTCTCCGAATCCAGACACAATTATTGTAAAAATATCCCCTTTCTCCAGTGAAAAGACACGCTACCGATAATAAAATAGAAGCATATTATATATACAGTATACACCGTAGTTCTGAAACAGTATACCTAAATGATTCCAATTTAGTTTTTATTATTTGGAGTCGCAGTTTGAGGAAACGCATCACGACATCAATACGACTGTATTAAAGGCATATGAATCGTATATGCAAAATCAGACTTTAAGGAACTAAATATAATAAAATTATTTCCACTTAATAGCGTGTAAGGTCATGGTTTTAATGTTTCAAAACAATATGCCTTAGTGCAGAAGAATTTATGATATTACGTGGAAATTATTTTATTTTATTTTTAGTTTTTTGAAATCAGTGTTTACTTTTTATTAGAAGAATATTTTTCTAACCCTTTGAGTGGACGAATAAAGATTACAAGTTTAATATTACAAAAATGAAATATAATATTACATAAATGAAAAAGAATGAATGTCATCGAAATATTTAATTTAAAAAATTCACTTCATATACTCATAGGTGTGAATCCGTTTCGAAAATTGTAACTATTTAAAACAATATGCTATGCAATACTTCCTACATTTAAGCTATTTGATGCTCTGAATATTCAACTGGTTTGTGTCAGCATTTAATGAACAGCCTGTGTATGCGAATGTGATTTAAATGTGAAGAGGGACTGCCAAATCACTGAAGATTAGAGTGAACTTGGTTCCAGTGCCAAAACAAGCGTGGATTTCGCCATGCTTTGTGCCAAATTTTAATCAATGCTCTTTACCAATGGGTTTAATTAATGCCATTGTTTACATTGTATTAGTGATAATCCACATAAGAAAGTTACGCCAATATCATTTCTTATTTTCACTTTGTGTAGGCAGAACTTCCCGGATTTGGTATGCAGTAATGAACTCCAAAATCAATTCGGTTTTTATACAACAATATAATGTTTCAATTACTAACGAGCATGTTCAATTTTACTATATACCTATCCATCCATTCATTCATTACAGCCTGTACAAGGCCACTGCTGAACATAAGCCCCCCCCCCCCCCCCCAGTGTGTCTCATATGATTGATTTATGGCATAATCAATCATATGAGTTGCAGTGCTTGGCAGGCGGGTTGGCAAGTTGTTGTTGAGATAATTTTTTTATATTTTATGACACTTTTCGCGTGTGTAAGCTGCGGACGCAAAACTTTAACGGCTCTTCATATCATTTCGAGCATCATTAGATGGGTTTTTTTAAACAAGCTCAGCTCTAATTTAATAGTCTTTATCGAGTTTAACAACTTCGTTGTCCGCGAAAAGGACACAACAGTTAAACAATCGAAATGTTCGTATTTGGGTCACGGGACAGTGATATGGTAAAATATTTTACTTAAACAATAAAGATTTAATTACGTAGGGCACTCAATAAGTTTTGAGATATACAAAAAGTATTCTAGATACTATTAATATTTATTTTACTTCTTTTCAATATACTCCATCATGCTCTATACAAAGTTTCATTCGCCTATGATGATTACGATGTCTGTATTTATGACTAGTGGTTCTTCTCGCACCGACATTTTAGTAATCCATACATTTTCTGCCGTTACTGCTTTGTTTGCGAGGTCCCGGTTCTTGTTTGGTCATCTTTAAGGGGAAATATAATCTCAATTGGCTCAGCAAGATCCTCCGTTATGCCGAAAGTATTGCAGCATTAATTTTGAAATAAATATATGGTAAAGTTGAGGATTAATGTTAAGGATTATGTTAGACGAAAACACGATTCCGTAAAATTTTCTCGATAGAAAAAAAAATCCAAAGTTACCTCCAAACTGAACAATAAACCGCTGTTATTCATAAAATACTTTAAATAAGATCATGAAACTTTACATACTAACTGAACTAACTATAAAGCAGTGCTTATGTTATTTACTTTTTTTTAAATACCATTATTTTCACTGTAAAAAGAAATTACCTAAACTATCGGCGCGTAAGCTTCATTCCTGTCGCCCCGTTAGTATCGCTCCGGCTTTTGAAGGGAGAAGTTGTGTCGCTTACGATCAGAATACACATTACGCAACAGGACGACGTAAAATTAAAATGGGAAATAACGGTTATAAAAATAAGAAGCGACTGGCTTGGCGTTAAGAAACAGGCATAAATATGATAAACCTAATGAAATAAGTATCTAACGACCTATATACTTACAGTATTAGTGATTCCAAACATGTCGGCACATAGCATACGACGCGCGGGGAAGTGTGGGTGAAATTAGAATTTGAGCTGACTTACTCTATCCTCTTAAGGTTAATTTTACCCCTTCTGAATTCGGCAAACCACCTAAAAATTGTTACGGGTGATGGAACTGAGTCTCCTAATGCTGATTGTAACCGTTGTAAACTTCATTGTTCGGTTAAACTAAATTTAAAATCATAATAGATCATAGCGCGCAAATGTTCACGGTTAAGTTCCATCGTTTTAAATGAAAAGCGCGGGAAGCGTTGCAGGCAAATTAATAGAACTTTGTTTTCTTAAATATTTAGCAATTGGCTTATGGAGTTCTATTTTTCAATAAATTTGCTTTTTAGAAATATATAAGACGGGTGCGTTCCATTTTTAAATTCCGAGCATCTCAAAACTTATTTATTGACCTACGTTATCTAGTGTTTTCAAGTATTAATCCAGTGATACCGTTACTTTGAGACTCTTTTAGCTAATATAAATACGCGCAATAAAGACATGCCAGATGTCGTGCTTGCCAAGAAACTCGTTAGGACGGCTTAATGTAAAATAATACAGAGGCTGAGCTCATAAAGTCCGACTTAAATCAACACACTAAAAATGAAAACCGCATTTGCATACTGCTGTGAAATAATTTGTATTTTCTTTAGTATGTTTTTGGTTGAGTATTATTTTTTTATTTAAAGATTTCAGGACAACGTAATGGTATAAGTTATTCTTCTGTTTCTGTTTGTATTTTTTTCTATGATGTATCATTAAATAATCTATATATTATTTTAAATTTCATTTAGTATTATCATATTATACTTCAAGCTGGCAATCATTATATGTATGTATATGTATGCATTGAGTTATATGTACCACGTACTAGAGAAACTATTTCAAACAAAAAATGTGCACTACTCTGTATTCGCACATGGGCGGGAAACAGTAGAGTCGCGCAAGCGCAGTTGGTATAAACGCGCGAAAATTGTCATAATAAATAATTGTTTGTTGTTAGTGAAGAATGTTCGGCGAGGCGATAAGTTCTACATAAATTTTGGACGATTGTAATTCGGAGCACTATCATACAAAAATGTGTGCCTCGCTGCATTCTCGAACAGAACTAAACTTTGACGTAGAAGGGAGAGAGAGAGAGAGAGAGAACGATTTCAAGGATGCTGCTTCCGATGTTTGGACTGTGGTGGCATGGCAATTATACATGTATTAAGGAATAAAGTAGAAATATAATATGTATAAATGACCGAGAAATCAAAAGTTTATTGAAATAAAAACAGACTTTATTAATATTTTAAATAATCAGTTTGAAAGTTGTATTGCAGCACTTCAAGAATTTCCAACCATTTATAAAATTCTGTATTAGTAAATTTTGCACATTCGTCGGATAAATTCGTCATTATCATTATCACCATCATCATCATATGCTTTGTACATTACTGCTGATATACGTAGGCGGTCCCATAATGAATTGGCCTAACTATGAACCAATGAAGGAAATGAAACGAAACCAATTTTATTTTTCAATATAATCACCATGAATACTAACACACTTCTGACGTCTGTGAATCAACATCTCTAAACCTTTATAAAAATAATCACATTTTTTATCCTCAAAATGACTGAAGACGGCCGCCTGCGACTCTTCATCGCTTGAAAATTTTCTTCCTCTTAAGTCCCGCTTTAAATTTGGAAATAAATAATAGTCGGACGGGGCCATGTCTGGACTGTAAGGTGGATGTTGAACTTCTGTGAACCCGCTTTGACGAACTGCATCCTTCGAAACACCAGCGGTATGAACAGGGGCGTTGTCATGGAGCAACAGGACACCTTTAGACAGCTTGCCTCTTCGTTTTTCCTTTATCTTGTCTCGTAATTTATATATTAAAGAAGCATAATATTCGCCGTTCACGACTGTATTACGTTCTTTAAAATCCACCATCAAAATGCCTTGAAAATCCCAAAATATTGTGCACATCAGTTTTTTAGTCGATTGTTGCACCTTTGCCTTTCTAGGGGGCTTTTCACCCTTATAATGCCATTCCATTGACTCGCGCTTGCTTTGTGGATCATAATACAAGATCATAGTTTCATAACCAGTCACTAGGCGCTCGATCACAGTCTTTGGATTTTCGCCACAAAGATCCAAAAACTCCGAAGCGCAGCGCACTCTTTCCTGTCTCTGTACCGCTGAAAGAAATTTCGGTACCCATCTTGCACTCACTTTTTTCATGTGAAGATGTTCATGGATCGCATGATGAACGGTACTCTTAGAGAGCCCAAGCCTTGCTGCAATTTCTCTAATCTTCAAACGGCGGTCACTCAGAACCTCATAATATCACCTCATAATAAGAGCAATCGTTTCGGGAGTGAGCACTTCCACAGGTCGACCGTCGTGGCCAAAGTCTTCGACGGTTTCTCTCCCGAGGCGAAACTCTTTCACCCAATTTTTCACTGTGCTATATAGGAGGGGGCAGACTCCTTATACACGCCATTCAATCGTTCTTTTATTTGGGCAGGGGATAAACCTTCTTTAAACAGAAACTTTATGACACTTCGATACTCAGTTTCGACATTTTGAAAAAATACGCGACTCTCGTTATTCAAATGCCTGTTAAACTAAGACTAAGCATTTCATGTCGTTGCATGTTTCTTATATTAAGTGCACGATAAATGTACTATCTAATGCAACACAACATGTAGTGACATGTCGCGTTGAACTATATCAGGCCAGTTCATTATGGGACCGCCTGGTATAACATAAACCTCTTCCTAGCCCTTCAATTCCCATAAAATCCCATGAAAGTCACATGCGACCGTCAAATCCCGAGTGGTCGCATGCAACCGCACCCACCTACAGCACTTTAAACAATAAAACTTATATTTAGAGACTACTTTTCTATGAATAAGTTTGGCATTATATGATCTATACAAAATTCTTTATCCTGTGGTCTAAACAATAGTCAGTGTTTAAGCACGATAGTATCGACCGGGGTGGGGCTGCGACGGTTAGCGGGTGGCGAGGGGGTTTGGGTCTTGCGCCGGCGACAGCGAGCGAGTCAGTCGGCCGCGAGGCCGGAAGGCGGTCGGCAGCGAGCCTTCGGGCGCTGCGCCCGCGCCAGTTAAAGGTTGCGCCTTACATAATCTCCCGGGTCGAGTTAGGGGTCGCGAGTTGGTATACTCTTGCGTCGAAAGGACGGCCGCCTTGTGTTATCTTATATTATACGTATCCGTGCTTATTTTTGTAGTTTGTTTGCGCGAAGCCCGGGTCGATTATACGTTGATAGCCTCCTTGTGTTATCTTATATTTGTAAGTTTCCGTGATAACGAGGCCATATTAGATAATTATTGTTGTAACAGTTTGAGTATTGTTTTGTGACTGGCATACAGTTGCGCGCGGCAGGTGCTGACTCGAATGCCTAAGGCTTATGTTAATTGTGCGCGTTTTTGAATTTACTATTGTATATGTGGGTCAAGACTCGACCGCCTCTAATTTAGTTGTCGGGTTTGAACGTGTTACTTGACAAGAGGCCTACTTGGAATTTGTAGTGATTAAAGGAACTTTTATGCTGTTAATTGCATCAACGAGTTAGTAGTTGTGCTAAGTGAACCTGGGACATTGAACTTTGACGAACCGTCCTTAAGTTGTACACTTGTTTAACGTCGATTAACGTTGATTTGGTTGAACTTGAAGTTAAATAAATGGACAATAAACTTGATAAACTAATACAGTGAAAATAGAAGTGGATGTTCTCCATTGTTGAACGCCCCTTGGATGGATCCCACATTTGGAGAGAGGCAACGCCTTGGGATCTGCTGTCCAGGATCAGCGGGGATGTCAGGTTACACATTGAACACTGTTGTGTTCATATTGTGTTCACTATAGTGTGCATGAAAGTCGTGTGCAGTATTCTGCACACCACTTACATGCACACCACCTTTCACCTGACTATGTCCTGTGGTTAACCCTACCTCCGCCAATCGGTAAATATTGCTTGCTTCTTTGTCAGCCGTTATAGTTTAATTATCCATAAGACATTGGGCTCCACCCTTGGCTGCACGTAGAGGGGATCACTCATGGGCCCTGATCCCCCCATCGACCTTTGTTGGGGCAGCTCAGGGCGTGTACAGTCAGGGTTTTACTTCATTATAAAATGATTTTATTGTATTTTGATAACAAAAAAAAACATACCAAGCGGATGTCGGCAGCGTGAAAATCACTATTATATTTCTATATGTTACTCGTAATTATTTACGTAAAAACATAAATTGTATTCACACAAAAACTTTCATTACAATTTTATAATAAAATACTATACTAAAACATAAATAAAACACTAGAAATATCCAAAAATCAACACAATAATATTTACAGAAAAGTGGCGTACGAAATGAACGTAGATAATAAATAAGTATCCATAGACTAAGTAGACTTTTTCTTCCACTAAATGATAGAAAATTTCATATTGTTTCTATAACGCCAAACTTCTCCATAGAAAAGTAGTCTCTAAACATAAGTGTTTATGCATTAAAGTACTGTGGGTGGATGCGGTCACATTTGACCTCTTGAATTTTGACGGAATATCGCCGCGGTTAAATTTGGCGCTTGGTAGCGAAGAGGTTAGTAACGCCACAAAGCTGGGACCTAGTGGGGGCCGTCCTACACTTTGCAAACCTTCTTCGGTTGTCGGTTTTTTGAACTATAAGATTGTCCCATCGATACCTCACCTTAATGATCCGTTATGCTATGCATATTACTTTTGTTCTATCATAACCTAACGAATATCCTCATTTTGTAGTCTATCATCACACACTCAGAAACTCCGAGTAGTCTTCTCCATAGCTCTCCATAGTTTAACGTCATATACACCTTTCCAGTAAACCTTAATTTAATTTTTTTTAAAGAATCGAACAGATGTGCCTCAGTGTCAAATATTTCATAACTGTGATGCAGCAGTAAGTCATCGTTGAGTTCCTTTATGTTGATGTAATAAACACGACTAGTTTCCTAACTGTTTCTTACGCGACATGTGACTAAAGCGTTTTAAAGAAATATAATTACACCAAGAAAACTTAAACGTGTAATTAAAGTTTTCTAATTCCATTATTTAAATTATTCAAACGAAATTTCTTAACGGTTAACAAATTTGTTTGGGCAAATTTCGCTCTCAGTTGCTTGTTATCGTGAAATATTAATTAGAATTATTTTAATCAATGCTTCAAAATTAAGTCGCTGTGACAGCTCCATTGACTTGAGTAAACAGTTGTTGTCGTCAGGTTGTATATTATATAATTTTATTATTAAATTATTATATATTTTTTAACTATAATGAAGAAGAAAAAATGTCAATACCATAATAGTTATGACAAACAAACATTAACGTAAACAAAATATAGTTTATGCAGTGAGATGGTAGTATGTAGTATATATGTATGTAGTATATAGTATATAGGGGAAGTATTTTTTAAAATCTTTCTTGGTATCAGTATACACAGCTTAGTCAGGGTTTGAAACATGAGAGTCAGTATATTTCAGTTTGTTCGGCTTGTGTCCAACTGATAACAAGTCACTACTGCAGCTCATTGACATCTGCAATAAACTTCAACCTAAGAACCCTACAAGTGCTTCGTCAGCTCAGAGGACTAAGATAGAATGACTAATATCCTGTGACTGTACTAAGTCTCTACACCCCACCAGCATAGCACACAATTGTTAAGACACTACTATTTAATTCAAATTTGCTGCTATATCTGCCAAGATGGCGATATTACCATCTCATTTGCGCTTACACGTTACTTAATAAAAATAAAAATACCAATACCAGCAATGAGCAGCAACGACGTCTGGCAATGCTATCATCATTCCGGCAATGCGATCATCATTCCGGCTACACATATATCAATCGTGAGTGATTCTTTCATTTGACTCTTTCATTTGAAAGTATTGATGACTGCAATTATATTTTTGAAATTTTCAAAAAACATCAAGGATCAAACTACTGATAGGATCTATGACCAAACCCTATACGCAATGTCAAACGACCAACATCATCAAGCGGGTCTCACATATCAGAGAGTACTGAAAATTGAAGTGATCCATTTCAATGATCGATTCGAATTATCCAGTTCGTAAGGCGAATCAATACTTGAATGATCGGGTCATTAGAAATGAATGAGACGGTCATGAAGCATCTACATACTTCAACTACCTACGTTTTATATTATCAGGGCATTACTCCATCTGTGAGTGTATGAGGGTCACCCAACACCGCGGTTGGCTGTCAGTGGTTGCTATTGAAGATCCTTATATATCGTCGTTGCGGAGATCCCGGGGAGAAATACTGAGTATAGCCTTTTACATCGCACGCTGAGTGAGTTTGAGCTTCCTCGCATAGGGCAAAATTCTATTGCTCGTGTACTAGTAATAAATTAAGGCAAGCCTTTGAACTACCACAGTTTATTGCTTAGTAGGTAATTATAGTGTTAAATGTTAAACATTTGTCCGAACAACAAAAACATTTGTAAGCCCTTTTGCTAACCGTCCTAACATTCTTACCAGCACCAGTGCAAGAGTATCGGCTCCACGCTCACTAACCGGCCCAATGCGTTACATCCTTTTTTATAGCATATGGTTTCAAACGAGCACACAGTCCACCTGATGGTAAGTGGTTGCTGTGGCCTATAGACATCTACATCTATCCTCGATTACGAATCAAAATGCAGATGCGTTGTCACCCATAAGAACTACGATAAAATGCCTCTTTTCCAGTAAAAAGGGTCTCCAGTTCTCTACACTCACCATACGAAACACAACAGTGTTGTTAAGCTGCAATTTTACACTGGTATTCTGTGAGAGCGTGGTCCTTCCCAGGTCGAGCCGAGCCATTCGTGACACAATTATACCACTAATATAACTGCGGCGTGGCACTACCACGTATAAGAACGAATTCATTGAAGTTATGCAACACAGTTGGCAAATTTTCGAAAAATGCAACATATAGCAGTGGATTAAATAGGCAGGCAAAAAGAGACCACAATGATTAAGGAGACTAAGGAGTTGGAAAAAAGATTACCCATTAACGTCTCAGAATAGTATTCTCGTTTTATTTTGGACAATATTAATGGTCGTAAAGAATATTTTTGAACTGTTTGTTCAAAAATATTCTTTACGACCGGCCATTTTATGCCGGTTTCGAAATAAATTATTTATTATGAAGTAACTACTTGTTATTATAGAATAACATTATGCAAATCCGATAAACAATCTATCAAACTTTACGTTATTGTTTGTGTTTTGTGAATTGTGGCCTTGGATTTAGCACAATTTGTGAATAAAATGTTAGTGTCGGAACAAAAAACGGAAGAAAAACGCAATGTTTTGAAAACAGAAAGTAATAATTCACTTACTATGTAAGTAATTACATTATTATTTATAAAAACGTGTATTTTTCTCATTCATGCTGGGTTTTTTTCAATATTTTATTTTAACGTCGAGCTCACTGAAAGTTATAATTAACAATTTACTTTATTTCAGAACCGGGGCTGGAGATCAAACAGCTCGCTTACTATTAACCCTTTTGCTGCCTTGTCAGTAGTCATATTGTACATAGTATTGCATTTAAAACATGACTGACAGCAGTGTGGTAATTTTAAGAAGACCGCCTAGCTCCTGAGCTAACATGATACTGAAAAAAAGAAAACCACGTTAAAATCAATTTCTTATTTTAATTGTGATCCGTATCTGCACAATTTTATATTTAAAACCACTCTTTAAGTCAAATTCTTGTATGTCTGTCCGTTATTCCGGATGGTACTTAGTAGGTAATGGACTTTAAACTAACTTCCCGATAAGTTGTAAACTTTAAATTTTGTATAAAGCTCAAATTCGGATGACAATGCAAGAATATGATAAAAAACGTGGTATATTAAAAATATTTAACTTTTTTTAAATGGCTTGTTTTTTGTATCTAAGTATTAAATGTCACTGTAAACAAATCGATTCATATTTTGAGTTGTTTACAATGTTCGTACTTACTTACTTACTTATCTTCACGCACAATCCCTAACGGGGTAGCCAGAGAGAATAGATCGCCAAGTGTCCCGATCCTTACATACCTCTTTCGCTTCTTTCAGGTTCATTAACTTCTTCATACATGCACGTCTAGGTATCCGAGTACTCTTGACCCTCCCCTCTTCGAGCAATTTGCTCACATGGTCTTCGAAAGTTAGTCTCGGTTTACCTCGACACCTTTTAATATTAACTTTCGCTCTATATATTTTCTTCACCATTCGGTCTTTACTCATTCGTTCAACGTGCCCAAACCATTGGAGTACGCCCCTATCAATTTTTGTGATAAGGTCATCTTTCAATCCTGCCATATTGCGAATCTCTTCGTTTCGCTTTCGGTCGGCTATGCTAACGCCACACATTTTACGAAGAGATCGCATCTCCACTGCATTCAACTTGCTTTTATGCTTCTTCTGGCATACCCAGGTTTCGCTGCCATATAACAAAGTCGGTACCAACACTGCGTTATGTATTGCAAGGCGTGCACTCTTCACCACGCCTTGCCTTTTTACTAACGCATTCAGGGCACCATTGACTTTGTTTCCGGCGGCGACACGCCTATACACATCTAAATCACATGTTCCATCCCGGCTGAAAGCACTCCCCAAGTATACAATTTTATTTACCTGTTCTAGACATTCTTGATTTACCCATATTTCACATTTCGTTCTCTCTTCGTCCTTTTCAAATACCAGAACCTTAGTTTTATTAGAATTCAAACGGAGACCTTTAATTTCACATTCCTCTTTCATACACGTGACTAATGCCTGCAGTTCTGCTTCTGATGGTGCAATAAGCACTGCATCATCAGCATACAGCAGACAATTAACTTTTATGTCACCCAATTTCACACCCAAACAGCTATTTTTCAGCTTCTGTAAACAGCTGTCGAGATACAGTATGAACAGCCAGGAAGACATGACACAACCCTGTTTTACGCCCGCTTGGACGTTAAACATGGGTGACAGGTCATACCCTACCCGCACACAGGCTTTACAGTCATAGTAAAGTGACTGCACAGCCCTTAACAATCGACCATCCACACCATATCCCGGTAATATAATACAATGTTCGTAATAAAAAAAAAAACAATTACTTATTAGTAAAAACGTCTATTACATTATTATGTGTTTATTCAAAAATCACAGGAAACTTTTGTACATAGAACTCAAACACGGCAATAAATTATTAGCCTAGTATGGTCAAATAATTTAATTAGATCCCGGTTTGAGATTGTCACCGGAATGGATATTCATAGTGTCAACTTTTTCAAGAAATTTAATAAACCATGTAATGGCGGTGTAAGAATATCCAATACCCTATAACGTCGTGGGTATCGTAAGAGGCGACAGAAGGAAACAAGCTAGGTAATGGGCACCTTCATAATAACAGCTAAAAAAACTGTGGCTGCCAAACCGCCTGCCGAGCGTGGCAATTATGGCAAATCTCTCCCTATGAGGAAGTCTATGAGGGAGGACTATGAGCAGCAGTGGATATTTGATAGATTGTGACGATAACTATAATTTAAAATGGCTTTCTTTTTTTACCATATTTCAAGTTCTCTCCCAGTGTTTTGACTAAACTTTCAAGTCTAACTTAATAGCTCTTCAGGAAGTTGGTTCAACATAAATTTATTTACATAACATAAAAAATGCATAGTATTTGTTATATTAATAGAAAAACTTATAACTAAGATTGTTATACAGTCCCATTGTCCGCTTTAAAGTGCTTAGAAAGCTTTTTACATTTCCTCTCTGAATAGCTTACTTAGCTGATACTTAGCCTTTGAACGAAAAAAAAACACTTCTCTCTTGATAAGACAAATCGTTAGTTGATTTAAAATGTTGGATCGAAAAATTGTTTAAAATCGATTGCGAAATTAATGCCAAACAGACAAACAGAGAAAAAAGTAAGTTGATGAAAACGTGGTTAAAATATATAAAATAATTATATTAACAGTAACATGTAAATAAAAAAAGTATGATATAAGTAGTTAACAACATAGTTTTAGTGCCTAGGCGCAGGTCACCTTACATTTCGGAATTATTTATGAAGACAATATTTTCGCCATTTTCTTCCAAAAAAATTTTTGTGGTTCACATATCCTCAAAATGAATAATTTCTCTGCCATTTACGTCAATGAAGTACATACATTTATTCAGCTAGTTTATACGTAACCTTACAATGTTACTACTATAAAAAACTAACATTCCTATCAACCCATTTCACCACAAGTAAGCCTACGTTTAACACTCCCTTGACAAATTATAAATTAACGTTCAAATCAAATACATTTGCAGCGGGGAAAGGTTGTCAAATTGATGTTAAATTAACTCATTGCTTGATTCCTGTCGCTGTGATATCAAAGTGCTTTGATGTTTTCGGAGTCAGGGCTTTTCACGTCCCGGCGTCGAGGGAGCGTCTCCTGTTTAACGGTTTGGCAAACGGCAAACGGTAATGATTTCTTTACATACCGTTGTTACTCGTTTGTTGTTTAGTGTTATTGGAGCGAAGGCCATTTAAATAAACACTGCTTTTTTTTCTAAATAGATAATATAAAAGATAACACTTTCTTTAAAAGAGCCATGAACACTTAGGGGCTAAGTGCACGTAGAAAATTAAAGTACGCGAACATCTCGTATTGATGAAATAATTAATTGCAATTTTATGAGCTGATTTACAGGGTGTTTGGTTTTAACTTTTAAATGAACTTACAATCCAACTGACGGTAAATGGTTACAGCTCATGAAAAACTACCACCAACTTCAAATACAGAAGGCTACAGATGCTTGGTCACCTCTAGGGATAGAGTGCTAAACAGCATATTAAGCAATAGCCTTAAGAAAGTATATATGCAGATTTTTAAGCTATTGCCTCTATAGCAATTGTTTAAACGCCTGATTAGGGAAGTTGGATCTTTTCTTGTCTATTGTAATGTCTTTTTAAATTGTATATACTATACAATGGAATATCTTTATACTATACTAGTACTCAGACTCTCTTTACTTTGACATAATGCAACGTTTGATCCTATGGGAGCTATTCGTCCTTGAAAACGGTTCGATAACTTTATAGAATGGATATAATGTTTGAAATAAATTATTTATCAGTGATATAGCTTCACTTCAGCTTACAATACAATACACGAAATGTTATAATATAGAAAAATAACAACTTTTAACGTTTTGCATCGTTAATCAAAATATTCAATTATATTTTAAAACATAAAGAATCTTATTTGCGAAATGTATTTCACTCAGAAGTCAGTAATAACAGAATTTAAATTTCAGTTGTTCTGAAAATAAAACAATAATGATTTTACATTCATTAAAACAAAAAATAATCTTTTAATATTATAAAGGCACGGATAATGATAATGAATAAATTGTCAGCAGAAGTTGTCGCTCTTTGTTTAACTGAAATTTATTAAAAAAATATTTTGAATCGTTAAATTCGTCTAAATAGCGTTCCAGTTATTTTTTATTATTAAATATTTGTTAATTAAAACAAAATTAAGAAATCATGATGTAAAAAATGAAGTAAAGAAAACATAAAATTATGAAATACTTATTTCAATTTCCGAACAGGCGTGGTTGCAATTTTAATATTTGAAATACAAAGTTGTACAAATAATAATATAAATGTGTCGTAACGTTCAAGTTAATGTCTTAAGATATATATTCATTTAATCAGCACCGTATTTATTTTAGAGTGGGTGTAATAATCCAAACGATCAAAGTAAATGGAATGTAAGGCGGTAATTACAACCTCTTAGAGAGGAAACAGTAGGAAAGGAATTTTCTATTAAATCCCATATTCTTGAGTGAAATTTCCGCTAGGTGTCAGTATAATGGCAGGCCGTTTGTCTATTTTGTATCGAGAAAGGCCCACTTCGCTCACCCCAGCGCCCCGATCAGTGCTTTCGCAGATAAATAGTTTCATTATGGTCGGCTTTTGGTCTTCTACGAGGTTTTTCTCATAGTATATAAGAAATCTCACGTTCTTTGGTTGTTTTCCTCTTTTTATTGATAAAAAATAGAAAATGAATAAACGAATGATTACTTCGTTTTACTTTCATATTTTCACTTCAGTGAACATCATCATCTGCAGCAACAGCAGAAAAATCGTGATAGTCTTCTGTTGGATATAAGCCAAGCCCAAATTAGAAGCATTAGTTGCTATTTCACCATGCGTAACTATTAGATTAACAATCCAATATTAGAATTTTAACAATCAACGGTCGGTGTTTGACTACTACCCTACTAAATAGTTAAAAACAGTATTGTATTCTAAGCAGTGGCAGTCACAAGCCTGCTTATTATTTTTATTTGTTTTTAGTTATTGATTTAGGAGGATATGTTAGTTGTTGAGGATAAACTATAAAGTTTCGGTGAACGTTAGTTGATGTAATTCAATTCAGAAATTCTAAACCGATCCAAACTTCATAGACTGGTGGTAGAGGACACCGTTAATAGCGCCTAAGCATAATTGAAAGAATTAGGAATTTCTACCAATTAATACTTGGAAGATTTGGCCGTGTAACAGTCATCACCAGTAAGTGTCCCGTGCCCGTAAGTGCGGCGAAAATATGACAAAAAGATCTCATGGCTTCGGATAGATGGCGTATAACAATCTTTTTACATCAGCATAAAATTGCTTCTGGCAGCGGAAAGCAGCTCTATAGGTACGAGATATCTGGTACTGCGATTTTGGGTTCATCTGCCATGCGTGAAAAATCCATTTTTTAATATAAATCTGAAGTAACAAACCACCTGACGATAAGTGGCTATTTCAGTGCATAGAAACCTGTAGCTATCTTCAAACAAATCCTGTAATTATTAATAATATTACTCCTACAGTGGGAAAAGCTTTAGTCCAGAGTGGACTTTTACGCGATGAAAAAGAAGAAGAGACCGCCGGCAAGTTGCCGGCAGTAGACTGAAAGTGGAATGAAAGGACTGTTGATGATTATAATAAAAAAATCTATATAGATTCCGAACCGATAGGAAGAAATAAGCTATTACCTAATGTTTCCACGATTCTTAAATACCTACGTGTGTTTATTCTTTTCTATTGTTTTGAAGTAGTGTTTAAGTACATAACACTGATAAGTAGGTACATTTTACAGATGAGAGCTATTTTTTAAAATTACGTTCCTCGTTTTATTTATTATATATCTTGTTGTTGTTTTGTTCCATTTAATAAATGTAATAAGGTGAAATAACTTTGCACTCTCACTACATACAGTTATTTAAAACAAAATTAGACACTTTTACTTTAACTTAAAACTCAGTTTGCGTCAAATTTCAAATTTTGCATTAAAAAATTACAATTCATGTGGGAATTTTCGTTATACTGTTTTAACAAATAAAGAAGAATCATACCAGACTGAGTTATTATTTTGCCAACAGATGCAGCACAACCGATTACGGCCTGTGTTGGGAGCGGCGCAATTTGCTATCCGATCACCCATGAAATCTACTGAAATGAATAAAACTATCTGAGAATTGAACAGATCAATTTTTATATCCGTTCTCAGACGAATCGTTTCAAATGATGATTGACTTTATAAGTGTCTCATGTCTAAGTCACAACGAATTTATACCTATCGTAATAACGTCCTTCTTAATAAATATCACTTTATTAGGATGCGAAGAAATATTGTTTCTAAAGATGCTGATATGTTTACTATGATTCTTAATTGCGCGTATCTGAAATGCTCGTAATTATGCTTTTGATCAATATAATCAATTATATTACTATCCTACTTAAAACAATAATATATTGCAGCTTTATACACAAAATAAAGTAAATTTTCAGCCTTTGTATGTCCCTGGTGATCACGGTACGGTTTTGGTGATCACAGGCCCCTCATTTCTGAGAGGCTTGTGGAACGATTTGTCCGGCTCGTAACTTGTAGGCAAACTTCACATGCCCTTAAATATTTTTATATCTCAACAGGCAGTTATCTAAAAATGTAATCTTTCGCGAGCATGTGGTAAGCAGTACCTAAAAATACATAAATAATTTCATAGGTTTCGGAATGGATCGAAGCCGTATTACTTGAGTAATATGAAACTTACGCTTAGCGCTTTGCCTTTGAGTTCCTTCTTCCACTCACACTACCAGTTCTTGCTGCAACCATAATATCGTTGCAGCGTGGCTCTACCATGTATTAAATTGTTAAACACGTAAAAATGCTAGGATAAATATTAGGAAATGATTTAGCAAATAATGATATTTTGTACCATTATAAGCAAGCAAGGTAAAGTCTACCAACACGCACAGAAGGTAGCTTTACGTGGCATTTTACCACCAGAAAGTTAAAGCTATCACAGGAAAAGTACTTAATTGCATATCTCATCGGAACCGACGGCTTTGAGCGGCGCAGTTGACTCGCGTTATGTTATGGCCCTGGAGCCACGGGTTTGAATCCTGCACAGAACAATTATTTGTATCGTACCTGCAAATAATAGTTACAGATCTGGTTGTTTGTCTTAGTACAATTTGTGCATCTAAGCTGCCTCCATGAGACGAGAAAATATCCTGGATATTTTTTTAAATAAGATGGAAGTAAGATAATATTTCTGATCCACATGGGTGGTGTGAAGTCGCGGCATGAAACTAACAATTAATTAATAAAGTAGTCCCATTTAGTCTCGCATGTTTCTGCATTACTTTCTTAATTCTGATGGGTTATCTGCGTTTTATATCGTTGAATACTATCTGAATATCGATTTATTTTTATTTTTAGTTAAAATATGCCCACATCGTGACACTCAGAAAAAAATCCCTGAAGTAATTATGGCAGTACGGCAAGATTTATAAAGTTGGCCACATTACTGATTGGTATAATCATGGAATATAAAATGCTACAAAGTAATTTTTATGTTTAAGACTGCTATAAATTATAATTATGAATCCAAATAATTTCAAATACAAAGTTTTTTTTAAATAGAATAAGGGGACAAACGAGTACATACTTGGTCCACATGATAGTAAGTGGATGCTGTGACCCATACTCATACTCGTAAATTTATCCTCGATTAAGAATCAAAAAATACGAAACGGAGCAGCATTAATCTGCTATTTTACATTGATTAATCAAATTTATCATTTAAAGCTAAATATTCTCTTATCTGATAAAAAAAGCGTACATACATTTAGCTGATTTAGGGTCCATTTACACTCCGCATTGCGCATAGCCAGACGGCTGGCCGTTTGCCATCAAATAAAGGTGTATTTAGTTGGTAAATCTGTATAGAATTTTATTAGGTTCTTACGGCGATATATAAACATGATGATAAAAACTTGAATCAGAACCTATGTGAATCTAATATTCAGTTGAGCCAATGATGAGTCCTATAATAATGTTATTTAGCCTTTATAATTACGGGTGTAGGGGGCTCCGCTAACATCTTGGAGCCCAAGTCAACCCCGCCTGCACGTGGCGCACCTGCTGGACAACGGAAAGGGCTCTGGCGATGCCACCCCCTGGGATTCGTCCTAGGGGTTCGGGGTCAGAAGGTAGTCGCCCCGGTAATTGGCACTAAGCCACTCAAAAATGGAAAGTAAAAGAAAGAGATATATGTTTAGGACTAGGGCGTCACCGCATAACGACGCGCATGGAGATCGCCTTAACCCTGCGACAAGTATGCGAGGGCTACCGGGCCCCGTGCGAGCCTGGCTTAAGACGTTAGCACCAACTACGAAGATACGCTTTGCAAACAAAATTGGCACGCTTACGGGACGCTCCACAGAACTTGCGGCCATACTTGCCAGGCGTACCTGGCGTACCAGGCGTACCTGGCAAGTATGGCCGCAAGTTCTGTGGAGCGTCCCGTAAGCGTGCCAATTTTGTTTGCAAAGCGTATCTTCGTAGTTGGTGCTAACGTCTTAAGCCAGGCTCGCACGGGGCCCGGTAGCCCTCGCATACTTGTCGCAGGGTTAAGGCGATCTCCATGCGCTTGTGCTCGTCGAGCATTTACACGATAGCTAGTCTTGGAAGTTAGACGCATATGCGACCTACTTATGGTAGTAAGGTTGCTTATTGAGGGGGTCGTGACCCACTTAATAAGTGCCTACGCCCCACAGGTCGGCTGCAGTGACGCGGATAAGACGCTGTTTTGGGATCGGCTCGGAGATGTACTATGCGGCATACCGTTGTCCCACGATGTCGTTTTAGGTGGTGACCTGAGCGGTCATGTGGGCGAGGTGCAGGGGAAGTATGAACGTGTCCACGGCAGCTATGGTTACGGCCGAAGAAACGCAGAGGGGGAAACCATTTTCAGAAACTGCACTGCAGCTGACCTGGCCGTGGTAAACACGTTCTTCAAAAAGAAAACCGAGCACCTGATTACCTACAGGAGCGGTCGGAACGCCACTCAAATCGACTATATACTGACCAGGAGAAGTCATATCAGTCGCGTGGCCAACTGTAAGGTCATACCCGGTGAGTGTCTCACTGCCCAACACCGACTTCTTGTCATGGACCTTTGCGTAAAACCCCGTCGCAGACACGCCAAACATTACCGCCGTCAAATCAAGTGATGGCTGCTGGATCAAACCAGATACTCAGAGTTTGACTCTGCCGCTGGGGATATTAGTCTCGACACAGCAGGCAAGTCCGTCCAAGAGTGCTGGAAAACTATTCAGACAGCAATCACAAACGACGGCAAAGCAAGTCCTCGGCGTGGCGAAAGGGGGTCGCAAAATCGACAAGGAGACCTGGCGGTGACACGCCACAGTCCAGGGTTCATTACGGGAGAAGAAAGCGCTCTTCAAGACGAGGCAAGCGGCCAAATCTCCTGAAGATCGCGCATCTTACAAGACGGCGCAAAGAGCTGCCAAGAAAGCTGTAGCCAGAGTCAGGCGTGACCACTTGCAACCATTATATGCTAAGTTGGACACTCCTGAGGGGCACAATACAATACTACAATACAATACAATACAAAATTCATATATAAACTTGCGTGCCGTGTAGTGGCGGTTGAGAATATCCACTACCGCATATCTTCCCTTGGGTGTCGTAAGAGGCGACAGAGGGAGACAGGCAGGAGATGTGCAGCAGCATCTTCCTGATAACAGCAATGATATAATAAAAAACTGCGGTTGCCAACCCGCTCGCCAAGCGTGGCAAATATGGCAAATATCCCCCCCATGAGTAACAACGCAAACAAACGGCCCTCACTCCCGGCGGCCCCGCTATTCCTGGCTACGGTGGCGAACATGGTAATGGCGGGGCAGGGGGTGCTAAGAATCTCCGGTGGAGGTTCGGTTGCCACCTACGACGACTCGACCTAGCAACATATAACGCACGCACCCTGAGGACTGACGAGAAGATACTGGAGTTGGAAGAAGAGGTAGACAAGTTGCGCTGGCATATTATTGGGTTATCCGAGGTCCGAAGAGAGGGGGAGGACACGGTAATCTTCGAGTCCGGCAACTTGTTCTATCACCGGGAGGGCGACCATCTGTCCCAAGGAGGTGTCGGATTCATCGTCCACAAGTCTCTCGTCAACAACGTTGTAAAGATTGGGAGTGTGTCGACGAGAGTCGCGTACCTGATACTCAGAATCACCAAACGGTATTCGCTGAAGCACCAGCCTCGGCACATCCCGATGATGAGGTTGAGGAAATGTATGAGGATATTTCCAGAGCCATGCATTCCTCCAAAACCCACTACACGGTGTTGATGGGAGACTTCAACGCAAAACTAGGCACAAGAGAAAGCGGTGAGCTGAAGGTAGGGAAATTTGGAGTAGGGAAACGGAAACGTAGGGGCCAGCAGCTGGCTGACTTTATGGAAAAAGAGGGACTCTATACAGTGAACTCTTTCTTCCAGAAGCGGCCCCACAGGAAATGGACCTCGTCGAGCCCCGACGGTTCGACAAAAAATGAGATTTACTTAATTATGACGACCAGACGCCAACTGTTCAGTGATGTCTCAGTGATCGCAAGGGTGAAAACTGGCAGCGATCACCGAATGGTTAGAGGCACACTGAACCTAAACGTTAAGTTGGAGAGGTCTCGTCTAATGAAGTCAACGCTTTGTCCCCCTCGTGCTCTAATCCAAAATCCCGAAACCTTTCAGCTCGAGTTACGTAACTGATGTCAGTGCCTAGAAGATTGCAATGCAGTGGACGATATGAATGACAAGCTCGTGGAAACTGTCCATGCGGTCGGAGCTAAGTTCTGCAAGACCCGCCGCAGAAGAACACAAAAACTCTCCGATCACACTCTTAATCTCATGGCTGTTAGATGGGAGATGAGGCTGCAATCGTCAACAGATTTGACAGCATACAGGCAACTTAACGTACAGATCTCCAAATGCATGCGGCGAGACTTACGCAACTTTAATACTGCTCGTATTAAAGAAGCGATCGAGTGGAACCAAAGTCTTTGCCAGAGATCTGTCTGTCAGAAAAAGCCAACTGTCAAATCTGAAGACTGAGTGTGGCTGCATCGTTTCCGAGACACCTGAGATTCTGAGTGAGATTGAGAGGTTGTATGGGCAGCTGTACACATCATCGTTGGAGCCACACGCAAATGTGAGTAACGATCCAAGAGCGGGTCTTATCCGACACTATTCCGATGATATCCCGGACGTCAGTCAGAGCGAGATTAGAATGGCTCTCCAGCACCTTAAAAACGGCAAGTCCCGGGGCGAGGATGGAATTACAGCGGAGGTTTTGAAAGCGGGTAAAAAACCGGTACTTGAAGTCCTTCAGAGGCTCTTTAATTCCGTCCTCCATGGTGGCACTACTCCGGAGGCGTGGAGCAGAAGTGCGGTGGTCCTGTTCTTCAAGAAAGGGGACAACGCCCTTCTTGAGGAACTACAGACTGATATCCCTTCTGAGCCGCGTCTACGTGCTGTTTTCGAGAGTCATTACGAATCGTCTCGCACGCAGACTCGACGACTTCCAGCCTCCCGAACAAGCCAGTTTCCGAAAGGGCTTTAGTACCATAGACCACATACATACCCTTCGGCAAATTGTACAGAAGTCCGAAGAGTACAATCTGCCACTTTGCCTGGCGTATGTGGACTATGAGAAAGCCTTTGATTCCGTTGAAATTTGGGCGGTGCTACAGTCTCTTCAGCGGTGCCAAGTTGACTGTCGGTATATCGAAGTGCTGAAGTGTTTGTACAGTAGGGCTATGATGGCTATCCGAGTACAGAACCAGAGTACGAAACCTATCCAACTGCAGAGAGGTGTAAGACAGGGTGACGTTATTTCCCTGAAACTCTTCACCGCTGCATTGGAAGACGTTTTCAAGCTACTGGACTGGAAAAGATTTGGTATTGACATCAATGGCGAGTATATCACTCACCTTCGATTAGCCGACGATATAGTCCTTATGGCAGAATCACTGGAGGACTTAAGCACTATGCTCAATGACCTCAATAGTGCCTCCCAACGGATAGGTCTTAAGTTCATCTTAACAACAAAGATCATGTTTATGTCCATGTCACAACTATGCCGGTAGTTGTTGGGAGCACTAAGCTCGAAGTTGTTGACGAGTACGTTTACCTGGGACAAATAGTCCGGCTAGGTAAGTCCAACTTCGACCGAGAAGTCAATCGACGGATTCAACTCGGTGCGTCAGCGTTCGGGAAATTACAACGCATCTTCTCGTCAGGTATACCTCAAAACCTGAAAACTAAGTTGTACAACCAGTGCGTGTTGCCAGTGATGACATATGGAACTGAGACGTGGTCCTTCACTGCTGGCCGTATGAGGACGCTCAAAGTCGCTCAGCGAGCTATGGAGAGGGCTATGCTCGGAGTTTCTCAGCATGATAAATTTAGAAATGAGGATATCCGCAGTAGAACCAGAGTGACCGACATAGCCCAACGGATTAGTAAGCTGAAGTGGCAATGGGCCGGCCATATAGCTCGAAGAACCGACAACCGTTGGGGAAAAAAGGTTCTCGAGTGGCAGCCACGTACCGGTAGACGAAGTGTAGGGCGACCCCCCACTAGATGGAAAGACGACCTGGTAAGACATGCAGGAAATCGATGGATGCAGGTGTGACAACTTCAGGTACCTCGGATCTGTGCTTGATGTGTCTGGGTGAAAGTGCGCGAGGTGACGGGTGTCATTTGTGACCCCAAAATGACGGTCAAGCTGAAGGAACAGGTCTATAAGACCATCATAAGGCCTGTCCTTACGTACGGCAGTGAGGCGTGGCCGGTGCTGGAGCCACACCGGCAGTTCTTGCATGTCACGGAGATGAACGTGCTACGTTGGATGTGTGGTGTCACGCGGAAAGACCATGTACGGAATACATACATCCGCGGCAGCTTCCATGTCCGTGACATTGCTGACAAGCTGCAGGAAAGTCGCCTCCGCTGGTACGGCCACGTCTTACGACGACCGGCAAGCTACGTGGGAAACAAATGCCTTGACATGACTCTACCTGGTACCAGGAGTGCAGGACAGCCCAAGAAACGCTAGCTTGATGTCGTGCAGGATGACATGCGCGCCAATGGGCTAGTTATGAGGGACGCCGAAGACCGGGCAAAGTGGAGGAGGAAGTGTAGAAAAGCGGACCCTAGGTTCTCCCGCGTTGGGCAGGATGAGGAATCGGGATAAACGCTAGGTAGAAGAAGAAGAAGAATCTATTATCCATTTGGGGATGGTATAATTAATGAATTCTCTGATTATCGTAAGAGGTGACAGAAGGAATGTGAACCATGATAATTATCATTGAAGCCTATTAAAATTCACTGCTGAACATGGGCCTCCCCAAAATATTTCCTCATAGAGGGGGTATTTGCAATAATTGCAACGCTTGACAAGCGGGTTGGCAACCGAAGGTTTTTATTATTTTAAGATGTCCGATATATGCTGCTGATTATCTTCTACTTTATTTTCCTTCTGTCGCCTCTTACGTCACCGAAGGGGTGATATGGGGCAGTAGATATTCTTACACCGCCACTACACGATCCCTATACTTATTTAATATTAATGAAACACTGCGCTTGCCAACCCACAGCCAAACACGGCAGCTCTGGTAATCTATCCCCACTATGAGAAAATCTATTAGAGGACCCTTTGTCATGCAGAGGACTTTTATGAGCTGTAATAATTAAATAAATGAAAATATTTACTACGTTGCAGAACTCCTTTTCTGCCTAGGAATCCGTCTGGACAGGTCCTAGACTTATCTCTGTTTGCCATCACATAGCAGCTGCTTTTTGCCGGTCTAAAGAGTCAGTATAATAACAACCTGTAAGGCATCCAACTTAGTCATCGTAGGTGATAACGCAGGTTCGTTTATCACTTCACTTTTATAAAATAGATAATAATGTCAGAAAATGTGATGTCAATTACAAAATTGTTTGGTCTTTACCTAATACGCAAAAATGTTGCAATATAATAAATAGAAATTGAAAAGTTCCAATTGAAAAGGAACCAAACGGAAACTAAGAAACAGAAGGGAGGAATCGAGGCTTCTCTCGATCCGGCCTCCTGCAACGCCTACGTTGGGTTCGGGAACAACGTATGTGATCTCCGCAACGGAGTAACACACTAGGGCGATAACCTCGTTCCTTTTCAGCAAGTAGGTTCAGACGGGGATTACGGGTCTTCCGAAGTCGTCCCGGTCCCGACGCCTTAATTCTTCGATGTGGACTGTATAACTTAAGGGATCTTGGGAATGAAACAGCAATTATCTTCAAACCGTTCCGTGAGAGAGTAATCACTTTTCCCTATACTTTTCTTCTTGACTGCTGGTTTTCACTTTTCCCGAAGGATTTTCTTGTTTTTCCGAACTATTACTCCGAACTATTTTCTTCCCCGAACTATTTTCTTCCCCGAACTATTTTCTTCCCCGAACTATTTTCTTCCCCGAACGAATTGCAATAAAACCCGTTCACTAAGCTACCCCCAGAGCTATACGCGAAAGTTAGCCGCGCCATTCGCGTGCCTGCGCAACTTAACAACATGAATTTGTACTATTACTCTCTCACGTTTCACATAATTTCTTTATTCACATAAATCATACATAAGTACAAGTTATCTATTTAGATAGCACAAAACAATATCTACACCATGATATACATTATTTTTCCGTATTACAAAAATCCTTTATATATAGTAAATAGTTATAGCATGTAAAAAAATTGAGAGCGCCTTGCCAGTTTTTATCTAAAGAGGTCATACTTTTAGAACCAGTAGTGCGCAAAAGCTTCAACTTATGAGAGCTTAAAACAAGTCTTTGAGTAAAGACATTTTGTTAATTTAAACCGCCGCGAGGGGTGGTGAACATGGCGACGTCTTAATATGTCCAGTAACTTTATTAAAGAGACGTTACTTTTACCGTACGATTGATTTTAATACAAGAGTAACAAACGAGTACACAGTCTATTACATGATAAGTAGGTAGGTGTCTATATTCATTCTTGATTAAAAAAACAAAATGAAAATTTTTGGACAAATTACCGACGAGTCAACCAAAAGTGCGAACTTATGCAGACAATCGATATGAGAAAGTCGTCTCAATATCAGCAACCGTCTTTACGACCCACTAGACTAACCTGGCGGTCAACGTACGCAAAGATAATATATTATTATAGATACATTGGATATGTAACTGCATAAAAGATAAATAAAGAAAATAAAAACTACACTTTTTTAAACCTCTAAACTAGAAGTCTACGTAAAACAAAAACATAAGGAAAACGTTTGATTACCATCATACCTGAAGAAAAGCCAAGCTAAAATTTGAGCTTATTTTATAGGTTACATTGGACTTGGGTGCTCGCATGCACTTATTTGTGGCATTAAATATGTAGCGTAGTTCTTTCGCTTCAGATGATTTGATATAAAAAATACTTCTCCCCCATACTTGGATTTTCTCTTATAACTTGGAGGCACTTAAACTGTACAATGACAAGCAAGCAAACCTTAAACATATATTAGACCATACCCCGAGGCCTAACAGCGGGCGACGTTTAACCACTATGAAAACACAGATATATATTAGTTGCAAATGTTTACTTCTATACAAAGATCGTATTATATACATATCTATAAAAGAGCGTTGCGGGGACATCCTTTTCACTATCATGATATTATGTACCTGTGACGAAATACTCCGCTCTTCTATTAAATAAACAAAGTAGGAACGAATAGAAACTAAAATTAAACGTTTTTGTTGAGAGTTATTGTGTGATTGAGCATGCGTCCGCGATTTCAGGATACAGTACCGGCAATATCACCGTCAATCGTCATAACATGTCTATACTGTAATTTAAATTGTTTTTTTTGTCATTGACTTTAAACTTTTATAAAAATATCAGTAGAACTGTTAATATTTACTGTCATTTTGGATCTCTTACCTTCTATTTTTTTTTCTTTGTCTTATTATCTTAATCTAATGAAAGTGTTTCGTGCGTTAAACATTTTCTAAAATTAAACGCAAGAAAGCTAAAACTACCTAAATACAATAATGGTGTTAAAGTCAATTTTATTGTCAGACAAGGCTGAAAGGATTTTTCCGCACAAAGGAAGACGAACATTTACATTCCTTTACAAGAGCCGAGGTAATTCTGCGCCACTTTGCCACATCAATGCACCTAATCTATTTAGATCTTAAGATGTAAAGGTACATCTTAAGATCTAAATAGATTAGGTAAAAAAAAACTTTATTCTAAATTGTATATCACGATATCAGTTTTATTTTAATTAAAAATGTAGTAACTGGCACAATCCGTAAGCTAAAGGGGCAATAGGCCGGTTACATAGCTCGAAGAACCGACAACTATGTAGAACAAAAGTTTCGAGTGGAAGTCTTGTAACATAAGAGGTATGGAGTGTAGAAGTAAGGAGTACAGACTGTGTATTAAAAAGTGTCCATAAAAATCTTTAAATAAGGGTGGCGACACTATAGCTAAATTTGAAAGAACGCACCGAAAAATATTAGTGGGATAGACGACTTTTTCGAGGTTATATTTACTCGTACTAAATAAAATTATTTTAGATTTTAGAGCTACTGAGCAGTTTAGCAGCACACTTAAACCGCTGACAACTGCTAAGTTCATTTCATCACAGTAGCTACTACAGTGCTGTTGTGGAGAGTTTTTGAACTGTTATTTACTGCTCACAGATGGCCACTTTTTCAACTATTCAACTATAGGAGTTGGTAGTCCTTACTTTTACACTCCATAATAAGTGGGTTGTAGGGCCGGCCGCCTGGTCCGCCGTGGCTTTGCATGGGTTATTTCTGTAACTCGACAACAGCGTCACCTTTTTCGGGTCACTTGGGTTTCTTTAAGAGCTTTCTTAATAAACATTGGTGAACTCTGATAGTAGTATTGTAGTTTTAAAGGTGTCTCTAAATTGTATAAGCCACATAATTCATGTGCATCATGTAGTAATTTACAGCATTATTATTTTCTTTATCAGTCTTCTTGATAAGATCCATACATACTCCATTTGTACGTGGTAGGGCCATGCTGCAGTTATATTAGTAGTATAGTTGTAGCACGAATGGGTCGGCTCGACCGGGGAGGGACCACGCTCTCACGGAATACCAGCGTGCAGTAGTAGCTTAATGCTGCTGTGTTTCGTATGGTGACTGTAGAGAACTGGAGATCCTTTTTACTGGAAAAGAGGCATTGTTTTCTTAGTCCTCGCGGGTGACAACGCATCTGCATTTTGATTTGTAATCGAGGATAGATGTAGATGTCTATGGGCCGCGGCATCCACTTACCATCAGGTGGACTGTGTGCTCGTTTGTCATACTATCGTATAAAAAAAAGTGTACAAAACATGTTGAAATTTGAAAGAATAGGACTCGCTTTTATATAACCTTCTATTTCTGGTTTGGCACAAGTAAAAAAATAATGGTTTACATTTAGAGAATTTGAAAATAAGTTTTTTCTTTAATACAAGATTAACTTCTCCATATGAATGACAAGCTCGTGGAAACTGTCCATGCGGTCGGAGCTAAGTTCTGCAAGACCCGCCGCAGAAGAACACAAAAACTCTCCGATCACACTCTTAATCTCATGGCTGTTAGACGGGAGATGAGGCTGCAATCGTCAACAGATTTGACAGCATACAGGCAACTGAACGGACAGATCTCCAAATGCATGCGGCGAGACTTACGCAACTTTAATACTGCTCGTATTAAAGAAGCGATCGAGTGGAACCAGGGCTCCAAAGTCTTTGCCAGAGATCTGTCTGTCAGAAAAAGCCAACTGTCAAATCTGAAGACTGAGTGTGGCTGTATCGTTTCCGAGACACCTGAGATTTTGAGTGAGATTGAGAGGTTCTATGGGCAGCTGTACACATCATCGTTGAATCCACACGCAAGTGTGAGTAACAATCCAAGAGCAAGTCTTACCCGACACTATTCCGATGATATCCCGGACGTCAGTCTGAGCGAGATTAGAATGGCTCTTCAGCACCTTAAAAACGGCAGGGCCCCAGACGAGGATGGAATTACAGCGGAGCTTCTGAAAGTGGGTGAAACACCGGTACTTGAAGTCTTTCAGAAGCTCTTCAATTCCGTCCTCCATGGTGGCACTACTCCGGAGGCGTGGAGCAGGAGTGCGGTGGTCTTGTTCTTTAAGAAAGGCAACAACGCTCTTTTGAAGAACTACAGACCGATTTCCCTTCTGAGCCGCGTCTACGTGCTGTTTTCGAGAGTCATTACGAATCGTCTCGCACGCAGACTCGATGACTTTCAGCCTCCCGAATAAGCTTCAAGCTTCTGAAAAGGCTTCAGTACCATAGACCACATACATACCCTGCGGCAGATTGTACAGAAGACCGAAAAGTGCCTGACCGAAATCTGCCACTTTGCCTGGCGTATGTGGACCATGAGAAAACTTTTAATTCCGTCGAAATTTGGGCGGTGCTACAGTCCCTTCAGCGGTACCAAGTTGACTGTCGGTATATCGAAGTGCTGAAATGTTTGTACAGTAGGGCTACGATGGCTATCCGAGTACAGAATCAGAGCTCGAAACTTATCCAACTGCGGAGAGGTGTAAGACAGGGTGACGTTATATCCCCGAAACTCTTCACCGCTGCATTGGAAGACGTTTTCAAGCTACTGGACTGGAAAGGATACGGTATTAACATCAATGGCGAGTACATCACTCACTTTCAATTTGCCGACGATATATTCCTTATGGCAGAATCGCTGGAGGACCTTAGCACTATGCTCAATGACCTCAATGGTGTCTCCCAACGGATAGGTCTTAAGATGAACATGGACAAAACAAAGATCATGTTTAATGTCCATGTGTCACCTATACCGGTAGTTGTTGGGAGCACTATGCTCGAAGTTGTTGATGAGTACGCTTACCTGGGACAAATAGTCCGACTAGGTAAGTCCAACTTCGACCGAGAGGTCAATCGACGGATTCAACTCGGCTGGGCAGCATTCGGGAAATTAAGACAGATTTTCTCGTCAGGTGTACCTCAATCTCTGAAAACTAGTGTACAACTAGTGCGTGTTGCCAGTGATGACTTACGGATCTGAGACGTGGTCCTTCACTGCTGGCCGTATGAGGATGCTCAAGGTCGCTCAGCGAGCTATGGAGAGGGCTATGCTTGGAGTTTCTCTGCGTGATAGACTCAGAAATGAGGATATCCGCAGTAAAACCAGAGTGACCGACATAGCCCAACGGATTAGTAAGCTGAAGTGGCAATGGGCCGGCCATATAGCTCGAAGAACCGATAATCGATGGGGAAGAAAGGTTCTCGAGTGGCAGCCTCGTACCGGTAGGCATAGCGTAGGGCGACCCCCCACTAGATGGAGTGACGACCTAGTAAGACATGCAGGATGTCGATGGATGCAGGTGGCTCAGGACCGTGCTTTGTGGCGTTACTTGGGTGAGGCCTATGTTCAGCAGTGGACTTGTGAAGGGCTGTAATGATGAATTATAGATAAGAATTTAGTTTTTATATTATAATAAAAAGTTTTCCATTTGGTTCCTTTACTTGTTCTTATTCTTCTTCAGCTCGCAAAAGTTCACTGCTGGACATGGCTTCTCCCGTTCAAGGAGACTTTGCATTAATCATCACGCTTGATAAGCAAATTAACGATGGCAGGACCGTCTGGTCCTACCTTTGACGCTGCTGCCCGTCGCCATTGTAGGTATTTTACGTCCGCCCGGAGTAAAGTATATTGTCCATCCATTGCAAAAAAGATCATGTTCAATGTCCATGTCACACCGGCATAGGTGTGACATGGACATTGAACATGATCTTTGTTTTGTCCATGTTCATCTTAAGACCTATCCGTTAGGAGGCACTATTGAGGTCATTGAGCATAGTGCTTAAGTCCTCCAGCGATTCTGCCATAAGGACTATATCGTCGGCAAATCGAAGGTGAGTGATGTACTCGCCATTGATGTCAATACCGTACCCTTTCCAGTCCAGTAGCTTGAAAACGTCTTCCAATACAGCGGTGAAGAGTTTCGGGGATATAACGTCACCCTGTCTTACACCTCTCCGCAGTTGGATAAGTTTCGAGCTCTGATTCTGTACTCGGATAGCCATCGTAGCCCTACTGTACAAACACTTCAGCACTTCGATATACCGACAGTCAACTTGGCACCGCTGAAGGGACTGCAGCACCGCCCAAATTTCGACGGAATCAAAGGCTTTCTCATAGTCCACGTACGCCAGGCAAAGTGGCAAATTGTACTCTTCAGTCTTCTGTACAATCTGCCGCAGGGTATGTATGTGGTCTATGGTACTGAAGCCTTTTCGGAAACCGGCTTGTTCGGGAGGCTGGAAGTCGTCGAGTCTCCGTGCGAGACGATTCGTAATGACTCTCGAAAACAGCACATAGACGCGGCTCAGAAGGGAAATCGGTCTGTAGTTCTTCAAGAGAGCGTTGTCGCCTTTCTTAAAGAACAAGACCACCGCACTTCTGCTCCACGCCTTTGGAGTAGTGCCACCATGGAGGACGGAATTGAAGAGCTTCTGAAGGACTTCAGGTACCGGTGTTTCACCCGCTTTTAGAAGCTCCGCTGTAATTCCATCCTCGCCTGGGGCCTGCCTGGGTGATGCTCTTTACACCGGCCGAGCCAATATTTCTCGGGAAAACGTCTCCGAGTGCCGGGAAAAACTTGTGTCTGAAGTCGAGTCTTTGCTGAACAGAGTCTCGGCTTGGGGAGGACTAAATCTAGTCCAGTTTAACCCCCAGAAGACACAAGTTTGCGCGTTAACCGCTAAAAAGAACCCCTTTGTCGTATCTCCTCAGTTTCAAGGCACTTCCCTTGTTGCCTCAGCCAGTATCGGAATCCTCGGCGTCGACATATCGAGTGACGTGCTGTTTCGTGGTCACTTGGAAGGGAAGGCCAAATTGGCCTCTAAAAAGCTTGGCGTGCTCAGCAGAGCGGGACAGTATTTCATGCCGGCACACCGCCTGCAACTTTACAAGGCGCAGGTTCGGCCGCACATTGAAGACTGTTCCCTGCTCTGGGCTGGGGCTCCCCAGTACCAGCTCCTTCCACTTGGCCGCATCCAGCGCAGAGCGGCTCGAATCGTCGACGACCGAGTGCTTTCCGATCGGCTCGATTCACTGGCGCTGCGAAGAGATGTTGCATCTCTTTGTGTATTTTATCGCATCTATCACGGGGAGTGCTCTGAGGAATTGTTCGGATTAATCCCAGCCGCCAAATTTCGTGAACGCACTACACGGCAAACGTCCCAATACCATCCACACCATCTGGATGCTTGGCGGTCCACCACTGTACGTTTCACAAGGAGTTTTCTTCCACGTACAACCTCTCTGTGGAATGGTTTACCACCGGCGATTTTTCCGGACTGATACGACCTGGGGACCTTCAAGAAAAGAGCTTACTCCTTTCTAAAGGGCCGGCAACGCACCCGCAATTCTCCTGGTGTTGCGGTTGATCATGGGCGGCGGTAGTCACTTAACATCAGGTGAGCCGCATGCTCGTTTGCCCCCTTTTCCATAAAAAAAGGTAGATGTAGATGTCTATGGGCCACAGCAACCACTTACCATCAGGTACTGTGTGCCCGCTTGTCAACCTTTTCCTATAAAAAAAAACTGACCAGTCCGAATTAGGATTGTGATATTTTTTAAATATCGTATTTGTGATATATCGAAATTTATAAATATATCAATGTTAGAGTTTTATATATCGTAAGTTAATATACAGTAAGTCAATATCGCAGTTTTATAAATCGAAAAAATATTGATATATCGGCTTTATTAAAAAAAAAAAAAAAAAACAACCGTAAGTAATTTTGGTTTGGTTAATTTATTATATTTATTAAGCAAATTAAATTATAAATATATGAAAATGTTAGATTATAGTTCCTATTAATTATTGTTTAATTTAAATAAGACAATTATGTGTACCAATATTTTTTGTAAGAGTTTTCAAAAATACCCGTTGTTTTATATGTTCTGCTGTTAAATATGTTTAAGAGCACGGGTGCTACAGATGTAGCTGAAGAAATCAAATATTTTAACAGCTATTTAGATAGAACGGGCGTAAATTGTCTACCCAGCAGACAGTCGATGACGACAATAACTTAAGTTCATAAGACGCCTAACCGATCAAAATAACTTGAGGTTTATATTAACTCAAAGCACTTGTTTCATCGTTTTCTCTTTTAGTTAACATGCGCAGACACACAAAATCCACTTCAAACCATTGTTTAAGCGATAAAACAGAAGCAAAAAACATTCAGTCGATATTCATATTTTAACGCTTAGCTCAACGCGCGAACGTGGGTGTCGCCCCGCCCGCGAACGCGTCAATGCTGGTGCTACACTAATGGTAAACGTCAATGCTAAAAGACGCAGCAAGTACTGCTTTAAATTTAACATCTCAATATGCACGCGGTCGGATCCGACCTTGGCGATATTCCGTCAAATTCCAAGTGGTCGGATCCGACTACACCCACTCACAGCACTTTAAACCATAAAAAATTATATTTACAGACTACTTCTCTAAGAAAAAGTTTGGCATTATAAGCTCAATATAAAATTTCCTATTCTCTAATGTAATAAAACGTAGTTAGTCTATTGTGTTTTATTTATAATCTAAGTTCATTTCGTACGCCTATTTCGTGGGGCGTGTTAGTGTGTTGATTTTTGGATTTTTCTAATGTTTTATTAGAGTTTAGTATAGTGTTTTACTATAAAATTGTTATAAAAGTTTTTGTGTGAATACAATTTATCTTTTTACGTAAATGATTTCGAGTACTATATAAAAATAATTGTGAAAATCAGGCTGCTGTCCTGCGCTGGCTAAGTACATTTTTTACTATAAAATTACAATTAAAATATATTTGTAATGGAGTAAAAGCACTAAAACTAGCAATATAACATAATAAATGAACAGAAACAAGTATTATATTGAAATTTATAACGAATTTTATAGAAAATAAATATATGACAAATTCCAGGTTAGGTTATTTTTAGCTTCGCCTCGTCACGCGAAGTGAGCTAAAGATGTCAATCATTTTAGCTGGGGACTGAGGGGTTAACACGATAAAGTTGGCTTCACTTGAGTGCTTCACGTCGTTAAATTTCAATGCACGGTATTAAAGTTGGCATTAATGGTTCTATAAAAATCCATTAGGTTTTCCTTTGTCTTTCTAATTCTTCGATAGTTGTTTTAAAAGATAATAATTGGATAATTCATCGCTAAGCATCAATTTGCGATGTAAGGTTCTTAAAAATTTTGACTCTCGGATGCCACAAACATGGCTCCGATTGCAGAATCTGAAGAAACATTATAACTTTTTTTATTATTCCCCTCCATCATAACCATAAGTGCGACCCTGTTGCGCTCATCGTGGACAGTCAGACAAACGTAGTGTGGCCGCTTCAACGTGTTATTTCGTGCGTTAATCTCTTTGATGTACCGCTACTCAAGTTATCGTCAAACGGCATTGTTAATGTCATTGTGAAATTAACGCGTTAAGTTGTGGCCACATCTACATTCAACGTCCATTAACGTGACAGTTAACGGCATTTCTGTTTAATGTGGCCCCAGCATAAGATTGCACAAAAATGTTAAAATAAACAAGACCCATGGCGCAGTGCCTTAGCGTTGAGTTGCTGCGCTGGGGGCCGCGGGTTCGAATCCCGCACGGAACAAGTATTTGTATGGTCTGCAAATAATTGTTCCGGGTGTGGATGTTTGTCCCTGTGCAAATTATGTAAGTAAACTGCCTCCACGATACAGGAGAAAATTCAAATGTATTTTTTAAAGAAAAAGAAAAATGTCTTGAATTAATAAAATAATTATTTGATTTGTTTGATAATCAAATATGTTGTTGAGTTTTATAAGTTACCATAACACATATAGGTAAGTATTTAGTTTAGTTTTTATTTTTCTTATGTTTTCTCCAGCTTTGGAAGCATACATTTATAAAAGTGACACAGATAAAATTGCGTGACTCCTATATATTAATAATAATGAAAATATATAAAAGTGTCGCCATTGAAATCATATCGACACCTTTAAATTACACCATCAGAAAGGTGAGATAATAACAGTCAACAAGGTCTTTATGACCCCTTTCAAATGAGGTCAAACACGATTGTCCTATCTAGTGTCGTCACTGAGATTCTATATCCACTTTCGTATTGCATCACCAGAAAGGTGAGATTATAATAGTCACCTAGGTCTTTATGTGCCCTTTCAAATGAGTTCAAACACGATAATCCTATCTAGAGGCGTCACTGAGATCCTATACCCACCTTCGAAGTCCACCATAAGCTAAGTGATATGATCGTAGTCATCTAGGTCTTCATGAACCTTTTTGAAAATGAGTTGAAAAAAAAACACGATGGTTCTACGTAGTATTATTAAGATCCTTTACCCATCTTCTGAGTCAATCATAAGGAAGCTGACATCATCACAGTCACCTTAGTCTTCATCTTCCGTCAAACGAAATTCTCTAAATATACAAAATAATAAAAAATTTAAATAGCATACAGAAAATGTATGTAGCTACTAAGAAAGCAGGTACTTACCGGTAATTAAAACGAACTGAAGCCAGTTACGGTGCGACCGCAAAACTCCGTAGAGTGCCGTCGGTTAAAATTTTCAACTTAAGATTTCGCACTCACGATCAGTTTTTGGATTTACGTCAGTTCGACTGATCATTTTATCTGACGTGTGTGGAGTTCGTAACTGTAAAGTAAAACTTTCAAAATGGGTTTATATAATAATTTAATTGTAACAAATTTAATATAAGGTTATTTACCGATGATACGATATCCCCTGTTCCTTTTTAATCTTTCTATCTTAACATTTGCATCCTTTTACCACGCAACTAGGCATATTTATGACAGGCAAATCTGTCCTGCGCGCACAGCACAGCACAGCACAGGGCCAGCGCACTGGTCCGATTTAGTTGCGCGGTCGGCTCAAAGTCAATGCTTTTAACTAATACGATATCCCTTTATGGGGCAATCCAATGCGACACCTATTTCCAGCAGTGAATAGGTAATAAATTTATAATGACAAATACGGAGGTGATTAAGTGTTTTTTTAAGAACAGAAGACTAAAAGGAGATCATTTGTATTGTCAGACAAATGTTGTTTTCATCATCAAAACGTCACTTGGCAGGATTTACTTAATTTGTTTTTATTCGTATATTTGTGTCGGTGAATAACTCTCTTAAATAAGTTGTCTGCGCAGTGCTAGAAATAGATATAGGCTTTTAAATTCGGCCCAAATTATGTAAACGTAATCCGTGTTTGTTTTGGCACTGCACTTATTTTCTCTCTGCCAATATTGCAGTTCATTTCAGCCTTGTAAATGTTTCCATACTAAGATCTACTTCATTATAATAAACTTTATGATTATTTCATAAATATAGCAATTAGACGTGACGAAAAATATTAATTTATTAGAATAACTAAATTGGAATATAGTATAATTATGAAATATTATTAATTTATAAGAAGAAAAATTATAAAATATGGTATATTATATCATTACTTTTAGACTTAAATATATTATTAGGTATGTTGTAAGAATTTTTCTTATTGTATTATAAATTTTTTGTGTCATTGTATTTATTCATTAAGTTGTTGAGTGTGTATTTTTAAACATTAATACATATATGTTGAACAGTTTCAGATTATCGTAATTTATTAGGTTATATTGTATTATATGTATAGGTATTACCCTGAATATTATAATATCAGATTATATAATTAATGTAATGTACAAAGGTTTGGATCATATACATATATAAACACAGACATACATACATACATATGCATATATATTTACACATAAATTAATTAATTGATTGATTTATTTATCTACATAACTGTTGTAAGTCGCATGTGGTGTAGGTTATATAGTTTACGTATAATGCATTTAAGTATAACTGTTTTTAAGATATGGTATTTCAATTTCTTTATGAATAATGATAAGGATTGGATTCTTCAATATCGTTTGGTAGCTTATTATATAGTTGAGCCACTTCATATTTGATGTTTTTTCTTCCGTAATTATTACGTGGTGCCAATAAGTATGTGTTGTTAGCACTTCTCATTAAACGTCGTTGAATTTGCGCCTTTTTTTGTAAATGTTATTTGTGTATCTATACTTTTTTCAGGATTTTTCGTATAAAATACACGTATTGTATTTGCACTATTATGCTAATGTCATTAAGCCAGTTTTATTATTATGTTTGTCGGTGTTAGATAGTCAAAGTGAAATAACAGTTTGATTATTTTATTTTGGAATACATGCAGTTGTTTTAAATTTGTTTTGGCAGCAGAGCCCCAGAGTTCTATTAGGTAGCATAGATGATATTTGATCAAGGAGTTATATATAGTGTAGCAGACAGATTTTGGAAAATAACGAACAGTATGCCGAAGCTTATTTATAACGGCAGAAAGTTTTGATTGGATTTTCTCTGTGTGCTTCCTAGTAATTTCTAGTTTTCTAGGCTTCCTAGTAATTTGACTGTCAAGAATAAACACATAAACACTCACACCTGTCACCCAGAGGGGTAGGCAGAGACTACAGACTTCCATTTGGCACGATCCTGACCAACCTCTCTCGCCTCCTTCACATCCATACACCCACGCATACATGCTCGTCGGTTAAGGGTAATCCTAATTTGGCCCGTTTTTAATAAATCGCTAATTTGGTCGATAAATTTTTGTCTCGGGCGTCCCTTTCCGACTCTGCCATTCACTTCTGCAACATAAATTTTCTTTGTCACTCTTTCCTCATTCATTCTTTCCACATGACCAAACCACCGAAGCATTCCTTTCTTAATCCTGGTCACAACATCATCTTGCAAACCACACTCTTCTCTTATCACACGTCAAGAATAAGTCCGAGATATTTTTAGGAAGCCACTCTCAAAAGCGGTTTACTACTGATATATAGCATTGGGCAGTCAAAAATTTTCTTAATGAATAACTTATAATAAATTGTTAGGTAATTTGTAAATAAATTCTCTTTGAATTAGGACATCGACACTGTTTCACTAAAGGCTATTTGCCTTAACACATTGATTGACATTCCCCTCACTGTAGACAAGACTTTTTTATTATTATTATTGTGGGGTATCTATATAGTTTTCTCATCTGGTTGGGTTCTATAAATATATAATTATAAATGAATATGAAAAGATAAATAAACATAAATATCAATAACATAAAATAAATATAAAAATACATAAATAAATAAAAGCCCAACCAGATGGAGGCCCTCGGCAGGGGAGACCAAACGGCCGAGGGTTAGGGGGAAAGGGAAAGAAACCGGCGGACGATGCGGGCGGTATCAAGGAGCACCGCCTTCTGCATTTGAGCCCGGAGCGGTCCGCCACGTAGTCCCAGTCACCTCAGATGACCCGAGAGGCTGACTGGGATTAGCCCGTTTGCAGAGACGACTACAGGAATAATTTCGGTCGGCAGACCACCCCACATGTCCGTCACCTCGTGAGTCAGGTCTAGATATTTTGTTTGCTTGTCTGTTTCGGATTTCACGAGGTTCTCGTCATACGGAATGGTAATGTCGACAAAAAAATCCTTGACTGTGCCCGGTCCATCAGCACAATATCAGGCTTATTCGCAAGAATAGTCCTGTCTGTGATGATGGCCCGGTCCCAATAGAGCCTGGCGCGATCATTTTCGAGCACGGCTTCCTGCAAGTGCTTGTAATACGACAATTTCCGATCCACGAGACCGTATTTAAGAGCGAGCTCCTGGTGAAGAATTCTGGCTACTAGGTTGTGCCTGTGCAACTACTCAGAGTTAGAAAGCGCCGAACAACCGGAGATGACATGCCTAAGTGACTCACCGGGATGGCGACAAGCTCGACAGATGTCGACGGTGCCATTTTTTAGGATGTATCTCCGATAGTTGTTGGTCTTAATAACCTCATCCTGTATTGCACAGGCAAAACCCTCGGTTTCCCCGAAGAGATCACCAAAAGCGTAGCCAGTGGAGGGAGGCTACTGTGTCTACGAAACGCTCATGTAGAGCCTTGTAGAACCTCCCGTAGAGCTCCTTCTCCTTCCATACGGTCTCCCAGTCGGAAATTGTGTGCACTGCCGGGTCTCGCCATTGCTCGTTGCCTAAGGATAGAGGGGTAAAGTCCTTTATCACTAGAAATGATGTCCTTATAAAATGGATCATCCGATCTCACCTGGAAGTAATTACGGAGGCTGCACACTTCGCGATTATGCATGGTGAGCGCGCTCAAGAAGCCACGCCCACCATGCTTTCGCGGTAAGTACAGCCTCATTACCGACGATCTCGGATGATGCATCCTGTGGGACGTCATGGTGGTGCGGACTTTTCTATCCAGGGCGTTAAGTTCAGTCTGAGTCCACCTGAGTATGCCAAAGGTATACATGAGGACAGGCATGACCCAGCCGTTATATGCGTGTGTCTTATTCACACCGGACAAAAGGCTGTTAAGCACTTTGATCAAGCGTGCATAAAACACGTCGCAAACTGACTGTTTCATACCAGCCTCATCGATACCGATGTTCTGTGACATACCCAGGTATCGGTATGTTTCAGCCTCGGAAAGGGTCCTTAAGTTGACGGGCATAGATAAGTCTATGCCCTCAGAGTTAGCAACCCTTCCCCTTTCAACATGGAGGACCGCACACTTATCCGTTCCCAGCTCCATTCCAGTAGAATTGCTAAATTCACAAGTGATGTTTAGCAATTCCATAAGATGGGAGCGACTGGAGGCGAATAACTTGAGGTCATCCATATAGAAAAGGTGGGTCACTTTTGTACCTCCTTTCCGAAGTTGAAATCCCCTCCCGGAGCCCTCCAGTAAAGTACTGAGAGGGTTCAGGGAGAGGCAAAACCAGATTGGACTCAGACAACCGCCCTGGAAAATACCCCTTCTTATCCTTATGTGGTTCTCCGCAGCCATCATCCGCTCGCCCAGATAGCAAAGGATCATAATCCATTGCCCCATACACTGCCCGAGGAAGTCTCCAACTGTACAGTCAATTTTGTACAGCTGGAGGACTCTCTTCTGCCATGTATGGGGCACCGAGTCGAATGCCTTTCTGTAGTCTATCCAGGCGGTGGAGAAATTCCGACGGTTGCGTTTCACCACTTTGCCAATGACCGCGTCAATGAGAAGTGGTTCATTGGTTCCACGACCACCGCCCCGGCATCCATTTTGAGCGCGTGACATCCCCTGATTTAGCTCCAGGTGACGAGTGATTTTCGCGCTCAAAATGGATGTCAGTGTCTTATATATGGTGGGTAGACACGTGATGGGGCGGTATTTGCTCGGGTCTGTGGTATCCTGATCTTTAGGAACCAAATAAGTGATCCCAGTAGTGAAGAGGCTCGGGAGCGACTTCTGATCGAGAGCCTCTTGAAACTGTCGGGCGAGCACAGCGTGACACACAACGAACCCCTTCAGCCAGTAATGATGCAGCCCGTCGAGCCCCGGACTTTTCCTGTTCGGGGCCCTACGGACCGCCTCAGCCACGTCTTCAGGCGTTATGGTGACGGAGTCCATAGGCGTAACACTTGCACTCTGGCTCGCCACAACTTCCATCCAAGGGCCCTCGCTGTGGTTTACGGGCTGTGACCACAGGCCACGACAAAATGGTCTGGTCACTCCAATGATTTATAGAGCCTCTTCTGATCACTCTGGAAGAGACGATTCTGGTTGAACCGCCTTGACCTCTCGCTAAATCGTCGAATCCGCTTCCCCCAAGCAGCGAGTTTTTGCTTCAGGTCATCTATGCGCTCCGTTAGTTTTTGCGTGATATCCGGCTGGAACAGACTGATATTTGCCCCAGCAAACGCCATCCTAACGGTGCGCATAATCCTCGGTCTATTATTACCCGACCTGAAGCTTGTCAGTCTGCCGATAAGGGTCCTTGCCTTTGCGATACGGTCCTCAATTCTTTTTCTCCAGGCTGGGATGGCGCTACTTTTTTGAGTAGCACGTCCAGCCACAGGAAGTTTGGCGCCAATAATACGGCATACTGCCAGTGCGGCGCCAAAAAAATTGAATCCGTCTCGCAAAGGTCCCGGCTGGCTTCCAAATAAGTCACCAGCATTGGGTTAAGAGCCCGCACGACAGCCCGATTTCGCTTGCTAAGGGGTATGTGGGGAAGTCGCGGTCGATTTTCGAGAGGTATGCTGCACGTTTCCAGCATCGACTCTTCCAATATGCTCCTCATTTTCTCTAGTTCGTGGGAGACTATTCCATCATCGTCTGAATTAGCCACAAATGGAATGTTTACGGCAGCATCCACATATGCAGTTTGTTGCGCATCTAGTGGCGCCGCATTCCCAGCCGTAGCATTTCCATTCGATGAATGAATAGCCTCACGTCGTAGTCGCTCGAGTTCGACGTCACCAAATATGTTGGAGCGCAGGATGTACCTAACTCGGTCTGCCAGGTTTTGCTCAGTGACGGATAGAGATGGCTCCAGCTCTGCAAAAAAGCGATGCACCCGAGCCCGATACGCCAAACATCCAGTTTCTTCCCCTTTTGCCCTAAAATACGCCCGCAGTGCGTTTTCATTCATTGATTTAGACCAACGCATGCGACGTGCTCCACCAGCGGCGGGTGCCGCTTGCTGAGTCCGAGAAAACCCAGCCGACACCAAGCCTTCTGGTGGGGATGATGGATGCGGGGGGCTGCTAGGTGGTCTTGCAACACTCCGCGCTCGGCTGGCGGCCCGCATGCTCTGGGCTGAGCTCCTGGTGAAGAATTCTGGCTACTAGGTTGTGCCTGTGCAAGTACTCATAGTTAGAAAGCGCCGAACAACCGGAGATGACATGCCTAAGTGACTCACCGGGATGGCGACAAGCTCGACAGATGTCGACGGTGCCATTCTTTAGGATGTATCTCCGATAGTTGTTGGTCTTAATAATCTCATCCTGTATTGCACAGACAAAACCCTCGGTTTCCCCGAAGAGATCACCAAAGCGTAGCCAGTGGAGGGAGGCTACTGTGTCTACGAAAGGCTCATGTAGAGCCTTGTAGAACCTCCCGTGGAGCTCCTTCTCCTTCCATACGGTCTCCCGGTCGGAAATTGTCTGCACTGCCAGGTCTTGCCATTGCTCGTTGGCTAAGGATAGAGGAGTAAGTCCTTTATCACAAGAAATGACGTCCTTATAGAATGGATCATCCGATCTCGCCAGGAAGTAATTACGGAGGCTACACACTTCGCGATTATGCATGGTGAGCGCGCTCAAGAAGCCACGCCCACCATGCTTTCGCGGCAAGTACAGCCTCATTACCGACGATCTCGGATGATGCATCCTGTGGAACATCATGGTAGTGCGGACTTTTCTATCCAGGGCGTTAAGTTCAGTCTGAGTCCACCTGAGCATGCCAAAGGTATACATGAGGACAGGCGTGACCCAGCCGTTATATGCGTGTGTCTTATTCACACCGGACAAAAGGCTGTTAAGCACTTTGATCAAGCGTGCATAAAACACGTCGCAAACTGACTGTTTCATACCAGCCTCATCGATACCGATGTTCTGTGACATACCCAGGTATCGGTATGTTTCAGCCTCGGAAAGGGTCCTTAAGTTGACGGGCATAGATAAGTCTATGCCCTCAGAATTAGCAACCCTTCCCCTTACAACATGGAGGACCGCACACTTATCTGTTCCCAGCTCCAATCCAATAGAATTGCTAAATTCACAAGTGATGTTTAGCAATTCCATAAGATGGGAGCGACTGGAGGCGAATAACTTGAGGTCATCCATATAGAAAAGGTGGGTCACTTTTGTACCTCCTTTCAGAAGCTGAAATCCCCTCCCGGAGCCCCCCAGTAAAGTACTGAGAGGGTTCAGGGAGAGGCAGAACCAGATTGGATTCAGACAGTCGCCCTGGAGGATGCCCCTTCTTATCCTTATGTGGTTCTCCGCAGCCATTATCCGCTCACCCAGATGACAAAGGATCGTACTCCACTGCCCCATACACTGCTCGAGGAAGTCTCTCACTGCACAGTCTATCTTGTACAGCTCGAGGACTCTCTTAAGCCATGTATGGGGCACCGAGTCGAATGCCTTTCTGTAGTCTATCCAGGCGGCGGAGAAATTCCGACGGTTGCGTTTCACCACTTTGCCAATGACCGCGTCAATGAGGAGTGGTTCCTTAGTTCCACGACCACCGCCCCGACATCCATTTTGAGCGCGTGACATCACCTGATTTAGCTCCAGGTGACGGGTGGCTCTCGCGCTCAAAATGGATGTCAGTGTCTTATATATGATGGGTAGACACGTAATGGGGCGGTATTTGCTCGGGTCTGTGGTAACCCTGTCTTTAGGAACCAAATGAGTGATCCCAGTAGTGAAGAGGCTAGGGAGCGACTTCTGGTTGAGAGCCTCTTGAAGCTGACGGGCGAGCACAGCGTGACACACCACGAACCCCTTCAGCCAGTAGTGATGCAGTCCGTCGAGTCCCGGGTTTTTCCAGTTCGGGGCTCTACGGACCGCCTCAGCTACCTCATCCGGCGTTATGATGACGGGGTCCATGGGCGTAATACTCGCACACTGACTCGCCACAACTTCCGTCCAAGGGCCCTCGCTGTGGTTTACGGGCTCTGACCACAGGCCACGCCAAAATGCGACAGTGTTAGCCTGATCCGGTCCTGGGCCCGCTCCACATACCTCTGGTCGCTCCAATGATTTGTAGAGCCTCTTCTGATCACTCTGGAAGAGACGATTCTGGTTGAACCGCCTTGACCTCTCGGTAAATCGGCGAATCCGCTTCCCTCAAGCAGCAATCTTTTGCTTCAGGTCGTCTATGCGCTCCGTTAGTTTCTGCGTGATATCCGGCTGGGACAAACTGATATTTGTCACAGCAAATGCCATTCTAACGGTGCGCACAACCCTCGGTCTATTATTACCCGACCTGAAGCTTATCAGTCTGCCGATAAGGGCCCTTGCCTTTGCGATACCGTCCTCAATTCTTTTTCTCCAGGCTGGGATGGCGCTACTTTGTTTAGTAGTGCGTCCAGCCATGGGAAGTTTTGGCGCCAATAATACGGCAAGGTGCCACTGCGGCGCCAAAAAGAACTGAGTCCGTCTCGCAAAGGTCCCGGCTGGCTTCCAAATAGGTTACCAGCATTGGGTTAAGAGCCCTCACGACAGCCCGATTTCGCTTGCTTAGGGGTATGCGGGGAAGTCGCGGTCGATTTTCGAGAGGCATGCTGCGCATTTCCAAAATCGCCTCTTCCAATATACTCCTCATTTGCTCTAGTTCGTGGGAGACCATTTCATCATCGTCCGAATCAACCACAACTGGAAGATCCATGGCGGCTGCTACGCGCGGCAGCTGGTCTGTCGCCTGAGGAGCCGCATCCCCAGCCGGATTATTATTATTATTATTATTACTTTAAATACCGTGGTACAGGTATCGCACACATATTTGTGTTTGTCCCCATAATCATTTAGTGTCAAGGGTTAGAGCTCTTAGGGAGTTAGGGAACTAGGATTGTGTACGGAGGCTAGGATTAGGTTACCGCTCTCACGACCATATCTGTCTAAACAGGTAGCTATTACAGGACACGACAATACCAGGCAGCGACATTTTAATAGGTACACAATACGGTTTTCATACTAAATACACCATGTACCTAGTTGAATCTACATTGTTACATTGAGCTTTATAGCAGTAAATCTCACTGCACTTACTGAACTGCACTGTGAATTTTCTTTCGTTAATTCTATGTTATAGGCGAAGATGCATTTTCTAACGACTCCACTAAAAATTGATTAAAATATTTAAGGATTTAATTATTGCCTATCTGATAAATCTCATCCAGGATGATCACTTACAACAAATACAAAGGAATAAAAAAGCTAACAAAAATTTATTCTAAAGTCACTTCATTGCCTGGCAGACAGAGAATAAAAACTCCACACTTTAGGAAAGTCATGGAAATGTTTAGTTTAGATGTCACATTAACTGATGCTGCTACAACTTCAGAAGGGAGCCAAAGTTCCATGGAACTACTTAGTGACCATAGTAGCAATAAAAAGCAGTAGAATTTTATTACGAAGGCTTAAAACAAAACAGAGTCTTCCTTGCCAACCGCCATTTCAGATTTCAGATAGAGTCCGTTCTCTCCCCACTCCTCTTCACACTCTACACGAGTGACATCCCGAAAGACCCAGGAGTCAACACCGCCCTCTTTGCCGACGACACGGCAATTTACTTTGCACATTTCATTTCATTTTCTTTCTTTCTTTCTGTCTTTCCAAATATCTAGGGGTCACATTCGACCACTCCATGCCCTTCGCAAAAACATATTCGCGTCGTCCGCAATCGTACCAAATTCGTCACTAGTCGACTCCACCCGCTAGTTAACAGTAAGAGCAAACTGTCCCTAAGAGAGGCCGCACACTTACAATTATAAGTTGGCCGACTAAATCGCAGAGCATATCAATAGGTATAGTGACATATGCTAACCCACACATCTTGTCCAACTAAATCGTCCAACTAATTAATTGGACACAGATCGTATCAGAATCAAGATTCCCTTCCGATTACGCACAACTAAAAAGTTGTCCAACTACCGGCCAACTGCTCGTTAGCACGGTTACCTTATGCAAGCTCGCGGACTATCCAACTTTGTTGGTTAGTCGCACGGCCAGATGCAAGACGAACCGTTGCGCGCGTGTGATTTCCCTACGCTCGGATTTAGACCTTCGCCGACGGGTTCCACATCAGGCCCCCGATTTTTTTATTTATTTATTCTTAATTGTAACAATAACCTTACAAATAAGGTAACAATGGGCGTACTAAATAATTTTCGGCATTTTCTGCCAGTCAACCAGTAGTGTGGTGAGCTATAATGGCAGGTGTAAACTCGCTTTATGATCTTTGGATTTTTTTTATATAGGTACCACTGTATGACAATTCAATCTGTGTTACTGCCGAACACATCATTTGATATCAGTTAACCTGGTACTTAACAATTTCCAAGAGCTTCCAGGTGCATTAACTTCCGTTCATATTATCTCTGATCAATTTATCCAGCTAAACCATACTCGTTCAGTCCGTTTCACACGACAAACAAATTTAACACAGTATCTAACAGAATCACATCAGCCATCTATCACAGGGCCACAGGATAAAATACCATCTAATCTGCAACTTTCAAGTGCATCTCCAGAAAGTCAAACACCGCCCTCCACATGATCATGATGATATTATTTCATATTGGTCTTATTTCTCGGAGTCGGAATAAGAACTTAATGAATTATAAAAATACAACAGATTTTTGCACTAAACTGTCTCAATTTGATTATAGGTGTAGAATATCAATAAAAAATAATAAATGAGTTTTATTAACCTAACAGGAGAGAGGGCGCTTCTGTGCAACCTTCTGTGCAAAAGTAAATAACGTAAATTGAACCGAAAAACGTAATTCAAAGTTTAGTGTTCATCTCAATTTACATGGGATTGTAAAAGTGCTGTGGAAAAAACGATACTAAGTATAAAAATTGAACCTAAACAGTATTTAACAAACAGTGACTGTTTTCTTAAATTGTGGATTTGTTATGCAAAATTGATGGAAAAATTATCAATTCTATGAATTTACAAAACTTTTCCAGTGTAAAGGATTATCATACAGGTTAGTTCTGTGCACAATTTTTCACCGCTTCATAAACATAACCTCAAAGTAACGAAAAATTATTTCAAAAACACGTCGTCATTTCTACTGCATAAGAACTAGTAGCGCCATCTAGACTTGAGTCAAGTAGGATAAATTACACCTAACATAAGCTGGAAAAACAAAACATTGTAGCTCTAAAATGCACTAACAGAGGGCGACACTTGTATGTGAACATCGGCATATATCACTAATTGACAACGAATTTAGCTATAATTCTAACAAATAAACATGGAAGAAGTCTTGGCTACTCTAAGCTTAATCCGGAAAGAATTAGACGAACAAAAAAACACAATCAAGGAAAGTGGAGCAAAGGTCACAGAAAACGTAACTGAAAACATAAACAAAATAATTGATGAAAAATTAGATGCTTGGGAACGAAAGTTTGAAACATTAAAACAAAAAGTAGATAAACAAGAACAAAGATTGGATCTATTGGAAAAACAGGTGAGAAAAAGAAATGTGGTGATATTTGGCATTGAGGAACAAGAGCAACGCTACTCGGACTTGGAAAATATCATATTTGATTTCATATCTAAACATCTATCAATACTTATATCATATAACGAAATCCAAGAACTAAGGAGAATTGGAAAAAAATCTGATAACCTTCGCCTGGTTGTATTATCACTCACAACTATGGGGAAAAAAATTGAAATCTTCAAACAGAAAAAGTTGTTGAAGGATACTAAGTATTATATAAAAGAAGATTACCCCCAACATGTTTTGGAAAAAAGAAGAGAGCTACAAGAAGTACTAAAAATAGAAAGAGAGAAAGGAAATAAAGTAATGATTAAATATGACAAATTGGTCATATTAAGGAATCCAGAAGATGTTCCTACCCCGAGAAACAACAAAAAAAGGTTCCTTTCTGTTTCCCCTCAAGAAAAGCAAACCAGCCATTTTCACCCACCCCTTAGAACACAAATTATTAAGAAAAATAAAACAACCCCTTTAAAACCTATGCCCACACCGCTACCCAATTGTTCGGAAGGAATAGTGAAGCCGGGAATTCGAAACTATTTAGTAAATAATACATCTTCAACTAATCAAAGAAACCATAACAAAAATGAAACCAATTAGCAATCAGGCCCCCTCTCAAAAAATAGAAATAGCAAGAAAAGAAAGAAACAACACAGATCATCTTCCAACCCGGTTGGTCACCGTGGAAGAGTATGACCACTACCCTCCAAGGAATATACCCACGATTACTGAACAAAAAAATAATAATAAGAAGTTTTATGTGGCAACGTACAATGTCAGGTCCTTATCTTCATACGAGCGACTGATTGAACTGCAGGAGGCCTTAATAGGGGTGAAGTACCATATCATTGACATATCAGAGGTCAGACGCCTTGGCAGAAAAATAGAAGAATACGAGGACTTTCTATGCTATATGGGAGAGACTCCAGGAAAACACGACGTTGGTTTTCTGATAAATATATCTCTAAAACCTAACGTAGAAAGCTTTACTGCAGTTACAGAAAGAGTTGCATTATTGCATCTCAATATACATGGATACAACATAAGCATAATACAAGTTTACGCGCCTACTGAGTCAGCGGATGAGGAGGAGGTCAATGAATTTTACAAATCGATAGATAAAGCCATGAAGTTCGCCCATAAAAAACCTAATTGTTATGAGTGATTTCAATGCAAAGATTGGTCAACCCCTAAAAGACGAATATTTAATAACAAAAAGATATGGTTATGGACAAAGAAATGAAAGACGACTGAGACTAATAAACTTTGCTTTTGAAAAGAAACTATCGATTATCAACACATACTTTGAGAAAAAACCAAGCCGTAGATGGACTTGGCGATATCCAATCTGTATAAAAATAAAAATCTGTATAAAAATGAAATAGATTACATAACAACTAACCAACCAAAAATATTTCAAAATATAGAAACATTAAATTTAAATTATTCATCAGACCATAGACTAGTCAGAAGCACAATTACACTATCAAAACCTTATAAGAGCAGAGCGACATACATAAACAAACAAAATAGTACTCTAAATAGTTACGAAAATATAAATGAATATATAAATAGTCTTGAAAACCATCTGTCAAACTGGACTAAAATAGATACCGTACAAAGCTGTTATGATTCACTAATACATGCTATAATGCAAGCTTGGAAACGAAAAAATCAACATGCCAACCCACAATGAATCATAAAGTTTTATCAGAAAGGACACTATTGCTTTTAAATAGAAGACAAGAACTACAAAAAACCAAAAATAAATCCCGTACCCAAAGAAACGAGCTTAGCGCTCTGTATAAGTTAACGAGCAAATATATCAAATTTGACTACAAAATCCATAAAGCTAATACTATAGAAAAACATCTCAAGCAAGAAGGGAGTATGAAAAAGGCCATTAAGGAACTTCGAACAAATAGAGCCTGGATCGAGGGTTTGAAACAGCTGGGAAGAGTATCACACAAACGCAAGGATATAATCGATATTGCAACAAACTTTTACCGGGACTTATACAGCGCCAAATCAGACACACAGCTTCTTACTACTTAAATCTTCCAGAATAATGTGGAGATATTGGATACAAGTACTGAAAATAAAATCCTACCGATCGATGAAATAGAAATCCTTCAAGCAATAAGGAGATTAAAATAAGATAAAAGTCCAGGGCCAGATAAAGTCTCCAACGAGGCTTTAAAGTACGGAGGAACTCTACTGGCCACGCCATTGGCGCACCTATTTAACCTCATCTTAGAGACGGCGATTATACCTATGCAATGGACCGAATCAAAAATAATTTTACTCTATAAAAAAGGAGACTTTCATGATATTGGCAACTACAGACCCATTGGCCTTTTACCGACTCTATACTAACTATTTTCTTCAATCATTAATAAGAGAATAAGCAAAACATTAAACACATGGCAAACTGTAGAACAGGCAGGCTTTCGCAAAGGATTCTCTACAATAGATCACATACACTCCCTAGAACTAATTATTGAAAAGTACCAGGAAAAACAAAGACCACTCTACATCGCCTTTGTGGACTATCAAAAAGCATTTGATACAATATCTCACACGAGTATCTGGGAAGTCAAAAAGTAGAAAATAAATACATAGAAGTGATAAGAAACATTTATAGCAAAAGCACTAGCAAAGTGAAATTTGAAAAGAGCCAAAGCTTTCCTATTAAGAGAGGAGTAAGGCAAGGCGATCCGTTATCACCAAATCTTTTTATAGCTGTACTGGAAACCGTCATAAGAAAACTGAACTGGAATAAATGTGGTCTAAACATTAATGGCAAATACTTAAGCCATCTAAGATTCGCAGACGATATAGTGTTATTATCAGAAACTAGCTGTGGCTTACAATATATGTTAGAGTCCCTTAATATAAGCAGCAGACAAGTGGGATTAGAGATAAACCTGTCAAAGACGAATGCCATGACAAATAGCATCAAAAAGTGTATCAGGTTAGAAAATAGGCCGCTAGACTACGTGGATGAATATATCTATCTTGTAAAACTAATAAGTTTCAAAACAAACAGTAATGAAATGGAGATACAGCGTAGAATAAAAATCACGTGGAACAAATATTGGAGCCTAAAAGAAGTATTTAAAAGCAACATGTCAATAAAGCTCAAAAAGAAAACTTTGGACTCATGCATTCTGCCCTCTCTAACGTATGGTTGCCAGACGTGGAAAATTACGAAGAAAATTAAAACAAAATTAGTTCATGTCAGAAAGGAATCGAACGCAGCATGTTAAATATAAAGAAAATACAAAAAATACGACACACGAAAATACGAAACTATACTGAAGCAATAGACGCGCTGGCTTACGCTCAAGCACTAAAATTCAGATGGGCTGGTCATATAGCCCGATGCGATGACAACAGGTGGACTATAATTGTAACCACATGGAAGGGCCCGTCAGGCAAACGCCGAGCAGGGAGACCCTACATGAGATGGGAGGATGACATAAAGAAGATCGCAGGAACAAACTGGTTAAGATTAGCAAAAAACAGAGAAAAATGGATATCCTTGGAGGTGGCCTTTACCTGAGAGGGGTCCATGCTATTTATAATATTTAAAATATTTATATCATTCTAGCATTAAATATTACTTTATTGATTACTCTATTGATTGAATTGTATAAGCACGAGATTATAATTTTATTTTTAAATTAAAATTTCAATTTTGATTTTAATTTTAATTTTGATTTTGATATTTGTGTAATAATAATATTTAAAAATTCTAAATTAAAAAAAATCCAAATGTTTTTATGTTAATAGTAAAGCTAAATATCATATATTATAATATATGGTTACAAGTGCATATAAACATTAATTAATTAGTATGTTAATTTATGTTATCATTTAATTTAGGTAATCTGAACTGAATTTTTGCATAATAATTTCAATGCTCAAAAATCATTGTAATGCATGAAATTAAAAGGCTTTTTTGACGTGACAACGTCTTATAAATTGGTTTGCCGGGTGACACTTCAAGAAACTGCGTTACGCTCCGCTCACGTTATGCGCTCACAATGAGAGCGAGTGAGAGGCACGCGTCCCTTCCACTCGGGCATGGTTAGCCCGCCTAAGAGCGAGAGAGACAGACATAAAAAGTGTTATTTCATCCTTCTTCCTACTATACGAATGAATATTCACATTAAAATTATTTTACCACTCAAAGTCGTTGTCACGTAAAACTTTCGCCCGTATACCGACTTTACAGGCAACCAATTTTTTTTTATTAACCTAACAGATACTTAACGGAGAGTTAATTCAAACTTGTCTTCAACGGTGATACCAAGTCGGAAAGTTGTATCCCGTTTGACTATCGCTGGCCCGATAAGATATACGAGCTCATCAAAAGACGAAATTCTCATTCTGTAGAATGAAATAAAATATATCTGGGTAACATCCGAGTTTAGACTGCAAGATATGATGTTTCCCATATTCTAATCTGTCACTTTAGAATGCACCCAAAATGTTCTCTTTTATTTTCGTCTTCTTTTTATTATTAAAGCAAATTGTTTGTACGTGGTAGAGCTACGCTGCAGCTATATTATGGTTGTAGCACGAATGGGTCGGCTCGACCGGGGAAGGACCACTCACACAGTATACCAGTGTAAAATAGCAGCTAAATGCTGCTGTTTTACGTATGGTGAGTGTAGAGATCCGGAGGCCCTTTTTACTGGAATGGAGGCATTCTATCTTAGTCCTTACGGGTGACAACGCATCTGCATTTTGATCCGTAATCGAGGATAAATGTAGATGTCTATGGGCCAGAGCAACCACTTACCATCAGGTGGATTGTGTACTCGTTTGTATCTATCCCTATCCTTAAAAAAATTACAGAGTTTTTCCCGCATTATCACGCACATGCACAGCGCTGGCAACACTGACACCGACTAAATTCATTAAGTCTGCAGCTAGCAACCAATAAAAAAAGTTGGTCGATTAAATTATAAAAGTACGCAATTTAGTCGTTCGATAGTTGGCCAACTTACAATTGTATGTCTGCGGGAGCTCTAAGACACAAGCCCCACGTCTACAAAGCTTGCGTAAGACACATCATGTCCTACGCAAGCGTAGCCTTCGCACACGTTGGTCATAAACGTTTGAACGACCTGCAAATCGTCCAAAATAGGTTCATTGGCATCACCACCGCAGCTCGGTGGTAACAGCGAAACTCGGATTTACACAGAGATTGTCAACGATACGAGTTAGCCGTCAGAGTCGGGGCTCGCCACCCCCTGATCGAATGGCGGTTAGATAACTCTTCCACGTGCACTGTAAACAGACATATGAATCATCATTACGCAAGTAACGATGCGGAGTATATGAATTTACATTCACTTTTTTTAAATGTGTCCTACGAAGCTGTGAGAACCACATAAGCTAGCAGCATCAACATCATCGAAACTAGTGACCAGTATTTGTTCTCAAACTGTTGTATGTGAAAACAAACTTTTCTTAAAGTTTGTTTTGTTTATTGTTTCTTTCACAAATTTTATTCATAATTTTAAGGCATTTTTTCATTTTTAACTGTGAAAACACTACTAACTCAATTCAAAAACATAAGGTAAGTTAGCTGTAGCCCCAGGGAAGCATTCAATTTCAAAGAGCAAACATAATGGGCAAAACATCTTGCAGGCAGGAAATGGCGAATGTAAACATGACAAGGGCATGAGCAGACAACGCATATTAAAATTTTGATAAAAATTCGTATACATATTGCATTTTTACAATCTGCGTTAGAAAAAATAAAAAATATTGAACTTATTACGTTTAAATTAACGCATGTGTTGTAAAAAAACAGTATGTGCGCGGACATAGGGTGAAAAGCAAAGGCCTCCCTCCTACAATTGCATACACTATCACTGTCACCTAGAACCACTACACTAGAAAACGCAGCACCGCCGATAAAACGATACGTGTTCGGCATATGAACGAAACATTTTTAGTAGGAGCTGGACTCAATTAGTATAAGTAAGCCACAACAGAAGTATGGAACTTTGGGAGGGTGGGACGTTCCATTCACACTAAATAACGCACCATTTTATGTTTCACCTGAATCTTTGCTAATTAGTTATTACATATTTAAACTGTCCTCTCTCAATCAGCAGAAGTATTCTCGTCGCTGTTGTGTAGAGAATGCAAAAGAAATTTCATCAAAATTTGTAATAGATTTCATAAAATTATTCATTGTTGTGACATTTACGACAATGGAGTTAACCATCCATCCGTGATAGTCCATCTGATGATAAGTGAGTACTTTAGCAACTTATACTGAACAAAACTTAATTTAAACAAAGAAGGCTCAAAAGCTTTGCTATCCCTGAGAACTTACCCTTAACTTATCCCTGAGAGCTTAGAAGTTTTATTGTTTTTTTACTTTTTATAGACTAAGGTTAACAAACGAGCACACATTCCACATTTGTCGTCGATTAAGAATCAAAATTAAGATGCATTGTCACCCCTAAGGACGAAGATGGAATGCCTCTTTTCCAGTAAAAAAGGATCTCCAGTCCTGTACACTTACCGTACCCTACACAGCAGTACTAAGCTGCTGTTTTACGCTGATATTCTGTGAGAGCATGGTCATATCCCAGTCGAGCCGACACTTTTGTGCTACAACCATAATATGGGTTCAGCGTGGTACTACAAGGTAAAGACTACTAATAATGCATAATTTTACGTGTCTCTGGCGTTATTTTTAAATCATCTTATAGGATAAAATGCAACGTAAACAAAATAAAAAATTACGATACAATAGTTCATTGGTTTAACTTTAATGTAAAGTTAGGTTATAATTTATTAAATGTATGAATTTCATGATGATTTTGTGAAATCAGTTAGTATATAGTTAATAAAGCATGTTAGTAAAAGTAGCAATATCGTTTTAAGAGAGTAACAATTATTGAAATTATTTGTGTTGTCTTATATCTCAATAATTAACTCTCATTTTTTGTCTTATGATATTTTATCGGCCCCTTTAATTACTTTACTATAAATAAATGAACGTGTAGTGGCGGTGTAAGAATATCCACTACCCCATATAATCTCGTTGGTGTTGTACGAGGCGACAGAGGGAAACAAATCAGGAGTAGCAACTTCCTAAAATAAGACTGTGGTTGTCAATGCGCTTACTGTGTTAAATATCCTTCCTGTTAGGTTTTCTTTGTAGGGTAGGGTGACAAACTAGCACACTGTCCACCTGATGGTTAAGTGGTCGCTGTGGCCTACAGGCTTCAACATCTATCCTCAATTACGAAACAAAATGCAGATGCGTTGTCACCCGTGTGGACTAAGACGAAATGCGTCATTTCCAGTAAAAAGGGTCTCGGGTTTTTTACACTCACCATACGAAACACAGCAGCATTAAGCTACTATGTTACGTTGGCATTCTTTGAGAGAGGTAATCTACAAGGAGGCATAAGTTCAGCAGTGGACTTTAATGGGCTTTAACAGTAAAGGTAATTACTTTCTTTTAGGTAAATAAATAAATAAGAATGATAAAACTACTCCATGAATCTTTATCTAATGCTAATTTACTGGTTATTCCCCAGTCGAGCCGTCTTATTAGTGCTATAATTATAGTATGGCTGCCCTACCACGTATAAAACTGTATTTTTGAATTTCAACTTTTTTTTATAAAAAATGAGTAGTACATTTTACTTACACAAGATGCTCTAGACCTGTACTAGAGCACCTTGTGTAAGTTGAATGTACTCATTTAGATAGCAATAAGGTTATATCAATCCAATTAAGATTTTCCTCCAACGACTAACATTGAAAGCAATTTTTACGAACTAAATTAAAGGATCTAAGACAGTGATTAAGACACACAAGTATAATCCTAAGATCACAGTCGTGTTTGTTTCAATAATATTAAGGATAGAGCTAGGATAAGTAATCCTAGCTCTGAAAATAAACTAACAAACAATTTCAGACAGTCTATTTCTATCTGTATTTTTATATAAAGATTGTAATTATCCTTAGGATGAAGGCATAGTGATCCATCATACAGGCCCTTCATATAATGGATTACCTGGCCTTCCCAGTTTGCACACCAATCCTCCGGTCAATATTGGTATGTTTCTTTAAGTTGTGCACAACCAATTTGTGGTAAATAAATAAAGGTATAAATTTTTTTTAATTTAATATTTTTTAATATCTGCATCTGTGCTTACTTTACTAGTTAATGTTTTATATATTTTTTTCTAAATATGTTAGTATCTACATAGTTAAATAAATTAAAGTGAAGTTACATCCTACATACTCTGCAGGGTTTATGTACTCTGTGTGTGGCTGCTGCGTTGGGGTGACCTCCCCTATTTTTTGAGAGGGTTAAAGAGGAGTCAATCCGTTGCGTTGCTTCAGGGCGTGTGTGCTTTTTTATAGTATAAGGATGACAAACGAGTGCACAGTCCACCTGATGGTAAGTAGTTGATGCAACCTATAGACATCTACATCTATCCTCGATTACGAAACCAAACGCAGATGCGCTGCCATCCGCGAGCATAAAGGTTTCTCTATACTCACCATACGATATATACCAGCATCAAGCTGCTATTTTACGCTGGTATTCTGTGAGGCTGAGGTTCTTCCCCTGTTGTGCTGACACATTCGTGCTAAAACTATATTACTAATATAGCTGCAGCATGGCTTCACCACGTACAACACTCCTAATTTGGCCCACTTACTATATATATCGCTAATTTGATATATAAATTTTCGTCTAGGGTATCCCTTCCCGACACAGCCGTTCACATCTGCAACATAAATTTGCTTTTTCACTCTTTCCTCATTCATTATTTATACATGAAACAAACCATTGAAGCGTTTCTTTCTTAATCCTGGTCATAACATCATCTTGCAAACCATATTTTTATCTTATGATACAAAATTTTGCTACAGCCCTAACATGGAGTATGTTAATGACCGCATTTCTACAGCATTTATGCTATCTAGTCTCATGCTTCTTCTGCCACACACAACTTTCTACACAGTATTTTGAATATTCATACGTGCTTTTTTTTAGATACATTATGACTTTCCACAATAAAGTGTAGAGCCCCATTTACTCTATTTCCTGCTTTCAATCGTCGTTCTATATCTTTATCGTATCTAACATCTCTAATAAATACATATCCCAAATACACAAACTCATCCACTTGCTCAAGCAACTCCCCTTCCATTCTTATTTCACATATTGTTTTACTTTCTTCTCTTATAAAGACCATTACTTTCGTCTGAGTTGCGTTTACTATCATTCCCCTTTCAAAAGAAGTCATATTTGCGTCGTTGGCGGCCGTGTTGTTACGGGTAAGTTTTAATGACCCATTTATTTACGTAAGCATAATTTGTAACGCGGCTACCGATGACGTAAATATGACTTGATTATCGGCGTAAAAACGGCATGTTACGGTTAACTCACCCATTATTAACCCACATTCTTCAAATCTCAAAATTACCAAGGAATTGTCCATAAATAGGTGAAACATGGGGAAGCTACACAGCCTTTTATAACACCTTCATCAACGGGGATTCCGTTGATATCATATAAATTTATTTTTTTGATCCATAATAGCTCCCTGAGCTCCCCGTTACCCTCGATGCACCAAAGCACGCGAAACGCGGGGAACTAAAAATAATTAAGAAATATACACGACAACATCCATAAAAATAGTTTTATTCAATGAATACTATTCGAGTTAATACAAGAAATCATTATCCATAGCATAATTTTTTTTGCGTCTATTTTGCCCATTAGTTTATAGCATCGACGACTTTTTGGGTGCTGCCTATTTTTCTCCTTATTTTCTTCACAGTAAAACATCACTGTTAAAATACATATTTTAATTGTTTTATAAATATTATACAACTTTATATAGAAATCTGACAAAGGTTCATAGGGTATAACTAAACAAAAATTAAGTGGTAGGTATAGTTGGTTGCGCGGAAAACCATTCGTAATTTTATTTTATTCGACGGTATGCTTGCCAAGATTTGTCCTTCCTTCGACCTTTCCTTTACCTGTTGTTCCTTTCGACACACCGGGGTGGTGGGGTGAGAGGGGAAATAAGATAGTTCTAGAATGTCACGTGATCTTCGCAACCGAACTAATATAAACGCGCGCACGGCCCACGCGCGCCCTCTTCCCGTCGCGCTCTTCGTTGGAACCACACCGCCTAGGACAGTAGTGTCATAGAAGGCTCTTGCCCATGCGCACCGCTAGTTCAACCGCATTAGCCCGGAGCAGTCGAGTTCCAGGAGTAACCGCCTCATCTCGTGTGAGATATAGTCGCGCACCGCTCCTCTTCCATCGCATCACCGGACAGGAACGCATCTCTGGGGCCCCAGAAGATCCGCCAGAAGTCGCACCGCAGCAACAAAGCGCCCAAGCCGCATCGAAGCAACACCCCGTTGAGTAACTTCCAGTTATAAGCCCGCTTGACATTATTGTGTTTATTAGTTAATCCACTCCAATTTTATTTTCTCCTAGCGTGATCAAGCGGGATTCCTTCATAGACTTTGGCAAGCGATAGTTCGTTTAGGGAAGAGCGAGTGCATTGGCAGGAAAACCGCATGCTATAGTCGCCATTTTGTGGAAACGGAAGAAGTATATATATATACTTTGGTGTTATCATGTAATTATGTTCTTCACGTTGCACCAGTGTGTGATTGTGACGGGGATATATTACGGTTGGACGAACTGTATTTGCTCTGTATTGAATGTATACCGCATTACACTGTGTTATTTCTGATAATGATTAATTCCGTAAGCAAGAGAGCAAGTTGAACATCCGCTCTCATACATTTATTATTTTTAACAATTAGCCTACAGAATAGTTGCTAGCAGTAAAGAAAGTTTGTTACGGAGTAATATTCTTTTATTTAAATAATTTTGAAAATAATTTCTAACATTATACTACTGTCAATTCTTGTAACTTTGAATAAATAAATGTTATATGATAGAATGGTACATGATATAAAAACAAAGATTTGTAAACATACTTAACTATGAAACGAGACACGGTGAAAAAACTGACTTCAAACAATCTTTGAAGCAATACAAATAACGCGAGTCTAACAACATGGCAAGAAAAATTCATTGCCGAGATATTTCACGAAGCAGGAAACCTCAAATGGATTAAAAGAACAGCGGATGTATTTTGCATAGTGTTTTTTTTTTAATATTTTGTTTGTATATTTTGAAGAAAAATATAAAGAGCTACTTTTGATATAGGAACTATTTAAATATATTATGTACATACTCGCAAATGTAAAGAGGAAAAAATTTAGGTATTCAAAGACCAAGGTCGATCAAAAGTCCTTAAGTCATTACATCTACGGAAACCGTATTACAAAAGAAAGTCAGTAGTATTTGTCTAAAAAAGAATTCGGTTTATTTTTGGCAGCTTAACCTTTTTATCAAAAACATTTATGGATTATTAATTTTCAGGGTTTCCTGTGTATCGTTTTTCTCTTTATAATGGCAAAAATGCGACAACGGCATTTATTGTGAATCAATTCAATGTAATTAACTATGGTGACGATTTGTCAATGCAAGGTTCTGAAATAAATTAGCTGATAAAATATTGCGCACAAGACTAAAATAAGAAAGAAAGAAATCACGGAGTAAATTTAATAACCTTGACAATTTTGTTTTATGAAATAATTTGTAATTTAACTTTTGATATATTATATGCAAATTAAAGGACAATTCGCCCTGTGCAATAAAAACATCGGAAATATATGATAATTAATTATCTATTTTATTATATTTGTTGCAAATACTTTTATAACAGGGACTAGCTGAATGCCAAAATGAACATTAAAAAAGTATTCTATTCAACTTATTAATAACATTAATCGCCGCCATATTTACCAAAGGTCATGTGGTGTAAAAAAATTACTTGGGACGCCCAATCGATTATAATCGATCTTTTAAATTTTTAATGAATAGTTGTATATATTTTAGTCAGAATCACATTTTGAATTTATTTCGAATAAATGAAAATAGAAAAATCAATCACCATTTCTTTTTGTTATTCCCTAAAAGTATAATTTAAAAAATCTACTATGCCTGATGAATGAGGTCAAACTCGAAAATAAATGGTACTCGTAGGTAGTAATGCTGAAGTGAACAAAACCTAATTATTTCATCATGATCAGGTTTTCTAACGATGGTTTAGAGAAGCGTGTGGCTTACTTCTAACTAAACGTTCACTTACGAGTTTATGATAATTAATATTTTTAATATAAAAATTACGATAAACAATAAATCGATAAATATTATATCGATAAAATTATTCGAGGATAGACATTTACAGAACTAGTATAATTCGCCTATGTTGTCAGCACTCTTCTTCTTTCTTCTTTGCCCTCGCCTCTTCCCGTTACGCGGGGTCGGCTTTCCTAATCCTTCGGCGCCATTCAATTCGCTGGTAAGCATCATCTTCTGTAAGGCCGAGGTTTAGGATATCCTTCCGTCCATTTGTCAACCAGGTAGTTTGCGGTCTATCCCTCCCTATCCTTTTTGTAGCCATGGAAAGGCACTTTTTCACGACATGGTCATCGGATCTACGCATAATATGTCCGTACCACCTTAGCCTGGACTCTGTAATCTTATCAGTGATAGGCGTTACTTTGAAACTCCCCCTTACGTGTTCATTACGCACCTTGTCTTTGAGAGTGACTCCACCCGCCCAACGAAACATGCGCATTTCAGTGGCTTGAAGTTTTCGCTCATGGATTTTCGTTGAAGCCCAAGTTTCGCTACCATAGAGTAAAACAGGCCTCACAACTGTTTTATAGACCTTGCCTTTGGTTCTTATCGGAATTTTTGGATCGCAGAGGACTCCTGTTAATGTGCGCCACTTATTCCACCCAGACATCGTTCTGTGCGTTATGTCGGCTGTTATCGATCCGAGGTATTTAAATTTATTTACACTTGGTAAGGCTACGCCATCCAATTTGACTTTCGCGCTTGATGGTATAGTTTCGTCGGGGTTGAAGTTGCATTCCATGCACTCTGTCTTGGTTCTGCTTATGCGTAATCCGTTTAACTCTAGAGATTTCCTATATTGCTCCAAGTTTTCTTGTATCTCGATTACACTGCCTGAGATGAGCGCAACATCATGCATATAAAAGGTTCCATGGTGTGGGTTTCTGGATTTTCTGGGTTAGGTAGTTCATGGTGATATTAAATAGCAAGGGACTTAGTGCGCTTTCTTGATGAACTCCTACTTTGATATCGAAGCTCTCCGAAAGGCCGACTGGACTTATGACACAGGTTTGTACATTATGATACATGTCCATAATCAGTTTTATATAGTGGTCAGGAACATTTTGAGCTCTCAGAGCTTGCCATATTATGTTTCTTGGCACACGATCGAAAGCCTTCTCGAGATCTATGAATACCATCCAGAGATTTTGTTTGTTTTCGCGAGTTTTTTCAATGACCAGTCTGATTGCATGGATCGCGTCTGTTGTTCCCCTCTCAGAAGTAAAACCGAACTGATTTTCTGTTAAATTAATGAGGTTTTGAAGGCGTTCACTTAGAACTCGTTCTTAGATTTTGAGTGTGTGTGATGTGAGTTTTATATTTCGATAATTTGCACATTCCCATACATCCCCTTTGTTCTTGTAGAATGGGACCAGTACACTCTTTCTCCAGGCATCTGGCATTTTTCGCTTTTCATGATGTTATTAAATAGCTCACGGAGCCATGCCTCTCCTACCCCTTTTAGAAATTTACAGAGCTCAACAGGAATGTTATCTGAGCCTACACTTTTATGGATCTTCATTTTAGATATGGCGCTACCAACTTCTGTAACAGTTATTCTATTTACAGGATCTTGCGTTGGAGGTAATTCTGTTTCTGATTGTCTAGGGAATTCTTCATTGAGCAGCTCCTGGTAATACTCAAACCATCTTTTACATATATCTTTATCGTTTGTAAGTAGTGTGCCTTCTTTATTTTTTATGTATTTTGCACTTTTAAGGTCTTTACAATCATTATATCTATATTTAGCTATTTTGTATGTGTCATTATTGCTGGCTAGTTGTAAGCGATGGTAAAGATTTAGATCAGCTTTTTCCTTTTCAATAGTTACTGTTCTTCTTGCAGTCTTCTTTGCCTCTTTGTATATTTATTTACCTTCATCGGAGCATGTTTCTTGCCAAATTTTACGCTTTTCAGCAACACTGTGTTTGGTGTAGTCGTTCCACCATTTTGTATCTTTTGCATTGTGCAATGGTCCTTTGCTTATCCCTAGCTCACGTTTTGATGTAGTGACACATAGTTTCTCAAAGTTTCTCCATGTTTCTGTAGGAGTCTGATCTCTAAGGGAGTTTTTGCTCATGTAATCCACAACATGCTTTCCTAGGGTACTCCTTTTATCCGTTTTTAGTTCATGCCATTTAATTCTCCCTATTTTAACTCTTTTTATCTTAATGGCTGTCTTAAGTTTCAGGGCTGTTAGTAGTAGCCTATATTGGGAGGTGAGGGGTTCCCCAGGAATAACCTTGCAGTCCTTAATCTGTTTCAAGTGTCGTTTATCTATTAGGATATAGTCTATCTGCGTCTTCGATTTTCCACTCTTATAGGTTATTAGATGTTCATCCTTCTTTTGAAAGAACGTATTTACTACTGCAAGATTTTGAGAAGCTGCGAATTCCAAAATTGTTTCACCTTCACTTTTTTGCTTTCCATATCCGAAACCACCATGATAACCCTCAAAACCGTCCCTGTCTATCCCCACATGACCGTTCAGGTCTCCACATACGATTCTTTGTTCACTTCGGGGAACTGTTGTTAGATAATTCTGCAGGTTTTCCCAGAATTCTTGTTTTTCTGTATCAGAGCAATTTACTTGTGGTGCGTAGACTGAGAAGACATTTAGGCATGATTGCTTTTCGAGGGCCAGTTTCACAGACATGATGCGGTCGTTGATTCAGGATAATTCCAAATACATTTTTAGAATTGTCTGTGCCATTGTATATGAGTTTAAATCCGTCCCCGATCTGACGTGATTTGACGCCTTTCCATTTTGTTTCTTGCACACAGCAAATGTTTATGCGTTCTAAATAGAATATCGCAGAGTTCAGCACTTCTTCTAGTCATTGTGCCAATGTTCCACGTCCCTAAGCGTGGTTGAGTTATTGGTACAGCGTTTTGTTGTTTTGATCTTCCGTCGCTTCCGGGGGACGCCCTAGTATTTGTCGCATTCGCATCGCCGTCGCTTGAGGGGGACGCCCTAGCCTTAGAACTCTTTCCTTTCTTGATGTGCCTCATGATTAATATAAATTTGGCTATTAGATTTTACGGTCGGTTGCCACCTGACACCAAGGTCTTAATCTTCCTGGAAGATTTGAGAGCTGCCGTTGACCAGAATAGGTTCATCCACCGCCTTCTCTAATGAACTCTCAGACCTAAGAGTCCATCACAAACGAGAACTTATACTCCGCATATGTCGGAAAAGCTCCTCTATTGGGTTTGATAACGGAGTTTTCTCTCCGGCCTTTTTGGTCCGCGGGAGGTATTTTATTTCCCTCCTACCCTTCAACAACTGGAGGCTGTTGACGGGCATTCCTCGAACCGCCGCCTGGGGACGCGCTCTCTAGGGTTAAGGCTCCTCCGAGAGTAAGCACTGTTCTTCTAAAAATTAATTTCATGTCTTGATGTTGGTAGAGTAGTTTAGCGCCCTTTCATACATTTACTTTTACTAAGGGAGTTTATATTATCTTTGTTACGCCTATGCAATGAAAAGTGTATTTTGTGTAAGTTGCGGCTCTGCTAGTAATAGCAGTAGTTCTATTATAACCTCCAATGTCCTTTATCTTTTGTTCTTCTTCTATTATTTTTTTATCGTTTGATATATTACACACAAATTTATTTTATCTTTTGTGTATCAGTATAGCGAAATACCACTGGGTCACTCATTCAAACCTAAAACTGTACGCCTGATTTACTTAAAGGGCATATATGTGTACTTATTGCTTGATGTAGTGAAAGAAGAGTGAAAAGGTTTTTTTTGAAAGTGAAAGGTTTTTTTTTTGGAAAATTCAACTCTTGAGGAGGTGAAATAAGGTGTTACAGAAGTAGGTTTTTTGTTATAACTTCTGTTTAATTTATATTTAAACACTTAGTTGACCCTGCAGGCCATTCCTGGAACTTCCCGCAAATTTCAAATACAAAGCGCACAAAATTTTACCAAATTATGTTGTGAAATCTCGAAGTTATGTTAAAAAATAGTTTTATCGAATTTTTTTCCTTCGATATCTCATGAACGAATAAACCGATTTTTATTTTCCAAACAGCATTCGACGTCATTATTGAAATTAAGAGCTGATTAGTTTTGAAATGGATCGGGAAAGCCGTTTAAAAGCCAAAAAAAAAAAAACAGTTCTTCACAATTTTTATTTTTGAGATCTCTCAAAATTTACTCGTCCGAATGAGTTCATATTTCACCAAATCTATTCCACATTGAGATCTTTAGAATGCTGCCGTATCTCAATCGATCAAAATGTTGAAAAGTTAAGAATGGTTTACACACACACACACACACACACACACACACACACACACACACACACACAAACCCACACACAGAGAGAGAGAGTGAGAGAGAGAGAGAGACGCACACACGCACACACGCACACATGCAACACGCAACACGCACACACGCACACACGAACACGCGCACACACGCACACACGCACACACGCGCACACGCACACACGAACACACGCACACAAGCACACACGCACACACGCACACACGCACACACGCACACACGCACACACGCACACACGCACACACGCACACACGCAACATGCAACACGCACACACGCACACACGCACACACGCACACACGCACACACCAACACACGCGCACACGCGCACACGCTCACACGCGCACACGCGCATGCACGCACACATACACACACACACACACACACACACACACACACACACACACACACACACACACACACACACAGAAATCAGAATTAAAGAAAAAACAATCAGATTAGCTAGATCTGATGAAAACTCGATTTTCAAAAATCGAGGTGAAACTATTAACTTCCTTATTTTTGAAAATTTTCATTTTTCTTAGCGGGAAGTCAAAAATAACAACGCTTAATTTTGTTTTTTAATTTCTGGAAAAGATTTTATGAAATACCTTTTAATATCAAATGAAATGAGAGCATTTTTTAAATTGACTTGGTTAAAAGAAATTGCATAAAAATGACAATACATGTGGTCAGACCGTTTGTTAATTGGGTAGTATGGCAAATAACAACTTCTGAAATCAAGACTTTAAATCTTCGTTACACTATGCCTAAGCACTGACTTCAGAAGTTATTACGTGAAATCCTTTATGATATCTATGTTTATGAGTAAGGTCGTAAGTTTTTAATATCATGTGTTCATAATGCATATCTGAGCAAACAGGCTCTTCATTAACTTTGGATGAAATTTAAGATTTTGGATATAAGAGGAAATCGACGAATATTTTATACAAACACCAACCTAATCTACACTGGAAGGCGCCTTATTTGACTTATGGATCAGGTTTAACCGTCCGACTGATGGCGTCAAATTCATCTCTTGCTCTGCACTGACCAATAGATTTGCTCAACATGGTGAAGATCGGTGAGTCTTGAAAAGCCCCGTATCTGTCCGCTAGTGTATTACAAGTGGTAAAATCCAAGGTGGCCCAGGGTAATTTTGTTACAAAAATAATGGATATGAATGTTTTGTTCTTTAAGACGAAACAATTTTGCTTCGCTCTTCTTTGGAAAAAACTGTTAGAATTTATTGAATTTAATGATATTAATATATGTATAATGTCATCTGTCAAGCTGTCATGACAATATATTTATAAATTAATTTATAAAATTGGTTTATATTTATAAAATTAGTAGTTGTTGATTGGAACAGGGCCTTTGTAGTTAGAACATTTTTCTGTTCTATAGAAACTGGCATTGCATATTTAGTTCCTCAACTCTCCAAAGGACAGCGCTGGAGTAAGTTTACGTTCGGAAGTGCGTTGTTTTAGTTAATTAAATCAAATTAAATGATCATATCACATTGACTAAATCGACGTGTTAATAATGTGAATTTAGACATTTTCACCCGTAAATGAGTTAAACAACTAATTTTATTAAGATTTAGCTGCTTTAAGTCTAGTTTATTCGTTTAATTGGAAGATGGCATATTGGTGTTTTAATTTCTAAACGTGACCACCCTCTACCACCATTTTGTTTGTTTTTGAATTTGACATTGGCGTTTTGTTTTTCTGACGTAACGATTGTGCTTTGAATGTTTTGATTTTTTTATATTTTTCCTATATTTTCTTACAACTTGGCTATTCTTGGACTTTGATTATCTTTGCTTAATATAGTGGCCCATGCACGTGAAAGGGACTTCGATTATCTTTCCTTCGGACATAGTTCGTATAATTTAGTGATGGCCGCGAATAAAATTTGCTGTGTTTCAGGATGTACTAAGAGCTGTGAGTAAATTTAATTATTTACAGGTTTTACCAGTCAATATATTATTTCTTCTTTCTATTTTATATATAAGTCAGTGTCACCTTGGGCAACAATGTGATACCTAGCGCAGGTAGCCCAAGAGTTCTGCTTCACTTTTCCACCCTTAGAGTCAATACCTTGCTATGTATACTTATAACACTACTACTTATACTACTGTCATTACACTTTTCAAAAACGCTTCTAAAATATTAATTTTTTTTGTAGGTGAAGATGGCTTTATACTTCACAAATTTCCAAATTCTACAAAAGATCCAACACGCTTTTGTACACGGGTTCAAGCAGTTGGTGGAAACTTTCTGTGCTTAGATGATATGTATGTGTTTAAGTACCGAAGAATTTATCATACACCTTTTGAATCCAAGTACTGGACCGGAGTAAAATGTTAAGTAATATTGCAATACCAGCATTGCATATGAAAGGTTAGTAAAAATTTGCATTAACATTGTAATGATCTATTCTTAATATTATGAATGTTAAAGTTAATATGGAAGTTTGTTCCTCAAATAATTAATTTTACTATCAAACATGAATAATTAAATGTATAAATTTTGAATCATTGTTAAACTATTTTCTGCAATACTAATTTTCAACTTCCAAATATTATGTATGACATGCAAAGCAATTTTATGGAAAGTTTGTTATTTCTTATTAACAGTTTGATTCAAATGATAATAAAAAGCTTATAAATTAAGGCTTTTTCAAAGCTCATAGAATATCAAAATCTACACCAGTTTATAAATATTAAACATGCTCAGAGTACAATTGGAAAGAAACATGAGTTTATGTTGTAATAAAAAATATATAGTGATCTAAAGATCTTTTCCAGTACTAATGAGAATATATATTACACCAACATACTATATTGTAGAATATGTTTAATTATTTTTTAATCATATTGTCCTTTAGTATCTATTTAAAGTTATGATGATCTTCAATTTGATATCCCATTCTTTCACTTCATTCAATCTTAGAATATCATATTTAAGGTTTAGATGCCCAAATTTGTGCAGTACTCATTTGCTTAAGAACAAAAAAGTATTTCATTTGGTCTTACTATCAAAATCATAAGAGAACTTGAATAAAACTAAATTTACGGATTTTATCGCGTTTATTTCACTACTTTTACTTATTTTTAATTCCCGACGTTTCGGGTGCTTTACAGCAACCATGGTCACGGGGGGGACTGAGATGTTTGACGTCCCAATGTCATAGTTAGTCCGGCTACCTTCAGTTTTTGAATATTAATTTTTGGGCCGATTTACGCAAAACGAGCTTATAGTATCATGAAGTCTTGCAGTGGTATGCTTAGGTTTGGGTTTAATTTTGTTAATTATAGGATCCCAAGCAGGTGGCAGCACCCATCCATCTTCTCTATTGAAATTTGGATGTTTTTTAATTTCAATAGCCTCGCGTATCATCCTTGGTAGGAATCGGTGTTCTTTTGCGAGAATTTGTGGTTTATCAAATCGAATGTAATAGTGGGGACGATCTTGAACATGTTCGCAGACTGCAGACTTCCCGGAGCGTCGGTGCTTCACGTCAGCTATATGTTCTTTCACGCGGGTTTTTATGGATCTTTTTGTTTGACCTATGTAAGAGAGACCACATTCACAATCTAACTTGTACACTCCTGCATCTTGTAGAGGGATATTACACTTGACGGATGGCAAAAATTGACTAATCTTCTTCGGCGGCTTGTAGTATGTTTTAATGGAAGCTCGCTTCAAGATGTAGCCGACCTTGTCTGTGACTCCTCTGACATATGGTAGTACAGCAGGTACACGCTAGACTGTGGCCGGCTTCACTCGGTCACTGTGACGTAGGCGCGGGACCCGAAGCTTGTTGTCTTGCAATACTTGCTTGACGTGCTGAAGTTCGGCGGCCAGATGTTTTCTGTCACAGATCCCTCGTGCTCTCTGAAACAAAGATTTACCCACGGTAGCTAACTGTGAAGGATGATGGTGAGATTCACCATTTAAATATCGGTTGGTATGTGTCTTTTTTCTATACACAGTGTGACCAATTGTGTTATTAGCATTTCGAATGACTAAAACATCTAAGAAAGCTAAAGAATTATTTGCCTCTAACTCCATTGTGAATTGTATTTTAGAGTGTATAGAGTTAAGGTGGTTTAAAAATGCAGTTACTTTGTCAGATGGTAAAATTTTGAAAGTGTCGTCTACGTACCGCTTGTAGAATCTTGGATTTACGGGAGCAGTAAGAAGGGCTTTCTCCTCGAAGTCCTCCATGAATATGTCGGCGACTATGGGAGATACAGGTGAGCCCATCACCACACCATCTACTTGCTTGTAGAACTCCTCCTTCCACAATAGATAGCCAGATGTGAGGCAGTGTTTGAGTAATACTGCATATTCAGCAGGCATGTTATTATATTCTAGCTTTCTAGTTACAATTTATATGCAGTCTTCAATAGGTAGGCATGTGAATAGTGACTGAACATCAAAACTGACCATAGTTTCATTGTCAGCGAGATGTAGGTCTTTTATCTCACTAACAAAATGGTATGACTCCTTTGTGTGTGCTCTGGTATGTCCTCTCAGTGGTAACAGTACTTTTGCCAAGTGTTGTGCCAGCTTATAAGTTGGTGAATCGATCTGGCTCACTATAGGACGTAGTGGAGCGTTTGGTTTGTGTATCTTTGGTAACCCATACAACCTCGGTGGTTTGGTACATGATGGTATTAGCGAATTTACGTCGAGATTTAATTTTTCGGAGTATTTCTTTATTAAATCGCTAGTTGCTTTAAGCGAGTTAGTTGTGGGGTCTGTTTTGACCTTTTTGCATGTACTTTCGTCCGATAAAAGTTGTAGTATTTTAAAATTACTATTTAAATTACTATTTAAAGTTATGATGATCTTCAATTTGATATCCCATTCTTTCACTTCATTCAATCTTAGAATATCATATTTAAAGTTTAGATGCCCAAATTTGTGCAGTACTCATTTGCTTAAGAACAAAAAAGTTAGTATTTCATTTGGTCTTACTATCAAAATCATAAGAGAACTTGAATAAAACTAAATTTACGGATTTTATCGCGTTTATTTCACTACTTTTACTTATTTTTAATTCCCGACGTTTCGGGTGCTTTACAGCACCCATGGTCACGGGGTGGACTGTAACGTCGTGAACTGAAACGTCGGGAATTAAAAATAAGTAAAATCAGTTAAATAAACGCGATAGAATCCGTAAATTTAGTTTTATTCAATGTGTAGTGTTCGTGTAAATTTAAGAAATCATTTGGCATTTAAAAGTTTTACCTCAATGGCAATAGTTTTACGATGTTACAATTTCGAGAATGTGGTAAACACAAAAGGGACAGACAATTCACACCTGATGAAAAGGTGATGGCATTACATTTTTTTAACATGGGCCAAGAGCCTACAGGATGCTGCAAAAAATATTTGTTCTGCCATCACCTTTAACCTTAAGCAGGATGGTATCTAAGGCCAATATTAAGCCTGGTATAAATGAAAACATATTTTACCAGCTTAAGAAGCAAGCATCTATCTAAAATGAAAGCCAATGATAAATTGTGTACACTGGTTTTTGATGAAATGGCCTTAACACCACATATTGGTTATGACAGGAAAAATGACAGGATTACTGGTTTACATAATGGTTTCTTATATTTACGCGAACACTACGCATTGAAATAATACTAAAAATGAATATGATATCGGCTGTTTATAGTTTTTAGAATACCTCTATTCTAAGTTCAGTCCTCACTACATCACCATTGTCAACTAAACCAGTAATTGAAATAATACTAGTTTTTACGGATTTTATCGCGTATATTTAACTATAAATACCTGACGTTCCGGTGCTGTAAAGTGCTCGAAACGTCGGGTATTTAAAGTTAAATATACGCGATAAAATCCGTAAAAACTAGTATTATTTCAATTACTGGTTTAGTTGACAATGGTGATGTAGTGAGGACTGAACTTATAATAGAGGTATTCTAAAAACTATAAACAGCCGATATCATATTCATTTTGTGCTTGCAGTACAAAAAAGCTGAATTAGCCTTAATGATTAAAAGAAATATAAGAAAATTGAAGGGGTCTGGCTTTAAAATCCTTGCTACTGTATGTGACCAGGGAACATCAAATGTTAGTGCCAAGTGGAATATAGTAGATAAATATTGAAATATATATACAGGGTAACCCTGTATATATATTTCAATATAAATTATATTGGTTAAGTCGACTTAGATCCTTTAGGGGGTTGTAATTTGCATCATTACCGACTATTACGACTATGAAACATCATACATCAAACCTAACCGTTTTCAAGATATTGGACATTTAAGTTTTTTTTTACAAAAATTTTCAACTTTTTGTCAATTGTACTATTTTTTTGTAATTTGTGCATCTTATTTTATTTTTCTTATAACTTTTGTGTAATAGATAAGTTGCTTTATTATTTAAAATACCAAGATAAACTAAATAAACTAAATTTTACGTTATTTTATTTCGATTAATTTACTTTGTATACTGTCATTACTGCCTACTTATAACTACTGTTGGATTTATTAATTTAAAATTGTTACTTAGATGAAATATATTTATTGATCGACATTTATTTATTTATTTCTGAAATTGTGTAGATTGCTTAATTCTTAATTTTTTTACTGGTTATGGGTGTAAATTACCTGAATAAAGATGATTATTATTTTTAAATTGAGTTTTCTTTTATATGATTTACCTTTGATTACATAATTCTGCAACTAACTAGTTTTGTGCCTATGTGCACAAAACTAGTTAGTTGCAGAATTATGTGATCTTGTAAAATTAATTAAAAATAATCAGTACACCAGGGATGGGGCTGTACTATATATAGAATATATTTATAGATAGATATATCGTCCGTTTAGTTCGACAACTCCACTATAGATGTCTCTGTACCACGGAATCGACTAGCAACTCTATTCCAGGTATATATAATGTACTCTGTGGATTGGAATTAGTGTCGGATAAGACACACGATACGGATCGCTCTCAGTGATTTATTTTCTTATCTGGATAACTGTGTTCCTAGAGATATGAAAATATCTTTATAATGGACTTTATGTTGTGAGACAGGAAAATATATTTGTGCAATTTGGACGTATTTATGGATTATTTGTGAGACGATTTTGCACTGCAGTGACTTTGCGTGATAAATAATAAGTGGGTAGCGCGAAGTGCCGAGCTGTCTATCAAGCTCTTTCACTCACGCGCGAACTGATTATATCTATTCTTGTTACACAGCATTTTCATTGCAATTTGAACAATATGAACTGTTTTGTTTGTAATAAAAAAGTTGATATCAATGAAGTGATAAAATGCAAGGGTGGCAAAGCGGCCTTTCATTATAAATGCGTAAATACTTCTTCTACTGCATCATAAATGTGTAAGTTCTTCTTCCTTATACTGCATTTAGGGACGGGCAACAGCAACTGAAACGCACTTTTATGTGCAGTTCTTGTTCGAATGTAACTCAGCGCATACGGGTAACCGATGATACCCCAGTTCGTGGCTCTGATATACACCTAAGGGACAAAGATTTATCCAACTGATCCTTCGAAGAAAGCACTCCTTTAAACAAAAAAGGATCTTTGATATCTGAAGGGATGATCAACTTTGCAGTTTTATTGGATAAAGTAAATAGTGTGATTGTTGAAAATTTGAGTAGTTTTGAGACCAAAATTTTAAGCGAAATTAAAGCTTCTGTTACAGTGTTAGCACAGGAAAATAGTAAACTAAGGCAAGATCTAAGTGATGCTTATAAAAAATGCAGTTTATTAGAGCAAAATATTTCAATTTTGAAAAATGGAAAAATATGGAGCCTAATTTTGAAGAAAATCGACATAGTCGACGAAAAGCAACGGTGTCAAAATTGGGGTCTGATACTACTCCAAGCTTGTCGCTGGCACCGGTAGCGGTGGAGCGGCCGGCGCAGCCCACGCTCGATCGTTCTGCGCCCTCTGGCCCCGAGCTGACAGCGACGTCGGCGGCGGTGAAATCAGCGGTTAGTTACGTGGCAGTGGCCAGTAAGGCAGCGAAACCGACAGCCAGCGATATCAATATCAATACATGGACTGAAGTTAAAGGGAAAAAGAAGGTCAGACCAGGAACAAGAGGCAGAAACTCGTCTATTGTGTCCTTGAAGGCAGTTGAACGTAAGAAGTTTTTACATGTCTGGAGATTGGATATGAGCACGACCGAGGATAATCTTAAGGATTATATTAAAAACATCCTAGGAAACGACACTGAAATTATTATTGAGAAATTAAAACATAGAACTGAGCGAGATAACTCATTCTTGAGGATCGGCGTTACTTAGAGCAATTTTAATAAACTATGTGTTCCGGAGGTATGGCCTGTGAATGTAGAATTTAGCGAGTGGGTTTAGTTTCGTCACCCAACAAGACCAAAATAGGCTCAGCAATGATAGTAAGTTCAGTATCCTATATCAAAACGTCAGAGGGCTAAGAACGAAGACCACTGATTTCTTATCATTTCTGGAATCATCTGAAGCTGACTTATACGCGATAACTGAAACTGGGCTCAATGAAGCCATACATAGCACAGAATTTGTGCTCCCCGGATATTAGATACGACCAAACAGACGGCCGTAAGCAGGGGGGCGTATGTCTAGTGGCCACACCGGGCTTCTAGTTACGAAAAATATCACTACTGGATAATGTAAGCATAGACGTTCATAAATCCTATACCATTAAACGAGCAATTCTTGTATATATATAAATATATAATCGGGATCTCGGAAGCGGCTCCAACGATTTTCGTAAAATTTAGTGTCCAGGGAGTTTCGGGGATAATAAATCGATCTAGCTAGGATTTATTTTTAGTAAATGTCTTTTTGTCCGTGTTTTTAGGTAATGAAAAACTGCTACAATATCGTTAGAATAAGAAGGTAAATTTTGACAGATTGTCAACGATTACAAATAGCTTAATTGGTATAATGGTCGGTCACAGTATCGTTAAACCCCGGTTCGAGCCCAGACCGACCGACCAACTTTTTTTAATTTTTTTTCAAGTAATTTTCTTTTTTGAGAAAATCTATTTTTTTGAGCCCTTTTTTAGTATTTTTAAAAACTCGAAAATTTAAATTAAACTAATTGCAAACATGATTTTTTATTCAAATAACCAGTTCAGTTTTTTCTATTATGTCGCTAAGATCAAAAAATATTATTCATATTTCATCAGTATGTAATTTGTATCTAAATATAATTTCCAAAACACACGAAATAAAAAAAAACCGAGCGAAAAATACCGAGCAAAGCTCGGTCAACCGGGTACTTTGAATTGATTTGCGCTACTGTTTATGTACAAAACAGGTTTTTATTTGCATGTTGTATACTATACATTCCATTCCACCTTAGACTGAAGAAAATGAATATCTCCTTATGTTTAATATATTGGAGAAATTATGTATTAAGTTTAAAGGGAATATGTTATTATTGGGAGATTTTAATTTATGCTCTTGTAATAGCATAATATGCAATTATTTTCAATACCTTGTCATTCTGTGAGCTCACTCAGTACAACTCGGTACCGAACTGTAAGGGCAGACAGCTGGACCTGGTGTTGAGTACGCGCAGCGATGTGTGCGTGACGTGAGCTGACGAGGCGCTGCGACCCGTGGACGCGTACCATCCACCGCTCGCCGTGATAGTGGGTGGCGCGACAGCGCGCGCCCCACTGACGTCGTCGGCCTCCGCGCCTGCGCTCGCGTCCCCCATACCCGGCTCGTCACACGTACCAATGCACTCTCAAGCCTCAGTAAATAGTAAGCGGTGGAATTTTAATAAAGCCGATTTTAACCAATTTTATCACCTGTTAGCTATGATAGACTGGAGTGAAATGTACACCTTAGATAACTTGGACGAATCATTATGTTTATTTTACAATAACATTTACGAGTGTTTTGATGAATGTGTCCCTCTAAAAAAGAGTAGTTTGATGACGAGCAGATACATATACCCGGTTTGGTATACTGCTGACATTATTAGGTTTATAAAACTAAAGCACAAATTTCACAAACGATTTAAATCGAGCAAACTGCGCAGTGATTACGGAGAGTTCTCGCGATATAGGGCTATAGTTAAAACTGAAACTGAGAGAGCGCATAACCAGTATAGAGACCGTGTGCAGGGACATTTAAAATTGGAGCCTAAAGCCTTTTGGGAGTATATAAGATTGAGGAAAGGTACATCAGGAAGTGGGAAATTATTTAAGGACGGGAAGGTTTTATCAGATAGTGAGTGCGCTGGAGAATTCGCAAATTTTTTTCAGTCCGTATACAGCCGTTAGACACCTTTGTTAAGCGTAGCGGCGGTTGGTGCTGCGCCGGTGGGAGCAGCGTCGGGCACGTGGGCTCAGCTCGGGCGTTTGCGATCAGCTGATGGTTTGCGTGCACTGTCGCACCTCCCCTCGAAGTGCTCGGTCGGACCAGGTGGTATACCAGCCTTCATATTTAGAGACTGTAGGAGTGTACTAATGAAACCATTGTTACACATTTTTAATGTATGTATTGAAAGTGCTACGTTTCCTGATCAATGGAAGCTGACTAGAGTTGTGCCTGTACCGAAAGGTAGTGGGGAATCGACGCCAAGTGACTACAGACCCGTGGCAGTCTTAAGCACTCCAGCAAAATTGTTCGAGATGGCCATTCACAACTATCTGTACCCACAGATTAGTACCACAGTTGTCCGACGCGCAGCACGGCTTCCGCCCTGGGCGGGGGATAACTGGGAACTTACTGGAGCTGATGACGCATCTAGTACCCGCGGTTGATGCTAGCCTGTAGGTGGACGTAGCCTACTTTGATTTCAGAAAGGCTTTCGATACGGTTGACAACGATGTGTTACTTTGTAAGTTGGCTTGTGTGGGTTGCACACCTCGCACGCTATCATTTTTCGCCAGTTATCTGCGAGCCTGGCATCAGTTTGTCGATTACAATGGGCACTTTTCTCGACCGTACCCTACTAGATCTGGTGTTAGTCAGAGCAGCAATCTAGGACCTTTGCTGTTTATTTTAACGATAAATGATTTGCCAAATGTAGTCAATTTTAGTACTCCATTATTGTTTGCCGATGATCTAAAATAGAAATTAGAGATAAATCTGATATTGTTTTTTACAGCATGATATTGATAAAGTTTTAAGATGGATCATTGATAATAAACTTTTCTTTAATGTCTCTAAATGCTCAGTGCTGTCCTTTAGCCGCCTCACGCGCTCCAATCGATCACCAATACGTGATGGATGGGAAACTGCTTCATAGAGTTAAGGAGGTTAAAGATCTAGGTGTACGTTTCACTACAGGCTTAAATTTCGGATTACATGTAAGTAATGTTTGTATAAAGGCATACCGTATCCTCGGATTGATAATGTGTCTTGCAAATAATTTCACAAACGTCAGGGCTCTCAGAGCGCTATACGATGCACTCATAAGGAGCCACTTAGAGTGTAACGCCGTCATTTGGGCTACTCATGAAGTCAAATACAAATTTATGTTAGAGTGGATCCAAAATAAATTTATTAGGTTCATGTACTTGAAACTATTTGGAATATACCCGGGCAATCCCTTGTTGTATCCTACTCTATTTTTGCTCGGTATGGTAGGATAATACAAGCTCGAAGTCAGAAGAGAAGTAGCTCTCGCAATGTACTTGTTGAAGGTGATGAGGGGCAGAATACACAACCCGAGAGTGCTGCAGATGGTGCGACTCAATGCGCCGGATGGGTGCGCGGGGCGTCGGCGGCGGCCGCCATTGCTGGCGGTGTCGCGCGCGCGCACCGCACTGAAGTAGCAGGCGCCGCTCGCGCGCGCGCTGCGTGTGACCAACGCCATATCGGAGCAAACTGATTTGTTTTCATCTTCGCTGAGTGAGCTCAGTAGAGTGGCATATATATGTCGAATTAGGGTGCTCATCCTGTAATGACTGTGTATGTTTATAAAATAAAAAAAAATAAAAAATATATTATATTTGCTCTCAACCACTGTTATGAGTTGGAACAAAATAATTTAATGTTTGGCAAGTGGTGTAATATTATATGTAATTATTAATTGTTATCAGCTTTCTTTGTGCTCGAATATCAAAGGCTCATAATTTATTATTCTGAAGCGAGATCGTGATAGTATAAACGAATAATGTACTGTATGCATAATTCTTGAATTAATATATGTATAAAGGAATAGTTTGCTTTGGGGTGGCGGCAGGATATTATCTCTACTTACTTATCGCATTTGTCAGATAAATTAGCAAATAGCTAGTAAATTATTATAAATCATAAATTTTAATGTAATTTAGAACTGATGACGCAAATATGACGTACTACTAATAGTCTTCTGTAAACTTGTAATTTGATTATACAGTTTAAATTATGTAAAACACTGACGGTTCCGCCGGTGAATAACTAATACTAACCGTAGTTTCTAAGATTTGATATTTAGTAACAAGCACATATGGATATGAATACTGGAAAAAAGGCTTTTTTTATAGAATATGGGTGACAAACGAGCACACAGTCCATCTGCTGGTATGTGGATGCGGTGACGCATGGACGCTACATCTACATTTATTTTCAATTAAGAAATAAAATGGAAATGCGTTGTCACCCCTGAGGACTGAGATGGAATATCTCAATCTTCAGGGGTGTAAAAATGATCTCCGGATCTATACACTCACCATACGAAACACTGCAGTATTAAGCTGCTATTTTACGCCGGCAATCTGTGAGAGCGTGGTTCCTCCCCGGACAAGTCGACCCATTCGCGCTATAACCATGATATAGCTGCAGCATGGCCACGTATAAAAGATTCCAAGATTTGGCCACTATTCCAGTCCTGAATAAGAGGCGGAACAAGCGCGTCAACAAAGGAGACAACTCAGGTGCATAGACTTTTAGAACTATTACTAAGCTAGCTAAATATTATTAAGTTCCTATTTTACGTGGTATTCTGTGAGAGCTTGGTCCAAACCTTTTTGAGCCGACTCATTCGTGCTACAACTATATTACTGTATCACAAACGGGTTGGCATTCGTCCAGCTGCTTTGCAGCTGCAGCTGCAACGTGGCTCTACCAATTAAAAAAAATATGGGTGGTAAAATAGATCATCCGATCTCGTCAGGAAATAATTGTGAGCGCACTTAAAAACTACGCCCACCATCCTAAAACCTTATTAGAACTATCACTACAGCGGAGAACCTCCACTAGTGTCAGAGAGTGTAACAGTTTGTTCAGCTGCTCTGGTCTGGTTTGCATATCTCTAATTCTTTTTTACTTTTAGAAGCGTAGAAGGGTTTTTTTTAATGTAATGTGAAAACTAACAATCTATCTGATGCAAGTGGTTTCTGCAGTCCATGGTCATCTGCAACCAACTTCAAGAAAAAAAGGCTACATAAGCGTTGTCACCACTGAGGATTAGGATAGAATTCCTAGCAGTAAACCGGCTCTTTCTTCAGACCGGATTACAGCAGTGACTCACTCCTTCTTAGTTAGCTTCTTAGAAAAACAATATTCCAATTTACGGATGCACGCTGTACAACCGCTGATTGATAGACATTACTGTACAAACTTGGTTTTTGATTTTATTTTATTTTAATAATGCCCGTAAAGATACTTGAAATAATAGGTGGAGATTTTTTGGATACAGAAAGATTAAAGTTCAGCCAGTCCATCGTATTTTACACACTTGTAAAATTGAAATAATACCAGACGCATCCTGTTATTACGCATACTAATACGATTTTTTTATAGGATAGGGTGACAAACGAGCACTCAGTCCACCTGATAGTAAGTGGATGCTGTGGCCCGCAAATATCTACATTTATCCTCAATTAAGAATCAAAATGCAAATGCGCTGTCACCTGTGAGGACTAAGGTGAAATGCCTCACCATACAAATCACAGCAGCATTAAGCTGCAATATTACGTTTTTATTCAGTAAGGCCGTGGTACTACATTATATAATATAGTTGCAGCGTGACTCTACCACGTAACGTAACTATGTATTTATCACCATGAATTCCATATTGTTGAAATTATAAGTAAATTCATAAACACTTTTGTTGAATTGCAATTTTAGGTACTATGTATCCATGTACTCAGCTGTAAAGCCATCGTGAAAGAACCTGTATTTCCGGGAAAAAAAATATTTTGTATTCATGTGAAGTTCGTTGACACACAAATGAGTGACGGCTATGCCCAGAAATAGACAAAGAACCCTACAAAACTCGTGCTTAAAATGTGGCAACATTATTTCGTTTATTTTTGAGAAGTACTTGTTCATTTATGTAACAGGATTTATACCTCAATTTCACGCTGTATTAATAAAATAGGAGATATTTTTCCAATTTAGAATGAATTGAAGGATGCTTTTATTAACAAAAACGAATAACGAGGTAGCTAGTTATACAAACAGTAATAGCATCGTCAGTGTACTGTTTATTCAAATTCATTCCAAGGCTTGAATGAAGATATTTAATGGAATTAACTTTCATTGTACGTTTAAAAAGCTTTTAGTATATTAGTTGCGTTATTGGATTAGGTTATAATAATCAGCCGATGGAGAATAAAGCTTGTCGAGTAGAAGCCTGGTAACTGTAAGCGAATTGTAAGGCGGCCTCCCACTAGATGTAGTAAAGACATGGTAGTAGATGCAGGCTGTCAATGGATGCAGGTGGCTCAAGACTGTACTATGTGGGGTCCCTATAATATTATTTTCTATTCAATTAATAAATGAATTTGCTATCCCCCAATGTATAATACGAAAGTATCTCTGAGAAAACTTCAAAAACCACGCAATGGAAATAAAAAGATAGGTATAGCTGAAGGCAAAACTTGGTTTTGTTATATCTTTTTTTGCCGTCACCAAGTAAATTGATTGTTATTTTAGTACGATAAGTCACGGTTTATCTATTATTCAAATGAAATCAAATTGCAAAATCTAATAAAACACCTGTATCCCAAGGGGATCAGACAGATTCCAGACCAGCAAACTACTTGAACCATGTTTTGCCTAAAAATATGAGTTAAGATGGTTATTTGTAAATAAGTGACATGGTTAAGCATGTCACCTATAAGTTCCTCATAAACATGCGACCTAACAAGTCTCAGACTAAGGGGGAATGCATGACCTGAAACCGAAACATGTAAATCTGTTGAAACGATACCAATTTATTAAAATTGGTGTCGGATAGGTGGGATTTTATTTAGCAGCAATAAAATGCTTTTGTTCTTTTCTTCTTATCGTTTCCGGATAATTATTTAACTTTACTTGAGCGTTCATGAGATCGTACTGTTAGTAATACTTATTATTATATAGTCGTACTTAGGTATGTTACTGTTCTCGTTATTTGTAAACAATTACTTAAATAAGGATTTGCTATATTTGTCGGTTTACGTAAGACACTCAAAGTTTTGAGATATACAAAAAGTATTCTAGATACTGTTAATATTTATTTTACATCTTTTCAAAATATTTTCCATCATGCTCTATACAAAGTTCCATTCGCCTAAACCAACTCTGAAAACACTTTTGCCAGTCTTGATTTGACAGGTCGGAAATCACTTATTTGTAGGTAGCTACGGCTTCTTCGGCGCTTGGAAAAAACTTATTTTTTCTTTGACTCCTAGGAACAAAATGAAATCACAAGGAGCTAAGTCAGGGGGTAGGTGACTTAGAGCTTCAACACCAGATTCCTCAATAAATGCATTTGTTCTAAGGGAGTTATATGAAAAGGCGTTATCGTGATGCAGCACGAATTACCCGAAGCCCGATTTTTGATCTTCTCTCCCGCACAATTCGAAAAGATTTGGGTGATGCAACTGTGGTATACCATTCAGAGTTCACTGACCACTGATAATTTTCCAACATTGACGTCGAAAAATGTCCGCTCCGCGAAAAAAACTAGCCACCATATTTTGCCGACGTTGCGAGGTCTATGCAGTTTTGTCGGTAACTGTCCTTCTGAGTAGACCCATACCGATGATTGCCTTTTTTTCTGGATCGTATTGATAGATCCATGTCTCGTCACCAGTAACGATAACGATGAAACACGCCTAAACGCCCCGTTTTCAAAATGTAGACGCATTTCATGGCACCAATCCACCCGAGTCTGTTTTTCGCTTTCGGAGAGCAAACGAGGGATCCATCGACAACAAAGCTTCCTCACTCTAAAATGTTGATGTAGGATGGTATGAATGCTCCACAACTAATGCCTATAACCTTTTCGAAGTCTTTATATGTGATTCGTGGCTCTTCTCACACCAACATTTCCGTAATCCATACATTTTCTGCCGTTACTGCTGTTTGCGGGGTTTTTTCTACATCGTAGAAGAATTTCACATATATTAAACATGGACCAGCAGACCTGGAAAAATATTTTTATATTATATTATAAAATTTTTATTAATTCGATGCCGCGAACCCGCAGCGCCGTTACCAAACGATTAGACAAAGCGCATCCCATCCATCATCAAATTTAGATTCAATTTCACGGTAAATACAATTACTTATTTATTTTTTAATTACTATAATATTAAGATTTGCCATACACATGAAACACTTGACAAACCACGAAGGCTTTATTCTTTTGCTGTACTTGTAAACATAAAATATATCCACAGAAGGATGCCGTTTTGATGACAATTATGTGAATAAGATATATAAACGGCTTCATTCAAAGCGATTTATATATCTTTTTCATTACTTAGTTCTTAAGCTCGTAATTAAGTTTATTTATGATTCGACGAACCACGTATAATAACGCAGTTCGGCTAAAATAAATCCTAATTTTAAATAACGTCCAATAGAAACAAATGAGTTTGTCTTGTTATTTGACCAGCATAAGAGCTTTTATTATTTTTCTGAAATAATGTGTAACGTACTCTTATAATAACTTCTCATATTCTATCGGTTATAATTACAACACAGGGGAATTGTGGTCCTTATTCTGTGTTGTGATGTCACATCAAAGTCGTTTTGTAACATGATATTTAATTAATACGAAATAGCTTTGTCACGTGGTATACCGGATGACCGAGCTTTGCTCGGTATTTTTTTTAGAAATAGTGTTTTTTGGAAATTATATTTAGATACAAATTACATACTGATGAAACATGAATAATATTTTTAGATCTTACCGACATAATAGAAAAAACTGAACTGGTTATTTAAATAAAAAATCGTGAGTGCAATTAGTTTCATTTAATTTTTCGTGTTTTTAAAAAAATACTAAGAAAAGTACCTACTCTAAATAATAGATTTTGTCACAAAAGAAGACAACTTGACAAAAAAGGGAAATATCGAACCGAAAAGATCCAGACTCGATCCAGGGTTACTACGATTTCGGCACTACCGGTATCCCAATTGAGCTACCTACTATAACCCTTAACAAATGATTAAAATTTACCTTCGTATTCTAACGATATTGTAGAAAACATCGATAAAAAAACATTTTCCAAAAATGAATTCTAGCTATATCGATTTATTACCCCACGTAACTCCCCGGACATAAAATTTAATAAAAATCGTTGGAGGCGTTTCCGAGATTCCGATTATATAAATACATATATACAAGAATTGCTCGTTTAAAGGCTCGGGTAAAGCTCATTTAAACGTCGTAACAATATAAAATTGAAAGAAATAGAAGGCAAGTTTCAAAACGTAGAATGATTTGTTAAAATTACATTATACAGGGGTACCTTGTATCATACGAGTAGTGTTACTTGTGTAGGTTATTTAACTAGTGTCATAAAAATATAAAATAAGAGGAGTATTAAATGAAGTATAGTTTAATGAAATAAGAGTAGCAAACGGACACATTATTACACATTAAGCGGAAGCTGTAGCCAAAATAGCTACAAAATGTCATTGAAAAGGAACCAAGCGGAACTCAACTTTCGAACTTTCTCTGAGCGTAGCGGGCAACAACAAACAAATTTTAATCGACCTTACTAACCTCTCCCAGGCGCCACCCATGTGCGGTGCTCCCGGAGGTATAAATTTCCATTTAATGTATTTCTTAAATGACTCAATTTTCATGCTCTCATGGCATTCTTCGCATGCTTTCAATAATTCTTTATTCGCAGCTTTGAAATTTGTCCCGTTATCGCTGTATATAACGGCTGGTTTTCCTCTTCTGGCGATAAATCGCCTCAATGCCATTATCATTGACGCTGGTGTCAACGAGGCTGCTAATTCCAGATGTACTGCTCTGGTAGTCAGACACGTGAATAAAACACCCCAACGTTTTTCGTGTCACCTTCCTATAGTCACACTCATAGGACCGAAATAATCCACAGCTGAGCATGTAAAAGGTGGTTCATGATGAGCTATTCTCTCCAGAGGAATATTTCCTTGTGGCACGTTCTGCGGTTTGGATCTGTATGTCCTGCACCACTGACAATGATGTGACACACTTCGTACTACATTACGTAAGTTCAAGACATAAAATTTCTGGTTCACCTCATTCATCACCGTCTGGTGATTGGCATGTCCAAAATGATGATGAACTTCTCTAATCATCATTTTAACGATTTCGTGTTTACCGTCCAATATGACAGGTTTTCTACTTTCCTCGGTCAAATTAGACTTGAAAGGTAAACGTCCATTTAAACGGAGTAAGTTATCTTCTCCTATTTCCATAGATAATTTACTTAAGCGTGAACTTCTTTCAACGCTTTTGCCTGCTTTCAAGCACTTTATTTCCGAATAAAAACACTCGTCTTGAACGAACTTCCAAATTAATAATTCCGCTTTTTTCAAGAGCGCTATGTCCAACGCGCCATCGGGTCCTTTAAAAGACTTTGCTAAAACTTTGTTGGAACACATAACCGACTTTTCGGCTGCGTCGTCGGGTCCTTTAACCGACTTTCTTAAACTCTTGAATTTTTCTACCGCTTGTAAGGTGCGTGTAGTTGCCCCAAGGAATTTCTTAAAGCCGCTAAATCGTCCGTAGTCGGGTAGACTTAACGGTTCTTGCTTTCTTAACGTATTTACGCCCTTTGGCGATTTTTCTTCACCTGTTTCTAAGCTTTTTATGGTGTCCACTTTTTTGGGCCATAAATCTTCAATTTGCTTCTCATATTCCTTCTTCAACTCGCTATTTTTGTCGAGCTTTTTTTCAATATTCAACAGGCGACTTTCAACCTGCGCTCTATTCGACGGCATGCACTCATTGTCTGTGCGCCATAACAAAGCAGTCTCGTACCTATTATTAGGTATACGACGTACCGTTTTGTTCAAAATACTTAAGGCTCGTTCTTCTGGGTCGGGCTTTCTAGCCGACACTCCCAGAGATTCCAAACTAAAATAATCCTTGATCAATTTATCCATATCTTCCTCCTTCTTGATCGGTTTAATACCACCCGATATGTGACCATGTAAAACCCATCCAAGTTTGGTGAGCGATGCTACAGGTAGGTTCTTACCTCCTGAAATTAATTGACGAGTAACTATGAGATGCCAATTGTCCTGACCAATTAATATGGTAGGTTTGGACCTCTCATACATCAACTCATCCTTAATCGGTGTCAAATGAGAACACCGTTGCAATAATTCTCGGCTTACCGACTGAGGAGAAAGGTTAAGTGACTTAATTGTTTGTACACTTATCTCTTCTAAGTCGCTCGAGTAAATGCCTTTTATCTTAACGTTTAAGCGATACGAACTGTCGTCGTTAATTCGCTTACCTCCCACGGCTTCGATACGTAATCCCTCTTTACGTCCGCGAGGCGCTAATTTCTGAGCCATCTACTCCTCTATGAGTGTCATGGTCGATCCCTCATCCAGAAGAGCTGTTGTCTTGACCTTTCCTCTAGGTCCATACAACTCGACCGGTATAATCTTTAAGTATGCACATGCCAGTGCATTCACTGTACTAACAGTTGTGATCTGAGCATCTTTACCCCCCTCGTCCCCTTGTGGCGAGGTATTTTCATTGGGGTATCGGTGTAGCATTCGATGATGTGACATTCTACATCCCTTTACACCACATTTTTTTGCTTTGCACTCTAACCTCCTATGGTTAGGTGACAAACATTGGAAACATACTTTCGCTTTTTTGACCGCTTCCCATTTCTCGCGAATATTCATGTCCTTAAACTTGTAACAACTCACTATAGAGTGCTCCTTGTTGCATATAACACACTTATGTGTTACCCGACTTACAGGCTTACCCTGGGTTGTCATAACCACTTGTCGGTTGTGCCTTTTATTATTTCGGCGTTCTAGACGCTCGCTCGAATTACTTCGGCGCATATAGCGCTCGCTCACGGCACATCTGCGTACACCTCCCTTTGCAGTGTGTACAGTTTGCTTCCTGAATTCAGGACGCTTCCTTTTTTCAGGCGCATTTTCATTGTTTAAGGACGCTCCAAATTGTTCACTTAATAAATTTAAAAACTTGGCCATCTTCTGTAACTCTGGCTCCAAAGGATACTGAGCTCGATATTCAAACCATTTAAATTTAATCATAGTTCCGAGTTTCTCCACTATGCGGCTCACTAACTCCGGTGAGTACAAATACTGTGGTTGATTCAACGCTTGTATCGTGGCAACCACGTTCGTAATACGACTTGCAAAAGATCCTATATTCCGGCAATCTTCTGCCAATCTTGGCATACGCTTTACATTCTCGATTTCGGCTAGAATGAGCATCTCAACCCTACCGAATCTTCTTTCGAGAGCGTTCATTATTTCTTCCGGTTCACACAAAGTAAACAACAACGACTTAACCGCTTCCTTAGCGGTGCCCTTTAATGCCCTCCTAAGGCGTGCGACATTTTGCACCCCTGAAAATTGGCTTCTCGTGTCTTCAAACACCGTTTTGAAAATTATCCATTCACCCGGGTCTCCATCGAACACCGGTAATTCCTGGAGGAAATGAAGCTGGGAAGACTTATCTTTACCCGCTATTTTTATTGCACTCACAATCGCTTCGGTCAATTCTGACACCTCACTCGCGTGTGTTTTCTGTGCATTTCCTTGGTTGCGCTCGATCTCCGCCCCTTTGCGGCGTGATCCTTTACACGCTTCCTTATCAGTAATGTCGGGTTGTGCTACACTAACCGGCGCGCTCATTATGGTCTGCTGAACCCAACTCCTTACGAAAGGTTCCACCTGAGTATTCCGCTCTTCATCATCCTCACTCGAGTCGATCTCCTCTTCTCGGTTGAGTCGTGCCAACTCCAATTGAGACTTGGCTAAGGCAGCAGCTGCCTGTGCTCGTTCGAGCTCTGAGCGTTCGAATTTAATCCGCGCCTCTAATTCGGCTTTCAGCCTCGCCGATCGCGATGACCTACTACCTCTTTGTGACCCTTTATCACTAGTGTGCCCGATTACTGTCCTTGACGATGCCGCTTCTTCGGTCCTTTGACCTACTTTTTCGACCACCGTTTCACTCCTGGATATAACGGATTGTTGTGCGGTGCTGGCCTGCGTACCACTGGTGTCCGTCCTGTTGCTTGTCGTTGCCACGGACGTTCCTGTGTCCCACGTGCATGTGGACGTGTCGGTGGTTTTGACGCAGTAGCTGTGGTCGCTCCAGATGGTTCCGCTTCTTTAGCTTTTCTTGAGAGCCCTGTCCTTGTCCTGCTCCCTTCGCTTCTCCCTGTCTGGTCTTGTGCCTTCTTCATCTTGCAGGAAGGTGATTGTTGGCCTACGGTCCCTAACTGTCCCTACGGTCCCTACAACCCCTCTACACCCCAACCTAACACCACTACCCCTCCCCCCCTTATCTCCCAACCCTACAACCCTACTACCACCCTAACAGCCCTATCAGCCCTATCAATCCTGGACGGGGCCTACCGAGGTGAGCCGTCCAGGGATGGAGTCGTGCAGGAATGGAATGGAGGAAAGGTTTAGGAACTGTCCCGCCAAGGAATATGACGAAACAGTCGAGCGGTAGTGCAAGCGCAGTCTCGCTCGAGAGAACTGCTCCACCCGAAGGTGTTGTGCCAGAGCCCAACCGTTTGGCACCGTTAGGTGGTCGGGATGTATGCTGTGCTCGCCGCCCAGTTGCCGGTGACGCCTCGTCCAAGCGCCCTCCTCCGGCCGCGATGCAGTCAGGTGCCCACGCGCACCCTCGCCCGGCAGCAGCAGCGGTGGATGCTTCTTCCAGCACCCTGATGATCCGACAGGAAAATGCCGGACACGGTCGTCCGACAGGGAATGCCGAGCACGCTTGCCCGACAGGAAAATGCCAGACACGGTTGTCCGACAGGAAAAATGCCAAGCCCTGCTTGGCCACGATGAGTGCCTTCACAAGACACCTGCGCCCGGCTGCGATACGTGCCCCATGCGAGCACACGCCCCAGGCCGCAATCCCGGTTTTCTTTCTTCCGGTAGTTCCAGGTCCAGTCCTTCAGCGCTGACGTCCTGGTCTTCTGGCCTTTGGTCCTATTGCTTCAGCTCAAACCTCCGGCTTCCTTCGGTTGCTGATCTTCACTCGGCTCCGAAGGTCTTCTTTTTTCCACAACCAGCAGTCCACAGCTGGTTCCTTGATCCAGCTGGCGGGGTTCGGGTGGTCCTTTTAATCCGGCTCCGAAGGTCCAATTGAAAAAGAATCCGGCTCGAAGGACCAATTGAAAAGGAACCAAGCGGAACTCAACTTTCGACTAAGAAACAGAAGGGAGGAATCGAGGCTTCTCTCGATCCGGCCTCCTATAACGCCTACGTTGGGTTCGGGAACAACGTATGTGATCTCCGCAACGGAGTAACACACTAGGGCGATAACCTCGTTCTTTTTCAGCAAGTAGGTTCAGACGGGGATTACGGGTCTTCCGAAGTCGTCCCGGTCCCGACGCCTTAATTCTTCGATGTGGACTGTATAACTTTAGGGATGAATTACTTGGGAATAAAACAGCAATTATCTTCAAACCGTTCCGTGAGAGAGTAATCACTTTTCCCTATCACTTCCCTACACTTTTTCTTCTTGACTGCTGGTTTTCACTTTTCCCGAAGGATTTTCTTGTTTTTCCGAACTATTACCCCGAACGAATTGCAATAAAACCCGTTCACTAAGCTACCCCCAGAGCTATACGCGAAAGTGAGCCGCGCCATTCGCGTGCCTGCGCAACTTAATAACATGAATTTGTACTATTACTCTCTCACGTTTCACTTAATTTCTTTATTCACATAAATCATACATAAATAAAAGTTATCTATTTAGATAGCACAAAACAATATCTACACCATGATATACATTATTTTTTCGTATCACAAAAATCCTTTAATTTATAAAACAAAATATACCTACTTTAATCACAAATTCAAAGTTCAAACTTCTTAAATATTTAACACAGAAAGTTAAAACAATGTTTCCCACTTGAATTTATACATATGTTAACTAATACAATAGTTTAATTTACATTTTCTCTATTTATTTCACTATTTAAAACACTTTTAAATTTCTTATACAAAACTATCATTATTTCACTTATACACAGAAATTTTCACATAAAAATAACACAGAATTCACCTTTTTAGCACGTTCAATCAACCTGAAATGTTTTACAAGTCATTTTTACATAAATTGTTGAAATTACAAACATTTTAAATTTTTACATATTTGGCCTCCTAGGGGCGTGGTCATCGTGCTTCCGTGAACTCACACTATTTGAACAACTAACTTTGCACGGCTCTCGGCTATCAGAAAAAATGAAAGTCTGAAATACACTTAATTTTAACAATATTATGTAAACAAGTGCTTCTACATAATTTTCAAACTGTAGGAAACTATCTCTGATAAGATTCTTATCAGTTATCATGTTTCTTATCAGATAACAATACAAGTGAATGTTCTCATTAATCAATCATAACAAATAGGCATTTGTTTTCGTACAAACATATCAAACTTATACACGACAATACTTATGCAATTAATTTCCGTTATTTCTGTTTGTGCACAGAGTGATCATCTCGACCGGGGAACCAATCCGATCTCTAACTTCACTTTAATATTCCTTTGAATTTACATCATTGGAAAGACGATTTCAACCGGGGAACAAATCCGGTAACATAATTTATAACATAAAATTCCCTATATGAATTTATTGAAAGATATTACTTAGAAAACAGTAAACTAGTCCGGCCTGGGAGTCGAACCCAAGACCTTCATATCATTAATTCGACATTTCTTTAAGATTTAACTAAGCATTTTCTTATCAGAACATCCCTATTGGACAAGAAAAGTTATTCGTCGTCGGTTGACTTAATAAACTGAAACATTCTTATAGGCGCGTCGCCAACAATCTCCCCCCCGTGCGTTAGCACCATCATTTGGGAGGCGTCGCGGGTACCAGGACTATTATTCTGGATGTAGGTCTCCTCAAGATACCTGTGCTAGTAATGACGTCAACCACTCTGGTGTGACCGTCTGGTCCCGGTAACGTTCTGCTAATTTTGCCTTTCGGCCACGTATTTCGTGGCAACGAATGATCTATTATCAAAACGATATCGCCTTCTTTAGGTTCCATGAACTTTCCGTTATTACCTGTTCGCGGTATTAAGGTAGGCATGTATTCCTTCAGCCACCTTGTCCAAAAATGGTCGGCTAACCTCTGTGCAGCTTTCCAATTGAGTTGACCCGTCAGATGCCGCTCTAGAAATAATCCAGGTGGTCGATCACCACATGAGCGTCCCAGAAGAAAATGATTGGGTGTCAAACCCTCTTCAGGACTATCCATACTGAATGTTACCAGAGGCCTGGAATTTACTGTGTGCTCTGCTTCTAAAAGCAACGTATGTAGAATTTCCTCTCGTGGGCTCCTTTCTCTGAGCGTAGCGGTCAACAACAAACAAATTTTAATCGACCTTACTAACCTCTCCCAGGCGCCACCCATGTGCGGTGCTCCCGGAGGTATAAATTTCCATTTAATGTATTTCTTAAATGACTCAATTTTCATGCTCTCATGGCATTCTTCGCATGCTTTCAATAATTCTTTATTCGCAGCTTTGAAATTTGTCCCGTTATCGCTGTATATAACGGCTGGTTTTCCTCTTCTGGCGATAAATCGCCTCAATGCCATTATCATTGACGCTGGTGTCAACGAGGCTGCTAATTCCAGATGTACTGCTCTGGTAGTCAGACACGTGAATAAAAAACCCCAACGTTTTTCGTGTCACCTTCCTATAGTCACACTCATAGGACCGAAATAATCCACAGCTGAGCATGTAAAAGGTGGTTCATGATGAGCTATTCTCTCCAGAGGAATATTTCCTTGTGGCACGTTCTGCGGTTTGGATCTGTATGTCCTGCACCACTGACAATGATGTGACACACTTCGTACTACATTACGTAAGTTCAAGACATAAAATTTCTGGTTCACCTCATTCATCACCGTCTGGTGATTGGCATGTCCAAAATGATGATGAACTTCTCTAATCATCATTTTAACGATTTCGTGTTTACCGTCCAATATGACAGGTTTTCTACTTTCCTCGGTCAAATTAGACTTGAAAGGTAAACGTCCATTTAAACGGAGTAAGTTATCTTCTCCTATTTCCATAGATAATTTACTTAAGCGTGAACTTCTTTCAACGCTTTTGCCTGCTTTCAAGCACTTTATTTCCGAATAAAAACACTCGTCTTGAACGAACTTCCAAATTAATAATTCCGCTTTTTTCAAGAGCGCTATGTCCAACGCGCCATCGGGTCCTTTAAAAGACTTTGCTAAAACTTTGTTGGAACACATAACCGACTTTTCGGCTGCGTCGTCGGGTCCTTTAACCGACTTTCTTAAACTCTTGAATTTTTCTACCGCTTGTAAGGTGCGTGTAGTTGCCCCAAGGAATTTCTTAAAGCTGCTAAATCGTCCGTAGTCGGGTAGACTTAACGGTTCTTGCTTTCTTAACGTATTTACGCCCTTTGGCGATTTTTCTTCACCTGTTTCTAAGCTTTTTATGGTGTCCACTTTTTTGGGCCATAAATCTTCAATTTGCTTCTCATATTCCTTCTTCAACTCGCTATTTTTGTCGAGCTTTTTTTCAATATTCAACAGGCGACTTTCAACCTGCGCTCTATTCGACGGCATGCACTCATTGTCTGTGCGCCATAACAAAGCAGTCTCGTACCTATTATTAGGTATACGACGTACCGTTTTGTTCAAAATACTTAAGGCTCGTTCTTCTGGGTCGTTCACGGGCTTTCTAGCCGACACTCCCAGAGATTCCAAACTAAAATAATCCTTGATCAATTTATCCATATCTTCCTCCTTCTTGATCGGTTTAATACCACCCGATATGTGACCATGTAAAACCCATCCAAGTTTGGTGAGCGATGCTACAGGTAGGTTCTTACCTCCTGAAATTAATTGACGAGTAACTATGAGATGCCAATTGTCCTGACCAATTAATATGGTAGGTTTGGACCTCTCATACATCAACTCATCCTTAATCGGTGTCAAATGAGAACACCGTTGCAATAATTCTCGGCTTACCGACTGAGGAGAAAGGTTAAGTGACTTAATTGTTTGTACACTTATCTCTTCTAAGTCGCTCGAGTAAATGCCTTTTATCTTAACGTTTAAGCGATACGAACTGTCGTCGTTAATTCGCTTACCTCCCACGGCTTCGATACGTAATCCCTCTTTACGTCCGCGAGGCGCTAATTTCTGAGCCATCCACTCCTCTATGAGTGTCATGGTCGATCCCTCATCCAGAAGAGCTGTTGTCTTGACCTTTCCTCTAGGTCCATACAACTCGACCGGTATAATCTTTAAGTATGCACATGCCAGTGCATTCACTGTACTAACAGTTGTGATCTGAGCATCTTTACCCCCCTCGTCCCCTTGTGGCGAGGTATTTTCATTGGGGTATCGGTGTAGCATTCGATGATGTGACATTCTACATCCATTTACACCACATTTTTTTGCTTTGCACTCTAACCTCCTATGGTTAGGTGACAAACATTGGAAACATACTTTCGCTTTTTTGACCGCTTCCCATTTCTCGCGAATATTCATGTCCTTAAACTTGTAACAACTCACTATAGAGTGCTCCTTGTTGCATATAACACACTTATGTGTTACCCGACTTACAGGCTTACCCTGGGTTGTCATAACCACTTGTCGGTTGTGCCTTTTATTATTTCGGCGCTCTAGACGCTCGCTCGAATTACTTCGGCGCATATAGCGCTCGCTCACGGCACATCTGCGTACACCTCCCTTTGCAGTGTGTACAGTTTGCTTCCTGAATTCAGGACGCTTCCTTTTTTCAGGCGCATTTTCATTGTTTAAGGACGCTCCAAATTGTTCACTTAATAAATTTAAAAACTTGGCCATCTTCTGTAACTCTGGCTCCAAAGGATACTGAGCTCGATATTCAAACCATTTAAATTTAATCATAGTTCCGAGTTTCTCGACTATGCGGCTCACTAACTCCGGTGAGTACAAATACTGTGGTTGATTCAACGCTTGTATCGTGGCAACCACGTTCGTAATACGACTTGCAAAAGATCCTATATTCCGGCAATCTTCTGCCAATCTTGGCATACGCTTTACATTCTCGATTTCGGCTAGAATGAGCATCTCAACCCTACCGAATCTTCTTTCGAGAGCGTTCATTATTTCTTCCGGTTCACACAAAGTAAACAACAACGACTTAACCGCTTCCTTAGCGGTGCCCTTTAATGTCCTCCTAAGGCGTGCGACATTTTGCACCCCTGAAAATTGGCTTCTCGTGTCTTCAAACACCGTTTTGAAAATTATCCATTCACCCGGGTCTCCATCGAACACCGGTAATTCCTGGAGGAAATGAAGCTGGGAAGACTTATCTTTACCCGCTATTTTTATTGCACTCACAATCGCTTCGGTCAATTCTGACACCTCACTCGCGTGTGTTTTCTGTGCATTTCCTTGGTTGCGCTCGATCTCCGCCCCTTTGCGGCGTGATCCTTTACACGCTTCCTTATCAGTAATGTCGGGTTGTGCTACACTAACCGGCGCGCTCATTATGGTCTGCTGAACCCAACTCCTTACGAAAGGTTCCACCTGAGTATTCCGCTCTTCATCATCCTCACTCGAGTCGATCTCCTCTTCTCGGTTGAGTCGTGCCAACTCCAATTGAGACTTGGCTAAGGCAGCAGCTGCCTGTGCTCGTTCGAGCTCTGAGCGTTCGAATTTAATCCGCGCCTCTAATTCGGCTTTCAGCCTCGCCGATCGCGATGACCTACTACCTCTTTGTGACCCTTTATCACTAGTGTGCCCGATTACTGTCCTTGACGATGCCGCTTCTTCGGTCCTTTGACCTACTTTTTCGACCACCGTTTCACTCCTGGATATAACGGATTGTTGTGCGGTGCTGGCCTGCGTACCACTGGTGTCCATCCTGTTGCTTGTCGTTGCCACGGACGTTCCTGTGTCCCACGTGCATGTGGACGTGTCGGTGGTTTTGACGCAGTAGCTGTGGTCGCTCCAGATGGTTCCGCTTCTTTAGCTTTTCTTGAGAGCCCTGTCCTTGTCCTGCTCCCTTCGCTTCTCCCTGTCTGGTCTTGTGCCTTCTTCATCTTGCAGGAAGGTGATTGTTGGCCTACGGTCCCTAACTGTCCCTACGGTCCCTACAACCCCTCTACACCCCAACCTAACACCACTACCCCTCCCCCCTTATCTCCCAACCCTACAACCCTACTACCACCCTAACAGCCCTATCAGCCCTATCAATCCTGGACGGGGCCTACCGAGGTGAGCCGTCCAGGGATGGAGTCGTGCAGGAATGGAATGGAGGAAAGGTTTAGGAACTGTCCCGCCAAGGAATATGACGAAACAGTCGAGCGGTAGTGCAAGCGCAGTCTCGCTCGAGAGAACTGCTCCACCCGAAGGTGTTGTGCCAGAGCCCAACCGTTTGGCACCGTTAGGTGGTCGGGATGTATGCTGTGCTCGCCGCCCAGTTGCCGGTGACGCCTCGTCCAAGCGCCCTCCTCCGGCCGCGATGCAGTCAGGTGCCCACGCGCACCCTCGCCCGGCAGCAGCAGCGGTGGATGCTTCTTCCAGCACCCTGATGATCCGACAGGAAAATGCCGCACACGGTCGTCCGACAGGGAATGCCGAGCACGCTTGCCCGACAGGAAAATGCCAGACACGGTTGTCCGACAGGAAAAATGCCAAGCCCTGCTTGGCCACGATGAGTGCCTTCACAAGACACCTGCGCCCGGCTGCGATACGTGCCCCATGCGAGCACACGCCCCAGGCCGCAATCCCGGTTTTCTTTCTTCCGGTAGTTCCAGGTCCAGTCCTTCAGCGCTGACGTCCTGGTCTTCTGGCCTTTGGTCCTATTGCTTCAGCTCAAACCTCCGGCGTCCTTCGGTTGCTGATCTTCACTCGGCTCCGATGGTCTTCTTTTTTCCACAACCAGCAGTCCACAGCTGGTTCCTTGATCCAGCTGGCGGGGTTCGGGTGGTCCTTTTAATCCAGCTCCGAAGGTCCAATTGAAAAAGAATCCGGCTCGAAGGACCAATTGAAAAGGAACCAAGCGGAACTCAACTTTCGACTAAGAAACAGAAGGGAGGAATCGAGGCTTCTCTCGATCCGGCCTCCTATAACGCCTACGTTGGGTTCGGGAACAACGTATGTGATCTCCGCAACGGAGTAACACACTAGGGCGATAACCTCGTTCTTTTTCAGCAAGTAGGTTCAGACGGGGATTACGGGTCTTCCGAAGTCGTCCCGGTCCCGACGCCTTAATTCTTCGATGTGGACTGTATAACTTTAGGGATGAATTACTTGGGAATAAAACAGCAATTATCTTCAAACCGTTCCGTGAGAGAGTAATCACTTTTCCCTATCACTTCCCTACACTTTTTCTTCTTGACTGCTGGTTTTCACTTTTCCCGAAGGATTTTCTTGTTTTTCCGAACTATTACCCCGAACGAATTGCAATAAAACCCGTTCACTAAGCTACCCCCAGAGCTATACGCGAAAGTGAGCCGCGCCATTCGCGTGCCTGCGCAACTTAATAACATGAATTTGTACTATTACTCTCTCACGTTTCACTTAATTTCTTTATTCACATAAATCATACATAAATACAAGTTATCTATTTAGATAGCACAAAACAATATCTACACCATGATATACATTATTTTTTCGTATCACAAAAATCCTTTAATTTATAAAACAAAATATACCTACTTTAATCACAAATTCAAAGTTCAAACTTCTTAAATATTTAACATAGAAAGTTAAAACAATGTTTCCCACTTGAATTTATACATATGTTAACTAATACAATAGTTTAATTTACATTTTCTCTATTTATTTCACTATTTAAAACACTTTTAAATTTCTTATACAAAACTATCATTATTTCACTTATACACAGAAATTTTCACATAAAAATAACACAGAATTCACCTTTTTAGCACGTACAATCAACCTGAAATGTTTTACAAGTTATTTTTACATAAATTGTTGAAATTACAAACATTTTAAATTTTTACATATTTGGCCTCCTAGGGGCGTGGTCATCGTGCTTCCGTGAACTCACACTATTTGAACAACTAACTTTGCACGGCTCTCGGCTATCAGAAAAAATGAAAGTCTGAAATACACTTAATTTTAACAATATTATGTAAACAAGTGCTTCTACATAATTTTCAAACTGTAGGAAACTATCTCTGATAAGATTCTTATCAGTTATCATGTTTCTTAACAGATAACAATACAAGTGAATGTTCTCATTAATCAATCATAACAAATAGGCATTTGTTTTCGTACAAACATATCAAACTTATACACGACAATACTTATGCAATTAATTTCCGTTATTTCTGTTTGTGCACAGAGTGATCATCTCGACCGGGGAACCAATCCGATCTCTAACTTCACTTTAATATTCCTTTGAATTTACATCATTGGAAAGACGATTTCAACCGGGGAACAAATCCGGTAACATAATGTATAACATAAAATTCCCTATATGAATTTATTGAAAGATATTACTTAGAAAACAGTAAACTAGTCCGGCCTGGGAGTCGAACCCAAGACCTTCATATCATTAATTCGACATTTCTTTAAGATTTAACTCAGCATTTTCTTATCAGAACATCCCTATTGGACAAGAAAAGTTATTCGTCGTCGGTTGACTTAATAAACTGAAACATTCTTATAGGCGCGTCGCCAACAATCTCCCCCCCCCGTGCGTTAGCACCATCATTTGGGAGGCGTCGCGGGTACCAGGACTATTATTCTGGATGTAGGTCTCCTCAAGATACCTGTGCTAGTAATGACGTCAACCACTCTGGTGTGACCGTCTGGTCCCGGTAACGTTCTGCTAATTTTGCCTTTCGGCCACGTATTTCGTGGCAACGAATGATCTATTATCAAAACGATATCGCCTTCTTTAGGTTCCATGAACTTTCCGTTATTACCTGTTCGCGGTATTAAGGTAGGCATGTATTCCTTCAGCCACCTTGTCCAAAAATGGTCGGCTAACCTCTGTGCAGCTTTCCAATTGAGTTGACCCGTCAGATGCCGCTCTAGAAATAATCCAGGTGGTCGATCACCACATGAGCGTCCCAGAAGAAAATGATTGGGTGTCAAACCCTCTTCAGGACTATCCATACTGAATGTTACCAGAGGCCTGGAATTTACTGTGTGCTCTGCTTCTAAAAGCAACGTATGTAGAATTTCCTCTCGTGGGCTCCTTTCTCTGAGCGTAGCGGTCAACAACAAACAAATTTTAATCGACCTTACTAACCTCTCCCAGGCGCCACCCATGTGCGGTGCTCCCGGAGGTATAAATTTCCATTTAATGTATTTCTTAAATGACTCAATTTTCATGCTCTCATGGCATTCTTCGCATGCTTTCAATAATTCTTTATTCGCAGCTTTGAAATTTGTCCCGTTATCGCTGTATATAACGGCTGGTTTTCCTCTTCTGGCGATAAATCGCCTCAATGCCATTATCATTGACGCTGGTGTCAACGAGGCTGCTAATTCCAGATGTACTGCTCTGGTAGTCAGACACGTGAATAAAAAACCCCAACGTTTTTCGTGTCACCTTCCTATAGTCACACTCATAGGACCGAAATAATCCACAGCTGAGCATGTAAAAGGTGGTTCATGATGAGCTATTCTCTCCAGAGGAATATTTCCTTGTGGCACGTTCTGCGGTTTGGATCTGTATGTCCTGCACCACTGACAATGATGTGACACACTTCGTACTACATTACGTAAGTTCAAGACATAAAATTTCTGGTTCACCTCATTCATCACCGTCTGGTGATTGGCATGTCCAAAATGATGATGAACTTCTCTAATCATCATTTTAACGATTTCGTGTTTACCGTCCAATATGACAGGTTTTCTACTTTCCTCGGTCAAATTAGACTTGAAAGGTAAACGTCCATTTAAACGGAGTAAGTTATCTTCTCCTATTTCCATAGATAATTTACTTAAGCGTGAACTTCTTTCAACGCTTTTGCCTGCTTTCAAGCACTTTATTTCCGAATAAAAACACTCGTCTTGAACGAACTTCCAAATTAATAATTCCGCTTTTTTCAAGAGCGCTATGTCCAACGCGCCATCGGGTCCTTTAAAAGACTTTGCTAAAACTTTGTTGGAACACATAACCGACTTTTCGGCTGCGTCGTCGGGTCCTTTAACCGACTTTCTTAAACTCTTGAATTTTTCTACCGCTTGTAAGGTGGGTGTAGTTGCCCCAAGGAATTTCTTAAAGCTGCTAAATCGTCCGTAGTCGGGTAGACTTAACGGTTCTTGCTTTCTTAACGTATTTACGCCCTTTGGCGATTTTTCTTCACCTGTTTCTAAGCTTTTTATGGTGTCCACTTTTTTGGGCCATAAATCTTCAATTTGCTTCTCATATTCCTTCTTCAACTCGCTATTTTTGTCGAGCTTTTTTTCAATATTCAACAGGCGACTTTCAACCTGCGCTCTATTCGACGGCATGCACTCATTGTCTGTGCGCCATAACAAAGCAGTCTCGTACCTATTATTAGGTATACGACGTACCGTTTTGTTCAAAATACTTAAGGCTCGTTCTTCTGGGTCGTTCACGGGCTTTCTAGCCGACACTCCCAGAGATTCCAAACTAAAATAATCCTTGATCAATTTATCCATATCTTCCTCCTTCTTGATCGGTTTAATACCACCCGATATGTGACCATGTAAAACCCATCCAAGTTTGGTGAGCGATGCTACAGGTAGGTTCTTACCTCCTGAAATTAATTGACGAGTAACTATGAGATGCCAATTGTCCTGACCAATTAATATGGTAGGTTTGGACCTCTCATACATCAACTCATCCTTAATCGGTGTCAAATGAGAACACCGTTGCAATAATTCTCGGCTTACCGACTGAGGAGAAAGGTTAAGTGACTTAATTGTTTGTACACTTATCTCTTCTAAGTCGCTCGAGTAAATGCCTTTTATCTTAACGTTTAAGCGATACGAACTGTCGTCGTTAATTCGCTTACCTCCCACGGCTTCGATACGTAATCCCTCTTTACGTCCGCGAGGCGCTAATTTCTGAGCCATCCACTCCTCTATGAGTGTCATGGTCGATCCCTCATCCAGAAGAGCTGTTGTCTTGACCTTTCCTCTAGGTCCATACAACTCGACCGGTATAATCTTTAAGTATGCACATGCCAGTGCATTCACTGTACTAACAGTTGTGATCTGAGCATCTTTACCCCCCTCGTCCCCTTGTGGCGAGGTATTTTCATTGGGGTATCGGTGTAGCATTCGATGATGTGACATTCTACATCCATTTACACCACATTTTTTTGCTTTGCACTCTAACCTCCTATGGTTAGGTGACAAACATTGGAAACATACTTTCGCTTTTTTGACCGCTTCCCATTTCTCGCGAATATTCATGTCCTTAAACTTGTAACAACTCACTATAGAGTGCTCCTTGTTGCATATAACACACTTATGTGTTACCCGACTTACAGGCTTACCCTGGGTTGTCATAACCACTTGTCGGTTGTGCCTTTTATTATTTCGGCGTTCTAGACGCTCGCTCGAATTACTTCGGCGCATATAGCGCTCGCTCACGGCACATCTGCGTACACCTCCCTTTGCAGTGTGTACAGTTTGCTTCCTGAATTCAGGACGCTTCCTTTTTTCAGGCGCATTTTCATTGTTTAAGGACGCTCCAAATTGTTCACTTAATAAATTTAAAAACTTGGCCATCTTCTGTAACTCTGGCTCCAAAGGATACTGAGCTCGATATTCAAACCATTTAAATTTAATCATAGTTCCGAGTTTCTCCACTATGCGGCTCACTAACTCCGGTGAGTACAAATACTGTGGTTGATTCAACGCTTGTATCGTGGCAACCACGTTCGTAATACGACTTGCAAAAGATCCTATATTCCGGCAATCTTCTGCCAATCTTGGCATACGCTTTACATTCTCGATTTCGGCTAGAATGAGCATCTCAACCCTACCGAATCTTCTTTCGAGAGCGTTCATTATTTCTTCCGGTTCACACAAAGTAAACAACAACGACTTAACCGCTTCCTTAGCGGTGCCCTTTAATGCCCTCCTAAGGCGTGCGACATTTTGCACCCCTGAAAATTGGCTTCTCGTGTCTTCAAACACCGTTTTGAAAATTATCCATTCACCCGGGTCTCCATCGAACACCGGTAATTCCTGGAGGAAATGAAGCTGGGAAGACTTATCTTTACCCGCTATTTTTATTGCACTCACAATCGCTTCGGTCAATTCTGACACCTCACTCGCGTGTGTTTTCTGTGCATTTCCTTGGTTGCGCTCGATCTCCGCCCCTTTGCGGCGTGATCCTTTACACGCTTCCTTATCAGTAATGTCGGGTTGTGCTACACTAACCGGCGCGCTCATTATGGTCTGCTGAACCCAACTCCTTACGAAAGGTTCCACCTGAGTATTCCGCTCTTCATCATCCTCACTCGAGTCGATCTCCTCTTCTCGGTTGAGTCGTGCCAACTCCAATTGAGACTTGGCTAAGGCAGCAGCTGCCTGTGCTCGTTCGAGCTCTGAGCGTTCGAATTTAATCCGCGCCTCTAATTCGGCTTTCAGCCTCGCCGATCGCGATGACCTACTACCTCTTTGTGACCCTTTATCACTAGTGTGCCCGATTACTGTCCTTGACGATGCCGCTTCTTCGGTCCTTTGACCTACTTTTTCGACCACCGTTTCACTCCTGGATATAACGGATTGTTGTGCGGTGCTGGCCTGCGTACCACTGGTGTCCGTCCTGTTGCTTGTCGTTGCCACGGACGTTCCTGTGTCCCACGTGCATGTGGACGTGTCGGTGGTTTTGACGCAGTAGCTGTGGTCGCTCCAGATGGTTCCGCTTCTTTAGCTTTTCTTGAGAGCCCTGTCCTTGTCCTGCTCCCTTCGCTTCTCCCTGTCTGGTCTTGTGCCTTCTTCATCTTGCAGGAAGGTGATTGTTGGCCTACGGTCCCTAACTGTCCCTACGGTCCCTACAACCCCTCTACACCCCAACCTAACACCACTACCCCTCCCCCCCCTTATCTCCCAACCCTACAACCCTACTACCACCCTAACAGCCCTATCAGCCCTATCAATCCTGGACGGGGCCTACCGAGGTGAGCCGTCCAGGGATGGAGTCGTGCAGGAATGGAATGGAGGAAAGGTTTAGGAACTGTCCCGCCAAGGAATATGACGAAACAGTCGAGCGGTAGTGCAAGCGCAGTCTCGCTCGAGAGAACTGCTCCACCCGAAGGTGTTGTGCCAGAGCCCAACCGTTTGGCACCGTTAGGTGGTCGGGATGTATGCTGTGCTCGCCGCCCAGTTGCCGGTGACGCCTCGTCCAAGCGCCCTCCTCCGGCCGCGATGCAGTCAGGTGCCCACGCGCACCCTCGCCCGGCAGCAGCAGCGGTGGATGCTTCTTCCAGCACCCTGATGATCCGACAGGAAAATGCCGGACACGGTCGTCCGACAGGAAATGCCGAGCACGCTTGCCCGACAGGAAAATGCCAGACACGGTTGTCCGACAGGAAAAATGCCAAGCCCTGCTTGGCCACGATGAGTGCCTTCACAAGACACCTGCGCCCGGCTGCGATACGTGCCCCATGCGAGCACACGCCCCAGGCCGCAATCCCGGTTTTCTTTCTTCCGGTAGTTCCAGGTCCAGTCCTTCAGCGCTGACGTCCTGGTCTTCTGGCCTTTGGTCCTATTGCTTCAGCTCAAACCTCCGGCTTCCTTCGGTTGCTGATCTTCACTCGGCTACGAAGGTCTTCTTTTTTCCACAACCAGCAGTCCACAGCTGGTTCCTTGATCCAGCTGGCGGGGTTCGGGTGGTCCTTTTAATCCGGCTCCGAAGGTCCAATTGAAAAAGAATCCGGCTCGAAGGACCAATTGAAAAGGAACCAAGCGGAACTCAACTTTCGACTAAGAAACAGAAGGGAGGAATCGAGGCTTCTCTCGATCCGGCCTCCTATAACGCCTACGTTGGGTTCGGGAACAACGTATGTGATCTCCGCAACGGAGTAACACACTAGGGCGATAACCTCGTTCTTTTTCAGCAAGTAGGTTCAGACGGGGATTACGGGTCTTCCGAAGTCGTCCCGGTCCCGACGCCTTAATTCTTCGATGTGGACTGTATAACTTTAGGGATGAATTACTTGGGAATAAAACAGCAATTATCTTCAAACCGTTCCGTGAGAGAGTAATCACTTTTCCCTATCACTTCCCTACACTTTTTCTTCTTGACTGCTGGTTTTCACTTTTCCCGAAGGATTTTCTTGTTTTTCCGAACTATTACCCCGAACGAATTGCAATAAAACCCGTTCACTAAGCTACCCCCAGAGCTATACGCGAAAGTGAGCCGCGCCATTCGCGTGCCTGCGCAACTTAATAACATGAATTTGTACTATTACTCTCTCACGTTTCACTTAATTTCTTTATTCACATAAATCATACATAAATACAAGTTATCTATTTAGATAGCACAAAACAATATCTACACCATGATATACATTATTTTTTCGTATCACAAAAATCCTTTAATTTATAAAACAAAATATACCTACTTTAATCACAAATTCAAAGTTCAAACTTCTTAAATATTTAACACAGAAAGTTAAAACAATGTTTCCCACTTGAATTTATACATATGTTAACTAATACAATAGTTTAATTTACATTTTCTCTATCTTTATTTCACTATTTAAAACACTTTTAAATTTCTTATACAAAACTATCATTATTTCACTTATACACAGAAATTTTCACATAAAAATAACACAGAATTCACCTTTTTAGCACGTACAATCAACCTGAAATGTTTTACAAGTCATTTTTACATAAATTGCTGAAATTACAAACATTTTAAATTTTTACATATTTGGCCTCCTAGGGGCGTGGTCATCGTGCTTCCGTGAACTCACACTATTTGAACAACTAACTTTGCACGGCTCTCGGCTATCAGAAAAAATGAAAGTCTGAAATACACTTAATTTTAACAATATTATGTAAACAAGTGCTTCTACATAATTTTCAAACTGTAGGAAACTATCTCTGATAAGATTCTTATCAGTTATCATGTTTCTTATCAGATAACAATACAAGTGAATGTTCTCATTAATCAATCATAACAAATAGGCATTTGTTTTCGTACAAACATATCAAACTTATACACGACAATACTTATGCAATTAATTTCCGTTATTTCTGTTTGTGCACAGAGTGATCATCTCGACCGGGGAACCAATCCGATCTCTAACTTCACTTTAATATTCCTTTGAATTTACATCATTGGAAAGACGATTTCAACCGGGGAACAAATCCGGTAACATAATTTATAACATAAAATTCCCTATATGAATTTATTGAAAGATATTACTTAGAAAACAGTAAACTAGTCCGGCCTGGGAGTCGAACCCAAGACCTTCATATCATTAATTCGACATTTCTTTAAGATTTAACTAAGCATTTTCTTATCAGAACATCCCTATTGGACAAGAAAAGTTATTCGTCGTCGGTTGACTTAATAAACTGAAACATTCTTATAGGCGCGTCGCCAACAGTCATCAATTCAAAATCAAAATGTACATGCGTTTTCACCTCTGAGGGCTAAGATGCTGTTACCAGTAAAAAAAAGGATAATGGGTGCTCTGAACTCACCAATATGAACCGACTCACTTTTATTAAGGAATAAGGGTGCCAAACTGCCAAACGACATACAATCTTCCTGATGGTAATTGAATGCTACGGCCCATACATTACGAAACGGAAAAACGAAAAGCAGCATTTCGCACATATTTTACGCAGGTATTCCGTGAGCTACAACCATAATTTAGATGTCACGTGGTTATACAACGTTAAAGATGCAACACCATGCGTAATGGTGGGTGGGTTTGTGCCGCATCGCTACAGGCATCTGCTATAGGGAAGGGTGGAATCTCAACGTAACCCAAATCCGTTGTGACATTGTACTGGCAATAGTTTTAAAACGCAGTAGAGCCACGCTAAAACTGTATTATAGCTGTAATATGAATGGGTTGGCTTGACTATGGGTATAGGACACCGTTCTCACAGAATACCAGCATAGAATAGCAGCTCAATGTTGATGTGTTTCGTATGGTGAGTGTATAGACGAGGCATTCCACATTAGACCTCACGTGTGACAATCAAAACGCAGATGGTATTTTAATTTTTAATCGAGATAAATGTGGATGTCTGTAGGTCACATCATCCACATACATCAGATGAACTGTATGCTCGTTTGTCACCCATTCTCTAAAAAATTGTTAATTATTGTTTTTCATCTCAGTTTTACAAAAAATACAGAAAAATAAGTGTGCTATAAAATTAGAATTTTCGCTTTAATAGATTAGATTTGGGTAGCATATTAAGAACTTAAACAGAATACATAATCATGTAGGGATTTAGTCAATTAAAAATCAGCCATCTTTTGTAAAGGGGAGATCTCTTGCAAGATGTTCCTCTAGTTAATACATTTTATCCGGCTAGATATGCTGCTGGGTTTCCTTTTCTATATATCATCATCAGCCCGCAAAAAACCACGGCCGGACCTGAGCCTATCACTGGACGTATTTGCCTTGATCGTCACGCTTGTAAGGCAGAAAATGAGTTCCTGGAGCTCTATAGGCTTCGGTTATTATTCGGTCCGTAATGTATCCATTATTGATTTGTCACAGTTACAGCGCCGCTACAAACTCAGGAAACCTCGGTTTTAATATGTATAGTTCATTATTTCGAATTTCATCTTTAATCTGAAAAGGTTTTCAAAATTCTTTTCCCAACCCATTGTTGAATTAAAAGATAAAATAAAAAGATATTTAAAGACGTAGACGCTATTTTTATGCATTTTGTTACTAAAATTTGCCTTTTCATCATCATATCGTTCAAAAATTTGAAAAACATGACATGAGAATTATTATATAAGATGTAGAAAATGAGGCAAAATTATAAATATAATCTAATAATTTATATTTAAAGTTATTTTTATCATACTGCTAAAATCATGAAGAACTGAGCTTTAAGTACCAGGAATTGGCTAAGTAGAACAGAATCATTTCATTATAGTGCAGATAATCCTGAATATACAACAATTAAAACGAATTTGAACGGTCGAAAAATTCAACGTAAACTACTGCTTTGAGACAAAGATTACGGTCTGATTGACTGATTAACTGAATAAATTTGCATTTAATTTGGCGGCGTTTCTGTATGTTACCGATTACATATTTTTTTCGTTTTATACAATCTTTGTATTTTTTGGGCACCGTTGTTATTCTATCTTAAAAGAAAGATCTAAAGTTCTTACTGCTATGTTACTGTTCACAGCATTGCATAGTTTTTAATCTGTTGTAAAGATTTACTCAAATTTGAAACTTAAATACAAATTGATACAGTTCGGATTTCTCTTTCAGTGGTTTTCGTGTCAGGGTACACGACAACATTGTTTATTTAAGGAAGGACTAAATTGTGAGATGGTGGTGTACAACCACACTAAGAGAGGCCACGATTCATATCTTCCGTCATACCGAATTTCGATCATAGCTTCCAGTTTCAACAGAGACAAGCCATTTTTGCAGGACGGTATTATTGTGTACTAATGTGTGCATTATGTGTGCTTTTATTCCCTCACTTTCATAGTATGAGCCGGCAATCCGACACAACCGGAAAGAGGTCAGGTGCAGGTTCAACGGCTTAATGAGCTTGTCGAGACACGGAGGCAAAATATCGCCAACTGCCCGACTCAGGTTCAAAAAAACAACAACTGCTTTTGGCTCGACTCCGGATTCAAACACTGTACAGCGCGATCAGCTGGCGGGCTTATGATCACTAGACTACTTAAGCAGTAATTCATCTCTTATACCATCTGCAGAACAAAATTTGGTAATTGAATCTATTTCGTCGTCCCTAAATGGTAAACTCGTTTGTTAGATGATAGTTTTCACTTTAATGTATATCTTTATAAATAATATTTCTAAAATCACGCACCAAGAGCATGAATAATATAAACCTTCAAAACATTAATGTTAAATGATTATGTTAATACCTTGTTGTCATAAATATTGGCAGTGGAGCAACTTAATGTCTCGGCATTTGGTTAGTTTTGCGTTGCTTTTTAATTGGACAGATTGTCTCCTGTCATTTTTCAAACCCTTGCGGTGGCATCATGACGGATAATATAGTAGGTGTGTAGTCAATACAAATTGGTCTAGCTTCGGAGTTCATTAACGTCTCATGTTAAATATGTCCTCGGCTACGAAATCCTCCAATAATTATGGTTCATCAGTTTACATTATAAATTATAATATATATTGAGTTACCAATATTCAATGTCACGCTATAATAAATAATGTGGCCAATAAAACTACACATTTAAACTATTACATATTATTTGACAAGAAACTAGAAACAAACTGCGGTTGCAAACCGGACTGCCAAGCGTGGTAAGTATGGAGAATAGCCGTCTTTTGAGGCAATCTCTGGGGGGGGGGGGGGCTATGTTCAGTAGTGAACTTTAATAGGCTATACTTATGATAGTGATTAAGCGGTTAATAAACTTTCTTTTGAGCATCATTTTACGTGGTAGAGCTACGCTGCAGCTATATTATAGTTGTAGCGCAAATGGGTCGGCTCGTCATGGGCAGGACACCGCTCTCACAGAACAGCAGCGTAATGCTGTTGTGTTTCGGATGGTTAGTGTAGAGAACCGGATATCCTTTTTACTGGAATCGAGGTATCTTCGTCCTCAGGTGTGAAAAGGTATTTGCATTTTGATTATTAATTAAGGATAAAATGTATGTCTATGAGCAATGTCTTGCCGACTCTGTTTAATTAAACTGCTAGTATAGAACCGCACTCGTAGTCTTTGCATTTTGGAACCGAAGTAACACTTGTGTCACAAAATTAAAAGTAGGTACGAATCAGATTTCACTGACTCTGGGACTCATAGCACAATAATATTTTTCATTCTAGCTAGCAACTTATCAATATGGACTTACTGAATACTTACTGAAGTAGATTACTGATGGTTTAAATTAATAGCACCGTCACGCGATGATGGTGGGAACTAAGTTACTGTCCGAAGAATAAGACTGTTGTCAGTAATTCGCTACTCTGTTATTAGCTTTCCACTATACGGCAAATTAAATATCGTATTTGTATCCAGCTACTATCTTATAATTTCTGCATTTATGACTTTTCTAGAACTTAAATTATAATTAGCAAATGTTCACATTTATTTGTAACATTCCTATAACAATATTTATGCTTTTGTAAAAATAATTTGTAAAAATGTATAGATATTACATTCAGATATAAGAAATCAACAGTTAAAATAAGCAATTTTACAGTATTGATAACAATAAAGTAAAGTTAGAGCCTATGTAAAGCATTTGTCCAGCTGTGTGACTTACTTATTTCTTCTTAACAATTTATAAACAATTTTATATATTTTTTTTCTTAAACTTTATAAATATATTTTAAGAGTATGTTGGGCTTTAGAAATTAACTTTAAACCGGATTACTAGACGGAAACAATAAGTTTCGCTTAGAGTTATGTAACATAAAAAATCTCTTTCGCTAGAAATAAATGGCTCGCCATGCCCTCACGTAAGTCAACGATAAAATTCAGGGAATCGAAAAAGTTAGTGGAACACGGACTAACTTTGCAGTATTTTTTGAACCTGTTTATATTTTTGTTATTTTCTTGTAAATCAACATCAATAATAGAGCCGTGGTAACTCAGAGGCTAGAGCGCTTGCTGTAAATTTCATACAACTCCGATCAAATTTTTAAATGGAAGTTTAGATGCTGATTTATCAAGTACTCGGCAGTAAACGAAATAATCTTAAAGAAGCCTGCAGTTCTAAGAAAAAAATTATTCAGAAACTAGGGGCAGTGCGGGTGACACTTCCTTGCCCAGGTATGGAATATATACCTATAAGTCATAACATTTATAGCCCATTTAATTAAATACAATGTAAATGTCTTTTACTAACTACAGGTCCATTATTGTTGAATTAAATATTAATCAAAGAAGTTTAGGTATAGAAGATTTGCACGCTATGTTTTTCGCCTGTATCGTGGAGGCAGTTTACATACATTAATTGCACAAGATAAAATATCCAGCCCCAAAATAATATATTTATATACAAATACTTGTTCCGTGCGGGATTCGAACGCTGAAAGTGTTAAAAGTCCACTGCTGAATAGACCCTCCACATGGATTACTTCATAGGGGGATGTTTCCCATAGTTGCAACGCTTGGAAAGCGGGTAGGCAACCGCAGTTTTTTAGGGTTCCGTAGTCAACTAGGAACCCTTATAGTTTCGCCATGTCTGTCTGTCCGTCTGTCCGTCCTCGCTCTTCTCTGTGACCGTTAGCATTAGAAAGCTGAAATTTGGTACCAATATGTGTATCAATCACGCCGACAAAGTGGTAAAATAAAAATTGGAAAAAAAATGTTTTATTAGGGTAGCCCCCCTATTTATAAAGTGGGAAGTGATTTTTTTTAATTTCAAGCCTTACGTGTGATACATTGTTGGAAAGGTATTTAAAAATGAGTAGGGGTTTCCTAAAATCATTTTTGATAATGTCAATAATTTCGGAAATAATCGCTCCAAAATTAAAAAACAATGTGTGCCCCCCCCCCTCTAACATTTGAACCATAAGTTTAGAAAATATGAAAAAAATCTGAAAAGTAGAACTTTATAAGGACTTCCTAGGAAAATCATTTTGAACTTGGATGGAAACAATAGTGCCCACTACCGGGAGCAGTTGCAGGAGCGCGGAGCGCTGCTGGAGCGCGAACATAATGGATACCCACCTTTAAACTCATAAGTGGGAACACTTATTGTGACGGACGGGAAACTACGGAACCCTACACTGAGCGTGGCCCGACACGCTCTTGGCCGGTTTTAATATTTTTTTCTATTTATTATAAGGAAGACGCTGCTCTCCGTCTCCTGATTTGTTTCCCTCCTTCTTCTTTTATGGAAATGGGGCAAAAGAGCATGCGGCTTGCCTGATGGTAAGTGACTACCGCCGTCCATGAACTACCGAAATGGTATCGTAAATTTTGACGCGATGTGCGTTCCTGATATTTGCCGTCTGGAATTAATCCAAGCAATTCCTCAGAGCACTTTCCGTGGTAGATGCAGTAGAAAATGTAAGGGTATGCAACATTCATAAGCAGCGCCAGTGAATCGAACCGATCAGAAAGAACTCGGTCTTCAACGGTTCGAACTCCTTCGCGCTGAATGCGGTCAAATGGAAGGAGCTGACTCTGGGGTGCCTCGGTTCAAAGTTGAGAGCAGTAATGGATATCCTGGCATGAAATTCTGTCTCGCTCTAAATTTTTAGAGGCTAAATTAGCCTTGCCTTCCAAGCGACTACGAAACTGCACACTATTCGATATGTTGACTCTGAAGATTCCAATGCTAGCTAAGGCAGCAAGGGGAGTGCCTTGAAACTGAGAAGATACGACATAGGGGTTCTTTTTAGCGGTAAACTCGCAAACTTGTATCTTCTGGGGATTAATCTGGACTGGATTTAGTCGTTCCCAATCCGAGACATTGTTCAGCAAAGATTCGACCTCAGATACAAGGTTTTCCCGGTACTCGGCAACGTTTTCCCGAGAAATATTGGCATGGCCTGTGTATAAGGCATCACCGGTTCTGTCGTCTGAATATCAATCAATGTTACCAGTTTGCAACATATCCGATACGCAGAAGAAACAGTGTTGGTGATAGCACGCAGCCTTGTGGAACACCAGCATTATTAGTCTTGTAATCAGAGCATGCACTATTTACTACGAACTTGATGCTCCGATCGCTATGTCCAAACTAACGGTTAATGCATCCCCCTTGGACTCTACTACCTCCGACTATCTATGAGTCAAGTATCTGGTAGACAATCAGTCGCCTCTTAGGATACCCATGGGATGATATAGACTAGTGGATATTTTTACACCACCACTACACTGTACTGTCTATTTTGTTACCCTTACAGTATAAAAAAGTGACCTCTACCCCGACTTTATTTTAAATTTTCTCGGATTGCAACATTCTCGAAGGAGGACGGGCATTTTTGTATGAGAGGTGGTCCAACTTACCAACGAAGTTGAAATTAGTATAAATATAATCATTGTCTTCTAGAAATAAGGTTATACACTTTTTTATAATGATAGGGATAGGGTATTTTAATTATTAAAAATAAAAAATAAACTTTTATAACGTTTATTATATTACGGAACAGCTCATGTTACAATAATAAAACACTCGTATCAACAATTACAATTATTAATTTTTATTATTTTTACTCGTGAGGTGACATATACTCACTATTCCTTAATATACAGCATAATAGCCAGATTAATTCTTCCGTGTGGTATGGATGAAGCTTAATCTACAGTAGACTAGACCCATAATTCATCATCAATGGTAATTTTATCAAGATGAAGTGCTGGTGGATTAAAAAAATTATTCCTTCCAAATTCTATGTACCACACAATCGAAATAACGTGGGCACAGCTTCCCAAAGTGTGTCCGCCAGCCAAACATGTACAATAGTAATATGGAATACATTCCCTGCCAACTTGGCCCCTCTCGACCAGGACATACGTAAAATAAGTACGTGCTCTGACGTGCCGTGATTGCACGCGGGCTCTTAATAACCATACGTTAGTTTGCTGGATATTGCAATTAGCTAAATCCTGTAAATTGTCATCACTGTATAGTTCAATTATGTACAAACCGTTCTGCAAGTTCTCGCTACAATAACTCTTCGCGAGTTTTAAATGATAACATCCGAGAGCCAACAAATAAATGTCATCCTCTGTCAATAGCGGGAAATCTTCTAAATGAGGAATATTTACATCCATCGAGACAAAAGCGACTCTTAGTCTGTTCAGATTCTTCATTTGTACGTATTCGAGTAATGAGTTATTAGGTGTGTTAATTTTTTCATTGACAATATTCAAAATCTCGTCTGAATGTCTGACATTTTCAGATAGAAAGCATTTATTATGGAAGCAGTTATTTTAAAATCTACAAACATGTGCGGCAGATCTCTGTTGAAATACTCTTGACGCAATAGTTTGAATCGACCTTTAAACTTCTCATTTGTTATTTCCTTATTAGTTAAACCTAATACATTAATTAACAAAAACGTATTTTCACATATTAACACAACATATTAAAATCTGTGTTACTGCTTGCTTCACTGAGTTCTAAGGTAACTTCTTCACAGTTCACGTACTTCACGTCCTTGAAACTACATGCACGATAAAATTAGAAAAACACCCAATAAGTATGCGCTTCAAAAGTTGTATACTATACTGTTTGTTTTTACTTATATATTCGTCATATTTCTATGGTTTTTATCAACAATAATTATTTTGAAGTAACTTTATTTTTTTACTGTATACTGCTACACCTACTTCGAATTCTCACCACTTCATGGATTGACTGGTAAGAAAGGCATCATGAATATAGGTCCGCCCTTTATATTTTTTTGTAATAAATAAGGAATGCAATGAAGAATAATTATCAAATAAACATTACGTTAACTCATTTGATCATCATCATCATCATTACAGCCCTTCACAAGTCCACTGCTGAACATAGGCCTCCCCCAAGTAATGCCACAAAGCACGGTCCTGAGCCACCTGCACCCATCGACTTCCTGCATATCTTACCAGGTCGTCACTCCATATAGTGGGGGGTCGCCCTACACTACGCCTACCGGTACGAGGCTGCCACTCGAGAACCGTTCTTCCCCATCGGTTATCGGTTCTTCGAGCTATATGGCCGGCCCATTGCCACTTCAGCTTACTAATCCGTTGGGCTATGTCGGTCACTCTGGTTTTACTGCGGATATCTTCATTTCTGAGTCTATCACGCAGAGAAACTTCGAGCATAGCCCTCTCCATAGCTCGCTGAGCGACCTTGAGCGTCCTCATACGGCCAGCAGTGAAGGACCACGTCTCAGATCCGTAAGTCATCACTGGCAACACGCACTGGTTGTACAATCTAGTTTTTAGAGATTGAGGTATACCTGACGAGAAGATATGTCGTAATTTCCCGAACGCTGCCCAGCCGAGTAGAATCCGTCGATTGACCTCTCGGTCGAAGTTGGACTTACCTAGTCGGACTATTTGTCCCAGGTAAACGTACTCGTCAACAACTTCGAGCATAGTGCTCCCAACAACTACCGGCATAGGTGTGACATGGACATTAAACACGATCTTTGTTTTGTCCATGTTCATCTTAAGACCTATCCGTTGGGAGGCACTATTGAGGTCATTGAGCATAGTGCTTAAGTCCTCCAGCGATTCTGCCATAAGGACTATATCGTCGGCAAATCGAAGGTGAGTGATGTACTCGCCATTGATGTTAATACCGTATCCTTTCCAGTCCAGTAGCTTGAAAACGTCTTCCAAAGCAGCGGTGAAGAGTTTCGGGAATATAACGTCACCCTGTCTTACACCTCTCTGCAGTTGGATAGGTTTCGAGCTCTGGTTCTGTACTCGGATAGCCATCGTAGCCCTACTGTACAAACACTTCAGCACTTCGATATACCGACAGTCAACTGGGCACCGCTGAAGGGACTGCAGCACCGCCCAAATTTCGACGGAATCAAAGGCTTTCTCATAGTCCACATACGCCAGGCAAAGTGGCAAATTGTACTCTTCAGTCTTCTGTACAATCTGCCGCAGGGTATGTATGTGGTCTATGGTACTGAAGCCTTTTCGGAAACCGGCTTGTTCGGGAGGCTGGAAGTCGTCGAGTCTGTGTGCGAGACGATTCGTAATGACTTTCGAAAACAGCACGTAGACGCGGCTCAGAAGGGAAATCGGTCTGTAGTTCTTCAAGAGAGCGGTGTCGCCTTTCTTAAAGAACAAGACCACCGCACTTCTGCTCCACGCCTCTGGAGTAGTGCCACCATGGAGGACGGAATTGAAGAGCCTCTGAAGGACTTCAAGTACCGGTGTTCCACCCGCTTTCAGAAGCTCCGCTGTAATTCCATCCTCGCCTGGGGCCCTGCCGTTTTTAAGGTGCTGGAGAGCCATTCTAATCTCGCTTAGACTGACGTCCGGGATATCATCGGAATAGTGTCGGATAAGACTTGCTCTTGGATCGTTACTCACACTTACGTGTGGCTCCAACGATGATGTGTACAGCTGCCCATAGAACCTCTCAATCTCACTCAAAATCTCAGGTGTCCCGGAAACGATGCTGCCACACTCAGTCTTCAGCTTTGACAGTTGGCTCTTACGGGCAGACAGATCTCTGGCAAAGACTTTGGAGCCCTGGTTCCGCTCGATCGCTTCTTTAATACGAGCAGTATTAAAGTTGCGTAAGTCTCGCCGCATGCATTTGGATATCTGTCTGTTCAGTTGCCTGTATGCTGTCAAGTCTGTTGACGATTGCAGCCTCATCTCCCGTCTAACAGCCATGAGATTAAGAGTGTGATCGGAGAGTTTTTGTGTTCTTCTGCGGCGGGTCTTGCAGAACTTAGCTCCAACCGCATGGACAGTTTCCAAGAGCTTGTCATTCATATCGTCCACTGCATTGCAATCTTGTAGGCACTGAAAGCGGTTGTGTAACTCGAGCTGAAAGTTTTCGGGATTCTGGATTAGAGCACGAGGGGGACGGAGCGTTGACTTCATTAGACGAGACCTCTCCAACTTAACGTTTAGGTTCAGTGTGCCTCTAACCATTCGGTGATCGCTGCCAGTTTTCACCCTTGCGATCACTGAGACATCACTGAACAGTTGGCGTCTGGTCGTCATAATGAAGTCAATCTCATTTTTTGTCGAACCGTCGGGGCTCGACCAGGTCCACTTCCTGTGGGGCCGCTTCTGGAAGAAAGAGTTCATCATAAAGAGTCCCTCTTTCTCCATAAAGTCGGCCAGCTGCTGGCCCCTTCGGTTCCGTTGCCCTACTCCAAATTTCCCTAACTTCAGCTCACCGCTTTCTCTTATGCCTAGTTTTGCGTTGAAGTCTCCCATCAACACCGTGTAGTGGGTTTTGGAGGAATGCATGGCTTTGGAAATATCCTCATACATTTCCTCCACCTCCTCATCGGGATGTGCCGAGGTTGGTGCGTAAACCTGTATGACCTTCAGCGAATACCGTTTGGTGATTCTGAGTATCAGGTACGCGACGCTCGTCGACACACTCCCAATCTTTACAACGTTGTTGACGAGAGACTTGTGGACGATAAATCCGACACCTCCTTGGGACAGATGGTCGCCCTCCCGGTGATAGAACAAGTTGCCGGATTCGAGAATCACCGTGTCCTCCCCCTCTCTTCGGACCTCGGATAATCCTATAATACTCCAGTGCAACTTGTCTATCTCTTCTTCCAGCTCCAGGATCTTCTCGTCAGTCCTCAGTGTGCGTGCGTTAAATGTTGCCAGGTCGAGTCGTCGTAGGTGGCAACCGAACCTCCACCGGAGATTCTTAGCACCCCCTGCCCCGCCGTTACCATGGTCGCCACCGTAGCCAGGAATAGCGGGGCCGCCGGGGACTGGGGGCCGTCTATTTGTGTTATTGTTCATGGGGGGTATATTGCCATAGTTGCCACGCTTGGCGAGCGGGTTGGCAACCACAGTTTTTTTTTTGTGTAATTTTTGTTATCAGGAAGATGCTGCTGCCCATCTCCTGCCTGTTTCCCTCTGTCGCCTTTTACGACACCCACGGGAAGATATGGGGTAGTGGATATTCTTAACCGCCACTACACGGCACATTTGATCGCAATTAAGTATTACAAAATTTTTAGTGTCTTGTTTACTACAAAGTAAAGTTAAAATATGCAAAATAAAGCGTGAATATTTAAAATGAATGAACATCCAGAGCTCCTTATTCTAAACAAGTAATAACTCCATCAAGCATAAGCACTCCAGGACAAATAAAAGGAGCATTTTTCACGCGCCGTACACACGAGGTGCACGAAACGTAAACAGTTCGCGGTTCGTTTACTTTTATTATTAGGAGGCCAGCTGAGATTGTTTGTGTAATGCTCTCACTAATGTTTTCTAGTGGAGATGAAATTGTAGCCATTTCTCTAGGTTTTGTTTTTGTTTTGTTCTGATGTAACAAGTATAATTATTTTTGTTCAATTTGAAGCTACGATAAAAGTTGTAAAATAAACATATAAAGGTAACGTATGCACCTATTTACTATTTTACTTCTCTTATAAAGTGAACATTCCATCTTACACTTTAAATATGACAACGCGTCTGTAGCTTTTTTGTTTGAAGTTGGTTGCATATATTTATAAGTTGCAGAAACTTGCTATAAGGTGGATTGTAAATTTGTTTCTCACTTCAATTTTGTATAAAAAATGTCTCTTGAAAGGTAGAATTTATACAAAATTTTATATCACTGTTTTATTACATTTTACTGTAATAAGAGTATTATAATTTTGTTAATTGAAATAGTGAAAGAAAGAAGACCTTAAGAATCACGTTAACAAGTTACAAAAGTTAGAAGCGCTGCTCGCATTAATAGATAATAAAATTACCTTATAACGAACCTGGGAAATTACTCAAAAAAATCTTCAAATTGTCATATATTAGCGGCTTAAGAATCAACCACCCCATTACATCCAGTTGCCACACTTGGTAGGGGTTTTGGCGACGGCAGTTTTAAACTTTTTATCTCTTGTTAGGAAGATGTCCTTACGATACTCACGGGAATATATGGGATATACTTACACCGCCAAGTGTAGTTGTTAGGGCTAATCCTCACTAACAGAAGAGGTTCAAGTGCAGCATAGTGCTTACGCTGCTTAGTCTCTTCCGGTATGAGCTGATGACGTTGAAGAAGAATTTCTAATTAACATGGCATATATTTATCACTGAATTAACTCTGTAATTCATTTAGCAGTTTCTATATTTTAAATATATAGTAAATAAACATATTTCTTAAGCCGAGCGAATCTCGCTCTTCCAGATACTACTCTTACCGTGTGCAATATATTCGGATTAATTTGGCACTATTCCTAGATATTAGTATAACAATCAATCTTTTAAAATGTAGGATTACAATGAAGCAACAACTCGTGAAGAACAGATGTGAAGTCCATCAATACGGGGTGAGGAGGAGCTTAAGGAATGAAGCAGTGAACGACTCCTGTCTACTTTGTAACTCTCTCAAAAATGAAAGCAAAGCCTTAGTGACCTGAGAGCTTCATCTTAGAGTGGTATGTCTTCAAAGCTTCCTCTTAGGACTGTAAGGTTTCCTCATCTTTTTAACATGGATAGAATTTTATAAGCTGTATCTGTGCTTTCAATTATATTAGCTTTATCTATTATGCTGTGAGGTGTCGGCGTAAAAAAATTCGACTACGGAAAATGATAGAAAATCTTATGGCTACTAAAAGGTGAAGTGAATTACCCAGATGGATGATGGGCAGCAATATCAAAGACTCAAGATTTCTGAAAAAAAAAAGAAACAAAAATAAATTATGTTCATCAGACATAATGCAATCATAGCGCTGCAATAACTTATTTCGCAATAATATTTTTCTATATTTTCTTATTCTTATTCTTATGATGGTTATTATATGTGCGTGCAGAATTCAGTTAGCCCTGAAATCATGTCATTGAACTCCTTGGAGTTAGATTATTTTGCGAGCTTTGTGAAGAAATTAACCGGAAACCCGATAGAGTATTGACATTGAGCAATGTTGATAAATTTGATCACGTCACTTAGAACGCATAAGAGAATGATAATATGTAGTTAATACACGGGCATTTGTGTAAAATGGCTAATATTATTAAAAATTACCTAATAGTTTTTTTAATAATACTTTAGTGACAAACAGATCTTAGGATATGGCCAACCCATGGTCACCTGCAATTAACTTGTAGCAAAGAAAAACACAAATACTTTCTTGTACTTGAAAAATATGGCGTATGGTCAAAAATATTTTTTTCAATATTTAATGCTCATTGAAATAACTACTAACTAATTAATAATAATAATAACTAAAAATTAATAGTTACATAAACTCACGCTTGTCACTCAAAGGGACTGGCTACATTATAATGAATTACCATTTATCATGATTTTGACACAACGCTTCTTTAACAGTGATAAAACACATAAATCCTCGCGTATATTTCAACTTCATGTATTTTCTAATCTTTATTTAGTAAGAAATGACTGTTTTGGACATCTGATACAATAGCCTAAATACCGAGTAAATCTAATCATGTGTTTTTGTTGTGCGTGATCATTCAAGCTCCACGACAGTTAAATCGTAATATAAACTAAAGACATCACGACGGTTGATTCAACTTTAATTTATTTAACCGCAAACAATTCCATACTTATGGCGACGCTCTAACCCTGTTATTGCTCGGTCACAAGAATTGACTAATGGCATACTTGTCGAAAACACTCCCGGTTTCCCACGGGCTCTTTGTGCGGCAACCCTGGAAGCCATTTGATGTGGCTACTTTGAAGCTTGTATTACGCTATTGGAGTACAGCGCGCCTTCAATTTTACATTTGTACGTGTACGTGTATGGCCTTTGATTAGTTTTCATGAACATGGAGGGCTTTTTATTCGAGTTTCTTTAGTTTCTTAACTACATACATGAATAGGTTTTGGCTTCGTTCTATCTTAAATATTAAAGGGCTTTTAAGTTCTATAAATATTAGAATTACAGACACGACTTTTCTACAGATTTATTATATGTATAGATTTTTATAAAATGTAACTAAAATGTCACTAAGAAACCATAATTTCTGTGTTTTGCTAAGAAAAAACTTACGCCGCAATGAAATCTCTCAATTTCACCTCTTTTCTAAGTGGTGCCGCCCATGTGGTAGAAAAATTCGTGGACCATTGCAGATTAATTTGCAGATCGTGATTTATTGCAGATGCGTTGGTGACCTTTTAAAAAAGAGTAGGCTCTTTTCTTGAAGGTCCCTAAGTCGTATCGGTCAGAAATAATCGCCGGTGGTAGTCGATTTCACAAGGAAGTTATCGTGTATAAATGGTACAGTGGTGGACCGCAAATAACCCAGATGTATCCACAGATCATATCGCGAGGTATTTGTCGCGATGTTCGATGGTAAAATTTAGCGGCTGGAATTAATGGGATAGGAGATGCAACAACACAGCACCAGTTGGTCAAGCCGATTAGGAAGAACTCGGCTGTGACGATTCGAGCCGCTCTGAGCTGGATTCTACTAAGTAGAAGGAGATGGTATTAGGGAGCCTCGGCCCAGAGATGAGAATAGTATTCCATGTGAGACCAAACTTGCGCCTTAGAAAGTTGCAAGCGGTGTACCAAAATGCAACCTCATTCCGCCCTATAAAGCAAGTCAAGAAGCTTTTTAGAGGCCACATTACATACATTGATTGTATTTTTCAGAAATAATTACTACTTCAATAATTACTTTACTAAACGATTATTTTGCCTTACAAAAAAGGAGGGCGATAGATCATTTTCCTTCAACAAATTTTTCTGCGTATAATTAGCCCGTAAACAGTCTACCGCTAAAATGTCTGCCTTCGTAGTAAGGATTTGTCGTAATCACCACGCTTGGCAGACATTTGCTAATCGCAGCACAGTCATATTTGTCTGTTATATGCGAGACGGTTATACGTCTATATCTATCGAAAGGCATAAGTTCTTCTGGTCTTAACCCTAAGTCAGCTTTTACGACACCCACAGGATGGAGTGGCTCATTTGCTAATGATGGTTACATTAATGAACTGGGCATTAAAATAAAGGGGAATGAAAGTGAACGCAAGTAAGACGAAAGTGATGGTTTTTGAAAGAGAAGAAAGCAAAACGGTATGTGAAATAAGAATAGAAGGAGAGTGAATTGAGCAAGTGGATGAGTTTGTGTATTTGGAATGTGTATTTAGCAGGGATGGTAGATATGATAAGGATATAGAACGACGAGTAAATACAGGAAATAGAGTGAATGGGGCACTACACTCTATTATGAAGATCCGGAATGTGTCAAAAAGGGCACGTATGGTAATTCATAATTCTGTGTTAGTCCCTACTTTAATGTATGGTAGTGAAAGCTGGGTGTGGCAGAAGAAGCACGAAAGTAGAATAAATGCTGTAGAAATGCGGTCTTTAAGGAGTATGCTAGGGTTGAATCTGAATGACAGGGTGAGAAATTGCGTGATAAGAGATAAATGTGGTATGCAAGATGATGTTGTGACCAGGATTAAGAAAGAAATGCTTCGGTGGTTTGGTCATATAGAAAGAATGAATGAGGAAAGAGTGACAAAGCAAATTTATATGGCAGATGTGAACGGCAGAGTCGGGAAGGGACGCCCTAGAAAAAGGTTTATCGACCAAATTCGCGATATTTTGAAAATGGGCCACGTTAGAAGTAACCTTAACCGACGAGCAGGTATGCGTGGATATATGGATGTAAAAGGCGAAAGAGATATGTCAGGACCGTGCCAAATGGAAGACCGTAATCTCTGCCTACCCCTCTGGGCGACTGGCGCGAGTGTATATGTTATGTTTTTTTTTAGCTAATGGTTCTTGAGTGGTAGCCTCGTACCGGTAAGCGAGGATAGGGCGGCTCCCAATAGGTGCCTACGACTGATATTTGTGTCTTTCATTCAGGAAGGCCTATGTGCAGTAGTAGACTTAATATAGGCTTTAATGATAATATTGAATAGTGATAAAAGAATTCTTTACCAACTATAAATAATAATAAAAATAATAATTCGCGCTTACTAGCTAAGAACTGTATGCAATTAATATCAAGTGAGATCTCGGTCAAATATAAGTCTATTAATGTTTAAAAAAAAACTTCTTGGATCATTTAAGCTAAAATACAAAATTTAGACATTAAAATGACATTTAAAAGAAAATGGCAAACTCCGAAACAAATTTTATGTGAATTTTTTTCTTCCGTCTACAAATAAAAAATATATAGAGTTTAAAATACTGTACATTTTTTTCTTCAGTGATACTACTGCAGGAAGTCAGGAATTATAGATATTCCAGCTTAAACAAAATACATATCATAAGCTGTATGGTATAAACACCTTAATTGGCAAATCGTTACAACAACAACTAGTCATTATAATTTTCATATATATGTTTATATGGGGTAATTACTAACATAGACGGAATCCTTAAAGAACGCTATGTATAAGATAACGTATGGTATAAGACCTTTGTCTGTCTTTACTGACGTATCGTAACAACTACAACAACTAATCAATTAAGTTTTGAATTGTGTATGATGATTTTTATTTTTATAGGCCATAAGCTTGATTAGATAATACATATCAAATTATTTTATTGATATCTGTTAAGACCAATTTACACTTCGACAAGTACAGTAGCGAGTTTAGTTACAGGGCAGTCGACAGTAAACGGTTAAGTGGGCAGTAGCGTTCAAACAATGTCTTCACAGCGAGTTTAGTTAAGGACATTAGTTCATAGAGTTCATTGGAGTATGACGTTTCAAGACTACAGAATTTTTCTGGTTTTCGTTTAAGATGGTTCTAGGTTTACGTCAAGAATTAAATGATCCAGTCAGAGAAGTATTAATGGTTGTTGTTGAAGAAGTTTTTGAGAATATTTCATTAGTGCAGCATCTGGAGCAGGTTTAATTTTACAATTTGAACTTCTATTATTATATGAACAATCGTGTTCTAAATACTCCTGTACAAAATACGTGATATCTTCCGTCCATTTTATTATTAAAACCCAATATAAAACGTATAAATATTCAATAAACGGTATCGTACAAACTTTGTGGCAAGTTTAATTATAAAAGTACAATTGTACGTTTTGGCGCGCAAACGTTGCGTCCTGTGAAACTTATGCACTGAACTTAACTCGCTCGTTTACACGAACGGCGAGTTTAGTTGCGGGTGGCGGGAGACGCGCGGAGGGCAGCACTTCGCACTTAACTCGCCGAAAAATAGCTCGGCCGGCTATCCCGTTGAACTTAATCATTAACTTGCTACTTAACTCGCTTATTGCCGTTCAAACGAAGTTCAAACTTAACTCGCCAGGTTTGCAAGTTAACTCGCTACTGTACTTGTCTAAGTGAAAATCGGTCTTAAAGGTGACATAAGTAAATGCTTAATTATTCCATCACATATTATTTCTTCATTGTCCTTTCACAAACTCCATGCAAACAGAACGAATGAACGAACGAAATTGCTTTTTCATGAGCATTAACTAATTACTTACGTACGCGAAATGTAACCTGCCGGCCGAAAAATGATGAGTCATTTTAAAAATGAAAAGGAAACATCAAATCCGCTGTAAAACGAGTTTCCATGTAATATTCAAAAGGATGTCGACGGTACACGTCGAACTCAACACCTTGGCGGGTTTCTTGAAAAGAATTAATGAAAATTAAAAGCGGTGAATATTTCAAATTTAACAAATTAAAACACATAAGAAGATTAATTGTTAATAATGAAAAGGGTTAAATAAAATTAACATTTTTGAAGCTGCGTGCACTGATATACCTATACAAATTAAAATAACATTTGGTTTTTAATCACGACCTATCAAATGTCAAATGGATAGCTCTTAAGATGAACATGGACTCTTAAGAAGATCATGTTTAATGTCCATGTCACACCTATGCCGGTAGTTGTTGGGAGCATCAATGAGAGCATCAATGGCGAGTACATCACTCACTTTTAATTTGCCGACGATATATTCCTTATGGCACAATCGCTGGAGGACCTTAGCACTATGCTCAATGACCTCAATGGTGTCTTCCAACGGATAGGTCTTAAGATGAACATGGACAAAACAAAGATCATGTTTAATGTCCATGTATCACCTATGCCGGTAGTTGTTGGGAGCACTATGCTCGTAGTTGTTGATGAGTACGTTTACCTGGGACAAATAGTCCGACTAGGTAAGTCCACCTTCGACCGAGAGGTCAATCGACGGATTCAACTCGGCTGGGCATCGTTCGGGAAATTACGACATATCTTCTCGTCAGGTATACCTCAATCTCTAAAAACTAGATTGTACAACCAGTGCGTGTTGCCAGTGATGACTTATGGATCTGAGACGTGGTCCTTCACTGCTGGCCGTATGAGGACGCTCAAGGTTGCTCAGCGAGCTATAGAGAGGGCTGTGCTTGGAGTTTCTCTGCGTGATAGACTCAGAAATGAGGATATCCGCAGGAAAACCAGAGTGACTGACATAGCCCAACAGATTAGTAGGCTGAAGTGGCAATGGGCCGGCCATATAGCTCAAAGAACTGATAACCGATGGGGAAGAAAGGTTCTAGATTGGCAGCCTCGTACCGGTAGGCGTAGTGTAGGGCGACCCCCCACTAGATGGAGTGACAACCTGGTAAGATATGCAGGAAGTTGATGGATGCAGGTGGCTCAGGACCGTGCTTTGTGGCATTACTTGGGGGAGGCCTATGTTCAGCAGTGGACTTGTGAAGGGCTGTAATGATGATGATGATGATATCAAATGTCCACTCCTCAATAATGGTTATTGGTCCCTATAGATCGCCGATATTGGGAGATACGTACTAGTTATAGGTATAGTTGGACCCGGTAGGTGGCGCTGTTTTAGAATTCAAATACCGCCCGTGCAAGGCCGGGGCAGATCGCCAGTACCTAATAAAAGAACGAAAAAAATTGGACTTTCAATTTTAAAACTTATTACTAGCAGACTTACTTGACCATTTAGTTACCCCTTATTTGTATCGTTCCATTTCTAGAATAACTTAATGTCTTCTCGTTGTAGTCTATGCCAACGAGACTAACTCAATTAAGGCCTTCATTACGCTGGTCGTCAAAGAAATTTTTTCACAAGAAAAAACTGATAATTTACAAAGAAACGTTAATGACACGGGGGAATTTAATTGTTTTGTCTTCGTTATTCTGTTTTAGAAATTTTCACAATAAAAAAATTGAAATCTAAAAATAAACGGGTGTGTACAACTGGGATTTGAAATTTAAGTTTATTAAATATAATTTTTTCGTTGAATAGTCTTCTTTCTTTCTCTTAATTTAATAATAATAAAAATTATATTTGAAGTTCAGGTGTTTATACTAAAAGCGTCTGTTTGTGTGTTCGCAAACTTTTCAATTTAATAATGATTTCTGATGATTTTTTTAGTTATTTTTGTTTAGTTATTTAGATAGTGAGGTATAGTAGTGCGCGTTTCCATTGATTACTTACGAAACCATATTAGAAAAAGTTACAGCTCACTGCTGGGACACAAGCGTCCTCCCATTACTAACAGTATTTTGGACGAGAAAGTTTCCGCCGCGCTGTCCAATGCGTGTAGGCGGGTTTATATGTATGGGCCTTATGAGCAAGCTTCAAGTCAATTAATGAGCCGTGCAGAGGAGTATGTTCGGAATTCACCTACGTGATAATATCCGTAACGAAGATATTTGCAAAAGAACAAGGGTCACTGACATAGACCAGTATATCAGTAGCTTGTGTAGTGCATTACCTAGAAATTTTATATTTCATGCGCGAGTCCCGTGTGACTCTGCTGCGCAAGCGCGTTTAGCATAAGTTAGATTTTATAAGAAATGATTGTATTTGGAACTCAAAAAACGACCGACATACGGTGAAGACGTATCTTTTCTTTTCCCCACACGTACCATGCCTCATGGCGACCCTGCCAGGATCCTAACAAAGAAATTACCCACTAAGTGAAAAACCAGTGCAAAAAAAAAGCCAAATTCGGAAGAAAGAAGAAAACCTTATAGAAGAAAGAAGAAAACCTTACAGAAGAATGAAGAAAACCATATAGAAGAAAGAAGTACAAATTCTGAAGAAAGAAAAAAGAAGCGCCCTATTTTGAAGAAAACAAAAAAAAAAAAAACAAGAAGAAACGCCAGAAATCCAAAGAGAAATAAAGGTACGAAATGGGAAAATCGCAGTCGAAAGAAGTAGTCATAGCACAAAACGCAAATGGTGCAGCATCCGCAAATACAAGCCTAGAAGACGCTCACACAAACCACATCATACAAACCCTCATGATTGTATCCGTGGTTATACTGGCTGCAGCAGTTATCTATTACCTGATGAAAAAAATGCAGGAAGAGTGCCGTGAAAACTCTGAGGTGAGAACTCAACGCCATCTCGCTTGAAAACATCGCCCGCCCTACAACTAACTAGAAGATCTCAAGAGTGCAGTCCAGGGTAATACCCAGCCCAACATCAAGAGGTGTCCAGGGTAATACCCGGCCCGCTTCAAGAAGATGACCCCATGCAGCCACACATCCTGTTTGCAGTGCTGTTCCCGCTTGCTCGCGCTGCCCCAAAAATGGTTACATCCACAAACACCATCGCCCCGCCCTTGTAATTAGTATCTACGTGATATTTTAACAAGTAAGTGGAATTATAATTGTTTGTGTTTTTACATAGTGTGTGATAATAGTTTCCTTTCCCTTTACTGTTACAAATTATATTTGTCGATTTTTTCAATGTCACTGGCTGAACTAAATAATGTGTACAGTAGTTTAAAAGAAATTAGAGATTATCTAGTGAAAATCAGACCAAAACGTAGAGAGAGTTCCGATACAGCAAAAGAAAAAGTTAGTGAAGCGAAAAATCTGTACAGTCGTTTGGAGTATATTTCGTCTAAAATCAAACTAAAAATAGAGAATTCTGAGATAAGTAGCGATGATTTTCAGGTTATTAATAGATGCATAGACGACATACATATCTTGTACAGTAATATTTTAAATTTAATGTCTCGTGAAACAGAAAGTTCCAATAACTCAGCCAGCATGGGCGCCTTTGATTTAAAAACGGCAATAGCCCTATTGCCAATAATGACAGGCCACGAAAATATTACTACTCAACTGATAGATAGTATTGTGATGTATAGTGATATGCTTAACGAAAATGGCAAAAAACAATAAATTGATTTCGTTTTGAATACTAGACTGACCCCTAGCGCCAAGCTGAGGTTAAAATCTAGCTACGAGTCCGTGAGTAGTTTGGTTTTAGATATGCGCACTCACTTAATTCAGAAGAAATCCGCGGTAGCATTGCAATCGCAGCTTAATAGCGCAAGCCAAGGCCGTAGGTCTATTGATAAGTTCGGCTCTGAGTTAGAACAGTTGTTCGTCAACTTAACTTTAGCACAGGCTGGCGGTGATGACAAAAAATACGAAACACTTCGTCCTTTGAACGAGAAAATTGCGATTAAACGTTTCGCAGACGGATTATCAGATTCGCGTTTGAGCATTATCATAGCCTCCCGACAATTCCAGTCTCTTCCAGAAGCGATTCAAACCGCGCTGGACGAGAGCACATCATCAGCTCGTAACGAGCATGTGTTGAACATTTACCGCAGTCGTGACAATCAGTTTAATAAAAATAAAAGAGGCTCTAATAACGCTCGCTCAAATACTAATTATAACCATCAGAGAGCGCAAAGCGGATCGAATTCCAGGACAATTTACAGGGGTAACTCTCGAGGGCTCAATCGTGGTAGGTACCAACGGGGTACTTCGCGAGGCCGAGGTTGGTACAACCCATCTCGCCCAAATGTAAACGCCCGCGTTTCTCAGATACAATCGGAGCACATTGAGAGCGTGGAACGCACTCAATCTGCACCGAATAGTGAGTATTTCGCCCCTACAATTAGTGATCATTTCGTTTGTAATTATAGCATAAACAATGTAGTAGATTTAAATGTAAGTAATAATAGCAAGGTAAGTCTTTTAGTAGATACGGGCGCGAGCATTTGTGTTATGAAATATGAGTGGCTCCTCGATAACCAGGAGTATTTGAATGAGTTACATTATGATAAAATAACAATTAAGGGCGTTAGTGGTAAATTAATTTCAGACGGTTATATTTACTTAGATTTAGTTTGTAATGGCATAACTTTTAGAGAGAAATTTTACGTTTTTAAGAATCTCTCTTGTTTTGCTAACGGTATGTTGGGCGATAATTTTTTTAAGCGTTATAATGCGATAATCAACTACGAAACACGAACCTTACAGTTATCGAATCAGGGTTCCGTAGTTTGTCTTAATATGGGTAGATGGAGTGATAAGTATAGACACGTCATACCCGCCCGTTGCGAAGTTATCAAACATATTCCTTGCACTTTAAGCGAAGATAGCGTTATTTTAGCTCAAGAAATTGAGGAAGGGATTTTTATCGCAGGAATGTTAGCTAAACCATTAAATAAAAGTATTCCTATTAGAGTGTTGAATACGAGAAATGAGAATATTGAGATAGATTTTTCAAAGGTCAATGTCCATTCCATTAGTAACTTCGAGGTATGCCACCTCGAAAGCGAAGAAAAAACTGTTGAGCGAATAAAAACTTTATTCGATTTACTTGATTTAAGTTATTTCAATAGGGAAGAAAGGCTCAGTATTGAACAAATCTGTGCCAAATACGCAGATGTTTTCCATTTACCAGGTGATTCGTTATCAGTTACGAACTTAATGGAACATAGCATAGTTTTAAAAGATAACGTGACCCCAGTTTATTCTAAGCCTTATAGGGTTCCTCAGGCGTTAAAAGGTGAGATAGAAAAACAAGTTCAGGAAATGTTAAAAAACGACATCATTGAGGAAACCGTTTCGGAATGGTCTAGCCCAGTACTTTTAGTACCCAAAAAGGTCGATAAAAATAACGAAAGAAAATGGAGATTGGTCATAGATTACAGGAAATTAAACGATCGAATTCAAGATGACAAATTTCCGCTTCCCAATATAACGGAGATACTTGATTCATTGTCAGGCAGTATTTATTTTTCAAAATTAGACCTCTCCCAATCTTATTATCAATTGTCCTTAAATCCAAGTTCCCGTAAATATACTTCTTTTACATTAAATAAAATGTATCAGATTTCTTTAGATAATGAGTCACGAAAGTACACTACTTTTACGGCAGGAAAACAGTATCAAATGAAGCGGTGCCCAATGGGTCTCAAGACAAGTGCTAGTGTCTTTTCTCGGCTGATGACTATAGCCATGGCAGGCCTAAATTACGAAAAATGTTTTTTATACCTAGATGATTGCGTCGTAATCGGTTCTAGTATCGATATTCATAACAAAAATCTCATTAGCGTATTGAATCGATTAAGAAAAGTTAATCTCAAACTAAACCCAATTAAGTGCGAATTTTTAAGAAAAGAAATAGTCTATTTAGGTCATAAAATTACTCAAGACGGAATATTCCCAGATCCCAGTAAAATTGACACCATACGTCCACCCCGACTTCTGCTGACGAAGTAAAACGACTCGTCGCGTTCGCCAACTATTATCGTCGGTTTATTCCACGTTTTGCTGATATAGTGTTCCCATTGAATGCATTAACTAAAAAAGGTATTAGATTTGAGTGGACTAAAGAATGCGAAAGTTCGTTTATTACATTAAAATCTGCTTTAACGAACCCTCCAGTGTTGGACTATCCCGACTTTTCGGAAAATAACACATTTCAGTTGCAGACAGATGCATCTAAGTTAGGCTTAGGCGCCGTACTCTCAAATAGTAATGGAAAGGTTGTCGCTTACGCTAGTAGGAGTTTGAACCCGGCAGAAACTAGATATCCAATAATAGAATTAGAATTATTAGCTATCGTGTGGGCAGTCCGTCACTTTAGGCCTTACTTGTACGGCAGAAAATTTAAAATCTTTTCGGACCATAGACCCCTCGTTTACTTATTCGGTTTAAAAGACCCGTCTAGTCGTTTAACAAAATTCCGACTATACCTTGAAGAATACGACTTCGAAGTAAAATACGTCCCAGGGCGAAATAACGCAGCTGCAGATGCGTTAAGTCGACTCCCGGTGACGTCACGCGATTTGAAAGAAATGCAGGAAAAAGTAGTATCCGTTTTAACTAGAGCTCAAAGGAAAAAGTTAGAGCCCCAAACGGACACCGGACAGATAGACAAACAGCCTCCAGTTAGTAGGCCTGATCAACCTACTACTGTAGAGTTGTTAAAACGACCCAATGACATAATAGAATTGCGTTTTCCAGGAAATAGTAACGAAAAACATTTGAATAATGCGTATAATATTTTGTCCGACGCTAAACTTTGCACGTATAACCCGTCGTTATCGACCATATTTCTATATTCTCGATCGTTATCGTCTCTAGAAGAGTTAGCGAGAGATCTAGAAAAAATGTGCATAAAATTAAATATAAAAGAATTACTCATAATTAAAAACAAGAGTAATGAGAAAAATATTAAGAGTTTGCTGCGCAGCATAAAAATGTATAAAATAGCGTCACCACGATTTTTGATTATTAAAGACATTAAGCGAATAAATAATAAAGAAGAAATTACCACGGTACTTAATGACTTTCACCTGTTACCAACAAGTGGTCATGCAGGCATGAATCGTATGTTAAATAATATTAAAAAATATTATTTCTGGCCAGGTATGAGCAACGACGTCATGAACTATGTCCGCAAATGTAAAAGTTGTCAAGTTCAAAAGCATACTAACAGAAATATTAGAGATCCTCTGACAATCACTTCAACTGCTAACTCAGCGTTTGAACAGGTTAATTTAGATATTATGGGCCCTTTAGATATAGATAACTATAATAATAAGTATATTTTAACAATCCAGTGTGATTTAAGCAAATTTGTAGAGGCTTATCCTTTACCTAGAAAGGATAGTGAAAGTGTTGCTAGGTCTTTCGTTAATAATTTTATTTTGCGTTATGGAATTCCAAGAAAAATTTTAAGTGACATGGGGACCGAATTTACCTCATCACTTATGTCCGAAGTTTTCAAATTACTACATATAGAAAAAATCCATTCAACGCCTTATCATCATGAAACCTTAGGAGGCATTGAAAATACACATAAACATTTAGGCGCTTACCTCAGAATTCAGTGCAATAATAACAAGTCAGATTGGAGCGAATGGGTTCCTTTTTGGTGTTTTTGTTACAATACAAGCGTTCATTCAAAAATAAAATATACCCCATGCGAACTAGTTTTCGTCAAAATTTGTAATATTCCTAGTAATTTATCAACACATGTTGACCCACTGTATAATTTCGATGATTACCCTAAGGAGTTAAAGTACCGTTTACAAAAAGCACAGTTGGATGCTAAGGAAAATTTGTTAATAAGTAAAAATTTAAGAAAAATTAAGTATGATCAAAAATGTAATAAAGTACAATATAAGCCAGGAGATTTGATCTTAATAAAAAACCAAACAGGTAACAAATTAGATTGTTTGTATGAAGGACCTTATAAAGTTTTGGAAGAATTACCACCTAATGTAAAATTTCTGAAAAATAACAAAGAAATTATTTTACATAAAAATAACACAAAGCCATTTCAATTGTAATGTTTATCTTTGTAATCAAAAAAAAAATGTTTGCCTTTCAGATAAGTACCTATACATTCATTATGTTATTAGTCTTAAGTCATATGTACACTAATCATTTTTTTTTCCCGAAGAGGGTAGTGAGGTACCCCTTACTTTTCGGGGGAGATGTAGTGCATTACCTAGAAGTTTTATATTTCATGCGCGAGTCCCGTGTGACTCTGCTGCGCAAGCGCGTTTAGCATAAGTTAGATTTTATAAGAAATGATTGTATTTGGAACTCAAAAAACGACCGACATACGGTGAAGACGTATCTTTTCTTTTCCCCACACGTACCATGCCTCACTTGAAATGGCATCGAACCATCATGCGAAGCTGATGAAATTGAATGTTAATAGATAAATGTATGCTTTCTACTTCTACGTGATGTATAAACGAAGTAATTCCAGCTATGACAAATTCGTGATTTTGTGGCTCGAGTAACTTGCCGTTAAGTTTGGAGTTCCAAGTTCGAACACGAGTCAGAACTAACTTGGTAAACATAATTTGTTAATTTTTTGGGAGGTTTTGGTGTGATTATACCTCAGTCTGTTTCACCTACTTTCTTGGGTGCTTTAGCAATTCCGACGAAGATGAAGATGTATGTGAGTGAGATTAAAGTATCAGAGACACGAAAGTAAATGTTTTGAAAAAAAAAATCATTTTATTTAATGAAGTTCATTTTAGTCAATCAAATACTAATCTATTCCATTTGAAGTATTTCGATGCAGTATTAGAGATAGTTACATATGGTCGATGCAAACCTATGGAGGATTTATGTTAAAGTTACGGGTATTGTGTCTATGGTACCATACTAACTAGCTCTTTTCTTTCTAATACTGATATTGTACCTGTAATGTTTACTGATTAAATGAAATATAGTGAAGTCGCATTTTTTAATATGGTAGTAAAGGAGTTTTCAATTGGCGCGGGTTATTTTGGCGGCCCGTGGCGGCTATTTGGTTTTGGTATCATCTATCAAATCTTTTGTTTATTATTCAGTTACTTATTTTTTTACACATTAAAGTAAAAAAATACACATACATACAAATACCTATACACACTTACATATAAAATATATTATATTCATATTAATTATCCATATATACATATATATTTGTTAAATCGTACCATATGAAATAACCTGCCACTACACGTAAAATAAGAGCCGTGGTAGCTCAGACAGTTAGCGCTCGCTGTAAATTTCACAATACGCGAGAAAACCGGGTTCGATCCCCGCCGGCACCAATGAAATTGTTAATTGCAATTTTAAGTGCTGATTTACCACGTGCTTGGCGGTGAAGGAAAACATCGCGAGGAAACCTGCATGTCTGAGAAAAAGAAAAAAAATATTTCGAAGACATGTGAACTTCTCCAACACGCATTGGGGCAGCGCGGCGGTCTATCCTTGCCTTAAAACCCTCTCAAAAATGAGAGGAGGCCTGTTCTCAGGAGTGGAACACGTATACAGGCTGTAGCTTTAACTTTAACACGTGAAATAATGATTTTTGTAATGCTAAATGTGACAACAGTATTCCATTTGCGCTTTATATAAGTTACCTACTTTCATCCATTTGCGCTTTATATAAGTTACCTACTTTCCCAAGCTTACCTAGAAAGGATTTCTAGGTAAGCTTGGGATAGTTTCTTTGCAGCTGCTTTGTCTAGTTCTGGTTTAGAGAAATCTTAACTCATAACTAATGAAGGCGGTCAGATTTGCAGAAAAATCATCAGAAGGAATCTCTAAGTATGATTACAAAAAATCATCTATGTACGAGTACATAGAAACAAAATTGTTTTACTTAAAATTCTGACCAGCAATTTGTAAATACGAGGAACACAATTTACGTATTTTTACTGGCTACTACTAATGCCAGATACTCGATTTCAATCGAGTCGGAGATCCCTTCTTTAATAATAAAGTTTTATAAGATATTCAGGGTCTATCTATCAAAAAGTTTAAAATGTTTAATAAGCAAACCTGTACAAAAAGAGTTGTTAAAGTATTAAAGGTGTGCGGGTAATCCATGTGTTATTGGTATCGTAAATACAGTAACCAGCAATATACTTATAGAATAATGAAACTACATCCTTTTTAATTTGAGGATTAAATGGATAGATTGGAAAGTGTAGATACGTTGATACCCTTGAGGTCGTAGATAGTATTACCTTTAAAAAACGGTCTTCAGTTTTCTACACTTACCATACGAAAGCACATAGAATACACAGCAACATTAATCTGCTATTTTACGCTGGTACACTGTAAGAGCGTCGTCCTTCCCCGGTCGGGCCGAGACATTTATGCTGCAACCATAATGTAGCTCCAGCGGGGCTTTACCACATCGGGATGTTCCTACACTTTACCTTTTCAGATGAGGAACGACAACCCCACGTTATTATTTTTAATTATTTTCAGATTTTATTAGGTAAATGCTGCTACCCATTTCGTGCTTAATTTTCTCTTCTGTGGTCTCTTATGACATCCACGGGGTGTAAAGGATTTTCTTGCGCCGCAACTACATGGAAGGAGTGTCAATATAGAATTTGTTACTGACTTGACTGCAGCGCCACCTATCGAAACCTGATATAACTATGAACTTTGACAAAAATATTTTCTGTGATTATTATCACTTCAAACAATCAATTGGTTCAAAGCCGATTTAAATACAATCATCAACGATTAAATGTATCCAAATGGTTACAGATCCCATCCATAGAGATCGTGATACTTGGCGATTTTAACGCCCACCACGCCGAATGGCTTGGTGGGCGTCACATTTAACTGATCATGCGGGGAGCTCTGTTTATGGCGTTGGTTTGGCATAAGGTCTGACACAACTGGTTACTGCGCCTACGCAAATTCCAGATGTGGAAGATCATACATCATTTATACGTGGTAGAGCCGCGCTGCAGCTATGTTATGGTCGTATCACGAATGGGATATAGGAATAGCTTGACCGGGAAGAGACCACGCTCTCACAGAATACCAGCGTAAAATAGCAGCTTAATACTGCTGTGTTTAGTATGGTGAATATAGAGATCCGGAGAACCTTTTTCACTGGTACGAGGCATTCCGTATTAGTCCTCAGGGGCGATAACGCACCTGCGTTTTGATTCCTAATCGAGGATGAATGTATATCTCTATGGGCCATAGCATCCACTTACCATCAGGTGGACTGTGTGATCCTTTGTTATCCTTATTTTACAAAAAAAACCTTCCCTGTTGAACCTTCTAGGTATCTCTCATCCGGACGGATATCAGGTTTCCGTCGTTCGTCCCTTTAGGCTCGTCGGACCATTTTCTTGTCCGGAGTGTAGTGCCAGTCACATTAACGTCGCGGTAGCATTCTGCAGGGTGCCACAGTGTTTGGCACTATAGGTCGGCCGATTGGGATGGGATGCGGTCTTTTTTTGCATCCTACCGTTGGGGGCGGCTTTGCTTCTTGTCGGAAATTCTTAGCGTTGTTGCTGATTCTGTCGCTGATGTGGTACTTCAGGGTATGGAACTTTTTATTCCGTCCTCTGTGGTGACCATCGGAGGCAGATACCAACTATGGTTTGGTCGCTGCTAAAAAATAGCATCACGCTATAAGCAGGAGTGCTACCAGGCCTGGGATGACGCATGTAAACACCAGCACTCTTAAGGGTCCTTCAAAAGAGTCATTACCAACAAAGACAAGGTCTGAGCACATCGGCGGAATTAGCGAGAAGCTAATTCGCCTTTCTTCGGGAACCCTAGCATTCTGGTCTCTCGTCACGGCTATCCAAGGGAACTTCTGTCAGTCATCCCTTCCATTTCTGCACAGAAAGGACGACTCACTGGCCCATGCCGCAAAGAAGAAAGCCGATCTGTTAGGCTCTCTTTTTGCGTCCAACTCGACTCTCGTTGACGGGGGGAACACACCACCGACCATCCCGCGGTATGAGTACTCCATGCTGGATGTACGGTTTACACAGCGGTCGGTTCACAAAGCACTCTTCTCCCTAGATGTCGGCAAGTCGAGTGGGCCTGATGGAGTCCCTCTTATTGTGCTGAAGACGTGTGCTCTGGAGTTGGCACCGGTTTTTACGCGCAAAGGCGCTCCCCTTGCTGCCTCAGACAGCATCGTAATCCTCGACGTCAACATATGGAGCAATGTGCAGTTTCGTGGTCACTTGGAGAGAAAGGCCAAATTGGTCTCCAAAAAGCTTGGCGTGCTCAGCAGAGCGAGACAGTATTTCATGCCGGCACATCGCTTGCAACTTTAAAAATCGCAAGTTCAACCTCACACTGTTCTCATCTCTGGGCCAGGGCACCCCTGTTCCAGCTCCTTCCTCTTGAACTCATCCAGCCTAGAGTTATTCGAGTCAATGACGACCGTGTTCTTTCTGATCGGCTCGATTCACTGGCGCTTCGTAGGGATGTTGCATCCCTTTGCGTTTTTTTTTCGTATCTACCGTGGGGAGTGTTCTGAAGAATTGTTCGGATTAGTTTCAGCCGCCAAATTTCACGTAAGCACATCGCGTCAAAATTCCCGATACCATCCTCACCATGTGGATGCTTCGGGGTTCACTACCGGCGTTTTACTAGGAGTTTTCTTCCTCGTACAACTTTTTTGTGGAATTGTTTATCACCGGCGACTTTTCTGGACCGATACAACTTAGGGACCTTGTAGAAAAAAGTTTACTCCTTTCTAAAAGGCCGGCAATCATTCATATGAAATTCCCCTGGTGTTGCGGTTTTTCATGGGCGGCCAAAGCCACTTTCCATCAGGTGAGCCACGTGAGGCATGTTTCCTCAGCTCTATTATAAAGAGTATATAAGGTCCTTTACTTCTCCGCTACGCATATATATATATATATATATATATATATATATATATATAATTATATATATATATATATATATATATATATATATATATATATATATATATATATATATATATATATATATATATATTTCGTAAACTACGTTTTAGATCTACATATTAAGTACTCAAAGCAAGCAGATAAGAAACAATTTGATGAGTTCCATATGATACTGATCAGGAGATATACGAGTAACGTGAACTTATATGTACTCATAAAATGGTTCGCAATATTATTGAAAACACTCTTAATCAAGTTACAGAATTAATTTTATAGCTTTCTATATTAACTTGATAGTATTGAATCTTAACGGATGACATTAATTAATTTGAAGACACCAAACCCAAACCTCAAAGATTAGTAATGGAAGGCAGCATTATACTCGTTTGTCTTTCTGAGGAAGACATGTGAGCTGGCGAATCCTCGGAAATAAATGTTCAACTGTGGACTTAAAATGTTGTTGGTTTAATGTTTCAAATATGTATAATTATGTCATAAGGTAATTAGGTGAACCAAATTTTCGAAAAAAATAACAAGGGATATCGCGAATACACGGATAATTAAACAATGGCTATGAGATTTCTCAATATTACTGAAAAAATATTAGTGGTTTTGCAACTTTGAATATACTAACTGTGATTGGTTAGATTTTGGTTTATAGGCGTATAGTTTATGAGTAATGTTTTTTTTTATAATGATTACCTCACTTTTTACACAGGAATATTGACCCAAAGGTTCTTCTGTACCAGCTTCAGCGCTGCGGGAAGTGCAACCCTCGCCCACCGTAGCAAATTGCAGGTAACCGTGCGAGCCGCGTAGGTGAGTTCCTCCGCGCCTACGGGTTTACAAAAACACTCTAGGAGTAGGGCAGACAAGATTACATGAAATCGGGGTATATTGATTCGGTTTTAGAACCGATTCAACCAATTATCTAATTATCCGTGTTTTCGCGATATCCCTAGATTTTTTCCGAAAATTCGGTTTAGCTAATTAACTGCGACATACATAATTCTATCAATCAAACACCGTGGAGTGGCAAAGTAAGAATATTCACTACCCATTATCGTCCCGTAGATATCGTAGGAAGCGACAGATGGAAACTAAATCACGAAATCATCAGCAGCATCCTTATTATAATAATTAAAATCTATAAAAAAACTGCTGTTATCAACCCGCTTGCCAAGCGTAACAACTATGGCAAAACCCTCTGAGGGAATCTATGGGAGAGACCTTTGTTAAGCAGTGGACTTTTATAGACAACAAAGCACATCTGAACTTCAAGTTCTCGTTTTTCATACAGTTAATAGTCTTGGATGGATCAGATACCAGTGCTGGAAGGCTTGCAGCGTTGACTTTAAATCTAGTTGTCGGCAAAATACACTCAATGAATCATGTCCAGTCTTGACCTGAAAATTTTCTAACGCGTCTTGTGATGTGAAATGTCTTAAAATTGCCTTTTTTTGCTTATTTCGTTTATTCATAATTGAATCTTCCAATAAAGCCGGGAAAAAGTAATCTTACTATATTTATTATTATCAATTGACTTTTGGAGACGGAACGCGTTTAAAATGTCTCAAAAGCCAAGAAGCCACGCCAAAATATAGCTTTTTAAAAAAAAAAAACTTGTTTTACATGTTCCGTTTTACAGACTACGAAAAACTTGTTCATTCGCCTATGGTTTATCAAGGTGCAAAATATCCAATTGTCTTTCGATGATGATATTATAATATTGAAGAGGGATTTATTCCTGAGTTTTTGTAACTCTCTAAGCGATTATGAAACAATTTGATTTTACTCATCGTATAGTTTTGACGTTGTGACAGCTTGTTTGACAGCTGTTACAACCCGAAAAACTTATTTATTTAATAGCATTTTTCCCTGGCCTCTAAATGAAAAGGTAATAAGTTATTATGTTAATACAAATAATAATTGATTTTATGCAACACTAGTTGTAGGTAGACGCGACCTGTATAACGAATCAAATGGCAGGTCAAGGCAAGACAATGGGCATGACAAGGAAAGTGGGCATACTTATTTAGGTCTAGCACACAACGTTATTTTCAATCTGCTTTCCATCGTTAGCCACAAGAACATGAATTGGCCTCTATCCACTTATACGACATCAGCGGGACGAGTCATGACGCTGGATTCTTTAGCAACTATTTTGTACCCTATAACATACTACAATATTGCGTTCGTTATTTGACTATTATGAATAGAACTTTAATGAGTGTCCATTAACTGTCATATATTGTCCAACACTACCGTTTCTATCGAACATACGTATGCATTTGACAACTTTTTGTAACCTTAGTATTAGTAAACATTTTTGGAATTCATATTTTAATCAACAATCACGTGTGTATAAGAACGGGTGCTCTTCCTATTTATTTACTCTCATAGTACGATGGGAAGGCAAAAAAAAAACGACCGGGGAGAGTTCAGGTGCAGGACCAACGGCTTCAAGTGTTTTCCGAGGCATCGGAGTGAAACACTGCCAATTTTCTGACTCCGGGCTGCTACTGAGAATTTTTTGACATGAAAACCCAGTAACAGATTTCTGAGCTAATCGTGCTACGACCATATTATAGCGGAAGCATGGCTCTACCACGTGGAAAAATAGTATTTTAGTTGTACTAGTATGATAGACTAATACTTGGTTGGGAAGACCTGGATATTTCTTTGGAATTTACCTTTCTATCAACACTTACATTTTGAGATGGAATAATCGATTCCCTAACGCCAATGCCTCACTTATTTATGGCAAATAATGTGTACCTGTATATGTATACTCTAGTGTATTGTCTAAATTAATTATTTGTCGCGTCGCGTATATTTTTAAATGTTCCAAATTGTTTGCGTGTGCGAGGTAAGGTAACTAACGAAACAATAAATACACCTTTATCACCATTTTAATGAATGCTCATGGAACCGCCTCAGAATATAAACTAGTCGACGAGCAAGTTTTATCTTGAGAATTTCCTCTGCGATGTGCGGATACGAATGTCTTATGGCTTCCATTTGGGTGCCTAATTTAGCGTTTGTTGCATATTCACTGTTTGAACGCATTATTAAGGAGGTAGTTTATTCAAGTTTTTTTTAATAACATATTGTTTATTATTACAATGTTACACTATATTGTTTTCATTTAATCCTATTGTGAATCTGAAACAGGTCAAGTTTTAATTGCATTTGATGCAAGCCGGGCTCGATCCCCGCCGGCGCTAATTAAATTGTTGATTGCAATTTAAGTGCTAATTTACAACGTATTCGGCAGTGGAAGAAAACATCTAACTGATAAAAAACTAGCTAATCTGATGAATAAAAATATTTCGAAGACATTTGAAGTCCACGCACGGACGCAGCACGACCAACTACAATATATATTTTTTAATACACTTGCTCTAAAAGTGCTACAGTGGTAGAGCCACGCGGCAGCTTTGCTGTTGCACGTATGGGCTGGCTCAAACCGGGGTGGTAACACGATCTCACAGAATACCGGCGTGAAGTGGCGCTCTGCTTCCGCGTTTCGTCTGGTGAGTGCAAGTGGCCGGAGGCCCAAACCCTCCCCCCCCATATACATGGCAGCGGAATTAGATGAAAATAAACTACCCCAGGAGGGTACCAGCACCCCTGGAGAATCCCTCGCTGAGCATCCACGCTCAGAAGTGGAGAAACATGGTCATGTTTCTCTACTTCTGAGCGTGGATGCTCAGGCTGTCCCGCGTATTCTGGGGGGGGGGGGGGGAATTCCGCTCAAGACTGCAACCGCTGCCACGCAATCCGTGAATTTCCGCAATATTAGGGGGCTTCACTCTAACCTAAACGCCGTCCACTACCATCTCGAGACGGCGAGGCCGGCTCTGCTCTTTCTGACCGAGACGCAAATGTCCTCTCCGGCTGATGTCTCGTATCTCTCCTACCCGAGGTACGAAAAGGAACACTCCTCTGTGCCTTGGTCTGGATTTTGCTTTTACGTCAGAGAGGACATCTGTTCTCGAAGGCCTCGGCAGACTTGAAGGTTCGGACCTCTCCATCCTTTGGCTACGCTTAGACAGCGACGACCATCCGCGCGTCTACGGGGGCCTCTACAGGTCCCATAGCGGTAATGCCAAAACAGACCGACTCTTCGACTACGTCCAAATGGCTACAGATTCGTTGCTACAGCAGAAGTGGATGTGGAGGAGCCACAGAGATCGTGATCCTCGGCGACTTTAACGCCCATTACGCCGAATGGCTTGGTTCACGTTTAACCGATCGTGCGGGGAGATCTGTTCATGATTTTGCCTTGGCATATGGCCTGATACAACTGGTTACTTCCCTTACGCGGATTCCAGATGTGGAGGATCATGCACCTTCCCTGTTTGAACTTCTGCTGACCTCTCACCCGGATGGATATCAGATTTCCGTCGACGCCTCTTTCGGCTCCTCGGACCATTGTCTCGTCCGGAGTGTGGTGCCACTCACGCTGAAATCGCAGTTGCATTTTTATATATTTTTATTCCTTCCTCTGTGGTGCCCATTGGAGGCAAATCTCAGACATGGTTTGATCGCTCCTGTAAAATAGCATCATGCATGCCTGCTTATGCAGGAGTGCTACCAAGCCTGGGCTGACGCATCAGCGTCCCGGGGTGTAAACACCAGCGCTCTAAAAAAGAAGTATAATTCCGCCTCTAGATACTTCAAAAGAGTGATTGCCAAGGCAAAGCCAGAGCACATAGGCAGAATTGGCGAGAAACTAGTTCGCCTTCCTTCTGGAACCCGTGCATTCTGGTCTCTTGCTTAGGCTGTCCAGGGGAATTTTTGTCGCCATCTCTTCCATCTCTGCACAGGAAGGACGACTCACTGACCCATACCGCAAAGGAGAAAGCCGATCTTCTAGGCTCTTTCTTTGCGTCCAACTCGACTCTCGATGACGAGGGAAATACGCCGCCAACCATCCCCGTCCAACTACCGGCCTATCGCCATCACCTCCTTATTCTTCAAAACAATGGAGTTTATTGTAAACTGCAAGCTCATGAGGTACCTTGAGAATCACCAGCTGATTAGTGACCACCAATACGGTTTTCACCGTGGTCGGTCAGCTGGTGATCTTCTGGTCTACCGAACTCACAGATGGGTGGAGGCAGTAGAGTCTAAGGGGGAGGCATTGGCCTTTAGTTTGGACATTGCAAAGTCCTTCGATCAGGTTTGGCACAAAGCGCTTCTTTCGAAGCTCCCTTCCTATGAGCTTCCCGAGAAATTGTGCGATTGAATCACCAGATTTCTTGCAGATCGGAGCATCAAGGTCGTTGTAGGCGGAGCAAGCTCCAATTGCAAGCTTATTAATGCTGGTGTTCCACAGGGCTGCGTGCTATCATCAACGCTGTTTCTTCTGCATATCAATGATATGTTGAAAACCCGTAAAATTCATTGCTATGCAGATGACAGTACTGGTGATGCTCTTTACACAGGCCGATCCAATATTTCTCGGGAAAACGTCTCCGAGTGCCGGGACAAACTTGTGTCTGAAGTTGAGTCTTTGCTGAACAGAGTCCCGAATTAGGGGCGACAAAATCTAGTCCAGTTTAACCCCCAGAAGACACAAGTTTGCGCGTTAAGCGCCTTGTTGCCTCAGCCAGTATCAGAATCCGCTGCGTCGACATATCGAGTGACGTGCAGTTTCGTGGTCACTTGGAAGAGAAGGCCAAATTGGCTTCTAAAAAGCTTGGCGTGCTCAGCAGAGCGGGACAGTATTTCATGCCGGCACACCGCCTGCAACTTTACAAGGTGCAGGTTCGGCCGCACATGGAATACTGTTCCCATCTCTGGGCTGGGGCTCCCCAGTACCAGCTCCTTCCACTTGACCGCATCCAGCGCAGAGCGGCTCGAATCGTCGACGACCGAGTGCTTTCCGATCGGCTCGATTCACTGGCACTGCGAAGAGATGTTGCATCTCTTTGCATTTTCTTTCGCATATATCATGGAGAGTGCTCTGAGGAATTGTTCGGATTAATCCCAGCCGCCAAATTTCGTGAACGCACTACGCGGCAAACGTCCCGATACCATCCACACTTGCTTGGATACTTGGCAGTCCACCATTGTACGTTTCAAAAGGAGTTTTCTTCCGCGTACAACCTCTCTATGGAATAGGTGTGGATACGACCTGGGGACCTTCAAGAGAAGAGCTTACTTATTTCTAAAGAGCCGGCAACGCACCTGCAATTCCCCTGGTGTTGCGGTTGATCATGGGCGGCAGTCGTCACTTAACATCAGGTGAGCCGCATGCTCGTTTGCCCCCTCTTTTATTAAAAATTGGCGTTTTGCAGGGACGTATAGCGTTTGGGATGTGGGCTATCAGAGTTCAGAAAGGTAAAGAAAAAGCGCGAGTATATATTCGAGCTTTTTTTTATATTTTCTGAACTCGTGCTCTTTATTTTCCAACTGCCAAAATAATGTCTATTTAAAAGAAAAGACAACCACGAAGTTTTTACGTACAAAAAATTATAGATGTTTTTGTGATTCGTGCAAATATATCTAAAAAGAAGCTACTAATTTGTTTCAACATCAGATTTAATGTTTCGATTAAATGAGTTAGGTTAGGTTTCATTTCATTTCATAGCATTAAATTTCATATTAATAAAAAATTCTACTGAAGATTTGGCTGTATGGGCATAGTTCCCTTTGCCTAGCCAGAATGGGTAAAGAAAACAAAAAAAAATCTCTGTTTATATTCTTGTACGTATCCTCTTAGTAGTCTGTGCTGGTACGGTTGGCTTCATTTTCCACAAAATGTTCTTTGCGAGTTTAGTAGTTTGTTGCACAAAATGAGTAATTTCGACGATATTTTATTTGAATTAACACCACCGAAACTCATTCAAACATTTTTACCGGAAAAGTAAAATAGTCGCTACATATCTACATACGATGAATCTATTTCTTGAAGAGTCCAAATGTCCAAATTGAAGAATCCAAACAAAGTGAATTTTACCCAAATAATGAGTTTCTGACTGGTAAGCATGCTAGATTTCTGGCTGGTAAGCATGTTGGAAAGATAAAACTACACTGTTATTCTTTAAGTAGTAGCAAATAGTTCAATCTCATTTGGTAATTATTTCACAAACAAATATTTTCTGTAGTAAATCTTGTACATTTTTATTTAAATAAACTGATTAACTATACTGAATAACTATTACTGATTTCAAAACTTTTCTTTTAAAATTTCATAGTAGCGCTTATCGTTAAAAATACGTATAGTTAAGACGAGTCACGCATTTTAAAACACGAATTTGTTTATTCAGTTTATGTAAAATGTTATGAAAAAAACTTCAAGTGCTTGGCTTTCTTTTAAAACACCAATTTCTATATTAAGCGAATGTAATTTTTTTATAAAAAAAAACTTCGAGTGCTTGGCGTACTGCGTTTCACTTTGTGTGCGAATATAATGTGATTGAAGCGGGATATTCAATAATCTTGTGGGTTATGATACATTCATACATAATATCTCTAAATACACCTGATACAATGTCTGTGAACTATAGTGCCTATTTATTAACAATTGAAGTAATTGTATACGACTTAACTAATATAAAGATACTGAAATTTCTGATGTTTATTGCATTGATATAATAACTCTACCTAAATTATTTTGTGTTTTATTAATATCTAATAAAATAAAACTTTATGCCGTTATTCTAATACTTTAATTTTAAGTTAAGAATGTAAAATTTAAAAAAAAAATTCGTATTTAGAAAAGTTAAGTTAAAGATTTTATTTACACACCTAAATATTACATTATTCTGACCCATTTACAATTATTTTTAAAATTATTTTTAAGCCAATATTTCTTCTATCTAAGAATCGAACCCGTAGATAAGCAGCACCACAATTTAGTCCTTTAGTTTGACTTTTGTTTATTTACGTATTGATTTTAATTCTATCCGAAACGTATCATCCTATCCCGTGAAAGTCTTATGAGGCGACAGAAGGAAACAAATTAGGAGATAGGTAGCAGCGTCTTACTAATAACGACAAGAAATAAAATACAACGGTTGCCAACTCGCTTGCCGAGCGTGGCTACTACGGCAAATATCCCCTATAAGGTGGTCTATAGTGGAGGCTTATGTTCAGCAGTAGAATTTATTAACAGGCTGTAACGGTAACGGTAACGGAGAAAGCAATCATACGTTACACTATACAGTTTGAAACTACTAAAAAGTATGTCTAATCTATCATTAACTACGTCAAAAGAAATCAAATCCGTTAAAGCACTTGAAACAAAGCTACCTAAATTATCTTGTAACTACGAAAGCTTTTCAAATAAGCCTATGCCTCAACTACTACTTCATAAAATTTAAAGACACACCCACATTACAAGGGGTTGCATATCGCCTTTGTATTATTGTTGCCTAGTGCCTAGTGTTTGTGTCAAATCGCCAGAAGGCATTGAGTGTTTTGATAAAAGTAACGTAGTAAAGGAAATAGTCTAAAACATAATAAAACATATCGGGATTAACTGCGTAATTATTCATTATAACATTTATTATTATTATTATTTTATTTGGGGTATCTATATAGTTTTCTCATCTGGTTGGGTTCTATAAATATATAATTGTAAATGAAAATGATTTGTTTTTATTATTGTTATTATTTATAGTTACTCTTTTTTTACATTATAACATTTCTGATGGAAAGGGACTATTGCAACCCATAGACTGTGCAAGAGCGCTTTGTCACCTCTGTAAAATGAAATTGAATGTCTCACATACTGTAATTGAATTGTATTGTATCACGAAAAATAAAACAGTATAATGCAATATAATATAATAATGTAATACTGTCAATATAAACCCTTAATTTAAAAAAAATCTTATTATAAATTGTGCCAAGCTTAAACTGAATTTCTTGAGGTATTTAAGCCTTACAGTTTCGGATTCGGTTTCATCTGAAGCTAATAGCCGATTAATCAACTTCAACTTCGGCTTAGTCAGAAATCGACCTTCGGTCAGACACTGGCTGTAATGAACGAATGAAAATGAATATTATAAGATAAAAATTGCAGATGTACGTACAACCGTAACTCTCCGTCTGAGTCTTCTTCTTCTCTTTTTAACTCTCTTTTCCATTTTCTATCTATACGAATCGGAATTGAAGTAGAATATGCATTGAGACATAAGGGGAAAATAAAAACGAAGTTTTTAAAAAATTTGAACTAAATTATTTAAAATAACTAACTTAACAAAGTCTAGCTTTGACTCAGTCAGAAACGCTCTCATTCTACAACCAATAATGCATCGACAAGTGAGCATTATTATGACGTTCAATTAAGAATTGATTAATAAACATGTAACAATAATAAAGAGCTTTGAATAGTGGTAGAGCCAAAGCGGCAACCTTTGTTGTTGCACGCATGGGCCAGCTCAAACCGGGGTGGTACCACGACCTCACAGAAGAACAGCATGAAGTAGAAGCTTTGCTTCTGCGTTTCATCTGATGAGTGCAGGTTGCCGGAGGCCAAATCCCCTCCCCCATGAACATAGTAGCGGAATTAAATTCAAGACTACCCCAAGCACTTAAAATTGCAATTAACAATTTCATTGGTGCCGGCGGGGATCGAACCCGGGTTACTCGCGTTCTGTTATATTTACAGCGAGCGTTAACCACTAAGCTACCACGTGCTCGGCGGTGAAGAAAAACGTCGTGAGGAAACCTGCATGTCTGAGGAATAAGAAAAAAATATTTCGAAGACATGTGAAGTTCGTCAACACGCATTTGGGCAGCGCGGACACTTCCTTGCCCTAAAACCCTCTCAGAAATGAGGGGAGGCCTGAGGCCAGCAGTGGGACGTATATAGGCTGTAACTTTACTTTACTTTACTACCCCAAGAGGGTAACAGCACCCCTGAGGAATCCCTCGCTGAGCATCCACACCCAAAATCCCCTACTTTACCTAAGCGTCTTCTCAGGCTGCTCCTCGTATTCTGGTCGATGCCCCTTTTGATCACCGTGCGATTTAAAAAAAAGTTTCCTTCCTCACACAACTTCCTTGTGGAATCGACTATCACCAGAGATTTTTCCGAACCGATACGACTTAGGGACCTTCAAGAAAAGAGACTACTCCTTTTTAAAAGGCCGGCAACGCACCTGCAGTTCCCCTGATGTTGCAGTGTTCATGGGCGACGATAATCACTTATCATCAGGTGATCCGTATGCTCTTTTGCCCCGTCTCCTATAAAAAAAGCTTTTTTTTAATTTTAATATAAATAAATTAATTTTACACTTACAGTAAGATTTTTCCCTGTATTGTAGAGGCAGGTTACGAACATAAATTTTACTAGGACGAACGTTGGACGGATGTCCTTGTGAAATTTATGTACACACAACAATTATTTGTAGGTCGCACCAGTACTTGTTGCGTGCGGGATTCTAACCCGAGGCCCTCAGCGCTGCAACTCATTACTAAGCTACTGCGCCACGAAAGCGTCTTATCAAAATTAATTGCGAAATATTCAAAATAATTCATTACTGAAAAAAAGTAATATTGTTACCAGTTAAAAAATACCGAACTTCGAGAGGTTTCGCGGATTGTTAACAAGAAGTAAACAGTACATCCCGCTAACAGTGAGTGTACATATACTTGAGTAGATAAAATATCGCGAGGCATTACGTACCGAGCAGCTCCGGGGCGATTTCTATAGGGCGTCTGAAGTGTCGGGGCGCAGATGTACCTACATGCAACTTGTATAAAGTAGGGGTAGTGGTTCATCAATTGTGTAAAGTGCCACTTCATATTCAGTCCGTTTCACTGTCGCATCCGCTTTGCCGGCTACAAATGAACGCTGATTGGATGATCCGCCATTTTAATTTTTACTTTATTTTTCAGTCCGATAGTCTTTTAGTGATTTCAAACAGATCCCGAGTTAATATTTCGACAAGCGCTTGTGTGTTAAAAGAGGATTTGTTTGATGAATTTTCATTCATTTCATTCTTTTTGGGGGATCAAACGTTAGGCGTTGCATTCAATGATAATTGATTTTATGCGAATGATAATAGGGAAATTTTATTTTTCTGCATTTTAAAATATGAAATAAAGTTAATATGAAAACAAATAATTTTAAAGGGATTAGATTGACTAAATTGAAGATATTATGCTACAGTTATTAGCGATATTTTTAAGCAATTGCGGTATTAAATTTAAAGTATGATTTAAGTAATACAGAAAGAAAGCAAATATAAGTAAATAATTAAGAAATATTATACAATACGCCTTTTTAAACACTCATGTAATAGTAGCTTGCTTAAATAAAGCAAAGGGCAACCGCGAAACTTTATAAGTCGTTGGTTTGGATTCCTCAGTCGACTAGTTTCGCACACATAAACATTTGAGCTAAGTTTCAGTGCTTGAAAGGAATTATACTAGCTATTCCCCGCGACTTCGTCCACGTAGAATTACGATTGGATTTTATGTGTATTAAGTTTTCGTGGATCCCTAATTCTTTTTCTAAAATTAAAAATAGGCTAAGTAACTCTTTAAATATCAGCTATCTGCCAGGAAAAATCCCGTCAAAATTGTTCCAGCCATTTTGGAGATTAGCCGGAACTAACAGACATAATATATAGACGGACAGACAAAAGTTTTAATTTTTTTTCTTATTGGCACCTTATCATATTATGTACTTTTCAAAAAGCTTTTATTCAAACATTACAAACATACCAACAGACACTTTAGTTTTATTTATTTGTATACATATCAAAAATGTTAATAGCATTTTGCAAAACAAAAGCTGTAAGTTATTTCATCTTAGTTTTCATAAATATCTATAACAGCGTACTGCTATGTTATATCTGAGGCCCTTTTTGAAAGAAGGGGATTTTAGGTTGTTGTAATTGATATAAATATTATAAAAATGTACGCAAAATACCAACCATTTAAATAATGTTTCAAATAAAATTTCTTTGTTTTAAACATGCAAAGGATCAAAATTGCTATGGCATGGTGCTCTCTGAAATATTTCTTTTTGGCTAAGCAAATAGAGTTAGTTGGATAATTTGACGTTGCCGCCGCCCCTTGGGAATGAAACTAACATCTGGGGTGTACCCACCCATGAGGGCTGTGCACAATGTTCCAACTACAATTGGAATTAGAATAATAAGATTTTTTTCGAAGGCATCCGAAATATTAATGAGTAAAAAAGAGCCGTGGTAGCTCAGAGGCTAAGCGCTCGTTGTAAACATCACAGAAACCCAGCAACTCCGGTTCACACCCTGCCGGCACCAATGAAATTATTAATGACAATTTTAAGTGCTGACTAACCACCTGCCCTACGGTGAAGAAAAACGTTTGCATGTCTTAGAAATAAAAAAATGTTTTGAAGACATGATGTGAATTCCAATGACATGCGTTGGGGCAGGGTGGCGGAGTTTTCCTAGCCCTGATTACTTTTTCAGAAATGAGGGGAGGCCTGTGGGACGTACACACAACATTCTTTTTTGCCTGAGAGTTGTATAACTTTTTGAAACCTCATTAATATGTAAAAAGTGCGAAATTGCGTATTATATAATAACTCATTGACTGTAATATTTAGAAAACATGAAATTTACGTATTATCCATAATTTGAACTGTTTCTGGCCAGCGTCTAAGTATACGAAGGGAGAGGTTTTTAAAAGTTATAAAAAAACAGCATATATAAACGCGCACAAAATATGTCGTTGGCAAGGAATGAATAAAATATATATCTTTTCACTCAATGAAGTAGTAACGCATCATTGAGCGCAAGGAATAAGTATCGAACGATGCATTTGAGATAAGTCACAAACGCGTCGTTCGACACTTATTCCGTATTAAATTTCCGTAATCAGTTGGGTACTAGGTAAATTTTCTGAAGGTTTTCGAATCTCCATTTTCCTTCTTACTTTTCAGTAATCCCCCCACCTTAACATGGTAGCGGAGATAATTATAACACTACCCGAGGAGGGTACCAGCAGCCCCGGTCACGGAGAATCCCTCGATGAGTATCCACGCCCAAACTCCACTACTCTTCCTAAGGGTGAGTGCTCAGGCTGCCCCTCGTATTTGGGGGGGGGGGGGTGAAATTCCGCTCGAGGTTAAACCTGTTAAAACAAACGGAGCGATAAGTCAAAAGCGCCCCCTGCCACGCTATTTGTGGATTTCTGCAACGTTTCCATCTGGAAACGGCAAAGCCGGCCTTGTTTTTTCTAACCGAGACACCGGTATCTTTTCCGGCTGACACTTCATATCTTTCCTACCCAGGGTACAGATTAGAACACTCTTTCGTGCCCCGGGCTGCAGTTTGCGTGTACGTCAGAGAGGACATCTGTCTGTACTCTTTACGGACCTGTCCATCTTATGGCTACGCGTAGACATCGACGACCATCCCCGCGTCTACGGGTGCCTATATAGTATATAATGTATATAAACTGTTTAAACTTACCTTTTCGGTAGAAGTAACAGTGTTCTGTGGTTTACTTTTTCATCAAAACATTACAAGGGTATATAAAAAGTTGTAAAAATATATACTAGCGAAGTTTAAGATTTAGTGAAATTAATTTTTACTTATGTATTTAGTATTATTTAGTGTGGTGTTCAAAAAAATAGGATTTTGGTTAGAGTTTAATTTTCACCTTTTATTATGGCGAGACTGTGGGACCATCTTCAAAAATTTGTTTTTTCTTCTTCTTCTTAAAGTGCCATCTTCTTTCGAAGGTCGGCGATCATTCAGGCAACTTGAATCTCTTTCCAAACCATTGGCGTAGGTTTTTTAGCCAAGATGTTCTTCTTCGACCCACACTTCGTTTTCCTTGGATCTTGCCCTGTATGATGAGTTGCAGTAGATTGTATTTTCGGTTTCTCATTTTGTGGCCGAGATATTTAAGTTTTCTTCTCTTTACTAAATATACAACTTCTGGTTTTTTCTTTATGCGACTTAGCACTGTTACGTTCTTTATTTTGTCTCTTCAGGATATCCTTACCATTCTCTTATTATTTTTTTAACATTTAGTAAATACTAAATACCAAATAATCGTTGTAAATAATAAACAATGTATTATAAATCATAATATAATATAAGTATTGAATTAATAAACTTTTAGATGCGCCTTGCTTAATTATTAGACTTTAATAATAAAGAGACTTCCTGTACCTATTAAAATATAACGAAATGTTTATGGTTGGGTAGCGGGCCTAAGAGTTCTCGAGTTCGATTCCCAGGTTGAGCCTTGACCCTATTGTGCGAGGTGTTATACTAGGTGGACTGTATACGCGGATTGGACAATGCACTCGCTCTTCCAAATCTATTGCTTGCCAAGGTTAGGATAGAATTCTACTTGAGCACATTAGGAGAAACAAAATGGGGCGGGTTAACTAACAAACAAATGCTCAAGTAGGAGCAAAATTACGGGAAAACACACTCACCGGGGTGTGATTCTGATGTGGCGGAAGAAGCTTCCGTTGCGGTGATGCGACGTAAGGCAGATTCTGGGGTGCCCCAGAGATGCGATCCAGGTCAGTAGTACGAAGGAAGAGAGCGGTGCGTGACGATATCTCACACTATGTGAGGCGGTTACTTCTGGAGCGCGACTGCTCCAGGTGGCGCAGTTCAGACTAACCGCGCGTGGCAAGTGGCTGCTCGAAGGCAGCGCGTGAGCCTCTATTGCCTCCGCTTTCCCACCAATGTACCTCGGTCGGGCGTGCTTCTCCTTGGTCGAAAGAATCGCGTCACCTTCTAGACTCCCCCTTTCCACTTTCAGTGTGTACGGAAGGGACATTAGGTCAAAGGTAAGGTAAATTAAAATACACGAATCATTTCCGCGTAACCAGTCTATGTTATGTTAAAATTTCATGCGTAAAATTTAAGCAATAAAATTAACACAACCGATACCGATTAAAAATAAAAATTTACTACAAAAGAAGTAATATTTTAACGGTTAATTTTTCTGTTAAAAAATAACAAATAACTTTTAACAAATAAATAAATTTAACTATTAACACCGTATCTACTATATAGGTCCCATAGCGGTTGTGCCGACACAGACCGACTAATCGACCACGTCCAGATAGCTGCAGACTTCGTGCTACAACAGGTCCCATCCGCAGAGATCGTGATACTTGGTGACACCATGCTAAATGGCTTTGTTCTCGTTTAACCGACCATGCGGGTAGATTTGTTTATGACTTTGCTTTGGCATATGATCTGATACAACTGGTTACCTCGCCTACGCAGATCCCAGCTACGGAAGATCATATACCTTCCCTGCTGGACCTTCTAATGACTGACTTCAACTGACTTTGTGTAGAGAACCGGAGAGCCTTTTTACTGTAAACGGGGCATTCCATCTCAGTTCGCACGGGTGACAACGCATCTGCATTTTAATTCACAAACGAGGATAGATGTGGATTTCTATGGGCACACAGCAACCGCTTACCATCAGGTGGAATGTGTGCACGTTTGTCACCCTTACCTATTAAAAAAAAACCTCCGATTGTCTAAATTTAATTAGGTACCTATTGAATAAAACTGTTATTTACGGATTCTATCGCGTTTAATTAAACTTTAATTTATTTTTATTATCCCGACGTTTCGGGTGCTTTGCAGCACCCGTGGTCACGGGGGGACTGAGATGTTTGACGTCCCAATGTCATAGTTAGTCCGGCTACCTTCAGTTTTTGAATATTAATTTTTGGTCCGATTAACGCAAAATGAGTTTATAATATCATGAAGTCTTGCAGTGGTATGCTTGAGTTTGGGTTTATAAATTAGCTGTTTGTAAATTATAGGATCACAAGCAGCTAGTAGTACCCATCCATCTTCTCTATTGAAATTTGGACGTTTTTTAATTTCAATAGCCTCGCGTATCATCCTTGGTAGGAATCGGTGTTATTTTGCGAGGAATTGTGGTTTATCAAATCTAATGTAATGGTGGGGACGATCTTGATCATGTTCGCAGACTGCAGACTTCTCGGAGCGTCGGTGCTTCACGTCAGCTATATGTTCCTTGACGCGGGTTTTAATAGATCTTTTTGTTTGACCTATGTAAGAGATACCACATTCACAATCTAGCTTGTACACACCTGCATATTGTAGAGGAATATTGCATTTGATGGATGGTAAAAACTGACTAATCTTCCTCGGCGGCTTGTAGTATGTTTTAATGGATGCTCGCTTCAAGATGTAGCCAATCTTATAAACCCAAACCCAAGCATACCACTGCAAGACTTCATGATACTATAAGCTCATTTTGCGTTAATCGGACCAAAAATAATATTCAAAAACTGAAGGTAGCCGGACTAACTATGACATTGGGACGTCAAACATCTCAGTCCCCCGTGACCACGGGTGCTATAAAGCACCCGAAACGTCGGGATAATAAAAATAAATTAAAGTTTAATTAAACGTGATAGAATCCGTAAATAATAGTTTTATTCAATGTGTAGTGTTCGCGTAAATTTAAAAAATCATTAGGTATCTATTTTATTTATATGTGTGTTTTTCGAATGTGGCGATAAAATGATATTTATTTATTTATATAACTTTTTTCCACAGAAGATACAAGTAAAATGATAATTTTACTCACACCAAAACACTTTTCGTTTTTTTTCTGTAAAGAGTTATCAAATTGATCATGTTTACATTCATTTTTAAATCGTCACCAATACAGCCAAGCTAACATAGATTTTTTGTCGTCAAATTTGCTTTTATTCGGCAAACATCAGTTCAATTACAGAGGCGGTAATTGTATCTGTTGTTGTTCCCGCACTTTCCAATTTAGCTTCGAAGCGATTTCATTTTGGCAAACAAAGGACCAGGATTAAGACTTCGTTTTTCGAGGACTGAAAGCGCTCTATTTTGTACATTTAGTTTGTTGAATGATAAATGTTTACAACATCTACCATACATGGATAAGAATTTCTGGTGCTTCATTCAGAAACTTAATTACTTATTGTGAGCGTAAGGTTTACAAATGCATATATTATAGAGTGTAAAAAGTGAAAATGTTCTGAGGGCTGTATTTGAGTCTGTTCGTCATGCCGTTAATAAAGTCGGCTCCTTTGTGGCTGTTTTAGCATTACGATGTTAGGCTGTTTGTCAAGTATTTAGTAGCATATTAATCCAATGCCTTTATGCTGCCCTTTTTGATACTTTAATTAATATTTACTGTAACTTACTGGTATAGTAAAATAAAGTTACAGCCTACAACGTACCCACCGATGGGCTTCGACTGCTCTCATTATGAGAATTACGGGGCAGTTTTATTAAGTTTAATGAGTCCTAGAGGTTTCGTAGTGGTCGTAGCAACCCGGTTTGATCCCCGTAAGCACTAATGAAATATTGAATTGAAAATTTAAATGATATTTACCTCGTGTTCGGCGGTGAAGGTAAACATCGTGAGGAAACCTGCATGTCTGAGAAATTAAAAAATATAATATTATAAATTTAAAATTAATATTAGTATTATAACTATTGAAATTTTTAATTTGTGGGCATTGAAAAACTTTGCCTTCTTTATTTTAGCGTAAAAACAAGCACACACTAGTACACTTTATCGTACTTAAAGTTTTGCTACAATTCCACACACGATTTCAGTGTTGGCCTAGATGGTAAATCGCAATGCCTTACCGTAACAAAAGCCTATCACTCTAGCACTGAAAACACCCATTATGTAATCGGACGGAAAGATAGACGCCAGCAAATACTTTTTTTATAAGCAAGCCCGTTAGTTTGAATGCTTAGAATATCGAAAACAAAGACATGATATCTGATAACTGGCCCTAAATCTATGCTCGCTTAAGAATGAAAATGCAGATACGTTGTCAGCTCTAACAAATGGATTAAATAGAATGACTTGTTAATATTATAATTCTATCCGGTACATTGCAGTAGTAACATTAATGTTGTTATACCGCGAAAACGTGGTCTTGCCTTGGTCGAACCAATCCAATCATGGCGTGGCCATACAACAGCAGAATGGCACGTTAAAATTTCTTACACTATGCTAATAATACAAATAATAATGTTCTATAGACCGAATTTCGGTCACGTTGGCCCGTCTTAACGGAGACTAACCATTTGCGTAGGACAGACTTTATCTCATAGTCTAATGTAATGAAAATCCCAAAGGAGAGAAACACGTGAGTTCTAATACACGGGGATGAAACACCGCCAAATTTTTGATTCCGTGGTGCCACTGAGAATTTCTTGACAAAAGAACCCAATAACTGATTTTGGCCCGATTCAGGAACCCAGACCTACACGATCAATAGCCGTACTTATGACCAACGATGATTTATAGCACAAGACCAGCGAGGCATTGATTGCCTTAAAAAGTTCATTTACTTCGTTTCACAACATTATTGTTCATGCAAAAAATTCTATTTTATTCAAAGACAATTTTAGTTAGATGCCCGAAAAGTATTTCAAAGTAATATGGTAAGTTGGGCTTTTGAGTACAAATTATGCAAATCCTATAAAATTTTGATGGTTGCGCAAAAAAAAAAACAACTTTAGCCGCGTTGTGTTCAAAATTAACCTTTTTTATGTAAGTCAATCGACCTTTTTGCGCAAATGCAGCCAGTTTTTCGACTTTACAAAAAGCTTAACGCAAATATAAATTCTAATAACTTATAAACACATCACTTAATTCTAAATACTAAAAAAAATACGTAATTAATTGGTTCATAAAGTAATGTTTATAGCAGTCAGACTTTTTATCAGACATTGGTTTGGACTACTAGCCCTTTAGTTACACACATAGTATTTTGGTTATACACATTAAATTTAAAATATTTATAAACAGTTTTGTATCGATGAAGTGTAAATATATGAACATTTAGAGAAGTTTTGTCTCACTTGCACCTTCCATTAGTAATACTTTAACGCAATCAACTTCTTTTCCTTCTCGCTTTGTACAACAGATAATTGTAAACACAATAGCAAATGCTACTGAAGTGGAGAACATACAGAAGCAACTTGAAGAATGCTGGACCCGTAAGATGACAGAATTTAAAAGCAGATTAAAAGCTGCGTCTACTCCAACTAATTCCATCCTCATTCAATTACGCAATGAGTTTTATAGTGTGAACACTTGATGGGAATATTTATTTCAAACTGCCCAGTAATGAAAGGGCGAAGATCTCCTCGGAGGAAAATTGGATATTCTTATTAAAAAATTTCCTGCAATTAGTTTTTCGGCTACTTCTGGTTTGCTTTCTGTAGATATTGACGCTAGAGCTGGGCTAGATTGGGGAAGGACCACGCTCCTGCGCTACCTGCGTAAAATTGCAACTTAACAACGCTGTTGTGTTTCGTATGGTGAGTGTAGAGAACTGGAGACCCTTTTCACTGTAAATAAAACATTTTATATTAGTTCTTACGAGTGACAACGCATCTGCATTTTGATTCGTAAACGAGGATAGATGTAGATGTCTATGACTCACAGTAATCACTTACCAGCAGGGGGACTGTGTGCTTGTTTGGCATCCTTATTCTATGAAACCCTTGCACTTTTAATTCTGCTGCCTGGAACTAGTTAGTGATATTATGATTGTACATTTTTAAATAAATTGCTAGAGCGCGTTTGCGTGGTCTGTCTGTGTGCATCGCATGCAGTTGACGTTAGTCTTTGAAGAGAGAGAATATAACAACATTGCTATATCCCCTTTACGTTAAACGCCGCCATTGGTAGGACCCCTTTTTTGTTTTGGAGTCCCTTTGGGTACAACCCTCTTACTTATTTTGCTATCAAATAGCAGTGCCAGCATTGCAGTATTCCTGTCAGAAGGGTGTAGAGAACATTGTAAATTGCTTAATCGTGATGGTTATACCGCATTCAATCGATGACCCAGAGCATGTCCCATAGGTAGTCGCCTTTTGTGACACCTATGCGACGAAAAAATTATGAATTACCTTAGCCACCACTTCAAGACATAAAATATGTTCGGGTTAGATCAAATTTATTCGCGGTAGTGCCACGCATCATAGATGTACTGCGAATGGTTCGGTTCAACCGGGAAAGGACCACGCTCTCATAGTATACCAGCGTGAAGTAGCAGATCATTGGTGCTGAGTTTCGTATAGAGAGTGTAGAGAACTGGAGATCTTTACTGGAAACGAGGCATTTCTTCTTAATTTTGAAGGGTGACGAGCATCTGCATTTTGATTCTTAATGAGAGATAGACGTAAATGTCTAGGGGCCATAGCATTCACTTATCAGGTGGGCTGCGTGCTCATTTGTCACCCTTATTTTATAAAAAAATCAAACTGAAAATTTGCTAAAAATACATATACTGATACCATTTAGAACATAATATGTAAGTAGTTTTAACAAATGAATATAAACTCCTTGCTATTATCACTTCACATTTGCTTTCAGTTGAAAGACTGCGTGGTAAAAATAAAACGCAGTGATCAGAGAACACAATTACTCTCTACTGAGAGGTAGTGATTAAATATGTTTACATTATAAATTAACACGAAATTTATAACAAATAACAATAAATATTTTGAACTTGAATTTGGTTAAAAGATTAATCGTCAACAATTATTGTACAACAACAAACAATTGTAACCTGAACATCAAATGACAGATATTTCATGAGAAACTGTAAAAATAAAATTAAATCGGAATATTCCTTCCCTGTTACCTCGAGCAGCCAGTACAAATTTATGTGGAGAATATTCACGTACTGGAGCACTGTGTAACCGTTGTTTATTATAACACACAGTTGCCGTACGTGATGGGTATAGACTACGAGAGTCGGGGCGCCATGCTGCCGCCGCAGGTCAATATATCAGAACGAGCCTATGTTCCTATTACAATGCTGACGTTTAGGTAAGCATATAATGTCTAAATTATTTTACAGTAGTCAACTAATTCAGGCGCAATATGATACACATATATACATAAATACTCAAGCCTGTCAACCAGAGAGGTAGGTAGAGACCACGGACTTCCATTTGGCAAGATCCTGATACACCTCTCTCACCTCCTTTAAACCTTCAAGCGCCATAAAAATCCCTTGCATTTGCATGTGCCCGGTAAACCCCGAGCGGTCGAATGCGACCGCACCTACCCACCACATTTAAAACCATTAAAACTTGTATTTAGAGACTACTTTTCTATGAAGAAGTTTAGTATTACAAAATCTATACAAAATTCTCTATCTTGGGGTCTAAACAAAAGTCAGGTTTTACTTCATTACAAAAATATTTTATTGTATTTTGATAACAAAAAAAATATACCAAGCAAATGTCAGCAGCGTGAAAATCACGACTATTTAATATATATTACTCGAAATTATTTACGTAAAAAGATAAATTATATTCACACAAAAACTTTCGTTACATTTTATAATAAAACACTAGGAATATCCAAAAATCAACACAATAATATTCGTAAACAATTCGGAAATAACGGGTTTTTTATTGTATTAGAGGATAGAGTATTTCATATTGATTATATAATACAAACTTCTTCATAGAAAAGTAGTCTCTATTTATAAGATTTTATGGGTTAAAGTGCTGTGGGTGGGTGTGACCTCACGAGACCGCTAGGGATTTGGCGAAATATGAGATATTGAATTGATTTATGAAAGATGATAATGAATTGAGACTAAATAAACACAAAATTAACCAAGTGCTTGGCGGTCAAGGAAAGCATGCGTGCATTCATTTCTAAGAAGTAAAATTATGTTGTAGCCATTGTGAAAACCGGCAACATTCCTTGGATCAGCTCGTCGGGCTAACTGTTCCATGCATAATGATTTCTTAAATTTATGCGAACACTACACATTGAATAAAACTATTATTTACTTCGAATTCGCTAATTACCAACATGTATCAAACCGCCGAGGTTGTATGGGTTACCGAAGATGCACAAACCAAACGCTCCACTACGTCCCATAGTGAGCCAGATCGATTCACCAACTTATAAGCCGGCACAATACTTAGCAAAAATACTATCACCACTGAGAGGGCATACCAGAGCACACAAAGGATTCATACCATTTTGTGAGTGAGATAAAAGATCTACAACTCGCTGACAATGAAACTATGGTCAGTTTTGATGTTCAGTCACTATTTACATGCCTACCTATTGTTGACTGCATCTCAATTGTAACTAGGAAGCTAGAAGAAAATAACACGCCTCAAGAATATGCAACATTACTTGAACACTGCCTCACATCTGGCTATCTATTATGGAAGGAGGAGTTCTACAAGCAAGTAGATGGTGTGGCGATGGGCTCACCTGTGTCTCCCATAGTTGCCGACATATTCGTGGAGGACTTCGAGGAGAAAGCCCTTCTTACTGCTCCTGTAAATCCAAGGTTCTACAAGCGGTACGTAGACGACACTTTCAAAAATTTACCATCTCCATAAACTCTAAAATACAATTCACAATGAAATCATGGAAGACGGCTTACGTCCACCCGATCCCTAAAAAAGACGTCCGCTCAGACCCGTCCAACTACCGGTCAATCGCCATCACCTCCTTGTTCTCCAAAACAATGGAGTCCATTGTAAACTGCCAGCTCATGAGGTACTTTGAGGATCACCAGCTGATTAGTGACCGTTTTCGCCGTGGTCAGTCAGCTGGTGATCTTCTGGTCTACCTCACACACAGATGGGCGGAGGCAGTAGAGTTCAAGGGGGAGGCATTGGCCGTTAGTTTGGACATTGCGAAGGCCTTCGATCGGGTTTGGCACAAAGCGCTTCTTTCGAAGCTCCCTTCCTATGGGCTTCCCGAGAAATTGTGCGATTGGATCACCAGCTTTCTTGCAAATCGGAGCATCAAGGTCGTTGTAGACGGTGCAAGCTCCGATTGCAAGCCTATTAATGCTGGTGTTCCACAGGGCTGCGTGCTATCGCCAACGCTGTTTCTTCTGCATATCATTGATATGTTGCATACCCGTAACATTCATTGCTATGCAGATGACAGCACTGGTGATGCTCTTTACACCGGCCGAGCCAATATTTCTCGGGAAAACGTCTCCGAGTGCCGGGACAAACTTGTGTCTGAAGTCGAGTCTTTGCTGAACAGAGTCTAGGATTGGGGACGACTAAATCTAGTCCAGTTTAACCCCCAGAAGACACAAGTTTGCGCGTTAACCGCTAAAAAGAACCCCTTTGTCGTATCCCCTCAGTTTCAAGGCACTCCCTTTGTTGCCAGCCAGTATCGGAATCCTCGGCGTCGACATATCGAGTGACGTGCAGTTTCGTGGTCACTTGGAAGGGAAGGCCAAATTGGCCTCTAAAAAGCTTGGCGTGTTCAGCAGAGCGGGACAGTATTTCATGCCGGCACAGCGCCTGCAACTTTACAAGGCGCAGGTTCGGCCGCACATGGAATACTGTTTCCATCTCTGGGCTGGGGCTTCCCAGTACCAGCTCCTTCCACTTGACCGCATCCAGCGCAGAGCGGCTCGAATCGTCGACGACCAAGTGCTTTCCGATCGGCTCGATTCACTGGCACTGCGAAGAGATGTTGCATATCTTTGCTTATTTTATCGCATCTATCACGGGGAGTGCTCTGAGGAATTGTTCGGATTAATCCCAGCCGCCAAATTTCGTGAACGCACTACACGGCAAACGTCCCGATACCATCCACACCATCTGGATGCTTGGCGGTCCACCACTGTACGTTTCACAAGGAGTTTTCTTCCACGTACAACCTCTCTGTGGAATAGTTTACCACCGGCGATTTTTCCGGACCGATACGACCTGGGGACCTTCAAGAAAAGAGCTTACTCCTTTCTAAAGGGCCGGCAACGCACCCGCAATTCTCCTGGTGTTGCGGTTGATCATGGGCGGCGGTAGTCACTTAACATCAGGTGAGCCGCATGCTCGTTTGCCCCCTCTTCTATAAAAAAAAAGTTAGAGGCAAATAATTCTTTGGCCTTCCTAGATGTTTTAGTCATCCGAAATCCTGATAACACTATTGGTCACACTTTGTATAGAAAAAAGACCCATACCAACTGATATCTAAATGGTGAATCTCGACATCATCCTTCACAGTTAGCTACCGTGGGTAAATCTTTGTTTCAGAGAGCACGAGGGATCTGTGACAGAAAACATCTGGCCGCCAAGTTTCAGATGTCAAGCAAGTATTGCAAGAGAACAAGCTTCGGGTCCTGCGCCTACGTCACAGTGAACGAGTGAAGCCGGCCACAGTCGAGCACGCGCCTGCTGTACTACCGTATGTTAGAGGAGTCACAGACAAGATTGGCTACATCTTGAAGCGAGCGTTCATTAAAACATTCTACAAGCCGCCGAAGAAGATTAGTCAATTTTTACCATCCATCAAATGCAATATTCCTGTACAAGATGCAGGTGTGTACAAGCTAGATTGTGAGTGTGGTCTCTCTTACATAGGTCAAACAAAAAGATCTATTAAAACCCGCGTGAGGGAACATATAGCTGACGTGAAGCACCGACGCTCCGGGAAGTCTGCAGTCTGCGAACATGTTCAAGATCGTCCCCACCATTTAATGAGATTTGAGAAACCACAAATCCTGGCAAAAGAACACCGATTCCTACCAAGGATGATACGCGAGGCTATTGAAATTAAAAAAACATCCAAATTTCAATACAGAAGATGGTGGGTGCTGCCAGCTGCTTGGGATCCTATAATTTACAAAATTAAACCCAAACCCAAGTATACCACTGCAATACTTCATGATACTATAAGCTCATTTTGTGTAAATCGAACCAAAAATTAATATTCAAAAACTGAAGGTAGCCGGACTAACTATGACATTGGGACGTCAAACATCTCAGTCCCCCCTGTGACCACGGGTGCTGTAAAGCACCCGAAACGTCGGGATAATAAAAATAAATTAATTTAAAGTTAAATTAAATACGATAAAATCCGTAAATAATAGTTTTATTCAACGTTCCATGCATTTTTATATTCCGGACGCTTTCAGTGCTTTGCATTTGTCATCATAGACAATTAACGTCAACCCTCACATGTTTACATGTGTACCACATTCCCTGCAAATTGAGTGTATTATAAGAAAAATAAATTCATATCTTGAAAATACTTCAAAACAATATATTTAAATTTGTATCATATATTTTACGAGTTACGCATTAGGGTCCCCGTGTAGTAAAGGTGTAAGTGAATATACTGCCCCATATCACACTGTGGATGTCGTTGAAGGCGACATCCTGAAAATAACTGAAAATAATAAAACAACTACGATTGCAAACCCGCCTGCCAAATGCGGCAACTGCAGCAAATATCCTCTCAATGAGAAAATCTATGGGGAGTCCTATGTTGAGCGGGGCAATAATAGGTTGTAATGAATGATTAAAAATTTATATCATAAAACTGGCGACGGGTGGTTTCTGAATCTAAATAGCAGTGCCACCTACCGGGTCCAAATATGAATTTATCATTATATATCATTCAAATACATACAAAAAATTCATTAAAATCGGTCGGGCCGTTTTTTACTTTTAGCAAGACTGACGTACAGCAATTGATTTTTCGTACAGAATATAAAACATGAGTATTATATTTTTGTCTTTTAAATAACAAATTTTATTGATATTTAAAATGTTTTTAGGGTACGATCGCCATGCACAGAAAAGAAGCGCAGAAATATTGGTTACTATGCAATTAAACATTTCCGCACCAGATCGAGCTCATTAAGACGTCAAGCTTGTTTTTCAAAAGGAATAAAATTTGCTTAAAAGGTTAGTAACCCTATTTTGTTCTTACTTATTTCTTACAACAAAATTGTGAAAAAGAGATACCTCTTATAAACTATCTTGGTATTGTAATTTCTTATATTTTATAGTTAAGTGATAAACAAGCTTACTGCCCAAGTGACGGTAAGTGAATCCTAAACTAGCTAGCTGTTCAGGCACTACTATTTGTGGCAGAAATAACAAAGGGAGTAGTCCTACTCAGATTTACTCCTAGACAGAAAAAGAGTCGTTGCCATCTTCGCATGTATAAGTATAAAGATATAAGTTATAGCTAACTGGGTAAAACCAAATTGGTTATATAATTGTATAATATTTAAATAACTGTTGTGTATAAGGCATATTGTATGTTTTTGCAATTAAAGTTAAGTTAAAGTTACAGTCTATATACGTCCCACTGCTGGGCACAGGCCTCCTCTCATTTCTGAGAGGGTTTTTCGGGGCAAATAATAGTCCGCCACGCTGCCCCAATGCGTGTTGGCGAACTTCACATGTCATCGAAATATTTTTTTTCTTATTTCTCAGACATGCAGGTTTCCTCACGATGTTTTCCTTCACCGCCGATTACGTGGTAAATCAGCACTTAAAATTGCAATTAAAAATTTCATTGCTGCCGGCGGGGATCGAACCCGGTTTGCTCCCGTATTGTAAAATTTACAGCGAGCGCTAACCATTTGAGCTACCACGGCTCATTTTGCACATTTTGCAATTAATCAATATTAAAACAGTTTCTATTTGAACATCTATTTTCTATTTTTATTATTCATACGTTCTCTATACCTAGTTGCATCTATAGCTTTATGCTTTTTCTATAGCTTTTTCCTGCGGTTTTTCTGTATTAAAATTTGAGTTCAATTCTTAGTATGTCAGTGTGTCATTCTGTCTATCTGTCACAAACGTTAAAAGACTTAATAATTTTCGGTTCCTACCGTGAATTTTTAATGTAAGTATAAAACATTGAAGTAATATGTACTTACGTACTAGAACAGCTATCTCAAACAAAAAAATGTGCGCTACTCTGTGTTCGCGCGGTTAGTTTTTTTATCATAGAATAAATATACTAGGTAGAATGATCCGTAGGTAATAGTAGATTGTGTTGTTAAATAGGTAAATTATATCGACAACAATATTTAAATTTTGTCCTATATTTTGTATATTATATTTGCTTATTTAATATAATATTACATAATATTATATCACAATTACATTTTAATGATATTTTTATCTGAATATTTTAAAAGGTCTATCTATGTCAAATATCAAAAAAACATACTACGTGTATGTTTAACAAAACTTATGAACATAACATTTAAATTACAATATATTTATTTAAATTAGAATAAGAGTCGTTCATAAATGCTGGACATTCGAGAGTTAAAAATGGACGAATTTATTCCACTTTGATTTTGAAGTGGAAATCTAAAAATGAAATAAAAGATTTAAACATAAAAAATAGCATAATTATGATAATTTATATAATATGTTTACTACAAAAAAATGTGTACAATAATATATTCATCCTATTCTTAAGTACCCACAGAAATGTCGCATCTAAACATATTAATTTCATAATTTATATTCCATGACACGAGATGGCGTCTTAGGAATAATTTGTTTTATTGTTAATCTATAATACTTTTTTATTGATTAAGTATGTTATAAACCGATGAAAAGTAATTCCTTGGTTTTTACTGACATATATTGATTTATTTGTGCAATATCTAAGTACACACGACGGCATATTTTTATCAAGAGATTTTTTTAAATCACCACAACACGTGACAACTCTACAAGCGCCTAGCGAGTGACTGATTAAAGTGCGGTGTATGCACCGCAGTTGAGTGGAACAGAGTAGCTGTATGCAGTGTCGCCTCTAGTACGTAGTACATTATAGCTCAATGGTATAAAATCTATTTTTTTCACCCACAGCACCAACCAAAAACAGACAGACGTGCCAAGAAAGATTATGGATAATGTTAAATTGAATCCAGTAATGTAGCGAAAACTTTTAAAGTATTGATTTTGTATAACGATGGAAATACTTAACGACAAAAATATGGAAAACTCAGAAAATGTGGGAAAATTGCCATTTATTTTTAAGATTTATCCATTCCAATTATTTTTTAATATATGCAGTAAATTATTTCAATTTGAAATGAGCTGCTGAAAACTGGCTAAGTTCCATTCATCCCCCTCGATAAATCACTTTCCAACAACCAATAGGTATACTAAAATGGCATGAAGCAATAAAAAGACGAACTTCTCCGGGAAATACTTTGTCTGGCAATAATAATAACAATAAATTTCCGACTCTGCCGAGTAGCATTGCCTGAATGAGGGTGTTCCTATAACTGAAACGCTTATTCAGAATAGCTTACGACGTTCAAATCGTGTCATATCTGGATGAAATTATCCGATACCGCAATCGACTTGATTTATGTTATTCATAAGGTTTTATCTGAATAATAGTTGTTGTTGCGGGGGCTTTTATACGTTATGCAAAAAAGCCACTATAACTATGATAAAAAATTGTTAGATGTAAAATTTTTACACTATATATTTCCTTCCGATATTTCCTGTATTGAGTGTATTTTTTTCCACAAAATGCATCTAATACTGATATGAGAAAAATTGCGTACGGTAACTTTTTTGAAATATGGTATAAAAATAAGATAACTCCATTAAAAGTAAAATTTCATAGTAATTTAAACACACGGTAAGCAAGCCATGGATAATATTATGTCAGCAAAGGTGTTCGCCATTTCATTTTTATAGAAGATTCAGAATAATTATTTTATATCAATTTATAATATACTCGTAGTGGGATTCATAATATTCACGATATTTTGTTTAATATTATGACGTTTTACCTTATATATTCTTGTTTTATTATTATTTTTACATTTATATATTAAATTATTATCGGTTAAAATTCTCTATTACTGAATTTCACAAAACTGATGATACTCTCAATCTTATTCACTATACAATTCACTCCCTCGCATTCTTTATTAGCATGTAGACGATTTTGTAGACGCAACAGGATATTTTGCGAGGGATGAAGATGAATTGTGAGGGCAAGACAAAAATTATAAAATTAAAGATTCTAATTATACTGTTCGCAATACTTCCGTCAATCTTAAGGTTTGAACAGGTGCTGGAGATAGGGGCTTTTAATTTGCTATTCGTACTATATTATTTCAAAAGAAAGCATATAGCGATAAATTAAGAATAAGAAGCTCAGTAATATTTTACTAAGTTAAATAATATCATTTATTTTATTGATTAGGTACTTAAAAAGTTAAATGCGAGGTACATAAGATGAAATCTTACATATCTCTTTAATAAAAAACCACTGAAAATGCAACTGATATATAAATATGTATAACCAATTGATGGCTTGGTAATGCAGTTGTTAAACACACACGCAGATCGAAATCCCATGCGGAATTGTATGTTCTGCTAATAATTGTCCTGAGCCTAGATGTTTGTCCATGTGAAAGGCCTAGGGAGAAAATTCCCGTAAAGGATTTTTAAAATATATAAAAATAACAAAAGCTATAAAAATACATCAAAATTTGAAAGGGATATAAAAATCACTAATAGATAGTTGGTAGAACTTATTAGTTTATGTAATTCTCCTTTATATGTATTTTTCTAATTTTAATAACGAGTAAATTATTATTAGATAAACCTTTTCAACCTTAGTGTATTACTATTATAGAGTAAATTTAAATAAAGAACATGTTATATTATGTGCTTATAAAGATAATTCCTTCCTCCGCTAGAAGTTCCGCTAAAAATGTTATGATATCCGTGCATAAATAACGTTGTTGGTCAAATTTTATATATTAAAGAAAAGGAGTAGAAAATTTTTGTCTCAAGGATAGCGATATATTTGACGAATGAATTCCCGTTCTAAATTTTTGTTTGCCCAGTCTGTCGTCTCGACTTTAATCGTAGCAACTCGTAATGTTTCCCGCTACATGATCCTTTAAAGCAGACAATCAGGGGGTGGTATTTAAGAAAACGTTGAATCCTGCGTGCGTACCTGCGTTTATTGCTATTACACCATAATTCTCTCTTTCCCTCCGCATTTGAAGAAAGTTTTTCTATTATACCTTATGTTTAATTTAGTGGGTTTCATCTAATATCATTACGTGTAGGTACGCTAACGTAGGCTACGTTCTACGTTCAACAAATTCGTAGAACGTAGCCTACGTTAGGTAGAGACGTGATGAATTTTTGAAATGGGATCGTTTTGTGCTCATTCATTCTTACTAAGCCAGTCGCAATATTTATAGCACAGGAAATGATGCGGCTTCAAGTCAAGATTGAGGTAGTGATTTGGCTTTTAATAATTGTTTAAATGTACGTAGCTGTCCACCGCGAGTTCGAGCCCGTAGATTTTTTTACCATTAGATTTCATGGGTTTTAATTTTTTTGCGTGGAAAACCAATTATTTTTAAAGTACCTGGTCGACCGAGCTTTGTAACATACTGTCAAAATTTACCTTCTTATTCTAAAGATATTATAGCAGTTTTTCATTGCCTAAAAACACGGACAAAAGACATTTTCTAAAAATAAATCCTAGCTAGATCGATTTATTATCCCCGAAACTCCCTGGAAACTAAATGTTATGAAAATCGTTGGAGCCGTTTCCGAGATCCCGATTATATATATATATATATATATATATATATGTATATATATATATATATATATATATATATATATATATATATATATATATATATATATATATATATATGTGTGTATATACAATAATTATAAAATAGGATAAATTTAGCCTAAGTTACTCCTTATAACATCAGCTAACTGCTGGTGAAAGTCCCGTCAGAATCGGTCTAGCGATTTCGGTGATTAGCCAGAAAAAACAGACATACAGAAATTTCAAAAATTGCTTTTCTTTAAATATACGTACCGTATATATTTTCACATGCATTTAGTAAAAGTCTTTTATTTCGACATTACACACAGACACCACAATTTTATTTATTTGTATAGATTTTGAGCTACACGTAAAAAAATAGTTTGTTGCTAAATAACTGAAGACTTGAATTTTTGTCACTTTTCACTTGTCACACTCCTACATCATTAGGGTTCCGTAGTCAACTAAGAATCCTTATAGTTTCGCCATGTCTGTCTGTCCGTCTGTCCGTCCTCGCTTAATCTCTGTAACCGTTAGTACTAGGAAGCTGAAATTTGGTACCAATATGTGTATCAATCACGCCGACAAAGTGGTTAAATAAAAATTGGAAAAAAATGTTTTATTAGGGTAGCCCCCCTATATGTAAAGTGGGAAGTGATTTTTTTTTTGATTTCAACGTGTGATATATTGTTGGAAAGGTATTTAAAAATGAATAGGGGTTTACTACAATCATTCTTTGATAATGTCAATAATTTCGGAAATAATCGCTCTAACTTTTGAACCATAAGTTTATAAAATATGAAAAAAATCTGAAAAGTAGAACTTTATAAGGACTTTCTAGGAAAATCATTTTGAACTTGGATGGAAACAACAGTACCCACTACCGGGAACAGTTGCAGGAGCGCGGAGCGCTGCTAGAGCGCGAACATAATGGATACCCACCTTTAAAACTCATAAGTGGGAACACTTACTGTGACGGATGGGAAACTACGGAACCCTACACTGAGCGTGGCCCGACACGCTCTTGGCCGGTTATTTATTTTTATTTTTGAACTTCACATCAGGATAAACACTTGTATTTTTCACATTATTTATTTTAAATTATTAATATACTAACAATGAAAAGGTTTTGTTTCAGGGAGTCGTCACGGTTTATCATTATATAAGGCTAAGGTGATCGTATTAATATTACCCCTACATACAGGATTGTCAACAGTGGTGACGTACAAAGAAACCGCACGGTTGGCTGGTGACGCTACGCGAGGTTCAGATGGGGTGTTGTTGGCGGCTGGCGGGTGTGCGGTAGCAGCGTTGGCGTTGCTTGCTGGAGCGGCTGCAGCTGGAACTCTGTACAAACGTGGAAATCTCATCATGATTCGATATAGTAAGATGTTTTTTTGATACATTCTAACTGAAATAACTGTGGTGATTGCAATATAAGAAAACAATCTAACTTAAACTTTTAAATAATGAAATTAATTCGTAATAATGAATTCGTCGCCCCGAAGGGAAGATATTTTATACGTGGTAGAGCCATGCTGCAGCATGTAAATATTAGATGTATAGTTGTAGCACGAATGGGTTGGCTCGACCGGGGAAGTACCACGCTCTCACAGAATACCAGCGTGAAATAGTAGCTTAACGCTGCTGTATTTCGTATGGTGAATGTAGAGAAACGGAGACCCATTTTACTGAAAACGAGGCATTCCATCTTAGTCCTCACGGGTGACAACGCATCTGCATTTTGATTCGTGATCGAGGATAGATGTAGATGTCTATGGGCCACAGCAACCACTTACCATCAGGTCGACTGTGTGCTCGTTTGTCACCCTATCCTATGGAAAAAAAAATAATTATTTCCATTTGGCACGATCCTGACACACCTCTCTCGTTAAAATTATCTCTACATACAGGATTGTCAACAATAGTCATACACAATGAAACAGAACGGTTGCCTTGTACCGCTTCGAGGTCCAAACAAGGTTTTGTTTGCGGCTGGGGTTGTACGGCATAATTGAAACTTAATTATTAATTAGTCATCTTCTGTTACTTTATGATATGCGATGTTTTCATGATACGTATATAAATAATTACTTCATTAATTACTACACTTAATATATATACACTTTATTACTTCATTCAATTGACTTGTGAAACTTTATGCACAATCTATACTATTTGGGTTAAATTAATCTGAGTATCGAATAATGAACATATATTTTCATAAATTTACTAATGTATCTGAAATTGTAGCTTGGTTTTCAATACACTGAAAACAAAAACATGTATATTTAGAGCTATTAAAAGTTTTCCCAGCTGTTGAAATTATGTTTGGTATAAAAATAGCACACAAAGTATGTCACATGCAGGTTATGAAGTATATTGAAAGGTACCCTTGTCTCTAGCGTGGTTGATGGATGATCGCTGGGGAGGCTTTATCGACAGATAATAAATAACGCGGCGAGGTTTAATTGCAGGCTTCCTTTGGTGTTTCACAAAAATAATAGTGACGCAGTGACATATTTAAACAACCTGGATTAATGTTCAATTTTAATGTACCCAAAGGAAATATATATCAGTTTCCATGTCTAATTCACAAAATGAAACCGAAATTAATGAAACGAAGTTATATTTGAATTTAGAAATATAACTTCAACGTCTCTTATTTAGCTTCATTAATGAGTTACTTAAATGATAAAAAAAGAGTAATTGCGTCTATTGTCTGCAGTAGTCGCTCACCATCAGGTATACCGTAAGTTCATTTTGAAAATTTTATAAAAAGTACTTTTTTTAACTACAACGATTTATTTAAATACACGAAGTACGTTTAAGAAGGAAAATTAATCAAATAAGAAGAAGGAACACTCGTTTATTAAAGACATGATTGCTTGACTTTACTTTTCCTGTATCAAATATATTAAGAACTACTAAAATAATGTGAGACTTAACGCCATCTTAACCATTTTCGAATAATATGTACTTAATGAAGAAGATAAGGCGTAACAACATTATGTGAATATAGTCAAACCTTCAAGACAAGACTTAAACAAAATGTTTACGTCCTGTCTTGCAGAACCCAATGTTCAAGAAACAAAAGAAATCAGCAATCATCATATTACTATTCTCTTAATTTAATTCTTTCATACTATAAACGTTAGATGTGTAGGGCGGTCCCGCACTAGATGGAGTGACGACCTGGTAAGAACTGCAGGAAGTCGATGGGTGCAAGTGGCTAAGGACCATTTGTGATGGGATGTAATGATGATGATGATGACGATGATATTTAAAAAACATAAACACACACACACACACACACACACACACACACACACACACACATACATACGCACATTAACGTGTTTATGTGTTTTAATGTGTTATAATTCCATTTGGCACAGAGCCACACTGCAGTTATATTGTGGTTATAGCACGAATGAGTCGACTCGACCGGGGTATGGTCGCGCTCTCACAGGTCTTTTTACTGCAAACGAGGCATTCCATATTAGGGATGACAACGCATTTGCATTTTGATTCTCAATCGAAGCTAAATTTAGATGTCTGTGGGCCACAATATTCATTTACTATCAGGACTGTGTACTGGGTTTATTTTGTCACGCTCATTGAAAAAAACCTCCCCACTACGGAATTGTCATATATTTGTACTTACTTACGTATTTAATTCAAATAATTAAATGGAAAAAAAGTATTTAAGTATACTTTAAATAAACAACAAGAATACATAGTTACAGTACAAAACCATTAAGCCGCAAACCGTTTGTATTGAGTAAACATTTTTATTGAACACATTTGTGGAGCTCTACGATGTATACGATGTATAATATGATTGAATTGTAAAATGGAACATATTAACCAGTTAAAATTATCTTATAAATTTGTAAGAACATGTATGCTCAGTTGTCGTGCATTTAACATTTATATATTGTTGTAGCACCTCCTATACAACCGCTGCGTATGCAAGTCATCAAAACGTCTTGTTAAGACTCGACACACTAGGTCGACCACCCAGTTCAACTGGATCCTATGCCACTATAGCTAGCTTGCATAGTTTCCTTTCGGTGAGTAATTAATAATTTGAGTAATAAATTAATAATCTTACACTTGATTTACAGAACGTAACTAGTATTTGCGATATCGTTACACCTGCAAAAATATCAGATGCGCCAAAAAATTTCGGTTAACAGCGGCTGCTGTAAAAGGGATCTATTGGAAACCGTAAAGGGGATCTATTGGACATAAATAGCTAAGCGTATCGTACATTGACACTGCTCTCTACCGGCGGTCTGGATATTTTGTATCTGACAAAAAAAGAAAATATTATTAAGTAATTTTATGGCAGACGATTTTAAGGCCATTTAGAAATTTCTTATAATAAGGTCTTACGATGCCTTCTGGAAAGAACGAGTTAGTACTACCATAAAAATGGTACACAGACGAGTAATGGTCATGGTGTAAAAAGGGTTACATTTAAACTGCTCATATAGTGTTGTAACATGTAGATAAAATTTTACGAAGTCATAAGGTTCCTTCACGTAGCTGGCTGAAACTGGATCATTGAAACCTGAAACGATAGTTAATTTAAAAAAAAATGGTAGCACAACTTTACTTTTTTAATATTACAATATTTCCATATTCTAACAGTGTTTAATAAACAAAAAATACCCTACAATTTTTTTGGGAACATTTATTTTCCCTGTACCTTAAAGCCCATAAAAAGTCCACTGCTGAACAAAGATTGCCTCATAGGAGGTAGATTCTTCATAACTACCATCCTTGGTTTTCAATAGCAGGTTTTTAATTTTTTTGGTTGTTATTATGAACGCTGCTGCCCATTTCATGGCTTGTTTCCCTCTGAGCAGTCAGCTGGGTGTTATGGCCTATTAACTAGAACTACGAGTACAGGATAGGAGGCATTCCAACTTAGTCCTTAGAGATGACAACGTATCTATGTAGCTTACTTAGTTCGAAGTTGATTGCAGGTATCCACGAGTTGTATTTAGTCACTTACCATTATGTGGGCTGTAATTTTGTACATCTTTCTTCTAAGTTTTATAAAAAAAACATGTTCATCTGTTCTCGATTAGGAATCAAAATTTATATGCATTTTCACCTTTTAGGAGTACTATGAAATAATATATTATATCTCTACCACTAAAACAGGAACTCCGTTTCACTACGCTGACAAATCTTAAAACATCAACAATATGCTGTTTTTAGGGCTGATGTACTTACTGTAAAAGTCCTTAGGTTGGATTCATTCATTCGTGATGCAGTCATTATACAGCCGCCGAGTGGCTCTAGCATGTTAAGATTCTTTCCCTTTTTCATAAATTTCCGTACAAATCCTTATACCGAAATATTTACAAAGTATTTTTAATAAATGAACACTTATTGATATATTTATGCAATATGTTTCCTAATTTATAACTATTTATTCACGCAAAAATATTAAATTAAGAAAACTGTTATAAGAAGGTGTATATAAAGAAAGATTTCAATACCTCATTTTCTTTCTTTCTATCGTTACTAAAGTTCATTAAAATGTGTACCTAACTAGTTTTTCCGAGAAAAACTTATATTATTAGGTCTTTATATAGAAATTTGAGGTTTGTACGGGAGGAATATGAAGTCAATATTTTTGTAAAATATATTTAAGTAGTGAAAGTGTGCACCGTTGTTATCTATGCACTTTTGCCATCTCATAGGCAGTTTATTGATCCCTTTACTAAAAAACCATGAGGGCGAGAATCAATAAATTCTATGAAGGCGGTTTGGACAGCGGCATCGGAGGTGAATTTTTTTCTTGTAAGAAGGTGTCCAAATTCCGGAAAAATGGTAATCTTTTGGAGCAATGTCCGGCGAGTACGATGGATGTCGCAGACATTTCAATTGTAGCTTATCTAACTTAGTGGTTGTTTATTGCGCAGTGTGTGGTCTTGCGTTGTCGTGGAGCAGCAGTAGCCTAGAGCGATTGACCAATCTCAGTTGTTTAGCAGCTAGTTCTTACTCCATGGTTTGCAGGTGCTGACGATAGATATCTGCCGTAATCCTTTGGCCAGATTTTAGAAATCTGTAGTGAACGACACCGGCGCTAATCTACCAAACACTCACAAGTAACTTTTCCTGAGTCAATTTTCGTTTAGAGCAGCATTAGGATAAGTCTTCAGGGTTCATAACCCAAAACCCGATATTCGGTAGGCAAGAATTCTGACCATTAACTTTAGTCAACATAATGTTGTGCTCTAATGCTTATACATTATATTTAATAGAGAAAAATGCAAAATAAACATTTTCATTTTCATACGCTTTAAAGCTGTAAATAATTTTATTCGGAATTTACATTTACATAACATAAGTACTTCTTATTTGACGGTATATATAACATACATATTCTCTTTAATTCCATTGATGGAATGATATTATTATAATGATACTCCCTACAATTTAAGTTAGATCGATCAAAAAACTTTTTAATTGCCAACATACTACAAATATACTTACTACAACGTACTTACAAATATACTTGCTTATACACTTACTTATATACTTGCTTATACACTTACTTATATACTTTCTTATTTACTAACTTATATACTTGCTTATATACTTGCCTATATACTTGCTTATATATTTACTTATATACATACTTATATACTTGCTTATATACTTGCTTATATACTTGCTTATATACTTGCTAATATACTTACTTATATAGTTGCTTAAATACTTGCTTATAATATACTTGCTTACAAACTTGCTTATATACTTATTTTATATACTTGATTATATACTTGCTAATATACTGTTGCGTGAATAAGTCAACGCCATACACTAGCGCCATCTAGTAGCCTAGCCTACAGTCTATAAAATATCACATTATATACTGACATATAGTAGTATAAAATTGGAAGAATATTTTTATTATCTGGGCATATTTTATTTAAATGATTGACCACGTTTTAGTTCTCTATTTTGTTCATTATCTGAAAAAGGCAGCTTCATCTAATAACCGTTTTGTACAAATTACGTTATAAAATTAAGGAAATTTTATTAATATCAAATAAATTTTATTGATTTGATATGGTTTTACAAAAAAGAACTACAAATTTATGTTAGTTTTAAAAGAGGAAAGAATAATTAAAAAAAATAGAAGATAAATTAAGAAAATTTTAGAAAATAACTGAAAGGGCTGTAATTTTTCATCATAAAAAATTCGATACCGACGAGCTTGTAATTATGGTCGCTATGAAAATTTTTCATTAAAACTTGAACAAACGAAGTTCGTTAACCCGTGGCATTTCACTTAGCTAGAAAGCCATTTTCTTTGCTTTGTGAAACTTTAAATTTCCAATAGGTATTTCCGACGCTAGAAAAATTGCAATTTCTCTCTGTATATAAATAGCCCGCGGGAGGCGGCGCGACAAAGTGGCAATATTCTATCTCGACGGGGCTCCTCAAACAAGGGGACATGAAAGAGACATCAATATGTTGTTCATCTGTTGTAAAAAGAGGAAAGTATCAAGTTATTAATTGGAGTGAATTTACGGAAGTTCACCCGGAGCCGTGTTTTTGACAAATTTCGCTTTGATACAGCGATTACTTTCACCTCAACGCTTCGAGCGTCGCCTCTTAAGTGAGTCGATATAAATAATGTCTCAGATGGTTTGCTCTAAAAATTTAGATGCTTTTTTACAATGAGAGATTTAGTATAAAATCTCAAACACGTCGCGAAATATTTTGGAGTTATAAACCATGAGGCCTTCCAACTTAAATGTTTGTGGTACTCCCATTGACTTATATATTACTAGCGTAAGGACCGGGCCGACCGAACAACTAAAACGGACCGGTGCGTTGGGCCTAAATTAGGGCCAACGTGAATCGTTCGTCAGTGGTGCGCGCGCAGGACAGATTTGATTGTCATCTTGTCATAAATATGCCTAGTTGCGTTGTAAATGGATGTTAAAATTAGGATACAAGGAAAAAAAGGAACATAGGATATCTTATCATAGGTAAGCAAACCTTACATTAATTTTGTTATTATTAAATTATTATATAAAAGCATTTTCAACTTATAGTTTTACAGTTAGTGAGCTTAGTTACGTTACCAAGATTACGCCAGGGTTGGATTCAGACCCTCAAAAATATTGTACATGGAAAATAAAATTATTTTATTTTCAAAATATTATTGTTACGAGCTTGAAGTTCGTGACAATAAAAATTGCCGATAGAAATACCAAAATTAACACTTTAATTCACTTTACATTAATTAAAACTTAAAAGACACTAATAATCAAAGGGCTCAAAGGGCTGTACTAAAAGTAATACTTTCACTTCCTTATAGATATTCGACAGAAATGGTATATAAGTTAACTGATGTACTAAGTGTTCGCAAATTATTTATATATCAATGTCTTAGATGCTTTCATAGATGTAGTGTTCCGCAAATACTAAATTAAAAAAGAACTGTACGTATAAATATTCCCAAAGTTAAATCCATATTCGGCAAAAGGAATTATAATTACGTAGCCCCCAAGTTATATAATATTCTAAATAAAACAGTGTGCACAAGAAAGGCTTCAAATCAGACATTTAAAAGTATGTTATATATTTGGCTTAAAGAATGTGACTATGATAAATGTGAAAATTTAATAGCTCCATATGAATAACTTTATGTGCAGTGCAACAAACACGCTACTCACACACACACACACACACACACACGCGCACAAACGCACGCACGCACGCACGCACGCACGCACGCACGCACGCACGCACGCACGCACGCACGCACGCACACACGCACACACGCACACACACACACACACACACACACACACACACACACATTTATATAGTGTATGTGTGTATATATCAACATTTCTCTAATGTATTTTGACACAAAGAGTTACTGAATGGGAAGGAACTGACTCCTGAAATACAGGGTATCCTAGTTTGAGAGTCAGGGCTCAATGATGTTGTATGAAATTATAAGTGTCAAATAAAGAAATTATTATTATTATTGGGATATCTGTATAGTTTCCTCATCTGGTTGGTTTCTATAAATATATAATTATAAATTAAAATTAAAAGATAAATATACATAAATATCAATAAAATAAAATAAATACAAAAAATACACAAATAAATAAAGATACAACCAGATGGAAGCCCTCGGCAGGGGAGACCAAACGGCCGAGGGTCGATGAAACCGACGGACGATGCGGGTGGTATCGAGGACCACTGCCTTCTGCATTTGAGCTCGGAGCGGTCCGTCACGGAGTCCCAGTCGCCTCAAATGACCCGAGAGGCTGACTGGGATTAGCCCATTCGCAGAAACGACTACAGGAATAATGTCGGTCGGCCGACCACCCCACATGTCGGTCACCTCGTGATCCAGGTCCAGATATTTTGTTCGCTTATCTGTTTCGGCTTTCACGAGGTTCTCGTCATACGGAATGGTAATGTCGACCAAAAATATCCTTGACTGTGCCCGGTACATCAGCACAATATCAGGCTTATTCGCAAGAATAGTCCTGTCTGTGATGATGGCCCGGTCCCAGTAGAGCCTGGTGCGGTCATTTTCGAGCACGGCTTCCGGCAAGTACTTGTAATACGGCACTTTCCGGTCCACGAGACCGTATTTCAGAGCGAGCTCCTGGTGTAGAATTCTGGCTACTAGGTTGTGCCTGTGCAAGTACTCAGAGTTAGAAAGCGCCGAACAACCGGAGATGACATGTCTAAGTGACTCCCCGGGATGGCGACAAGCTCGACAGACGTCGACGGTGCCATCCTTTAGGATGTATCTCCGATAGTTGATGGTCTTAATGACCTGATCCTGTATTGCACAGACAAAACCCTCGGTTTCCCCGAAGAGGTCACCGAAACGTAGCCAGTTGAGGGAGGCGACTGTATCTACGAAGGGCTCATGTAGAGCCCTGTAGTACCTCCCGTGGAGCTCCTTCTCCTTCCATACGGTCTCCCGGTCGGAAATGCTAAGCACTGCTGGGTTCTGCCATTGCTCGTTGGCTAAGGATAGAGGGGTAAGCCCTTTATCACTAGAAATGACGTCATTATAGAATGGATCATCCGATCTCGCCAGGAAGTAATGACGGAGGCTGCACACTTTACGATTATGCATGGTGAGCGCGCTCAGAAAGCCACGCCCACCATGCTTTCGCGGCAAGTACAGCCTCATTACCGACGATCTCGGATGATGCATCCTATGGGACGTCATGGTAGTGCGGAATTTTCTATCCAGGGCGTTAAGTTCAGTCTGACTCCACCTGAGTATGCCAAAGGTATACATAACAGGACAGGTATGACTCAATCGTTATATGCGTGTGTCTTATTCACACCGGACAAAAGGCTATTAAGCACTTTGGTCAAGCGTGCATAAAACACGTCGCAAACTGACAGTTTCATACCAGCCTCATCGATACCGATGTTCTGTGATATACCCAGGTATCGGTATGTTTCAGCCTCGGAAAGGGTCCTTAAGTTGACGGGCATAGATAAATCTATGCCCTCAGAGTTAGCAACCCTTCCCCTTTCAACATGGAGGACCGCACACTTATCCGTCCCCAGCTCCATTTCAATGGAATTGCTAAATTCACAAGTGATTTTTAGCAATTCCATAAGATGGGAGCGACTGGAGGCAAATAACTTGAGGTCATCCATATAGAAAAGATGGGTCACTTTTGTCCCTCCTTTCCGTAGCTGAAATCCTCTCCCGGATCCCTCCAGTAAGGTACTGAGAGGGTTCAGGGAGAGGCAGAACCAGATTGGACTCAGACAATCGCCCTGGAAGATACCCCTCCTTATCTTTATGTGGTTCTCCGCAGCCATCATCCGCTCACCCAGATGACAAAGGATCGTACTCCACTGCCCCATACAGTGCTCGAGGAAGTCTCTCACTGTACAGTCTATCTTGTACAGCTCGAGGACTCTCTTTAGCCATGTATGGGGCACCGAGTCGAATGCCTTTCTGTAGTCTATACAGGCGGCGGAGAAGTTCCGACGGTTGCGTTACGATACCCACAGGATAACATGGGTAGTGGATATTCGTAGGCCGCCACTACACGGCTTCATATAAGATCAAAAATACAATGTTCCATGTTTTTGTATTGACGTTGCTTCATCCAAAGCACGCGTTGCCGTAGGCATTAGGCCTAACAAACAAAGCGAAATCATTAAAAGTTGCTTCAACCCAGATAAGGTTTTTTCTAGGAGATAATTCTTTAAAAATAAACAGTATAACTTTAAAAGTACTACAGTGAACTAACTATCGAATTTTTGCATATAATATAAATTAACAAAAAGTTCAATTACATTATTGCGAAACCTTTGAAAAAGACTATAATTTTAAAACAATTCACAACCTTTATAGTTAAATACTCCATCTCCAAAACGGTCGGTGCTTTATTAATTAAAAACTCGTCACCCGTTAAAACGGATGAAATTCATGCAACCCGATGAACTGACGGCAAATTTTGAATCAACTAAATAAATTCCATTCGTCACCCGTCCTCGATCAATTCCAATTAATACTATTAAATCCATTTCAAAACAAAGTTTTTTTATGGGATAGAGCTTGTAGCAGTTATAATCAAAATCAAACTTGAATTTGTAAGATTATACATATTTCGAAAAAATAAAAAGTTCGCAAACACGAGGTCTTGCCCAGATGTGGAGTGAGGTTAGTCTGCTACTGGCGTATTTACCGTATGTACCGTATTTGTCAAGCTTATTCGACGAATTTGTAATTGCCTTGACATGGTTTCTGTGCCGCGTGTTTCATTAGATTTTTTTGTTGTGCTTTTCACCCGACTGCCAAGTAATTAAGGGTTATGTTTTTCGCGTATCTTGTATGTATGTTTGTAAATTTCTTTATTACCTCGGATCTTCTAAATAGCTGAATGGATTTTGACAAATAGGGCATTGTTAAATTCGTTTTAAAAACGCAAGTGTTCTTATATAGCTGATAAAAAATATTTCGGATTTTTTAGGGTCTTAATCGACACGCATTGCAAGCAGTTTGGGGAAGGCAGTACCAAACGTCTCACAGCTTCAGCTAGTTGCTCCCTGTCAACGATATGATCATTTTATAGTGTAGTGTGAGTAGTAAAACTGATTATTACATTTCGTTATTACGTATACACAAATTATTAACTATAAAATATTGTAGTTTTAAGTTTCTATATAATTATGGTAACATTGTGCGCAAATATAACAGTTATACTACAAGTACAGCGTTGTAATGTGCGGTGTGTAGTTTTTCGATAAACCAAGGAAATAATAAAGATGTACAAACGAAATAATTCCCAGTATTTCTCGCGACAAAACCGCTCGTATTTAGGCTATTAAGCGATCTTTACGATTCCAGCAACACTGTACTTTGTGACCATAGTAGACCGCTGGAAGTACTTGGTAAGTTTCAGAAAAAAATCTTACATTGTTTAAAGAAAAAAATACACGTTATATTATTAAATACTGCACATGCACACGCACACTCACACGCATACACACACGCACACGCTCACGAACACATAACCTCGCACGCACCCCCCGCACCCTGTCACACACAGACATATAGACAAGATAGCAAAAGTAGCCAGAATAGCTGCCTAGGACCTCAAAACATCGAGATCTGATGAGAAATCGATTTTCGAAAATCGGGGTAAAAACAATAGTTTTTAGATGTTCATTTATTTTAGAAAATCATTGATTTTCACTACGGAAAGTTAAAAATAGATAAGATGTGAAAATTAACCATGTGTAGAGTCTAGAAGAATATCACATATAATACTTGTATATCACATACAATACTTGTATAATAATAACATAAAGGTATATTTGTAATTTACTATAATTTAAGTGCATTATTAAACGTTCAATATCTGAGTTTTCATTACCATTTCGTTGCTTTTTGCTTGTTGCTACGGTTATAAGTAAAATTAAAGTCAACAATTGCTGTACTCAAATGTAACAAATAAAACATTTACTACTATTTTTTTTTTGTTTCCCTTAGTAGTAAATTTATTAAAGTGATTAAAAATATTTAATTACGATCTATGTAGATTGAATGGTCCAATAAAGTCATAGTAGCTGCCTAAGAAGTACCCTATCAATCAGTCTCAACGAGCGTATTGTGGATTTTTTTTTGTCGTGAAAGTAATTAAAGTCCATCAAGAAATTTTATATTACACTTCCTCAAGCTTTTGTTTTATTATAAATTCACGTTTTACACCGATAAGTTACTTGTTCAAATATTTTTCACATTATTCGTGATTTAAACGTAAAAAACATAAACTAATGATTTCTTGCCTGGCTCGGGAAACATGATTTGGGGGTTGAGGTGTGCGCTTATCTAATGTACCGCTTTTTTTTTCAAAGTTATCCATCTCTTACCATATCTTCACTCTATCTAGTGAGCCTTCTTACCCAGCAGTTGCTGGTTGTTTGCACTTTTACAGGCTATATAGCACATAATAGCACCTAAAACCATGTTGTTGGTTGCACATGGTTTTAGACGCATATGTGTATGTGAGTGCGTGTTTTACAATAAGTTGAGAATGGTGTTCGCTTGGTTGGTTCGTCACTAGAAACCTACACAACGCTCCGTCTTTCTTTCATTATTGGTCTGACACTATTTATGCGAAGATTCTTACGTTAGATATTTATTTTTACTACATTTGTTCCATTTTATTTTAAACACGTCATCAAAGGCAACAATTATTAAGAATAAACAGCATTAATTACTTCGATAGAGTTCTAGTGTTTTAAGACTAAAATATTACAATAAAATACTGATAAGTGGAAAGAATTAAGGTTATATAAATGTTAATAATTTTATCACAGTGAAGCAAACACTGTGTACTACCATTTATGAATTCACCAAGAGTGGGCATTGAAGATAACAACTTAGAAATCGAGTCGTAACAAAGCGCCCAGTGTTGTTTCTGTTTCCAAACAATATTTCATTATTGCCTGGAAGTATAATTGTTACAGAACAAACACGGCTCGTGCCGAAGTTGACAATTTAAATGTTGGAGTTAGAGAATTTGTTATTTTGTTGACGTTCATTAAAATGGGGTCTTAATAAATCAAAGCCTTAAAAATTTAAAATCTTTATTAATTTCTTAAAGTTTTATAAAACTGTTTACTTTGAAAATGGAAAAAGATAAAAAATAAGAGTACGAAATACAACATAATATATTGATTTGTCTTCTTTTATAGAATAAAGGTGACAAACAAGAACACCTTCCACCTAACGGTAAGTGGGTGTTATGGCCCAAAGACATCTACATCTATCCTCCAGATGCGTTGTCACCCTGTGTGTTGTTGTGAAAACGACCTCCGGTTTTCCACACTCACTCTTTTTTTTTAAATAGATTATGGCAACAAACGAGCACACGGTCCACTTGGTGGTAAGTGTTTGCTGTGGCCCATAGACATCTACGAATCAAAATTCAGATGCGTTGTCATGCGTGAAGACTAAGATATAATGCTTCGTCTCCATTAAAATCAGTCTTCAGTTCTCTTCACTCACTAGAAACACAGCAGAATTCAACTGCTTATTTATGCCGGTATTTTATAAGAGCATTAGACAATCTATTCGTGCTACAACCATAAAATAACTGCTATTATATTATGGTTCTATCACTTTTCTATCATCCATTTCAAATTTACTTCTGAAATATTTTATGCCATTAACAATTTCATTGGTGCCGGCGGGGATCGATCCAGGGTTGCTCGCGTATCGTAAAATTTACAGCAAGCGCTAACCCACTGAGCTACCGGAACGTACGTACCGTACGTCTCAATGTTAATATAGCCTGTAAATATTTGTTTTGGGTAAAATGGTTTTGCAACTAAAAATTATGTAATTAAATCGCCTCCTAAACCTTTGTAAATGTAACGCTTTTTCGTAAAAAATAATTATATGAAAAAAAAAGTCAACATACATATATAAACATTCACGATCCAGTCACCCAGAATGGTAGGCAGAGATCACGGGCATTTTTAGCACGATTCCGAAACACATCTCTCGCATCCTTGACATCCATATGCCGACGCATTCATGCAGTCAACAGTGGTTCATATAATGGTTTCTTATATTGTTATGAATACTTTCCCTTTTTATATTAATAACTTCCAATTTTAATTTACCCTAACATTTCGAGTACTTTTTAATTAAAATTATAATATTTTTTTTTATTTTCCCTTTTTATGGGCGGCAAAACGCAACAAAACCCAACAAATTTTAACTCGGCCGCTGGTAGAACCACGGTCGCAGCTAGAACCACTAGACCAACTAGCACCGAAACCAAAAGGTAGTAATCGTAACGAGTTCTTAAGTATCACTAGCTGTCAAAAACACGTCCATATTTAACCACATCGCATGATGTCGTATCGGCATGACGTTTGTTATACAGGTGTCAGTGTAAACACCGTTGTCCTTGAAACCAGTGGTTTGGTTTCACTTATAGAATGTAAATTCAATGAAAAATAACAACATTTTTTTTAAATAAAATCTCATTTTTTTCTTAATTCCTCAATTTTTGCTTGTCCTAAGTCTAAAACTCTGTATATAGACGCTACACATTTCCTCCGATACTCATATCTCTTTTACGGCCAAACTTGTCAAGACTCATGTAAAGGCGTATAGTATCCCTTTGATGATCGGGGCGAAACGTACAAGAGATGAGATGTGGCGTATTAGTTATTTAATTGCAAATTCACATTCTAATACAGTAAAAAATACGTCCATGATAGCGATCACGATACGTGTATACAAAACGTTGTCTATATCAGATAGGTACGAGGTTGTGTGCAGAACGGAGTGTATTAGTTACGGCATCACAACGGCGTATCACATAATTGCGTATAATTTTACGTCCAAAGTAGCGGTCACGTAGAAAATATAATACGCCAAGATGATTAAATGTAAACCTATCCTTGCGTACTTAAATAGAGTGGGTGCTTAAATTCCAACGTGGTAGCGCAATGCTGCAGCTATATAGTTGATGTTGCACGAATGGGGCTCGACCGGGGAAGGACCACGTTCTCACAGAATAACACCGAAACTAGTAGCTCAATGCTGCTGTATTTCGTATGGTGAGTATAAGGAACCAGATACCATTTTTAACTGGAAGCGAGGCATTTCATCTTAACCCTCAGGAGTGACAACGCATCTGTATTTTGATTCTTAATCGAAGATGGACGTAGATCAGATCAGATCAGATGAACTGTGTGCTCATTTGTCATTCTTAATCCATAGTTTAAAGTATTGTCTTTTGACTGTGTTTATCCATATAAAAAAATTCCACGTATAATTAAAATATGGGTGTGAATAGACTTTCTATATATTCCTTTTACAAATTATAAAATACACGTTAAGTTAATATTATGTTTTAATTTAATCTGTCTTAAAAATCTGAGAATACTGACATCACAGTTTTCAACAAACTTTATATGATCAAAGTTTGGTGGGAATAGTTGCGGCTCAATCAGGTTGGGACTTAAATGCTCTGTGACACTACTATACAAGACTATTAAACTAAAGTTTAAAGTTCGCTGTTGATACCGAATCATGTCCTGAAACATTTCACAAGCGCTACTGACGTGAATAGCTTACGATACAATGTATTTTATATTAAATATATTAAATCAGGGTATATGTATGGTCTAAATACTGTGCGCGTATAATTATAATAGGATTTCCTAAGTAAAATTTCGCTTCTTATTGCGCATTAACTTCAAATCCATCGAGTAGGGTGCGCACAAATTCAATTGGTAAATATAACTTTAAATAATCACTTTTACTCGTAGATACTGCAACTAACTTCTGAGAAGTAACGTAACAGTCTGTAATTATGCTGACTCTCTTTACCATTCAGACAGATAGTGCGTATACTGCGGATTAAGGTGATAAAAGTTAATTGATAGTACTTCACCAGACCAAACCAAATAGATAGACTACATAATATTTTCTCAACGGTGTCTACTCCTTGAAGAACACAGTGGACACTTTCGGCCTTACTTACAATCGGTAACTATCGCTTACTTAAATTACAGATTAAATAATATTACTTAAATTAATGCACTACTATCCCGTCCTACGCGGATGGCTAGTCTCCATTGAGAGCTGCCCTGACCGAATTCGTTCGGAAGACATCACATCTTATTGTATGCATAGAATTGGATTGCATAGGATTGGATTGCATAGGATTCTCCTCATTTCCGAGAGGGTTTTAGGGCAAGAAAATGTCCGCCGCGGTGCCCCAATAAGTGTTGGCGGAACTTAACATGTCTTCGAAATACTTTTTTCTTATTTCTCAGACATGCTGGTAGCCTGCCGATGTTTTCCTTCACCGCCGAGGACGTAGTAATCAGCACTTAAAATTGCAATTAACATTTTCATTGATGCCGGCGGGGATCGAACCCGGTTTGCTCGCGTACTGAGAAATTTACACCGAGCGCTAACCATCTGAGCTACATTGCCTCTCTGATTGTGAGATACAAAATACTTAACATAATAAAAAAGATATAGTAGTTGAAGTAAGATTTCTGCCGGTAAACGGTTCCCACCAGAGTTCCACAATCACACTGCAAATGCGAAAACCAACAACACAAATATTTGCTTTGCATGAATTCAAAATCAGAACGTGATGTATTTACTTTGATCTCTAGAATTCTACGATTTAAATGGGATGCCCTATCTCACGAATATAACTCACGTTCTTCGATTTAAATTAGACGTCATAAAAACATGAAAGATATACTATTACGGTTACTGAGTTTTGAAATGTAAAAATAGGATTTGCATCAGATGAGGGAATAAATAAGTATATACATAAGTATTTCTAAAGGTGTATCTTCACCTTGAACACCATCAACTGCACCACTGTCATCATTATCAGCCTGTAACAGTCTTGCTGTGTGGGAAGTTGTTTGGATTTGTCTATAGTTTTTTTTATAGAATAAAGGTGACAAACGAGCACACACTCCACCAAATGAAAGCTGTGGCCCATATACATCTACATTTATCCTCGATTAAGAATCAAAACGCAGATACGTTGTCACCCCTGAGAACTAAGTGGAATGCCTCGTTTCCAGTAAAAAAGGGTCTCCGGATCTCTACACTTACCATATGAAACACAGCAATGTTAGGCTGCTATTTTACGCTGGTATTCTGTGAGAGCGTGGTACTTCCCCGGCGAGCCGAACCATTCGTGATACAAATATAATATAGCTGCAGCGTGGCTCCACGTAGGTAGGTAGTATTTGCATACAAACGTTAATTTTTCCTTTATTACATCAAGCATTGAATTATTTTAGATTATATTCTCGTAATTTAAATGGGACTTGCATTAAAAGATTTCAGTGGCGCTTGAATTGCCATCCGATAATTCAATCACTACATCCTACAACAATTGCTAAATGGACCCATATTTAGCAATAGTTTGCCTTGCAACGGATTGACTAATAAGGGGGATTTTTATTCATATTTGTCACGCTTAGCTGCCGGGTTATCAACCACAGTTTTTTATTATTTTGGATTGTTATCAGGAAGATGCCCATTTCTTGTTTAATTTCTCTCTACCCTCTAGCCAGGTCAAGCTTTGATCGTGGAGAAATTTAAATACTTGCTTGTTTAACTCAGTATTACTTACGCTATTATGAAAATTCTTATTTATTTATTTATTTAATCTTTATTATACACCTTATACTAAGTGATATAAAGGGCAGACTTAATGCTTTATGGCATTCTCTGCCACTCAACCCTGGATGATTTGAGAAACTATGCCAGGTGTGATATATAAGTAATAAGAATATAAGTTAACAATCCAAATGAATAGAATAGATATTATAAAAGTTATTAATCTTAGCTCACATCCTGCTACTAACCACAACTATTGCTTTGCATTTGGATGAGTTAACCAAAACACAAATAGTAGCTCTTTTATTTTAGAAATGTCAGAAACTGTTCATGAAAAGGATATTAGTGACTACAGAAATATTTATTTCTTGTTTGTGGAATAAATACTAAGTATAAATAAAATGGTTAAAAAACATTACAGAAAGCAATTACAGCGATTACAATACATCAATATCGAATAAAAATGGACAACGTATAAAATGTTTGATGCTTTTTGCTCACCTCGTAGTAACACTTGCCTCTGATGTTCATTTTGTCATGGACGGTAAATCTTGCCATATATTTGATTCAATACATTAAAAGCCTTGTTCTTAAATTGTAAGGTTGATTCTTCTATGTCAAACGTTTATGCCGATCTTCATTTTGGAAATAGTATAGCCGATCGTTTACAATATAAACCCAAAATAATTTTACTTGGCTGACTGTTTCGTGATATTCGACTAATAATAAAATCTTCAACATTGTCAAATTCCAACGTATATTATTTGTTTCGTTTATTAGAGATAATAAAGTAACATTACATTCATTCAAATTATTTAATATATTTAACATTAAATAAATCGTTTCCAAAATTTATATCAAATTTATAAATTACTATAATTAACAGAACATTAAAATAAAAAATCATAATATATTATTACATGAGTTAATGTAACTTAAATAACCCTTGACTACTTCTATTTCCTTCAACTATCCTTCAATAGGCCTGCTGGAAGAAATTTCTTTATGGAATAAGTAGTGCCTTTGTACATAATTTTGTTTTTACCATTTTCCTATCAAAGTATGTGTGTACATAAACTGTTAAATAAATGAATAAATAAATAAGCCTTTCTTTACATGGAGTTTTGTGCCACATATTGGCAGGGTCACGCGAACGCTTTCGCAAACATCCACAGCCACACTGGCGCCAGCGGCCCCATGGTAGCCTATTCTTGGGGAGGACTTCTCCTTCCCTTTTTCTTCTCAGATAAGGCACATCAAGAACACAAGGCACGCCCCTCAGCGGCCACCTACTCCACCTTCGCAATGGACGCCCAAGGGCCCGATATGCGGAGGCCTTCGCACCTGGAAAAGTGAGCACTGAGAACCAACCGCGGAGCGTGTTGAGAGCGGCCCCTTGCAATGGCGACACTTTTCTCCCTCCGCAGTCACATCACTATCGCATCAACAGTGCGGCCTAGCCAGAATCTCGGAAGATAGGGCGAGTGGCACATCACCGTATCAAAACTCCACTTTCCCCTGGACTCCACCACGGCTGTGGTAGGAAGGTGGAAAGGACACCCCTCTTGCCACTGTCCACCAACGCGCATCCGAAGTGGACTAACAATGAGCGAACAGCTCGGGTCGACCCTACACCTTGAGCCAACCATGTGGGTTCCTATTTGTTCACCGTGGGTGACCAAGCGACGGCTTCTAATTCCCTCGCCATGACAAGGGAACCCGTTCGAGAGGAAGTGCATGTATCCTATCCTATAGTAATGTTTTATGTACGTCTATGTAATAAGAACAAAGTTTACGTCTTTATTTTAAATTTAATAAAATCGCAACTTCTCTAACAATAAATATAACGTTTCTAATGTTCTAGAACGTGCTATAAACCTAAGTTAAATTATTTATCTGATTTTGCTTCCTTTTTTATTCAATGATATGTTTAATTTTGGAGTGGAAACACCAGTTCTACTGTGTACAAATTGCACATAGCAAAATGTATGAGTGTAGCTCCGGTCACCGCCCCATCAATCCCGTTTAGTATCTAATAGAGGCATTTGTCACCGACGCTGTTATTAGTGTGCCCTGTTAAAAAGACGACGGAGGTGGAAAAAAGAATGCTGTGATTTGTCGCTTCTTTCCTTTCAAGTCTTATATCTTAGCTCTTTTATTCACATATTCCGCTTCATTTTCCATTGCTTTTATTTGGGCTAGACTCAGAGTCAATTCTATAGCACACGTGTAATAAATAAATATATATTTTTATATAATGCACTTTATTAAACTTTCTTATAAAAATATCTATTACAAAAACAAACGTAACGTGAAATTCGTAAAAATCTTGTGCTAACTCGAATTTGGATTTTTTAAAGAAACTGGTAATATTCAAATTTTGGATACATTTTAAGTTATTAAAAATTGTAAAGTTATTTTTATTAAAATAAATAACAACTTCTTAAATTAAGAAATAATATCCAAAAATATCATCTTGTATTGGGGTCTTTTTAATTTCATTTCATCTTGTTACTTTGAATTACATATTAAATCTATATTTTAAAATTAACAACTTAAAATTTTAACCGAACCATATTCCGTTCGCAAAACTAATTATTGTCATTGATTAACTGTATCGCTATTAACTTATCTGGTTATCTCATGATCTGCGACTGTAGTTTTAGTGATATTGAATAATTTATCTGCCCATTTAAAAATGGAAAAAAATAGTAACCATTGGATTACCATGTATTAGAACACGACAATTAATATGCTGTATTAGAACACGACAGTTAATATGCTGGTCCGACCTCGAGAGCCGCTGGCGCTGTAGTGAATTCAGATGACCGACGCAGTGAAATATATAGTACTTTTATTTAATTAATTGAAAAATAATAGTAACGATTTAAAAAGTAGGATAGTTTAAGCAAATGTTGATGATTATTTTGTTATAAATATTCTTTTTAGGGTTCAGTTGTCAACTAGGAACCCTTATAGTTTCGCCGTGTCTGTCTGTCCGTCTACCCGTCCTCGCTTAATCTCTGTGACCGTTAGCACTAGAAAGTTGAAATTCGGTACCAATATGTGTATCAATCACGCCGACAAAGTGGTAAAATAAAAATTGGAAAAAAATGTTTTATTAGGGTAGCCCCCCTATATGTAAAGTGGGAAGTGATTTTTTTTTTGATTTCAACCCTAACGTGTGATATATTGTTGGAAAGGTATTTAAAAATGAATAGGGGTTTACTACAATCTTTTTTGATAATGTCAATAATTTCGGAAATAATCGCTCCAAAAGTAAAAAACAATGTGTCCCCCCCCCTCTAACTTTTGAACCATAAGTTTAGAAAATATGAAAAAAATCTGAAAAGTAGAACTTTATAAGGACTTTCTAGGAAAATCATTTTGAACTTGGATGGAAACAACAGTACCCACTACCGGGAGCAGTTGCAGGAGCGCGGAGCGCTGCTGGAGCGCGAACATAATGGATACCCACCTTTAAACTCATAAGTGGGAACACTTATTGTGACGGACGAGAAAATACGGAACCTTACACTGAGCGTGGCCCGACACGCTCTTGGCCGCTTTTTTACGCTTGCACATGACAGTACAACTCGAGCACATTACAGCTAAACTCCAATAAATTTGATAAAGCTAAGTCACAGAGGCTAATGGACTTGAAAAAACGGACCTCCTCATAAAAATTATATAATAATATTCCACAACTATCACACAGCGCCATCTAGTCCCAAGCTAAGCAGAGCTTGTGTTATGGGTACTAGACAACTGATAAACATACTTATATATTTCTAAATACATAAATTACACCCAGACACAGAACAAATGATCGTGCTCATCACACAAACATTTGTCCTGGGTGGGAATCGAACCCATGACCTCCGGTATAACAGTCAGGGTCACTAACCACTAGACCAACAGGCCTATCAAATATATATCAAATATATGTCAAATATATAATATATATGTTTAGAGTAAATTCATTTTTTCAAACAGTACGTAATAGGCTGGGCACATTTTGGCACATCTATTCTTTTTTGAAAATTATGTTATTGTATTATGTGATCTTTTTTGTCCTATTTAAATTTTCAATGCTTCTTTAAAAGCTGGTCTTATTTTTGTTACAGAATTCTTAGTAAGATTAGAATTCTTGTTATTTCTTGTCCGTACTCTCGCGTTAACGCAAAATTCTACGGCGTGAGTTTTTATTATGCAGTATAGGCTCTTACCAAGTGCTAATTAGTGACTCTAAAAAACAGGCAAATTTGTTTTTCACTTGTTAAATTATAAAAATTTTTTTGTAACATTTGCACGTAACAGAACACCTCGAGCACATTACGGCACAGTTTCAATAAGTTCGATAAAGAAAAGTAGCGGAACCAACCGGACTTAAAAAAATGAATTCCTCATAAAAATTACATTTTTCGAGTAAATTCATTTTTTCAAGCAGCAAGTAATATATAAAAAATAGCACATACTGGGCAAATTTCAGCACATTTTTTAATTAGGAATTCAATAATGCCGGGGCAATATAATGGACATCATGTACTTAGCTAAGTTAACTGTAACTGACTGTGTTAATTTTTTCATGTAAATAGTTTGTATACGTTATTTGTTTTGTGTCAGACTAAATAAATATATCAATGAATCTAAAATCGTCGTAATCATAGAGCAACGACCGGTTTGAAAATTTTCAGTTTTTATATTTTTTTCATAAAATTACATTATAAGTCGTGCTTTATAAGCCAATAACATTTTTTTTACAAATATTATTTAAGACCACGTAGATACATAGTTGGAATATTGACGGATTTTATTTCTAGACACAGTAAAATGACGTATTAATAATTTCGCCAGTGTACAGCGTAGAGCCCTGGGCCCCGCGCCACGCACGCGCACGGCGCATGATTAGTACCGCCAACGTTCTAGGTGAGGTACGCGTGTAAATAGTACGTTACTTATTTTTATATCATTTCATTTGTTGTTTAATGTTTAGAATGAGTTTATTTATTAAACTAAAGTTAATTATATTGTCGAAAAGGTCCCTACAGATATTAGCCTTATATATCGAATAAAAATGTCACTAATCAAAAAATAAACGAATTTTTTACAAAAGAGACCGAAGAACAGTTTTCTTATACAACAGGTAAGTTATTATTGCCTCTTTAAATATTTTATTTCGAATTTTATACGCTATTTTAGGTGACATACGTTTTTTAAGAAATCGCCGCTGTACAACGACGGTGAATCAAATCCGTCGTTGTTCGTGGATATCTGAAGTAGCCCGTTTGTGTATCGCGATTTATAGTGAATACTAATTTTAATACTACTACTATTTTGTACAGCGTTTTGAAAATTAAAGTGCACAGTTCCATTAACCAATCCAACATTGTTCTACGTACTTATAATGAACGCATGATACAAACTGTCATTCTTTTACGGATAAGTGCACGTCGGATGTGCACAACCACAGATTTTCTTTGGGCAGATTTTCCCATATATCGTTTATTGTTATTTTTTTTACAATTTCAATCAAATTTTTTCTTATTTGATTTTATCTACGCTGTTTACAATTTTGGATCATAATTAATTAAAAATATAAAATTGCTTGTTACAGTGGAAAAACACCGTTTTTCGCCATTACCACCAGGAGTCGATGCAATGCTATCGTTTGAAGAAATGTAAGGTGCGTTGGCTGACGATTTTCAATAAATGATTACCAGGAGGAATCGGTCACGGTTACAGATCTTCAAGACAAATCCCGTGCAACGAATCCCGTACAGGTACACGATGTTATTACTGAAGATTCCTATATGCCTACGGACCCAATGATACGCGAAAATGTCAGTGATTGCCCACAATCAATGCATGCATACTGAGAGCATGATCAAAAGTCTCCAATGCCATTGACTTCCATTTTTAGTAATTTACTAGATCAACCTACACCTTCTACAGCTAGTCATAATAATAATATTGAAGAGCCTGAGCTGCAATCGGCAGTACAAGATATGCCAGTCCCGTCCCCTGTTAATAGATATATCTATAAGCAGCAAAAAGTGTTATTTCGTTTCATCACACTTTGCATATATGCAAAATATGATGACACTTTTTGCTGCTTACATGAACCTGATGAGTATACCTGTCCATCTTCAGTAGATACTTTGGGTACCTGTTTCCAGAACTCAGTGCCTTGCTGAAAAATAGAGGGAAAAAAGAGTTCGTAACAGTGAAAATTGGTATGATATAAACAGAAAAAGTCATCAAGGGACAAGAAGATTTATTGTTCAAAGTGAGGGAGTACTGTGCGTAAACAATGGGCCAGTCCTGTCAGTGTAAATTTAAATGTGCCAGCAAAGTCTCAGAAAAGAAGCGAGTTGATGTTTTTACAAAGTTTTGGGAATTAGGTGTGTGAAAGCAGCAATGGCTGTATGTTGCTAACTACAACCACGAAACAACAAAAAGGTGGGACATTCCGGCGGACTGTCGGAGTTATGAGGATATCCGCAGTAAAACCAAATTGACCGACATGGCCCAACGGATTAGTAAGCTGAAGTGGCAATGGGCCGGCCTTATAGCTCAAAGAACCGATAACCGATGGGGAAGAAAGGTTCTCGAGTGGCAGCCTCGTACCGGTAGGCGTAGTGTAGGGCGACCCCCCACTAGATGGAGTGACGACCTGGTAAGACATGCAGGAAGTCGATGGATGCAGGTGGCTCAGGACCGTGCTTTGTGGCGTTACTTGGGGGAGGCCTATGTTCAGCAGTGGACTTGTGAAGGGCTGTAATGATGATGATGATGATTCCGGCGGACACTAAAACACCAAAGAGAGTTCACTTAAAGTATTAAAAAACAACGACAATGTCGGTTATGATAAAATTAATGTTTGGAAAACTATGTTTTTAAATAACTTGGACACCAGTGAACGATTGGCAAAAACCGCATGGATTAAGTACAACGATAGCACGGCTGTAGAACAAGACTTGAGAGTAGAAAACTGATTAATAACGAAATGCTAATATCTGTATTTGCTCACGTTAATTTTTTTGTGCCAGTTGAGTCGCACTACTGTTGAAAGTTGTCACAAAGACTGTACATGGATGATAGTCTGAGAATTGCTCCAATGTTTAAAAAGTATAAGGAGTAGCCTGACCTGAGGAAATATTCGAACAAAACTACAACACTTCGACACTACCTAGATATTGTAAAAAATGTAAACACTTGTGACCAATGCATCTGCTTCCGAAAACCCTTCAGAAGAAGTCAAACCCAACTACAAAAATAATCAAGCAAATAAAAATATTGCAAGAGAGCTAAAAAACGACAAGGTAGAAGCTATACAGTCCAATGGAACCATTTTATGCGCGATCGTCTCTAACCTGTCCCCATGGTCAAATGAGTATACTTTATTACAAACGCAAACTCTCTTGTTATAATTTTACAATTTATAACATAGTATACAAATTATAACATGGCATCCGTTACCATTAACTAACCGTAACCGTTTCTGTAACAGATAATGATTCTGAATAAAACTATATAATTAAAAAACAATGTATAATGACACTGAAATATTTTAAGAATAACGTTTGAGACTGAATATACTGTACTGACACTAAAAAGCAATAATGTTCCTCATTATATTTTTTTATATTAACTACTTGATTTTATTTTTATATTTTTTATTATTAAATATTTGATTAAGATTTTTGTTTGGTTTCTTAAAAATCTTGTAATTTATAAGAAACCAAACGGATTGATTGGATGTTTTTAAAGTTAATCTGTTCAAAAATATAAAAAAATGTAAACCAAATAATTTATATTTTTCATATACTAACCCATCAATTTGAAAACCGTTGCTAAATTCTGTTAGAGATTTCGTAAAATATCGACGGAAGATACTTTGCATCATGTGAAATAAGAAAAAAAATCCGCAAATCAACGACGTATGATAACATAAGACACATAAGTGTGCATAGAAGAATGACGTTATTTTATTAAATTGAGTAATATTTGGAATCTATGTTGTAGAACATATTATAAATATACAGAAACAGAACAAAATATGCAAATTTCAAGCAGATCGCTTTAGCGGTTTCTAAAATATACCCTAAAACTCAATTGATAAACTGTTATTGGCGTACTGTAAAGTTACTGTTTTGCAGAACCGTCTTTGTTCTACGACTATGACGAAATTACACTTTCCTTCCATATTACGACTAATAACAAAAAAACTGCTTTAAGTTTATAAATATATCGTTTTCTTCATCGTCTGTGCTCTTCAAAAGTCTACCACAGAACATGAGCCTTTAGCTAACTAAGGGGATAAAAAGGATTTGTAATAATCATCACACTTAGCACATCTCTAGATCTTTCTACTCTGCTTTCCGTCACCATTCCCTATTTTTAAGTATGTTATACGGTTTTTTTCCGAACTGCTAGCACAGTAGTCCTATAATCCTACAATCTTGACCCGTGCAGATGGCTAGTCTCTGATGATACTGGCCGCCATTCATGAAATTCCGTTTGGAGGACACTATTATTTACACAAAAACAAATTAAAATATAAAATAAACATTACAGGTGAGATAAGTTTGATCATTAACCACCAAACAAAACAGTGACCTCCTCGTTACACTAAATTGCTTATGATTTGTCTATTTCTTCCAACAACAATATACCATCAAGCAATATAAGGAAAACTAAAAATATGGCCAATAACAGGCCATATTTTTAGTTTGTTACATTAATGTTAAATATTTTTTGTATACGCTGTTGATTTTCGAAATAAATAAATAAATAAATTTCGTAGGTATTCTGTAGAATAGCACAACCTGCAGAATGCCTCTGATGTTCATTTTGTCATGGACTGTAATTCCTACAGGTTGTTCTTAAACAATAGCCTGACACAGCTTTGAGAGAGAACTATTAAATTAGCGTTTAGGGGTGCAGATGAAATTAACACGTCAGTATTATCGAATATCAATGGTGAATATACTACGGCTATTATTATAATTATTGATTGTTAAATATTATTGTATATGTGTGTATTTACTCTAATAGTGGGCTTCTATTCACATAAATGTTTTAAGCGTGTGTTTAAAACTAATGGTTTTTCTTGCTATTCCTAAAGGTCTGCTTTAAAACATAAACTTCTTATTATTGTCTACATTTAAATCTACACATAAGAATTATAATTATATAAACATAAAATCTGAACCGCCTTTTTAGAGAGTGATTGTGTGTGTGTGTGTGTGTGTGTGTGTGTGTGTGTGTGTGTGTGTGTGTGTGTGTGTGTGTGTGTGTGTGAGAGAGAGAGAGAGAGAGAGAGAGAGAGAGAGATAGAGAAAGAGAGACGTAGGGGGAGATAGATATAAAGAAAGATTTGTAAGAAAGATTTACCTTGTATGTAAGGCTATGGAAAATATCAAGGATATATTTATTACGGGACAATGTCATGCCGCGATTCATAAATAGATGGGATATGAAACAGGAGATGGCCAGTAGCATCTTCCTGATAACAACTTAAAATAATAGAAAAACAGTGGTTGCTAACACCCCTATCCAAGCTTGGCAACTATGACAAATGATGATGGGCGGTTAAGTTTCTAACATATTCCTTGCGTTAACACATTAAATAACATTTTTTGTTACTGCTGCTCAGTGGTGAAAGTAATAATGAGGAAGCCTGCACGTTCTGAAAATAAAAAATAAAACTTTTGTTAAATCCAAATGTGCATGCCGTAAGCACTATATGTCAATTTTTTAGAGTATTTTAAATACACACAAGTTTTCAAAAATAACCTAATTATAGAATATGGATGGAGAATGGTATTTGAACGAGAGCTACTGCGCCCATGGGATCTGGAGACTGCGAGGACATGTGTAGATTTCAAGTATTTTCTACGGACGCGAGAAGCCTCATCCCCCGAAATGCAGTCTGCGGAACATGTTCGCAGACTGCAGACTTCCCGGAGCGTCGGTGCTTCACGTCAGCTATATGTTCCTCTGCATAAGTCTGCAGTCTGCGAACATGTTCAAGATCGTCCCCACCATTACATTCGATTTGATAAACCACAAATCCTCGCAAAAGAACACCGATTCCTACCTAGGATGATACGCGAGGCTATTGAAATTAAAAAACATCCAAATTTCAATAGAGAAGATGGATGGGTGCTGCCAGCTGCTTGGGATCCTTGGGACTTCACGATACTATAAGCTCGTTTTGCGTAAATCGCACCAAAAATTAATATTCAAAAACTAAAGGTAGCCGGACTAACTATGACATTGGGACGTCAACATCTCAGTCCCCCCGCCCCCCGTGGCCATGGGTGCTGTAAAGCACCCGAAACGTCGGGATAGTAAAAATAAATTAAAGTAATTAAACGCGATAAAATCCGTAAATAACAGTTTTATTCAACGTTGGATTCTTGATTTTTAGGCCCTAGTAGAACATACCTAAGCGCTTTGCGATTAAGGCATCCAATAATTTTGGATGGTTTGAGAAGTCCGCCAATAAGCACTGGCTCTCACAAAAATAATATCGTTACTGCTTTAGCTTATAAAAGTCTACTGCTGAATATTTAGCAAACTTGGCACGCCTTACAGGTGGATTGGCAACCGCCCCTCCCCCGTTTTTTTTTTCGCACTGTCGCCTCTCACGACACCAACAAAATGATATGGGGTAGTGTATTCTTTCAAGGCTACGACACGATTTAAAAAAGAAACAATAATTAGAGAAGATCTGTGCCCAGCTGTGGGTAGCCATACTGAACTTACATAAACTTGAAATTAATTTTTAATTTATACCACTACTTCTGCGAATTAAATGTTGTTAAAAAATAACACCTTTTTATTATAACTATTATTTAACGATTTTTCTCTCTGTTTTCGTGACCCTACTGTTATGAACTCCCTATAACATATTATCAAACGTTGCTAGGTCACTAACCGTTTTGAGATAGACACTCAACCTTCTCAAATTACATCGGGCTCGACAACAATAAAATATATTTACGGATTGATGACAAATAATTGTGAGTTCTTTTTTAAGACAATAAGGGAAAGCTACATTTTATTTAACAATTATGTTACTGTTTTTGGTTGGGTATCTTCAAATAGAATTACCGCGTGTAAGAATGTAGCGATGTGGTTATTATTACGTAAAATAATCTTTCAACCTATAGATGTGGTTTAGTCTATAGGTGTGGAAACACAGCGGCATTATGCTGCTCTGTTTCGGACAAAAAACGGACATGAATTACTCAGGCGAATCATTGATAACACATCTGTTTTCTGTTTATGGGCCACAGCACCATTAATATGGGCTATATTCTTGTTAATAATAAAACCATTTAAAGGTGTTGGGTAAATTTTATTTCGCTGTGTGGTGACGGCGTTAGCGAATTAATTACCTTAATACATAATGTGTGTCAGGAAATGAGCTGATGAATTCTTTATACAAGCCTGTGAGCTGAAACAATCAAATTCAGAAGAACATTCTTCGACAATCGGCAATCATCCGTCAGATTCTTCAGAGCGCTGTCAAATGTGGTAGACATCTGGTGCTGGTACGCGTACTATGCGTGTTGATTATAGCAAATCTTCCCAGCAACGACAAAAGTCCATTCTGTCTTTTAAGAGACTTTTAAAGAGCTGCTGAAGAAGACATTTTATTATCTGAAACCTCTATCTAGAATGTTAATATTATTTTATCTATCTAAAATTAGAAACTTTTAACTAAGTTAGCTCTTCAAATATATTACAGGCCATTATTAACCAATAATGTCGCACTGTATTTCTGGTTAGTGGAATATAATATGTTATTCTATACTAGCCGATACAGATCCATGGCGACTTAGACCTTTTTTTTCCAGTAACAACTTAAAATATTGTTCAAAACTCAGTGGAATTGAAAATATCTGTATTCAAATTAAGCCTTTACAAAGCACTTTTTAAAAGTGAAGAGAGCAACGCCATCGTTTCAAAAAGTCCCTAGTGTGGGAGATCTCGAGAGAAGAAGCGGCAGGAAACTCATCTATTTAACCTTATAAACTGAATGGACTAATAAAAAGTCGAAAAAAGCTCATATTGTCCGCGCAGTGTTATTAAACAATATTCTACATTGTCATATCCGTTTTTCTTATGAATGTTTTTACAGGTGCTTTGAATTTATACAAAGGTAAATTCATCAATCATTCAATCTTCCCAAGAAAAGCCACTAGTTTTATAGAGCCTGTATTTTGGAAGAACAAGTTTAGATTTACTGCGCGTGTTAAATTATGAACATCACTCATTTTATCAAAGGTATTAACATTGTTTCTTCCTTAAATAATATTATTCAAAATTAATTGTGATGTAACAATTCATATATTCATTTCTTCACAAAGGTCGCTGAGTGACTCCTTTGGTTTAATATTGTTACCTACCCCTACCGGGTCCAAATATCCAAATGTTATATCCAAATGTAATTGGAGTGAAAATCAAAATCGGTTGGATGGTTTTAAAGACATAGGTAGAAACATTTTTTGTGTTTTATATAGATGGTTAGATAGAAAGCACGTAAGTAGTAATATGTTTTCAATATAAGTTACCGATCTCCACGATAATAATCCATATGACACATCGATGGTTAACGAGTTGGTGAAGGCAGAGCCAATAGTCGACAGCCTCTATTTACAAGGGTGGTCCTTCCCATTACTTACAATACTCCCCATCAAAAGTCAAAATGTTGGCGATAGAGTGAAAACACCACCCCTATATTCCACGTGTATCGTAATCGGTGATTGTGTGCATCTGAAACAGAAGATGAGAATATTTGGTGTGCAACTATGCTAGTTGCACACCAAATATTAACTAGTTACCTCTTCTTAGAACTTAGTGTATTAATAAATAAATAAATTTATAATGTCCTTTAGTCCTAAAAGTGGCTCAATATGTTTAAAATATTGTAAAAGTTCAGTTAAAGGCACTATAGGCCTTTAGTTATATTAATATTTATCCACATTAATTTACGTGACTTTTTGTTACCTTGAATAAATAAAAAAAAGCGAATGCCAAATCTCCTACCTAGCGGGGCAACTATTTCAAATATGTGGAATATTTGACATAGTGTTAGGCAATATGGGAGGCCTGAGTTAAGTAGTGGACTTTTTATATAGGCTGGAATAAATGAATAAATAATTTTGATTGAAGATTTGTTGATTGTTAGAAACAAGAATTTTAGTTAAAATGATTCACAACCCTTTACATGGTACAGGAAACACTTTCTTTTAGAAAACCTCTCTCGGCTAAATGAAAGGAGGCCTGCGCCCAGGAGTGGGACGTAAATAGGCTGTTAATTTACTTCCTACTTGTGTACCCTGAAAAAGTGTTGGTGCTCCTTACATATCAGTAGATTTATTTATGTAAATATTAGTTTAGTGATAATTTATTTCTAGACGTACCTGACCCAAGTTGCTGTGGCCCGCCTTGGTTAAATGGAAAAGAAAATAAAAAGAAAAGATATGTTAATTTTACGTCCAACTGATGGCATGGCTTTTCAGAAAGTATAATATAAAATCAAAAACAAAACACGCGTTTATTCGATTGCGTCGTTGTGTCAAATTTTCATAGCAATTAATGAAGAACTTTCGTAGATTTAAGATTTTGAACAAACGAATATTTAAAATTTTACTTACATAATATATAGCTAATATTAATATTGCATAAAGTTTGATTCGAAATCCAATTATTTTGTAGTACACAGTCAAAGAATTTGTCGCCGCAAATTTAAGCACTAAAATGTTCTGAATTCCCCAGTGGCAATGTCAATCTAGTTGTTTACCTAAATTCAACAATACAAAAGATTACCCGATAATTGATGCGGCATCGCTACTCAAGTCATGATATCCTTTGCTTCAATAACAATAGAGCCGAAATTCAGTTGAGGATGTGATAATAGCGTTGTTTACGAGGGGTTGGTTAAAGTTTAATTAAATCTAGGGTACTGCGACCCAAGAAGCGAATCAGGACTTGATGAAGATTTAACGACTGTGTTATAAGGTTACTTGTTGTTCGTAAGTTTAGGGAGATTTCATTATCGCTTTATCACTTATACAAAATGTAATACTAAATACACTCATCAAATTATGAAAATAGGCTTGTTTCATTTCGCTTTTTGCTACTCCCTTGTTTATTTTTCGTTTCATTTGTGTTATTTATAGAATAAGGGTGACTAACGAGCACACAATCCACCTGATGTTAAAAGGATGCTGTGGCCCATAGACATCTACATTTATCCTCAATTACTAATCATAATGTAGATGTCGTGTCACCCCTGAGAACTGAGATGGAATGCCTCGTTGCCAATAAAAGAGTCTCTGGTTCTTTACAATCACGATACGCAAACATAGCAGCGCTAAGCTGCTATTTTACGCTAGTATTCTGTGAGAGATTCCCCAGTCGAGCGGACGTATTCCTGCTACAATAATAATATGCAGCATGGTTCTATCGCGTATAATATATTTGTTTATCGTTTATAGTATAGATACTTGTTTTTAAAATTATAAAATAATTAATGATTTCTTATATTTACGCGAACATTACACATTGATTAAAACTACTTTTACGGATTTTATCGCATTTAATTTATTTTAGGTTTAACACCCAGCATCTCCACATGTTCTGAATTCTGTTGACGAATAAAAGGACCACCTCTGCCACCGCTCGCTCTCTTCCGACTCAGATGTAGCACCTAGGACATCGTCCTCGAGGCCGCTGAAGAAGAAGGAACCCCACCCCGGTAAGTGCCCCTTTAAATTGTCTTCAGCTGTTCTTTAATTTCTTTACTGTGTCTTCTTTCTCCTAACAGCTCAAGTTTAATTCCATCACAGGGAACTGGTTAAATACGAGATTAGGTTATTTATATTATTTATTTAGATTATTTAATAATAGAGCGAGATGAGGCACTTGTGAGAGAGGGAGGTCAAGCCGCAAGCAGACCTATCCGATTTATTGAATGAAGTGAGGAGACTTCGCGAGCAACAGGCCACAAGCCATGTTATTCCAAAACATCGTCACATAACTTCACCGCTTATAGTTATTAATAGTTTCGATTTGCTTTAGATATCGCATACTTACGATAATATAGTTTGTGTGATTTTAATTCGATTTATCTCTAGTAGAATTATAAATTAATATTTGGCTTGTTAGTATTTCATATCAACGTGTAGATTTAGTTATGCTATAGCAATACGCTGACGCTCTGTGATATATAAATCATTATTTGTCATTACAATATATAGCCTTTGTAGTTCTGGAAGTAAGTAATTGCCAGTCACTTTGTTTGGTTATAGGGAACCACGCATACAGACGAAAAGAAAATCGATCTCGCATAATAAATTTTGGCCCAACCCCATTGTATATATATTCGTTCCACCAATTTTTAAACTTATTAATAATTACACATATAAATATTAACTATAACTATTATTATTTAGCAGGTATGGGAGATATGATAATGATATAGAACGACGAGTGAACGCAGGAAATAGAGTAAATGAGGCTCTACACTCTATTGTGGAAAGGCAGAATGTGTCAAAAAAGGGCACGTATGGCAATTCACAACGCTGTGTTAGTCCCTACTTTAACGTATGATAGGGAAAATTGGGTGTGGCAGAAGAAGCACGAGAGTAGAATAAACCCAGTAGAAATGCGGTCGTTGAGGAGTATGTTAGGGCTGAATCTGAGTGACAGGGTGAGAATTTGTGTGAAATGAATTTGAAGAAGAGTGTGGTATGCAAGATGATGTTGTGACAAGTATTAAGAAAAAATGGTGGTTTGGTCATGTAGAAAGAATGAATGAGGAAAGAGTGACAAAGCAAATTTATATTGCCATACATATACAAAAATATATAAATTTATGCATATACATACATACAAATATACATATTTAAATGCATACATAATTAGTACTTACAAATGACTATGAATATATACCTACGTCTGTCTAGCAATACATATCAAATAGATAAGTCATGTAAAATATGTTGTTTTTAATAGATGTTCACGGACCAACTTTTTAAAAGTGTACTTATTGGGTGCTTTTTGATGTCATCGGGCAAAGAGTTCCAAAGGTGTGTAGCCTGAACTGTGAAGGAGTTACCATAGAACTCGGTGAAGTGAACAGGAATACAGATTTTGTTATTAGAAGAAGAGCGTAGGATCCTATTATAAGATGAGGAAAGATAGTGAAATTTATCGTCATTTACATACGTTCCACTAACAATTTTTTGCTTCGTATTCCAGCACATTCATCCTCTTTCTTGAATAAATTATTTTTTATTATAGCTGTACGCTTGTGAAAATCCTTGCCTTTATATATTCGACGTGCTCAGTCCCTTTTTTCCTTCAAAAATCTACTAGAAATCTAAAAACTTATTACCTAGAACTCTAATATTTCCCATAATAATTCCCTTCCTCAATTGTATCTATCCTACATATCCTCAACTGTCATCTTGTGTGTATTTATATATTTATAACTTTTTAACTTAATTTTCAAATTGACAAGTGTACATAGCACCTGCTCTATTTGCAATTCACTATAAACAACAGTTCTTTGCGAAGAAATCGCTTCCAGAGCGGTAAGACCGCCGGATGTACTTTCTGCATATATTTCATTTTGTATCTTTCTTATGTGTGTTAGTGTACAGTAAAGAATATATTGATTGATTAATTTACTCTTAAAATAGGAAGGCGAATATGGAAAAAAGTACAAGCCATATTCTGGAGTTGCGCCTTTGCCGGATTGTAAGCCAATTTAGCTTAGATCTATATTGCAACATATGGAACATACATACATATACGTACATATATACATATGGAACATACTTACGAAGCCCAAAGATAAATCTTATACAACTATCAAAGAAGCGTTCCAGCTTGTTCAGAAGATCTTTTGTCCCAAGATCCGGGTAACACACATCTGCATAATCAATTATGTGTAATATGAGCGATTTGACAAGTATAATCTAAGATTTTGTGGGAAGAAAATGTTTTAAACTATAATATAGAGAAAATAACGTGGCAATGACCTTAAGACTCCCTTCTAAGACCTGAGTTCTCCAATTCAGCGTGCTGTCGATGTGAAGACCAAGATTTTTAACAAAGTTACTGAACGGAATTATTCTACTATCATAATATATAGGAGGTAAGTCTGCAAGATTAATCTTAGCAGGCATACTAGAGCTACCCACCACTACAGTTTGGCATTTGAAAGGATTGTCCAAAACTCCATAACAAGTAGACCAATCTTTGATAGCTGATAAGTTATCGTTAAGGTTTTTAATTCTGTTATGCATATCCCCAATTTTAGCTTGCACATGAAGCTGAAGGTCATTGGCGTGCAAATGGAGGTAATAAAGTTTATAAAAAATTGAAAACATTATACGAGAAAGAATACCACCTTGCCGTACATCAGAATCCCCATCAGCCCAAGCTGAGGTCATTTGGCCAACACAGACTGACTTCTGTTGACCGTGAAGACAAGATGCAAACCAATCCAATTCGGTATCTATTCGGTAGTACGGAAAGAAGGATTTCATGATCAACTGTGTTGAAAGCATTTGAGAAATCAACTAGTACCAGTACTCATTATTATACTTAGCTGCCCCTACAAAGCCCCCAGATTCAGATCTCTGTAACCAAAAAAGTTATAAGCTTGACCTCTTTAGAAAGATCACCAAATCAACCACCGCATTCACTCAAAACGCCTCACTACAAATTACAAATAATAAAAATAATTGTGTTTATTTATAACAATGCTACCAGATTTATGTTATTAACTAAAATAACGTAAACTTTAAAATATTATGGGCTATGTAGTTAATTTTTTTAAATTTTATTTTATCATTTGTCATGAAGGCGGTTTCAAAACCACACACTATACACACTTGTTTCGTGCGGAATTCATCCCGGAAGTCCTGCAACGTCGTGGCCAAACGCTTAATCACTGCACAACGGAACTGTCGGATTAATGTCTCTTTAGCAATTTAAGTCTACAAAATTACATGCAAATTGTGTCCCGATCAAGAATCAAGTCGCTCTCAATGATGGATAAAATCGATTTAAGCCGGTTTAAGCTGGATTACACAGCACCGAGGCGGAGGCATACATTTGTTATGTAAATACGTAACAAATTAAATTCAATGGGATATGTCATTCGACAAACGGTCGGGTTGTTAGATATGATACTGTGTTTGTAAGTTTCATTTACGGTATTTGTTTTTGTTTCGTATTCATTGGGCCTTTTCGATAAATATATATCTAAAAAAATATAAATCAACTCCAATTATTATCATCGGATCTGGTTTAGTTTTATATAGACCACTATGAAAGTATACTTTACCTACCAGCTAAGTGAAAATCAATTAAATTGGTTTACCAATTCCTATTCCTAAAAAATTTGCAAAAGCACGTTAAAGTCCACAGCTAGACATGGACCTCTTACATTGTATAAAGTATTTGCCTTGATCATCACGCCTGGCATGTGGAATGCGGTATCAGATGTCTCGCACTTTGGAGGTTGCTCCCAGTCATTGGTATTTTACACCTGGCGTACAGAGATGGTTTTACAGCCATCAAGCGAAATCGGTCTACTTGTATTTTCTCGTAGTCCCCTTTTACTACAACCATATAATGAATTGTGGTGGAAGATTCTCATGCACCGCCACAAGGTAAAAAAATATAATAGATTTTAATTTATTTATTACAGCTTGACAACAGTCCACTGTTAAACATATTTAGTTTTTTTTTTACTCAGAGATTAGAGGAGTCCTGTGCCCAGCAGTGAGACGTATATAGAATGTAACTTTCTTTATAGAATGTGACCTTACTTTAAAAAACAATAATAAAGTAATTCGGTCAACTGTCCTAGATTCTTCGGAACAGTGCCGCAATATTAATTGTAGTCCCCCATTTTTATATTTAACCGCTCAGCCCCCGAGCGGTCGCATGAGCCCGCGGCGATATTCCGTCAAAACCTTAGCGGTCTCATGAGGTCGCACCAACCCACAGCACTTTAACCCATAAAAACTTGTATATAGAGACTACTTTTCTATGAAGAAGTTTGGCATTATATAATCAATATAAAATAGTCTATCCTTTAGTGAAATAAAAAAAACTGTTATCTTATGAATATTTATTTATAATCTACGTTTATTTCGTACGCCACTTTCGCGTGAACGTTATTGTGTTGATTTTTGGATTTTCCTAGTGTTTTAGGATAGTGTTTTATTATAAAATTATTATGAAAGTTTTTGTATAGAAATAATTGTGATTTTCACGCTGCCGACATTCGCTTGTTATGTTTTCTTTTCGTTATCAAAATACAATAAAACCTTTTTGTAATGAAGTATTACCTGAGTTTGTTTAGACCTCAAGATAGAGAATTTTGTATAGATTTTATAATGCTAAATTTCTTCATAGAAAAATCGTCTCTAAATATAAGTTTTAATGGATATAAGTGCTGTGTGTGGATGCGGTCGTTTGTGAGCGCTCGGGATTTGCCGGGGGCATGCGACTGCACGGGATTTTTAAGGGACTCGAGGTGTTAATACGATAATCCTTGAAAAGGTCTCTGTTATGAGTGCCGATGGACACAAATTTTTTGGGATTACTCTTGTTCCATGCAACGTTCCTTTAAGTTAAGTTAATTACTACCAAAGTAAGATCGAAAAAATCCTTATTTTAATCTATACATAAAAATAAAATTGAAGTGTGTAATAAAAATTGTAATATGGTTTGAAATGAAGAAGAACACAAAAACTCTCCGATCACACTCTTAATCTCATGGCTGTTAGACGGGAGATGAGGCTGCAATCGTCAACAGATTTGATAGCATACAGGCAACTGAACAGACAGATCACCAAATGCATGCGGCGAGACTTACGCAACTTTAATACTGCTCGTATTAAAGAAGCGATCGAGCGGAACCAGGGCTCCAAAGTCTTTGCCAGAGATCTGTCTGCTCGTAAGAGCCAACTGTCAAAGCTGAAGACTGAGTGTGGCAGCATCGTTTCCGAGACACCTGAGATTTTGAGTGAGATTGAGAGGTTCTATGGGCAGCTGTACACATCATCGTTGGAGCCACACGCAAGTGTGAGTAACGATCCAAGAGCAAGTCTTATCCGACACTATTCCGATGATATCCCGGACGTCAGTCTAAGCGAGATTAGAATGGCTCTCCAGCACCTTAAAAACGGCAGGGCCCCAGGTGAGGATGGAATTACAGCGGAGCTTCTGAAAGCGGGTGGAACACCGGTACTTGAAGTCCTTCAGAAGCTCTTCAATTCCGTCCTCCATGGTGGCACTACTCCAGAGGCGTGGAGCAGAAGTGCGGTGGTCTTGTTCTTTAAGAAAGGCGACAACGCTCTCTTGAAGAACTACAGACCGATTTCCCTTCTGAGCCGCGTCTACGTGCTGTTTTCGAGAGTCATTACGAATCGTCTCGCACGCAGACTCGACGACTTCCAGCCTCCCGAACAAGCCGGTTTCCGAAAAGGCTTCAGTACCATAGACCACATACATACCCTGCGGCAGATTGTACAGAAGACTGAAGAGTACAATTTGCCACTTTGCCTGGCGTATGTGGACTATGAGAAAGCCTTTGATTCCGTCGAAATTTGGGCGGTGCTGCAGTCCCTTCAGCGGTGCCAAGTTGACTGTCGGTATATCGAAGTGCTGAAGTGTTTGTACAGTAGGGCTACGATGGCTATCCGAGTACAGAACCAGAGCTCGAAACCTATCCAACTGCAGAGAGGTGTAAGACAGGGTGACGTTATATCCCCGAAACTCTTCACCGCTGCTTTGGAAGACGTTTTCAAGCTACTGGACTGGAAAGGATACGGTATTAACATCAATGGCGAGTACATCACTCACCTTCGATTTGCCGATGATATAGTCCTTATGGCAGAATCGCTGGAGGACTTAAGCACTATGCTCAATGATCTCAATAGTGCCTCCCAACGGATAGGTCTTAAGATGAACATGGACAAAACAAAGATCATGTTTAGTGTCCATGTCACACCTATGCCGGTAGTTGTTGGGAGCACTATGCTCGAAGTTGTTGACGAGTACGTTTACCTGGGACAAATAGTCCGACTAGGTAAGTCCAACTTCGACCGAGAGGTCAATCGACGGATTCAACTCGGCTGGGCAGCGTTCGGGAAATTACGACATATCTTCTCGTCAGGTATACCTCAATCTCTAAAAACTAGATTGTACAACCAGTGCGTGTTGCCAGTGATGACTTACGGATCTGAGACGTGGTCCTTCACTGCTGGCCGTATGAGGACGCTCAAGGTCGCTCAGCGAGCTATGGAGAGGGCTATGCTCGGAGTTTCTCTGCGTGATAGACTCAGAAATGAGGATATCCGCAGTAAAACCAGAGTGACCGACATAGCCCAACGGATTAGTAAACTGAAGTGGCAATGGACCGGCCATATAGCTCGAAGAACCGATAACCGATGGGGAAGAAAGGTTCTCGAGTGGCAGCCTCGTACCGGTAGGCGTAGTGTAGGGCGACCCCCCACTAGATGGAGTGACGACCTGGTAAGATATGCAGGAAGTCGATGGATGCAGGTGGCTCAGGACCGTGCTTTGTGGCATTACTTGGGGGAGGCCTATGTTCAGCAGTGGACTTGTGAAGGGCTGTAATGATGATGATGATGATTGAAATGCCTGCCTTCTATCGAGCTCAGGGGATTATTTGCATACAAATAAGACACGAATGGCCATTTGTTAAATTTTTGTCTGTCTGTCGGATAAATTTTTATTAAATAAACAGTCATCGTATTCTTGAAAAAGTTCTCAATATTTTATCTTTCATTATGCCATATTTATTTCCTGTTGCAAACTATCATTTTAAATATATTGCTTGTGAAAAATAGTTTCGATGTTTCACATCTGCCAGGCGTTTCGCGACGGCTCGCTTTTTTTAATGAATGAGACTTTTAATGTGAACAACAATTCCGGATGTGTTACCTTCGGCGCTGCTTAATATTACTGGACAATAAAGTAGTAGTCCGGGAACGTGAGCATTATATACCTCTAAGTACGTGTTGTATCCCTACAAAAACACGCTACCCAATGTCTGTGTTTCAATCACGCGTACTACCGTACGCCTCCCAGGTCCATTCTATCCAATTAGGGTTACACATAAGTTATTTTTCAAGGAGCAATAATTTAATTTGAAAAAAAAAATGTAATTTTTAGATTTTTTTCTTCCCTTTGTGTCCTTGAAATATTTAAAATTCTCAGAAATGCAGGCTTTACCACGATGCTTTCCTTAACCATAGATCGTATGGTAAAATAACAATTAAAAACGTCAGTATACATATCAAAATAAGGTATCTAAGGTGAACATTCAGCCACTGAGCTATATAGCTATATAGCTCTGTATGTTATATTGCCTGATAGATAGAATTAATCTACTATTATTATCTCAAAAATATTTGTTTTATTTAAGGATTTAGTTTCATCTTTTATACTCGTAGTTTTTTACACATTTTTCGAAAATAACTTCGATCTGACACTTACTCATCACTATCTAATCTCTTTTTAGGTGGTAAAGCCATGTTGCAGCTATATAAGTAGTGTTGTTGTAGCACGTATGGTTTGGCTTGACCTTCGAATGACCCCGTCCACTCAGAATACCAGCGCCAAATAGCAGCTTAACACTACTGTGTTTTGTATGGTGAGTGTAGACAACTGGAGACTCTCCTTACCTGAAAGGAGGCATTCCATTTTAGTCCCCACGGTTGACAACGCATCTGCATTTTGATTCATAATCGAGAATAGATTTAGGATAATTATTTGCTACAGCAACCATTTACCATCAGGTAGACTGTGTGTTCGTTTGTCACCCGTATCCTATAAATAAATAAATATACTACTATCACCAGAGCTCATCACAAGGCCACTGTTGAACTTAGGCCTACCCCATAGATTGCGATAAAGTACGACACTGAGCCTGTGTTCTATTTATTTATATGATACGAATACATTGAGTACATAGTAGTTTTTTAAAAAACAATTTTTATGATTTAACATGAGTCACCTATGAATACCGGCTTACACTAAAACCCCAATTTTAATACCATCTGATTAAGGGAATAATGCCTTGTATCAGTGGGCAGTTTTTGAAAGGTGTCTGTGATGGGTTTTTAATTATTTATCGACGGAAGTTGCGTGGTGATTTAAGGAAAATACTTTTTATTTATTTAAAATAAAAGGTAAACACAATGAAGCATATAATTACATATTATTTTAATAGATTACATTGCTTATTCATTCTGGAAAATTTTAATAGGTTAATGTCCACATAGAGTAAGTGTTGAAAGTAATCTAACTTTAATTACCTACCTATTCGCAGAGTCAGAAAATTCATATTTATATCCCTTGAGGGTATTGAACACCTCTAAAATGGTAAACCTCTGTAAATATCGTAACATTCAATAGATTGTATTTTATAAACTAAATGCTTTCTCTTCCTTAACTTTACAGACTATTTCTGGACTTTCTTTGCATTACGAAAAAAATCCATCTGATGTTTTGTGACTTTTGTACCTAATTTCAAATAAAGCAGGCTACAGATACGTTGCCACCCGTACCAAGATAGAATGCATCAATCTAAACTCTTTAGATTACAGTGGTGGCTCATATTATTAGAGTCATCTACTTAAATAATCGATTTAGCATTGTTTTTCAATATATATTGTATTCAAACCATATTTATTAAGTTTATATTTTGTTATTATTAATTTATGCATGTGTGCAATACTCAATTTTCAATTCAATTTTTTAAAACATATAATTTTTATAACACTGAGGGTGCATAATCTGTCACATGGTCGCCATTTTGTCGTAACACAGTCACACAGAGTACCTTTGTATAAACTGAAACACAGTCATTCGACGCCGAACAGATTTGTTGTTCGGGTGAGATTATTTATGCACTTTTATCGAATTTTTAGTGTCGGGGTGTTTGCGTGCTTGCTTAAAATATGTTTGTCGCTAAAAACATTCAGTTTCACATAAATTTTGTTATTTTATTTGCAGGATATATTTTAATCATGGGAAAAAGATAAAGACCTGTCTCCAAGGAAAATTTCTAAAATAAAACTTTATTATTGCGTACTGGGCATTGCATCGATTGCTAATGTTTCAAGGGCATCAGTTGACCGACTAAAAAAAACTTGACACAAATGTTAAGCTGACACCGGACCGTGCGAAAAATTATGGACGAAATAAATTACCACGCCACGTGATGAAAGAAAAATCAGGTTATTGAAAATAGGAAGGCACCTCGGTAGATTCTTACGACGGAGGTACTGGAATCAACATTTCCCTAGCAACAGATCATCGACGCATGAAAGACTTGGCGTTCGCTTATCGTCCACCAGCTAAAAAATCTCTCCTTCCACAGGCTATGATATCAAAGCGTTTATAATGTGCAAATGAACATCAGAACTGGACCGCCGAAGACTGGAATAAGGTAGGTGAATAATTCTTGAAGCTGCTGGATGTAAAAAGCGAGATCCACATTAATTTAAATTGGATTTATATTTTGATTTCTGTACACTAAATTAATACAAATATTTAAGGTTTGTTTTTCTGATGCAAGAAGAAGACAGGTTGAGAAATTCGAAGAAGATTGCATAATCAAGCGAGTGAAGTATCCACTCAGCATCATGTATGGTCCATAATATGCAGCAAAGGCACTGGTCGTCTATACATTGTGGAGGGGACGATGCGGCAAGATCAATATATCCAGGTCCATAGAGACAAAGTCGTATCGGTCCGGAAAAAATTTTGGTGATAGTTGATTCCGTAAGGAAGTTGTGCGAGGAGGAAAACTTCTTTTAAATCGCACGGTGATGGACCGCCAGTCTTCCAGATGCTATGGATGGTATTGCAAGTTTTGTCGCGATGTGCGTTGGTGCCTGTGCGGTTGTAATTAGTCCGAATAATTCCTCGGAGCCCTCCCCGTAGTAGATGCGATAAAATACGCAAAGAGATACAACATCTCTTCGCAGTGCCAGTGATTCAAGCTGATCGGAAAGAGCTCGGTCGCCGACGATTTGAACCGCTCTGCGCTGGATGTGATCAAATGGCGGCGACGTTTTCTCGAGAAATATTGGTACGGCCGATGTATAAAGTATCACCAATGTTGTCGTCTGCATAGCAATGAATGCTACCGATTTGGGACATGTCATTGAACAAAAACAGCGTTGGTGATAGCACTCAGCCTTGTGGAACACCAGCGTTAATGGGTTTGTAATCGGAGCATGCACCGTCTACTACGACCTTGATGCTCCGACCAGCAAGAAAAGTGGTGATCCAATTGCAGAAGATGGGCGGCTATACTCAACACACTGAGCAGACGAAATGTTGAAAGTAGAGTCCCTTTCATCGTACTTCCGTGGTACTCGTAAAAGGTGAAAAATGCTATAAATATGAGGCTTCCAGTAATGCAGTGTAGTATAATCAACTCTCATATAAACATTACAAAATATATAAGTTTGATTTATTTCGAAAATAAAAAAACAAAGTTTTAAAAAATAATCGAACTTTTAAACGTAATTTTAAACGGGATATTCATTTATCTCATAAAAGAAAAAGCGTAAATACACACTTCACAATACACGTTTCATTGCGGAAAGCCAGACGGCTGGCCGTTTGCCATCAAATAAAGGTGTTTTTAGTTGGTAAATCTGTATAGAATTTTATCTTACGACGATTTACTAAAAAGGTCATCAAAACTTAAATCGAAGCTTATGTGAATCCATTATTTATTTGAGCTAATGATAAAGCTTTTACTTATATTTATTAGTATTAATACTACACTGCGTAAGTGTAGTGTCAGCGAAAGAGAACCCATTAATCATATCATCCCATGAGTGTCGTAAGAGGCGACAGAAGGAATGTGAAGTATGAGATGAACAGCAGCATCTTCCTGAGAGTTACCGTTACAGCCTATTAACAGCTTCTCCCAAATATTGCCTCATAGGGGGTGATATTTATACGCATAACAAGCAACGAAACTATATTCCTTGCTTGTTATGCGTGTTGGCAAACATTTAATTTTTTTTTTATTTTAGTCGTTATTAGGAAGATGCTGCTGCCCATCTCCTGATTTGATTCCCTCTGTCGCCTCTTACGACACCCAGGGGATGATGTGGGGTAGTTTATATTCTTACACTGCTTATGGTAGGAATATTTTTTATGTACGTGCGACAACTCCATACCACGTTGACCGATTCCAATGTTTTTTGTTAGACCCCCTAACTGAGGGAAAGTTTCGTATATATTTGGTCAAGATCGGATGATGGCATACATGAGAAAATCATTGAATCTTTTAATTTGTAAAGGCATCTAGACGACATATGGTCAAATCGTTCCTTACCACGTCAACCGATTTCGATGATTGACGACTCTTTGGCGCAGTGGCTTAGCAACGAGTGGCTGCGCTGGGGGTCGCGGGTTCGAATCCCGCACTGAACAAGTATTCATATGACCTACAAATAATTGTTCCGGGTCTGGATGTTTGTCCTCGTGCAATTTATGTTTGTAAACTGCCCCCAAGATACAGTAGAAAATCCTAGTGGTAACGTTTTTTTAAAAAAGAAAATAAAAAAATGACTTTTTTTACCCGACTGCCAAGGAAGGGTTATGTTTTTCGCGCGTATCTTGTATGTACGTATGTTTGTAAATTTCTTTGTAACCTCGTATCTTTTAAATGGCTGGATTGATTTCGACAGTTAAGGTATCGTTATATTCGTCTTAAAAACCCAAGTGTTCTTAGATAACTATTTGAAACAAAAAAAATGGTGTATTTTTGGCGCGAAAGGTAATACCTTAATAATTATTAAAGAAATTGACTAAACCAATCGGGTATCAGAATAAAAAAAATAAAAAGGGAATGACAAAAATATATAAATGTTATATGTTCAAATTTAATTAGGCAAAATAAATTGGTTTAAAAAGTTTTTGATGGCGTTAAAATGGGAGATTTTCATGTCGGACCTCATGCTATCATCTAAAATTTAATTGGACCGTAAAAACATCAAAAATAAAACAAAGAATTAAATAAATCAAAAACCCGACTGCAAAAAAGACGATTTAAAAATAATGTTTAGTACATAATTTTTAAAGACCAAAACCAGATTGAGAATAGAAAACAATATAAAATAAGTAAATATATGTGATAAAATTCGTTTTATTTAAATGTGTAGTGTTCGCGTAAATATAAGAAATCATTAAAGTAAACTCTCTTCGGTTTAATAGACTAAGCAGACAGAACCCAATTGCAAACTATTAACCGATATATTTCTCAATATCATTTTTATATGTATTCGTACTGCCCCCGTTTAACCACATTAAACTGTTTAATGTTGTACTCATTTTGTCACGATAAAACTATGTCTAAGTTTTACTATAACTGAGAAAATATGAATCAGTTATCCAAGTTTCGCCTTCGTCGAAGTGCCTCGTCAAGAACTTTATGGTTTAATTGAGTAGTAGATTTCGATAACTGTTCTGAGAACTTGCGAGTTTAACTATTTTCTAATTTGAACTTAAATCAGTCTTATAATTTAATTTGTATTATATAAATATGGTTCTAAACGCGACTACACACATACACTGTTTTCCTGTCCTGTGTGGATGAATAGTTTCTATTGAAACTGGTCGCCGTGACAGAAGTTCGGTCTTGAGGACATTATTATATATATTTTTGAACAACACAAGTTAAACGTTAAACTCTTATCTATAACAAAGTTTAAAGGTCCGTGATGCTATTTAATGCACTTAACTAGAATATATTAAAAATATATTAGACCAAAAAATCAAGTTTTCCATGAAAATGCCATGGGTATAATATTTCAACGAAATGAAATGAAAATAATAGGAAAGCGTCAAATCCTAAAATCCCTGTGATGGTAAATTGGGCACGAATTCGTTATTTAAGAAGCCTTTTCTAAACTCGGTTTATTGACTGAGGAGCATATTTAACTGTAATATGTGGATTTGCAATGTCAATAATTGCTTCAATGCTAATTTCAAAATTGTTGACGGTGTCCTGGGATTTAAAAATAATTGGGTTTTAAAGACAATAATACGTTTCAGATGTCAATGTTTCTAAAGGTTTTTAAAGCCTGAAATCAAACGATATTTTTGTTACTTGGGTTATGTTTAGGAGGTATTATGAGAACCTATTTTCAATAATCGTAATATGGTTTTTCATTTCTTCCAATAGTATTCTAAGCAAAAAGTTGATTCACCTGTTAGATCCCCCAGAGAGATGTAATAAAAATCTAGAAATGCTTCAACAGCCGTGGTGGTGCTTGGGCCGTCTCAAAATTGTGAGATTTAAAATAAATAAACCGATGACGGGATATACGAGTGTCATAAAAACTATCTTCTATGACACTACGATCGTCAATGTTTCTGCTATGCGAAGTGGAAGCTTAACATGATAGTTCAAAGTGAACTTGAAAGAAGTCTGTCACACGATAATGATGTTGAAATTCTCTTGAGACGAAAATCTTTCGAAGGGATTGTGTTAGTTCCACACGAGTGTGGAACTGACGAAAACAGATTTGTATAACTACGTTATCATCTCTAGCCGAAGAAGTTTGGTAACCAATAAAGCATTTACTAAAGAACGTCATTAGGAACACGATGATTATACATTGATGTGGTTGCTGGATTATCGTACCTGAACAAATGTCACACTGAGGAATTACACTTGTGTTCTATTGTTTTTTTTTCTCGTTTTAATTTAAACTCTAATAAATATTGAGTAAAACTACATATAAAAACTACATATTTCATAAAAAAATTATTCGCGATAACATCCATAAAATTTGTTTTATTCAGTGTGTAGTATTTGCGTAAATTTAATTTATAATTTTTCTTATAAACAGATTATTTTTTTAATTATACTCGGTTGATCAATACGTTTTTGGAAACGCAATAAAATTCTAGGTAAATTGTATTTATTTTAAACATTTAAGCTAATATACCATCTTTATAAGCGTTTTGAAAATTGGTTAATTCCCTTGTAGTAAAAAGGCTTGTCCTAGGTCTCGAAAAAGACCTCTAGAGCACACGTCACTTCAGCATCGCCGTCGAATTTTACACTACGCAAGTATTTTTTCATTTGAGTAATAATATGAAAATATCCCGGAACTAGGTCTGGAGAATTTGGTTGGTGCTGAATCAGCTGAAGCCAGCAGTTCGAATGACAGCACCTCCAACATCGATGGGCATGGACATTATTAAGACAAAAAAGCACTACAGCGCGCAATTTTCCTTGGCGTTTATTTTTTAGTTCTTTGCGTAGTCTCTTGATTAGTAATGCGTAATAATCTTTAGTTATTTACTCTCTTTTATTTCAAGTATCGATGATTATTGTATCTTCCGTATCCCAGAATACAGAGGCCATTGTTTTTCATTTGAAAAATCTTATCTAATCTATTTAGTAAATTAGATTCCATCACACTGCATAAACTATGTTTTGAAACGTAAAATTACTATGACAATTATAGTTATTTTGCTACTGACATTTCAGAAGAAAATCAAATAATAAAATTATATAATTATACTGGTCGCGCTAATGACAAGAAAAATGTTGCGGTGATAGCGAGGTCGCGGGTGCGATTCCGGGTCGAGTCTTGAACTTATTATGCTGGATCGATTTTTTTGGTGGACTGTATGCGTGGTTTTTACAGCCAAAACAAGATGGCTTTTGTGGCACATGGTAGTCTTGGACGATGCACTCGCTATCCTAATCTACTATCTAGCCAGCGCCCCGAGATGGGATTCTACTTGAGCTGTTAGGGGGAAGAAGACATATCAAAGAAAATAAACAGCTCAAGGGCAATATAAGGAACACTTACCGGGGTGTGGCTCCTTCTGCTGGCAGCCTCGAGGACGACGCTCCTGGTGTTGTGATGCGCTGGAAGAGCGCGATCGACGGCAACGGGCGTCCTTTTATGGGTTAGCCATTTCCACCACCTCCATCTCGGCGCGGCACGTTTCTTATTGGCCGAAAATCACGTCATATTCTAGACCCCTCCTTCTTTTCAGTACGTGTGGAATGGAATGCGTAGATAGACCGGAAAGAGACAATGACAAACAATAACCAACCAAACAAAATGTGAGAGTTTTCCCACGCAACTATCCCTCCCCCTGCTTCAACCAACTAAACATATTACTAAACCTAATTAAAACTTCTTATCTAGCCTAGAAAGTATTCGAAACTATTGATTGGACAAAGAACATAGACGGACAACATGACGCATATATGACCCGGCCGTGGTCCTAACGCGAGCTACCAAGTTACTTCGTCAGATACCGAAAAAACCTCTTCGACGATCCCCAATGGCCAATGAAGAGTCGGCATATTTTCTTTGGTGAGAACAACCACGGTTCTGACCGTTAAATGTTTAGTTGTTGTGTCCATTTCTGCCGAGACTGCAACGTACGCAAATATTCCGTCTTCCATCGCTTCCAAAATGACTGCACCAGCCGGTCTAATAAGTAATGGCGTGAAAGAACATTAAGTTCTCCTCGTCTATGTCTAAAGCGGGTAAATGCTTCAAAGGCGTTAGATTCAAAAAATGCGCTGGAGTTATAGTCAGCGGCTCCGAGGGGTCATTTGACAACGTACGACAAAGGGGGGCGGCTATTCATGACGCACTCGATTTGTGAAGTACGGTGCTTAATTCTTCGAAAGACGAAATCTGGTCTCCAATTACTCAATATAAATGACATTTTAGACTCTTAATATTAGTCTTCCTATTCCCCCCAAAATGACCCGCGGTGGGACGTTCAAAGACCACTAGATGCGGTTCTCAGCTAAGATGTGAACGAACTGTGCATTATAATATTTAAAGGTCAGAAACTCGTGCAATGCCGATAAAATACGTGTCACGCCTACGTAGTTCGTACCGTTTTCCGAGTACATTTTACTTACAGGGCTACGGCGAGAAAGGTGTCTTTTAAATGCACCCATGAAGCTAGCCGTGCTCAGATCACCAGTGAGCGGATCTACGGAGCAATTGCTGGTTTATAAAAAATAACCTAAGATTCTTCTAACCTAACCTGTCCGATTCGGGATGCCCTAAGTCCCGAGTTCCCTTCGCTTGATCTTACACTCAATAAAACGCCGAAATAAAAAATTTATGAACAAAAATTTATCATTGGTTTTTTTAAAATGTTCGTTTTTTGTGAGATTATGAAAAATATAAAACAAATTATTACGATTATTTGCAATTAAAGTAAAAAAACATTGCTGTTGTGTTTCATATGGTGAGTATAGAGAACCATAGAACCTTTTTACTGGAAACGAAGTTTCCATCTCAACCATGAGGGGTGGTAACGCAAATGTATTTTGATTCTTAATCGTGGATAGATGTTGAAGTCTATGGGTCACAGCATATGTACAGAAACAGTCAAGTGGAATGTATATTCACTTATCACCCTTATTTACAAAGTCCCGGATACAATGACGACTTATCAGTTTGGAAAGCCCGGTTTTGACGTGGAATCAAACCCAGAATTGGTAACTGTCCACTAGGACCGCGTTATCAGCTGAAATAGTTATACATTTTTGTAACACATTGCGAGAAAATGATTGAATAAATCTTGTCATGAACCTTCAATGTCAAGAACCTTCATTACTGCGTATTCAAACATAGTCATTCTACGAAAGTAATATAACGTTACGTCGCATCCTCAAATTAAAAAATACAGCTTATTCTGTAAACCTACCTACGAAATGAAAGTAGATAATAAATAAATATTCATCGGATAACAGTTTTTTAATGCATTACAGAATAAAATATTTTGATTGATTATATAATTCCAAACTTTTTCATAGAAAAGTAGTATCTATATATAAGTTTTTATGGGTTAAAATGCTGTGGGTGGGTGCAACCTCATGAGACCGCTAGAGGGGTTAATGAGAGGTTAATTACTATATTGTGTAGGTAGTTATATCAACACTGCGTTAAAGAATTACGTTATTTTATTTTGCAGTTTCAATATGGCATAATTTGAGCTGTTTTTTAACATTTTGGTAATCTTTTATACCTCAATATTGTGGAAATATTGGTGTAGTGGTCGAAATTCGTACTGGAGTCTATATTGTTTTACTTGAGAATAACATGCGATTTACCATGTCATTCATTTTTCATTCATTCATTCATTTGTCATTCATCATGCAATTTTTTCGAAGTAAATCAGGAAACAAGTAAATGTTGTACTATTACTTGTTTCCTGATTTACTAATTTTGTGAAACATTGATCTTTTGGCACTAAATCCTATTCATTGATAAAAATTCTGTGCACCAATCACATTATTAATTCTAAATCTGGTGAACTCTAAACCACTTTTGCGCAGTTGAGCGACTTCAATCACAGCTTTGTGACACCAAATACAGACTGGCGGGAGGATTAAATGGATAAATTTACATTTATCCCATACTACATCTCAATTTGTTGCTAAATATTTAAGTAGTTTGCATAGTGTTTCGCGACATAAACATAATGTGTTCTTAGTATGTAACTTATGCGTTTAACTTTCAACTTATTAGGATTATTGCGTTAAATATATATTTTTGATAAGGTGATAATTTTGAGCACTTTAATGCTTATAATTTTTAATGTGCCGTGAGTATAGAATATGCAACTTAGTAGTGTTGTGATCGGACCAATAAATTTTTAGAATTTGAGATCAAAGTAACGCTTAATTCGTAAGTACATACGACAATTTACTTATAAGCTCATATACGTGAAGAACTTATAATAGTGTTTACTTTATTATTAATAATGGTTAACGTGCCGTAAGCGCGGAATATGCAACTCAATATTGCTGCGATTGGATCCAAAAAAATTGGTTGACCCTGCAGGCCATCCCTGCAACTTCCCGCTAATTTCAAATGCAGCGCTCCAAATTTCACCAAATTATGTTGCAAAATCTCGAAGTTATTTTAAAAAAAAAGTTTTTTTAAATTCTTTCTCCTTCAATATCTCACGAACAAATGAACCGATTTTTATTTTCCAAACGGCATTCGACTACATTTTTTGATATTAAGAGCTGATTAATTTTTGAAATCGGTCGGTAAAGCCGTTTTAAATTTATACTGAAAAAACTGTTTCTCAAAATTTACTCGTCCGAATGAGTTCATATTATGACCAAATCTATTTCACATTGAGATCTTTAAAACGATGCTAACTGCATCTCAATCGATCAAGACGTTCAAAATTTATGAAAGGTCACACACACGCACACGCACACGCACACGCACACGAACGCGCACGCGCACGCGCACGCGCGCGCGCACGCGCACACGCACACGCACACGCACGCGCACACGCACACGCACACACGCACACGCGCACTTGACGTGATAATATCTTGCTCGCATCCACGAACAGACTGAGCTCTCCTTTGTGTTCGCCCAATTTATGGCTACCCGTTGGAGCGCTGAGTGCTGAGCGCGCACCGTACGCGCTCCGAGTTTGCAAACGTATCCACTATGCAGAACTGTTGCAAGAGCGCGGAGCGCAAGAGGTTCGCGAACATAGTGGATACCCAGCTTAACAGATATAATTTGACAAAGTGACGGCTCCGTGGCGCACTGTCTTGGCAATTAGTGGCTGCGCTGGGGGCCACGGGTTCGAATTCCACACGGAATAAATATTCGTATGGCCTACAAATGATTGTTTCGGGTCTGGAGGTTAGTCCTTGTGCAATTAATGATTGTAAACGGCCTCCACGATACAGGAGAAAATCTTAGTGTAACGTTATAAAAGATGATGGTAAAAAACACTTGAGTGTGCTTAGGCTGTCTGGTTTATTTTTATGTTGAAAAGTACTTCATCATTATTTTATTTGGACGTCATCGTCCATGACATTAGTTTACAAGAAGCGCATTGGATGTTAGTGTCCAAACAAAATAATGACGAAATACTTTTCAACGTGAAAATAAACTAGGTACATACTTCGGTAGGTGTGTAGTTAATTTTCATGTTGAAAAGTAAGTATACGTCGACTTGTAAGTAAGCATCTATAGGCATAAGTCGTATCATGTTGTACCTGTCTATAATATAATATAGGTATCGCCACACGAGAAGGCTCTTTTGGTGCACCCAATTATTATCTGAAATTATTTTATAAATAAACGCTGGTTATATCAATCAATTACAATATATTTGTTTACTACATAGATACTCAAAATGGATGTCAGTGTCTTATATATGAGGGTAGACACGTGATGGGGCGGTATTTGCTCGGGTCTGTGGTATCCTGATCTTTAGGAACCAAATGAGTGATCCCAGTAGTGAAGAGGCTCGGGGGCGACTTCTGATCGAGAGCCTCTTGAAACTGTCGGGCGAGCACAGCGTGACAAACTACGAACCGCTTCAGCCAGTAATGATTCAGCCCTTCGAGCCCCGGACTTTTCCAGTTCGGGGCCCTACGGACCGCCTCAGCCACGTCTTCAGGCGTTATGGTGACGGGGTCTATAGGCGTAACACTTGCACTCTGGCTCGCCACAACTTCCATCCAAGGGCCCTCGCTGTGGTTTACGGGCTCTGACCACCGGCCACGCCAAAATGCGACAGTGTCAGCCTGATCCGGTACTGGGCCCGCTCCACATACTTCTGGTCGCTCCAATGATTTATAGAGCCTCTTCTGATCACTCTGGAAGAGACGATTCTGGTTGAACCGCCTTGAAGCCGCCGCCGCTCTCGCTAAATCGTCGAATCCGCTTCCCCCAAGCAGCGATTTTTTATTACATATATATATATATATATATATATATATATATATATATATAGCGTCGATATTTATAAATCGCGATACTCGACTCATTTCGGTATATTTTAAAGTGTTGTATATATCGACAAAACATTAAACAACAAAAGAAGCTACAAAAATAATCATCTGTCGTTGTCGATTTTTTTTTGGTCATCCAACGTCCAGTAATACTATTTTGAGCCTTATAGTACTACATTATGCAAAACAAGACGATATATCGATATTCATCACGTGAATATATCGATACAGTTTTTCACTTGTCGCCCATCCCTACTCGTCGCTATTGCCACATGAGTAAATAAACGGAATATTGCTAGCAGCTAGCCGGACACACGAGGGACTCCGTTTGCGCGCTGATCGGCCGCCTGCATTTGCTTCACCCACTGAAAACCTACGTGAACATGACCATTTCGTCTTAATCATCGAAAAATAATGCTACGGGTACATAGGCTACATCCCCGTTTGTAACAGTGTGGTGGTACATCCTGACCGACTTTCATGAAATTGTACCATTGTACCATTTCATGATTTGTACCAAAATGTGAATGTAATAAAAGAAAAATTTCATTCTTTCATTCATCACTGTCTAGGGTTCAAAACAAGCCTCCCTATAAATGTATCAAAATCCATTTCAAGCTATTATTTAAATAACAGTACAGAAGCAACAATGCAGTAGCGGCGAAGGCCCGCCAAAAGCATGCACTTACTTTTTAATGCTTTTAATTTACTGTTTTTCTTTAACCGTAGCAGTCTATCGCGTAACACCTTATTCTTTTCGTCTGTCTAATTTAAATAAAATAACGGGTTTGTAGTGAGTGCTTAAGTCTCATTTATCGTGTCAACAGTTCTTTATTAAGTGTACTAAAGCCAGTGAAATTTTGTTAATGTTAAAGTATTCTGCAATTAAAACTATATCAAATAATTACAAATTAATATCGAGTTTTGTGAAGTGTTCGGACGGAACGCGTAAGCGCCGCTATATCACCGGCGCTTGGGCCGTTTTGCTCGCGACCTTATTAACACAGCAACAGTGATACAGGCGTAGTTTTATGTTTCTGTTTCTACCGCGCATAAATCTTACATTTGAGACTACATAGCTCGATATTGTTGTTTACAATACAATGGATTGCTTTAAGTGTAAAAAAAATGTTGCTGAAAGGGATGTTATTAAATGTACGGGATGTAATATGTACATGCATTATCAATGTGCTGATTTATCTGAAACTGAATTCAAAAAAATCCTCCCTATGAATAAAATCAAATAGAAATGCCCACCCTGTAAAAACAAGAGGCTCGCTGGTACGTTAGGAGGGACAGTGTCACCTAAGTTTAAAGATTGCGCTACTACGTCTATTTTAAACGTCGACACCGACGCCTTGACTGAATATATGGATGCGAAGCTTGACAGTCTGCGCCAGCAGTGGCAGGAGGACTTAAATTCAGCCATTCAAAAAGTATCTAAAACTTTTGCGCAAGATATTAATGGGCTGGAAAAACGTGTTGACTCATGGGAGGAGCGCATAAAGGAACTCGAGCAAAACTTTACGGCATCGCATAGTCCTGATGTCACCCTGATGCAGGAAAACAACGAGCTTCGCGCAGATTTGGAGAATTTACGTGCCAAGTTTGATGACCTCGACCAAGCCTCTCGCAGTTGCAACGTGGAATTACAAAACATTCCTGATAAAAAGGCTGAAAACCTGATTCCTTTATCTATAGAGGTTGGTAAGCTAATTGGCGTCGATATCAAGGCAAGCGATATTAGATCTGTTCATCGCGTGGCTCCAAAGGTACCGAACGACCGTCCAAAAAACATTGTACTTCAGCTGACCACACGACGACTGCGTGATGATATGATAGCGGCGGCGCGTTCGCGCCGCACACTCACCACTACTCAGTTGTTTGGCTCTGCCAACAATGCCGCTGCTGCATCTCAAAACACACGATTCTATATAAACGAACATCTGACGCTAAAAAATAAAATTTTATTTAGTAATGCTCGACAACTGGCGAAGTCGAAGGGATATAAATTTGTGTGGGTCAAAAACAGTTGCATTTTGCTACGGAAAAATGACGATTCACGTGTCATTCACATCCGTTGTACTAATGATTTAAGTAAAATATGACTATTTTATTATGTTTACTTGTTTATTAATTTTCAAAAAGTAGCATATTTAAGTAGTTTTATTATAAGTTTTTGTGTATGTTGTTTACAATACTCAATACAGCGGGAGATCGAGATCCATAATTTTATAGCAAACAAATTTATAAATACACTTAATTATATCGGTTGCATTTCTTTCTCGTGATGGCTTCTAATTAGTTACTTATATTCTATCAAAATTGTGGAGGCTTAAAAACTAAGCTTACAGACTTAAAACTAAATTTATTAACTTGTAACTTCGATATTGTAATTTTAACTGAAACCTGGCTGTTGGATACAATTTTGGATGCTGAAATTCAAACTGATGCTTATACAATATTTCGACGCGATCGGAACTGTATGTTATTTAATAAAAAGGGCGGTGGCGGGGTGTTAATTCTTGTTAAGAAATCGATCCATGTTGTTAGAAAACATGACTTAGAAGCCACCGATTTAGAAACTATTTTTCTTCATTTTCCACATTCAAATTTATTATTGAGTGCATGCTATATACCACCAGCGTCTAAAACTACTACCTATGATAAATACTTTTATACACTTCACGACATTCACTCAAAGGCATTATTCTCACATTACATTATTACTGGTGACTTTAATTTACCCTACCTGGAATGGTCATCTGATGGTCCATCCTTGAGACCTGTTAATGCAGTTACTGATACAGCTAAATTATTGTCTCATATTATGGCCTTTATGAATTTGAAACAAATAAATACATTAAAAAACGAAAACAGTAGAATTCTTGATCTTGTTTTATGCAACTCACCTGATTGTTCAGTTAATATCTCTGATGATCCACTCTTAAAAGCCGTTCCTCACCATCCTCCGCTGGACATTTTTTATGAAACAACTCAATCCAAGTATATGCCCACCAACCAGAAAACAAAACGAAACTTTTACAGAGCAAACTATGACCAAATTAATACTGCTATATCAGAGACTGATTGGGTTTCTGAACTCAGTTCTTCTTGTATAGACACTGTAGTTGACAAATTTTATAACAAAATTATGCATGTTATTGAATCTTATGTACCACTTATCAAAGTTAAAACCAATAGATTCCCTAAGTGGTTCTCTAATAGCTTAATTTATACACTTAGGCGTAAATCCAAAATGTGGGCACGATGGAAAACGTACAATTCGTTACGTGACTATCAAGAGTTCTCCCTATTAAGAAAACGTGCTAAACGTCTCTTAATTAAATGTTACAATAAATATATAGAGAACGTTGAGTCTTCAATAAAGGATAATATAAAATACTTTTGGAAATATACTTCAGATATAAAGGAAACAAATACGGGATATCCTCAAGTAATGAAGCTGGGAACCAAAACTTCAGACGACCCAAAAATAATATCTGAAATGTATTCACATCATTTTAAATCCGTATTTGAACCGTTGTCAGACAATGCATATACATTAACTCAACACTTAGAGGATAATTTTACTGGAATAAACTTACATGACATACGTTTCACACAGTTGGAAGTTTGCACTGCTTTAAAAAACATTGATCCACACAAAGGCGCTGGACCTGACAAAATAAAGCCAGTGTTTTTAAAACACACTTCTAATACAATTTGCATGCCGCTCAATATAATTTTTAACAAATGTTTGGAAACTGGAACATTTCCAACTCAATGGAAACAAGCATACATTACACCTATTCACAAATCAGGTTCTAAGAACAACGTAGAAAATTACCGTCCAATATCAATTCTTTCGGCTATTCCCAAAATTTTTGAGAAACTTATTCACGATCATATATATTCAATTTTGAAAAATACATTATTAGAGGAACAACACGGCTTTGTTAATGGCAGGTCTACACTGACAAATCTTCTTGTTTTTACTAACTTTATTTTTAATAGTTTAGACTATAAATCTCAGATTGAAACTGTATACACCGATTTCGAAAAAGCATTCGACAAAGTTGATCACTTGTTACTTTTAAAAAAAATCTCCTACAATGGTATCAAAGGTAATCTTCTACGTTGGTTTGCTTCTTACTTACAAAACCGCATACAGTCGGTAGTGCTTAATGGCTACATTTCCTTACCCGTTGTAGTAACATCTGGCGTACCACAGGGATCAATACTGGGGCCACTCCTCTTTATCCTATTTATTAATGACATTTCAACTTGCTTTGACCACTGTAAATTCTTATTATACGCTGATGACCTAAAATTATACTCTGCCGTAACTAAACCTGACGACATAAAATTAATACAAAACGATTTGGATAGACTTGAAAACTATTGTAAAATTAATAAATTATTCTTGGCTTATAATAAATGCAAACACATAACATATACTAGGAACAAAAATGTAGTACACGCGGACTTTTACTTAGGTGGTCACAAAATTGTATCAGAATTTAGTATACGTGATCTTGGAGTATATTTAGATACCAAATTCACACTAGATAGGCACATCGAGGAAGTATTGAATAAATCTTACCGAATCCTAGGCTTCGTTACACGTATAACAAAATCATTTAAACACAAAGATACTCTTACCTGCCTTTTTCAGTCATTAGTTAGATCTCATCTAGAATATGTGTCCCCCGTTTGGAATCCATTCTACTCAGTTTACGAAGATAAAATAGAAAAGGTCCAAAAGAAATTCTTACGTATTGTTAACTATCGAATGCATTCACCTCGCGTTTCCTATGAAAATCTCTTAACAAAATATCAAATGCTGTCATTAAAAGACCGACGCACCTTAATCGACGCCACTACTTTTAGGAATATCTGTGTTGGTGAGATTAAGTGTTCACAGTTATTATCCGAGGTAAGGTTTCGAATACCACCCAAAAACACCCGATCAAAAAATTTATTTCATATACCAAAAACCAGGACCAACATTGGTAAAAGAGCACCAGTACACAGAATGTGTGTCCTCCATAATAAAATGCTTAACGACATCGATATGTTCTCTATCTCCCGTTCAGCTTTTAAAACTAAATTAAAAAGCACTTTAGTTGCAATTATGAATTAGATATATAAGTATATTTAGTATTTATTTTTAAATATATATTCTAAGAACATACATAATATAAATATTATGTATGTTCTTAGTGAGACAGTTTATAGGAAACAATTGTAATTACCATTGTCTTATTTTACTTGTATATTTTTCTTTCATATCTTTTGTTTCTGTTTTGTCTCCAATAAAGTAAATAAATAAATAAATTCTGTGACCGCCTTTAATTGTCTCTGCTCTTTTCTCTGTCAATCTCTCTTAGGTAAGTCCTATCCTAAAACCTTTTGTAAAACTTAAAAAAATATGTATTTCAAGAGAAATTTCTGTGTGAAATTTCTGTATTATACATATACATAGATTAAATTTATGTCAAACTGTAGATGTAAATTGTTTGTGGTTAAATAAAGTTTCCGCTACAATATTACGCTTGAGGGCAAGTTTGTTCTAAATATACGTCATGTTTTCAGAAACAACAGAGTTGTATTGTATACAGTTGCAACTTGCTTTACTGCTATCTTTAGTTTGTCCATGATCCTGTATAAGATACGAAAACCTATATATTATAGTAAAGTTACACGGAACAACAATTTTATATTTTTTGTATTTTCCCTTAAATCAATTAAAATACCCTTTAATGACTCTTTGGTCAAGTATCAACGTTAAATGCTGATCATGAGGATTTGAATGTTGAGTCGGGCCAAAAATTGGGACTTTTTTTATAGAATAGGGTGACAAACGAGCACACAGTCCATCTGATGGTAAGTATATGCTGTGGCCTTTATACATCTACATTTGTTTTCGACTAAGAATAAAATGCAGATGGGTTGTCACCCGTGAGGACTAAGATGGAATGCCTTGTTTCCAGTAAATAGAGTCTCCGGCTCACTTCACTCACCATACGAAACAAAGAACTATTGTGTTTCTAGTTTACGCTGGTATTTTGTGAGAGTATGTTTCTCCTCCGGTCAAGTCAACCCATCTGTCCTAACTTTAACGTAGTTGCAGCGTGACTCTACCACGTTTAAGGACGACTAAAAAAAGCTTTTCAGTTAATGAATTTTCAGGAGCAAACCGGTGTCAGAAGATTTGGTGTTGTTTACCCCCTGTCTCAGAAAACACTCAAAAATTTTAGTCATAGTCTCTTTCCAGTCATTTCAGATCACCGTCACAACAGTCTGTGAGAGTGAGGACATTGAGAGTGCGCCTGTGCTCGCGCACTACATCTTGTACTCTACAATTCTTTCCTACGCAGGTGGATAGTCTCCGTCGGTACTGGCTGCTGTGTCCAAAATTTCGTTTAGAACAAATTGTTAATGGACCTCCACTGATGTAGTAAAAACTTTTTTGATTCAATATTTTAGGCTAATGTTTTGGGTAGTAATAATGTTATTATAAGTAAAATCCGCTCTCGTACGTATAAAATAAATAAATAGTTAAAAAGGAAATCCCCGACTTTTTTCGTCTTTCATAATGAGTACAGAAAAGGAGTGGAATAATCAGCCAGCATATGACTTTCCGTTCCATTATAATGTGGTTGGATTTTTAAGCCCATTCAGTGCGCTTTACCCTCATAAGCTGCATAACCACCTACTATCAGTTGGAATAGTGGTCAGGCAATTGCTTGTAACAGTTAAAAAAGATCTTCAAATAATTAATAGCAGTAGAGATCCATATTCCTGTCCTATATTAATTATTTGAAGATTTTTTTCTTTAGATCACAACTCACATTTTTTATATCGAGGTATTTGTAGATAGTAGATACTTATGCATCATGTATGTAAATAACACAGCTTTACTTTTTTTGACAAAATATGACATCAAAATTCCTAATCAGGCTTTAATAAGGAACGAACCGTATCACTGTGATTGTTATAAGAAAAAAATTGGTACGAAGGTGCAAAACTTTTGATAAATTATTACAAGCTGTGGGCCAGTATCTACAACATGAAAAGTGAAGACACTGCATTATCACTGCGATATCACCTGAAGAGTTGAATAAAAACCGAACGTGGTTTACCGCTGTGCGTGCGCCGCCATACTACTACTATTGAACACATAAAATTCGCGCGTTTAAAAACATCGATCAAAATGTTAAGTTACATCACGTTTTTAAAATCAATTACTGAAAAAAGTCGCTAATGCATGCGCTTGTATAGAAAGCTATGTGTTACATTTTTAGCGGTTTCAGATGTGCGGTTAAACGCGTGCGTTTAATCGCAGTGCGTGCTAAGCCTAATGGTCGACAAGAACTAATGCAACTTATTACTTTTTGCGCATCTGCTTTTTGATTCTTAATTGATTATAGTTTAAGGTGTCTAAAAGCCACAGCATTTACTTACCATCACCTTATAGTAAATGAATGGTAAATGAAGTCTAAGTCTACCTAGACTGTGTGGTATTTTGTTACTCTTAATTGTTAAAAAGACATCTTATTATCATAGTATCAAATAACAGCTCCATCTGCTGTTTATTTTAAAATGTAAGTTTAAAACAGCAGAACGGCTGAAAAACAGACCTAGTAAAGTGTGTATAGTCTGATTTAAAATCATGCATCTAACTACACATTACATTACATGTCTATTTGAACTTAAGTTATAACTAAAAGTTAGCTGTAATTAACTAATTTCCTATTGTTTCTTTTTAACTTGATAAACTATTGTTTCAGATAAATGATACTAACCTATATGGGCTCCAACTTGCAATCGGGCGTAATTTAACAGAAACTCTATACTCTACGCATAACCAACCACAGTCCCCGTACAGTTTTGCTAAGTTTGAACCACTTTTTCATTGATTTGTGTTCTTTATAACATATATGTATCTTAATGTTTGTTTTAGTATTTTACTCGGAGAAAGATGGCCTAAATTGAAGAAGAAAACTGATAAACTCATAAAATAATTCACATCTGCCGTAATTATCAAGCTTTGGAGAGTTATGAAAGGCATTTGTATTTAACATATCAAAATTATTTAAAAAAAAATCAATCTCAATTCAAATACAAGTACTAAATAAATCATAATTCAAATACAAGTATGAAATTAAAGAACAAAAGAAAGCTTTTGTAAAAGGCAATAAAGGAAATATTGTAATGGAATTCTTACAAAAATCGTTCAAAGTATGTAGATTCAAAGCAACGAGTAGGGTTTTGTTATCAAAAGTTGAAACAAATTCCTGTTATGCTCGCTCGCGATGTCGCAATGCACTTCGTTTTTGACGTTATTTTATTACGCGAGACATATCGAGATATGTAATATATTTTTCCAGTGTCATTTAAAGCATAGAACATAAAGTTCTGTCAAGGAGTACACACATAGTGAACTAGATTGTGTAGGCTTCATGCAAGCGTCTCAGAACGCACACAGTGAGGGTTTGATTCACAGTCACACACAGAGAAAATAACGCGATATTAAATACTGTCGGCGCAGGCATCGTCTTATTTTCTCTCTCAGCTCTACTGTGAGTAAACCACGCGTACTGTGCGTGTGTGTGTGTGTGTGTGTGTGTGTGTGTGTGTGTGTGCGATTTGAGACCCTTACATGAAGTAAGTTCCGTACTCTCGTTCAGACTGATGCCTATATGTTACGTTTTACAACTAGTGGACTTTGTGGTCTAGTGATCAGAGCACCTTGCTGCTTCGTCGTGGGTCCTGACCTTGATTAAGGCCGTAGCCAAAAATATATTGTAGAAAAGCAAATAGATTTGTTATAGCCGCCTTTATCACTGAACCTGCATAAGCACAAAAGCTCCATGTCTATAACAGTAAAAAGACATCATGAGTCAAATTATTGATGAATAGATAACTGCGTAGAAAAATAGTCATGTACATGAGTTCAATTCAATTTATCACTTGTCTGACCGCAAAAAATATCGTGAGGGTTGGGCTGCATTTCGATAGCACTTTACGTTTTTTTTATTTTATTTTATACACCGTTGCTAGAATACTGTTCTACCTTATTGTAAGAGGTGATAAAGCTGAAGATGTTAAATCGTATGCACATAGCTTGACAAAAGCCTGTTCACTCTTGCGCTCGAGACACCCACATTATAATCGGATGGAAAAACAGATGCTGGCAAATTAACTCTTTTGCCGCAAATCCATTTTATCTTTGCCGTGAGAAGAAAAAAGATATCTCTCTAGGCAAGGTGTTCAGCTCGCGGAGCTATATATAGCACAGTACTTCGGAACTTTGATAACGTGATTAAGGCTTCAGTGGGTTTCGCTTGTGGCGCGACGGTAGCGCCGCCATATTTCTTTGGACCATACATACCTTTAATTCGGGAAAAAAGAAAGTAATATAACAGGCAAGAATTGTCAGTATTCATATAGAAAAATAAACGCACAAGCTTGTGTGTCTTGTATATTAAGATAAATAACACATATACATACAAACCTTTCTCTTCACATTTTGAGTATTTTGGTATGTGCAGTAAACAATTTTCAATATACACAATATTGTTTGCAAATTAAAAGATGTAGGGGCATGTGTTATCTACGAGCGACGGAGCGTTGTTTGTAAAATAAGGGTAATAAGCGTACACTGCCTTCGTTAGTTCGAGTCGGCAGACAAATTAATATCGTCAGTGTTATAAAGGTAAACGTAAGCCATTAAAATTGATTCTACAGTTACATGCCTTTTTATTAAAAAAGCAAAGAAGTAAAAATTTACATACTTTGGTTCGTTGGGCATTTCTTTCGGGTGTATGTATTTATATTTAACTGTACTCGGGCATTTTAAAAAGACTTCTTTTCTTTATCTCCGAAGTATTTTTTTATAGGAATAATAGCAACATGATGCACAAATATCTTAAAAAATCATATATGTCAAACCTGCTATTTAATTGCTTATTATTATTTTTTATCAAAAAGGGCACACATGAGCACACAGTTCACCTGAAGGTAAATTGATGCGGTGGCACATATACCTCTACATCATTCCTCGATTACGAATCAAAATGTTGATGCGTTTACACCTGAGGAATGAGATGGAATGCTTCGTTTCCACTTACAACAATTATGTTTTATTTTACGCTGGTATTCTGTAAGAGCGTAATCCTTCCTCGGTCGTACAAAAATATATGTGCTACAAACAAAGCTGTAGTGCTGTCACGTAAAAGTAGAGTCCATCCATATAAATTCCACTGCTGAACATAGGCTCGGGCTAAGGGACTTTACCATTGTTGCCGCGCGTAGCTGCTGTACATGCTTTATTATTATGGTTGGTATACTGCGCGAGCAAGGTTCTTCCCCGGTCGAGTCCATTCGTAGAGTAGCCGTAATATGACACAACATTTTAAATTGTCGATGTTTCAAGTGCTTTGGCAGCATCCGGCATCCATGCATAGCCATGAAAATTCTAATTGAAGGTGTTCTTTTGACTCGTAGTCTATCACTTTTGTATAATAGTAGTAAAGGTTCCTACCATGGATAATTCGGGAGGCTATGTTTATAGTAACATACTTTCTTTAATTTGTGAACCTATGGCTGAACGCATTATAACTATCCAACTCCCAAGGTGCGTTCGAATTTAAGCACTGCCCATCATTTGTGCAAATACCGCAAATTGTTGTGATACTCGTAACATATTTATTATAGATAGGTCTCATCGAAGATTATTCGGCGGTGCGCGACGAGTGACAAAGCTCACTTCATTCAAAATTAATCATTAAACCACCACTAGGAAGAGAGCGTGCTTGTCATATAAATCGAATGATTCACATCGTTGCACGATCATCTACACTCAGTGTAAATATAGAGTGCCTGCTATTTAATGTTCTCCAGAGCGATTTCGGTATCGGCAGCCAGTCTTAATGGAGGCTAGCCATCTGCGGTGGATAGAGTTGGAGTGCATGAGTATGTTTGCAAGCACAGGTGCTCTCTTTCTCATAGTTCGGTAGAGCGGCAACATCGATCTATGAGAAAGATAGGCAACCTGATAACTGCAAGTAGAGTGAAACACACCCGCCGCCTCAGAGGTGGCCACCGATTTAAAGTTTTTGTTGCTTGTTGCATTAGGCAACAGCTAGGTACACACCCTAGTGTACAAACGCGCTATTTGTATAGATGTTAGATTTAGTCACACACCTCCCCTCCGATAGGTCTGGAAGCTTGGTACAAACTTGTGCTTATATAGTAGCATAATCAAAATGGCGCCAATTACGATCGACGAACTCGCTGACTTTTTTAGTCGAGACCGCCCCGACATTTGAGCTGTGTTTCTTGCACAGTGCAATACGCGTCCCTCATCCAAAGCTGCGCCTTCAGCCGGCTCCTCAGCCACAGTAGCGCCTTAAACGATAGTCCATTAGGACAACCCCCTCTCTCCGTACTCCGCACCCGTAACACCGGTGTTCGTTCGCGTAGGTGTACAATGCTGCGTCCCCCGAGCATTCCGTTATGAAGGTCTTGCCCAGTCCAAGTCCGAATTTGAAGGCTTCCTTTTTGACCCTCACTCAGGGCAAAAAGCTAAAATGTGCAGCCCCCAAAAAGGCAGCCGAGACAAACTCAGCCCCCTCATCCCCCACCGCTCCGACTAAGAAGACAGCTCTCGTAGCGCGTGCTTAACCCCCCGAGCACGCGCTGACGATCTCTGAATATTTCAAGGAATTTTCTCCAATTTAAATTCTTAAATGAAAAATTATTTCTCAAATGAAAAGCGTCACTTTGAGAGGGTTGAGACACATTCCAACGCGCTAGTGGGAAACGCAGCCACTTACGCTCCGGCTTAAAACATTACGAAGTCTCCGGAGGCCCCGTAACATTTTAATCGAACCCCCTATTACGCTAGATTCCGACGACCCAAAAGTCACCGGCTAGTCACATACGAACTCTACACACTCACTTACAAACACAGTTAGGACAACGGATGAGACGCAGCGACTCTGCAGACGGGCGCGTCGCACATCCCTCCACACCGCGTACACACAGTAGACTTGCGTCCTTGCGTATCTTACCGCCCACATAATCGAACGAAACGAGTTAGCCGTCAAAGCTGGGGGCCGCTACGAACCTTCTTTTAGTCTTACTGCAAAGGTTTCCGTATTTTTGTACTATTTTCTTTTTGTACTAGTTATATTAGTTACGGCACTATATCGGTAGTCTCTAACAATTAATAAATTCAAATGTTACCGTTACCGTTAGGTACAGTCTATTGAAGTCTACTGCTGAACATATATTATAGACAGATTTCGCCATAGTTGCCAGCCTTGGCAAGCGCAACCCGCTGTTTTTTTATAATCACAATTAGAAAGAAGCCGCTGCCCATTTCCTGATTTGTTTCCCTCTGTCACCTATTATGACCCGCACGGGATGATATGGGGTAGTGAATATTATTACACTGCCACTCACGGTAATTCAAATGTACCTAACTAAAACAACTATAACTGATGTATGAAAGTGACTCAAAGTCTATTTGTTTTGTAGTTTTCCTTAGGGGAGGGCTATGTGCGAGGACTTGAAAAGGTACTTGTGACTTGTGAACGGCTATAATGATTAGGATGATGATAACCGGATGATATTGAGATAATAATCATCAGTTATAATATTTGAACAAATTTGTTTTTGTTTTGTTTTACAAATTCTTAGTGTACCTTTTCAGCCAAGACGCTCGCTCCACCCTCATTAACATTTCTCTCTCCAAGCAGCAACACACCTATTACATTTTCACAGATAAAAGTTTAAAAAAGCCGACATGATTGCCGGTTGTTAGTAATTTTATCTTTGTTTATACAATTATTTTATACAGTTATTTTGTTAATACTATTGATATGAAATGTTTATATATGATTCATGAGACAGAGAAAGGGTTAAAGTTGGTTGCAGATGAACACCTATAACCAACTCCACCAACTTTTAGGTAGTGGTAGAGCCATGCTGCAGTTATATTAGTAGTATAGTTGTAGCACGAATGGGTCGGCTCGACCGGGGAAGGACTACGCTCTCACAGAATACCAGCGTCAAACATTAGCTTAATGCTGCTGTGTTTCGTATGGTGAATGTAGAGAACCGAAGACCCTTTTTACTGGAAATGAGGCATTCCATCTTAGTCCTCACGGGTGACAACGCATCTGCATTTTGATTCGTAATCGAGGATAGATGTAGATGTCTATGGGCCACAGCAACCACTTACCACCAGGTGGACTGTGTGCTCGTTTGTCACCCTATCCTATAAAAAATATTCAAACATGTAAAGTAAAGTAGTTAAAGCCTATATACGTCCCACTGTTGGGCACAGGCCTCCCCCCATTTCTGAGAGGGTTTCAGGGCAAAGAAGTGACCGCCGCGCTGCCCAAATGCGTGTTGGCGGACTTCACATACCTTCGAAATCTTTTTTTCCTTATTCCTCAGATATGCAGGTTTCCTCACGATGTTTTCCTTCATCGCCAAGCACGTGGTAAATCAGCACTTAAAATTGCAATTAACAATGTCATTAGTGCCGGCGGGGATCGAACCCGGGTTACTCGCGTTCTGTTATATTTACAGCGAGCGTTAACCATCTGAGCTACCACGGCTCTTCAAATATTATTCAAACATGTGTCCACCTGCAACTAACTTCAAGCAAAGAAACCACTGTTACTGAAGCTAGTCGCTATCAGGTGGACTGTTAGCTCTTTTGTCAACATATATATCTAGCAGCAAGGTGCTCACCGCTTCTCTGCTTCATAACTCTCATAGGAATTAGAGGAAACTTCACTCTGGTGGGATATATCTATTGTTAGCAAATGACTGTAAAACTGTGATCTACCACCCGTTTTAGCAGTATAATGTATCGCGAAGGCGACTAAAAGGGATCAGTCGGTAATTTTACGAGTATCGCTGTCGTTATTATGCCCGTTAAGTTAAAACAATACCTCCATTCGAAGATGCTGCCTAAGTAAGACAAGTGTCTTACTTTCGTTCGTTGTAGTAGTTCTTCTAGTGTAAGGAAGGAAGATCGTGTTGCTGAGTGCCTGCCCTGTGGTACATTGAGAAGGATGGGTAGCGTTGCTGTTGGTTTGCATACTTTGGAGTTGTCATGTAATTATGTTCTTCACGTTGCACCAGTGTGTGATTGTGACGGGAACATATTACGGTTGGACGAACTGTATTTGCATTGTATTGAATGTATACTACAGTACACTGTCTTATTCCTGATAATGATTAATTGCATAAGCAAGAGAGCAAGTTGAACATCCGCTCTCATACTTTATTATTTTTAACAATTAGCCTACAGAATAATTTCTAATAGTTAAGAAAGTTTGTTACGGTGTAATATTCTTTTATTTTAATAATTTTGAGAATAATTCCTAACTGTATACTACCTATCAATTCTTGTAAGTTTAAATAAATAAATGTTATATAATATAATGGTATATGATATAAAACAAAGATTTGTAAACATACTTAACTAGGATACGAGAAACGGTGAAAAAACTGACTTCAAACAATCTTTGAAGCAGTACAAATAACGCGAGGTAAACAACACGGCAAGAAAAATTCATTGCCGAGATATTTCACGAAGTAGGAACGAAATCGTAGGAAAAAAACGTTAATCTTTAATGGGTTAAAGGATAAGCGTTTCTATTTAGTTTTTATATTTTTTTTCATTCTTTCATATATTCTTGCAAATGTAAAGAGGAAAAAGTTTAGGTATTCAGGGACCACGGTCGATCAAAAGTCCTTAAGTAGTACGTCAAAGTCAGTAGTACTTGTCTAAAAAAGGGTTCGGTTTATTGTTTGCAGCTTAACTTTTTTATTGATAATATTAGATTAATAATAATAATAAGATAATATTAGAGTTATTTCAGGGTTTCCTATGTATTATTTTTCTCTTTATAATGGCAAAAATGTGACAATGACATTTATTGCGAATTGTGTGACTTAGACCATAACATGAACATACGAAAAAGTTTTCAATTTAATGTGAGTTATTCGCTAGAATACGTAGCTATGGTGACAGTTTGTGAATGCGAGGTGCTGAAATAAAATGGCTAATAAATTTGTTGCTCGCGTAATTTCAGGCAGTGCACAAGACTAAAATAAGAAAGAAAGAAATCACGTAGTAAATTTAATTACCGTGACAATTTTATTTTATGTAAAAATGTGTTTATCTTCTACTTTTCTTCTTATATTTTTTTGGCGTTTGGTATATTACATACAAATTATTTTATCTTTTGTATATCAGTATAGCGAAATACCACTGGGTCACTCGCTCAATTCCAATACTATACGCCTGATTGAATTAAAAGGCAAAATAAAATTAATGTTTTTTTTTGGAAAATTCGCCTCTTGAGGAGGTAAAATAGCGTGTTACAGAATTAGGATTTTTTTATAAATTCAGCATAATCTTATATTCAAAAAAATAAAAATCCATGATAATTTTTTTAATGTCTGGAAATGATTTGTTCCTCCTTTCCTTGTTCGTTCATCCTTCCTTGATCTAATAACTTAGTAACTTTAACTTTTGTAACCTTAACGGGGCGATAATGAATACGTATCGCAATCTGTCGGTTTGTCTTTGATAGATTTTTTCAAAGAATATTTCACGTCGTTAATTATTGATATTCAGCTCAGTTTTACAAAACATTTACAGGAAAATTGTGTTTTTTTTTAAATATCTGGATATTGTTAGTGTAGCCCATCACCCACAAGTTCCTCATAAACATGCGATCTAATAAGTCTCAGACTAACACGGGACGCATGACCTAGAACCGACACATGTAAATCTGTTAAAACAATACCAATCTATTAAAGTTGGTTTCGGAAATGAGGGATTTTATTTAGCAGCAATAAAGTGTTTTTCTTCTTCTTCTTCTTCTTATCGCTTTTATTAATTAATTAACTGTCCTTGAATATTCATGAGATCGTTTTGTTAGTAATACTTATTATTATTATATACTTATTTGAGTGATTTCGTTATTTGTAAACAATTACTTATAATTAAGGATTTGTTTTGTCGGCTTACTAGCCCTTAGTTTGATTTTCTTAACGTAAGATTTTTCACACTAAGATTTTTTGTGTATCGTAGAAGAATTTCACATACATTTACATTAAACATGGACAAACATACCTGGAACAATTTTTTTAGATTATATTTTTTTAGATTATATATTTTTTTACTTGCGTGATTCGAAGCCGCGGACCTGCAGCGCCGCTACCAAACGATTAGCCAATGCGGTGCCGAGTCATCATCGAATTTAGATTCAATTTCGCGATAGATACAGTTATTTTGTACATTTTCTTAATATTTATTACTTAAAATATTCGGATTAGCCATACACATGGTACACTTCGCAAACCGCAGAGGCTTTATTGCTTGACTGTACTTGTAAAGATAAATTATATTCACAAAAGGGTGCTGTTTGTATATTTGAATATCAAACGAACTTACAAAGTGAAGTTTGATGACAATTATGTGAACGGCTTCATTTGAAGTGATTTATATATATTTTTCATTACTTAGTTCTTAAGCTCATAATTCAATTTATTCATGATTCAAAAAATCAAGTGCTAAATAAATCCTAATTTTTAATAACATTCAATGAAAACGGTAAGTAAATTTCTCTAAAACATTGTTACTGGAACCCTTCAACATACTATCATAACAACTTCTCATATGCTATCGGTTATAATTACAACATAGGAGAATTTTGTTGCCACTTCAAAGTCATTTTGTAACCAGATATTTAATTAATACGAAATAACTTTGTCATGTTGTATATATATCCTATACCTTTAATCGAGCAATTCTTGTATATACTCGTATATAATCGGAATCTCGGAAACAGCTCCAACGATTTTCATAAAATTTTGTGTCCAGGGAGTTTCGGGGCAATTAACCGAATTAGCTAGGATTTATTTTTAGAAAATATCTTTTTGTCCGTATTTTCAGGCAATGAAAAACTGCTACAATATAAGAAGGTAAATTTTGACACTGTATTAATGATCACTCATGATTTTTTACTCAAATAAGCAGTTCAATTTTTCTTATTATGTCAATAAGATCAAAAATATTATTCATGTTTCATCAGTATGTAATTTATATCTAAATGTAATTTCAAAAAAACCGAGCGAAGCTTGGTCATCCAGGTACTAAATATATAATTAAGGCAGACTGAAGGCAAGCTTTAATATATTGAATGATTTGTTAAAATTAAATTATACAGGGATACAGGGTATTATATACGAGTTGTGTTAGTTGTGAAGGTTATTTAAATCGAGTCATAAAAATACAAAATAAGAAGAATGTTCAATGAAGTATACTTTAATAAAATAAGAGTAGCAAACGAGCACATACACAATAAGTGGAAGCTGTCCATCTCTGAGAACTAAGATGGAATGCCGTTACCAGTAAAAAAGCATATCATGTGCTTTGCATGCACCATACTTAGCCGACCCATTTTCTTTAAAGAATAAGCGTGCCAAACTGCCAAACGAGCACACAATCTGTCTGATGGTAATTGAATGCTACAGCCCATACATTAGCATTCAGATTTCGAATGTAGATGCTTTATTACCTCGTTACCAGTATAAAAGTTTTCCATTTCTCTACACCCACCATACGAAATACAGCAGCATTAAGCTACTATTTTACGCTGGTATTTTGGGAGAGCGTGGTCATTCCCCGATCGAGCCGACCCATTCGCGCTACAAGAACAATTTAGATGCAGCGTGGTTCTAAGATGCGACACCACGTGTAATAGTGTATGCGTTTGTGCCGCATCGCTACAGACATTTGCTACGGGGACGGGCGGAATCTCAAAGTGACGGAAATACATTGTGGTATTGTACTGGTATTAGCTTTATGCTAAGCTTCGATCAACAATACCAACTAGATGTCGGATCGGTGCAAGAAATCCATCTCAGTAAATAAGAGCGCACATGAGACGTGAGCTCTTGCACATGAGAGTGTAGCTCGCAAGGCAATAACGGGAAAAAGAACTTTATTTGTTATAACTTAAGGTTGATTTCACACTAAATGTTATTTAATTTATGTCTTTTCATAGTTTATATTCATGCGGATAGTATTTAGCTATGATTTTGTACGTGACCTATTATCTCGTTGGTATTGTTGATCGAAGACGCTAGGCGATAAATACGCTGAAGACGAAATAACGCTAGATTTGGTACTGGTTGTGCTTAATAAGTTGCATCTACGTCACAACACATCACCGCACCGTGTATCATTTCATGGATTTTATAATATAATGTAGGACAAAACGCACTTTGTAGATTCCCTCTAGGTCGTTTCTAGATGAATTAGCACGATACGCTCGTTATAACGAGCCAATGTCGAGCGCATATTAAATGACAGTAAGTTCTTCATTATTTCACGTGACGCGAAACACAACTTTGTGTCGCATTGTCACCTATATTTGTGAGAATATTATTTTACCAAAATAAATAGCTGTAAATGAAGATTTTAATTTTATTTTTGGATGAATGTTATCACAATTTACGAGTAGGTAAAAATGGTAGCTTCAGTTGCAACGATATTATTACAAATAATGAAAAAGTGTCGCATACCGCGTTCAATAATGTCAACAAATCAAAAGACGTACTCGGTATCGACATCGGATAAAACCGTCCCGAGGCGAGTTGAATCGGTGTTTGATCGAGTAACGGCGTTTGTAACTTCTGGTCCGCCAGCTAGTGCTCCACAATTTCCACGTTGCCTGATATTTTTGTAACTTTAACTTTTTTAACCTTAACGGGGCAATAATGTATACGTATCGCAATCTGTCGGTCCATCTTTGGTAGATTTTTTCAAAGAATATTTCACGTCGTTAATTATTGATATTCAGCTCAGTTTTACAAAACACTTTCAGAAAAAATTGGTGTGCGAATTTTCGCTTTAATAGGTTAATTTTAGGTAGCATAATAGGAACCTAAAGTAATTACATAATCGTGTAGGGGTTTAGTCAATTAAAAATTTATGGCCATCGGGGGTAAAGAGGAGATCTCTTGCAAGGTGTTCCTCTAGTTAGTATATTTTGTCCGGGGCATGGTATGCTGCTGAGTTTCTTTTTCTATATATCCTCAGCCCGCAAAAGTCCACTGCTGGACCTGAGCCTCCCCTATCACAGGGCGTATTTGCCTTGATCTTACACACTTGTAAGGCAGAAAGACAGCTCTATAGAATTCGATTGTTATTCAGTCCGTAACGTTGAGCACAGTTACATCGCCGCTACAAACTCATAACATCTGGGTTTAAATATGTGTAGTTCATTATTTTGAATTTAATCTGAATTGCTAAATTACAAGATAAAATTAAAAAAAAATTATAAAGTATTAGAGACGTTATTTTTATGCATTTTGAAAAACATGTCATGGAATTTGATGTTGAATGAGCCAAATTATAATTTATATTGGAAGTTATTTGTATCAACAGGTAAAACCATTGAGAACTGAGCTTCAAGTATCAGGCATTGACCAAGTTGTACAGAAGCATTTCATTATTATGCTGATAATCCTGAATCTACAACCAGTAAACTGAATTTGAACGATCGCATAATTCAACGTAAATTACGGCTTTGAGATAATAGATACGGTCTGATAGTACTGATTAATTGAATAAATTTGCATTTAATTTGGCCGCGTATCTGTATGTCACCGATTACAATTTTTTTTTCGTTTTGTTTGTATTTTTTGGGCAGTGTTGTTATTCTACCTTAAAACAAACGAATAAAGTTCTTAATCCTTTGTTACTGTTCACAATATTTCATAGGTTTTTATTCTGTTATTAAGATTTATTAAAAATTGAAACTTGAATAAAATTTGATAGAGTTCGGAATTCTCTTTCATTGTTTCCAGTGTCAAGGTACATAACATACACAGCACTGGTACGTTAAACACGTATTCCATGAAAGAATGTTCTATTTCTGGGCCGGAAAACCCTTATGCCAGCTCTTTCCAGTCGACCAAATCCAGCGAAGAGCGGCTCGAACTGTCTCATTCTTTCTAATCGGCTTGACTCACTGGCATCCCGAAGAGATGTTGCATATGTTTGCTTATTCTGTCGCAACTACCAGGCTAGATAAACGGGTTCAACTATTTAACTGGTAACTATCATTTATTGGAATAATTATATGACGATACGTTATAGACAAATAATATAAACCGAAACGCCGGCCACAGAGCTTCGCAGCAATACAGTTCGAATATTTAGATACGATCTGTACTTATTTCCACTAGTAATTTTAAAAAAAAATGTCTATTTTCTTATTCATATATGTTTATCCTTATTCCATAATATATTGAAATGTTTTCCATAACACTGTCAGGTATTAAAGTGGCATGTGTTTGACTTATTAAGCAGTTAATTACTTACGGTGATAACCATCATGTAACATTTGAAGTTTTCTTTTCTAATACAAGCTAATACATACATTTAATTTGGAAGTATACTATTGACTGACTAATGAAGGCTTTCTAGAACTAGAGCAAACGAACGACTACAAACTTCGTTACGAAGAGGCTACAAACATGATATCGTCACTTTCACACACCATAAGCGGCAGTCCTTATCCAATTTGTCTTATCTTGTCCATCGTTAGCTGTTAGTTAATAAGACACATAACAATCTATTTTGTTCTTGAAATGAAAATGTTTTATTGTTTTTTTATGAGATTTGCACTTTTAAAATATTTTCATTTCGATTATAATGATACATGTGTGTATATGTGAGAGAGGTTCTAAGGCGTGCGCTGCCTAAATCAATAAAGTTTTATTTTTAAATTGTATAAAATAATAGTTGAATTTTCCTCTTAAAGAGTTTTATAGAAAAGTTACAGCTCTTTGAGAAGAATACTATAATAAATCTAACTATTGATATTAACTCGTAACAACAAAAGAGGAATCTTTAAAAATACGCGTAATAAAACTTCAGTTTATGTTAGGCGTTTGTATAAAAAGATTTATAACGTAGTTACACGCTACAGTATCTTGGAGTTAACATTTGGTTACCTTAATACTCGGCGAAGATAGGTATAAAAAGTTAAAGGGCATATTTTATATAAGAGATCGCTAAGCAGTAGTTTGTCTGGAGATGCCCGTGCGGAACCAGGGCGGGTCGCTAGTGTAACATAGTGCGATGCAAGTATTGGGGTGACAGTCAAGAAGGTGTTAAAAAATATTCGTTATTTTTTAATTTGACTTTACCTTTTTTATGTTTTATGTTGCTTATTTATGACACTTTTATAATAAACTAACGATCTGCCCCGGTTTCTCACGGGTTAATATCTGGTTTCTATAACAGCGCCACCTACCGGGTCGAATTATGCGTATAACCTACGCGAAAGTGCAAGCAATAAGTTGACAAGGTTTTAGCGCAATCTGATGAACGGTATTACAGCACACAACATACGAGGAAACGAAAATTAATTTGTATGTATTATATAAGATTTATTTTTTGCATTCTAAAACTTAAACTGTCTCAGTATACTGGACATAGCATGATAATTTTACGTCCCTATTTTTATGTTCTATACATGTTCACCCTAGCCACATAATAAATACCGAAATATCTAAACTTTTAAATAATAAATCTAAAATTTTAAACCAAATTAATTTTAGTGACAACGATAACGTATAATCTACTAAAAGGTACACAATTATTCATGAAAACCACCTCGCATAAAGGCCATTGACTGACAACAGCCTACACCCGGTAGAGATAATAACTTTCCCTGAATGCGGTGAAGCCTTGTGAGCTTCATCTTCGTAACAAATTTACACTACCGTGCATTCATTAGTGCGCGTCAGTTGGTCGAAATGTTCAGCGACTGCTGTGCTACCTGGTAATAATATATTGTTACTATGTATTTTACAGCATTTGGTGAAAAACGAGCACACGATCCACCTGCTGGTAACTAGATGTTGTGGCCCATACACATCTACAATCATCCTCAATCAATGATCAAAATGCAAACGCGTGGTCACCCCTGAGGACTATAATGAAATGCCTCGATTCCAGTAAAAATGGTCTCCAGTTCTCTACACTCGCCGTAGGAAACACAGCTAATTTATGTAAGTATTCTGTGAGAGCGTGGTCCTGCTCCGGTTGAGCCAACTCATTCGTGCTACAACACTACAAGCTGCAGCTACAATAATATAGCCGCAGCGTGGCACTGCCACGTAAAATGCTACGTAGATTTTCGAAGAAAATATTAATTATGAAACAGTCATTTATTTCTATTTTTCAATAACCTTATTACATATTTCAAAACGCTTGATTTTTGAGAGGACATAACGAAAATTGAGCGTTTGCGCCTCAATAAATAATTAAACAGGCAGTAGATATGCATTTATTGAGCAACTTAACCTCTTAGGACCCCATGGCCTCACATGAGTACATAGAAAATAAAAATTCGTTGAACGAAACGCGTTAGCGTTTTCAAAATATGGCGCGTTTCTTTGTCTCAATTATGACTCTGTCATTATGATTAAAGTGACAAACAACTGTCAGGCGGCCATTATCAATTGCAGTGTCTCAAAAACTTCGTCTTGCCGGTAACAACAATGGCACGTGGTAAGTTAATCCTGTTTAATCAATATTATATCATAATTATATATTTTTATTTCACTTTTTTATACAGTTCTAGATGCATTTGAAAGAATGAAGTTGTTAGTTTTTGGATTTAACAAAAAAATATGGATAAATCTTGGTTTTCTTCTTAAGTACTCGTATAAGTACACGAGGTCTTAACTTTAGTAATTTTTTAATTTTAATTTTGCGGTTATGTGAATTATTGCAATATTTATTTTTGTTTACAGCTTTGAAAGAAAGCCAAATTGAACAGCAATTGAATTTCAATGACTCAGATGGCCTTTGTGATGATGAAGAGGAAGATGTATTCATTAAAGAACACCGCCTATTGTCGTCTGAGTCAGAACGTGAAAATGGAAGCAGCCACGATTTAAGGCATTTCCAACAAGAGTTTGAAAACGAACCAGCGGTTTCTAGTCCAGCTATGCCTCCACGTGAAATATGTACTCCTACACTTATAAGAGGACCTCCGAGTGTGAGATCAAGAGGGCATTCTCTAAGAAGGGGTATATCTAGGGGACGTTCGAGAGGTCCATCAAGACGTGTGATATCAGTAAGCCAAAGGCCGCGAGGCAGACCGCCAACTCGTTACCGTGGATCAAGGGTACGTGCTCGAGGTATTTCTTTTCGTCACTATTACTCACCAGAAGACTGGAATGGCATAAATTTTTCTCATATAATACCTAAACTTAACCAGCCATCTTATAAACTACGGGAACTACATGACTGGCGTCCTGAACACTTTCTTGCCGATTATATCGATGACCAGCTATTGCAAAATATCACAGTACAAACAAACAGGACTTACATTAAAAATTACGGGAGGTCACTGGGTCTCACTGTTAAGGAACTGAAAGTATTTTTTGGTATTACTATTGTTATGTCTTGCCTTAATTATCCTCAACTGCGTATGTTCTGGTCTAAAAAACGGAAAATTCCTATTGTTGCTGAAAATATGACTAGAGATATATTTTTCAAGACACGAACATCTTTAAAATTGTATTTGATGATGAAATATCCTATTCAGAAAGAAGCTCAGATAAATTATGGAAAGTGAGGCCTCTTTTCGATAGAATATTACTAGGGTGCTTAAAACAAGAAAGAGCACAACATATATGTATTGACGAAATGATAATACCATTTTCAGGGAGCTGTCCAATACGGCAATATGTGCTAAATAAACCGCACCCATTAGGTTTAAAGGTTCTGGTTTTAGCTAATCCAAACGGAATAATATGCGGCATGTTTGTGTACCAAGGAGACACGACTTTTACCGATACTATGAAAAGCATTTATTCGGTCAATGAGTGTTCTGTTCTTCAACTAACTGAGTCTTTAGTTCCTGGACACGTCTTATACTTCGATAGATATTTCACCTCCCTTAAATTGGCAGAAACACTTTTTGATCTTGGTTTCCTGTATGCTGAAACCATAATAAAAAACCGTATCCCTCAAAATGTGCTGCTCATGAAAGATCGTGATATGAAAGAAAAAGGACGTGGATGCTGTTTTGCAACATACTCTACGGACGGGAAGTTAGCAATAACAAAATGGTTTGACAATAAACCCGTGCATATGTTGTCGACGTGCTATGCGACTGAAAATACAGATTTTTGCTCAAGATGGTCAGAGACAAAGAAGGCTTACGAATCGGTTAGTAGACCAGAAGTAGTAAAACATTACAATACTAATATGGGGGCGTTGATCTCGTAGATTGTGTGCTCGCTGTTTGCCCTTCCAGAGCAAGAACCAAAAAATGGACGATCAGGTTCATTTTTCATTGTTTTGATATAGCTGTTACCAATGCTTGGCTTCTTTATCGCCAAGAAGCAAACAAAAAAGGCACGCCTAGTAAAAATATATTACAGATGAGAAGTTTTAAGCTGATGCTAGGGGAGCAAATCATAGAACACAACACTGTAAGCTCGGGTTCTGAGGAGAAGGAGTCTGATTTCGAGGCTGACTTGGCCCCTAAACATAAAAAACGTCGTATTCTGATTCAACATGTGCCATCTATAATTCATCGTACACAAAAGGCTGAACATCTACCGATAATGACAGATAAGCAAAGCAGATGTCGGCAAAAGAACTGTGATAAAAAAAAGTAGAACTAAATGCTCTAAATGTAATATTTATTTTTGTGTAACTGTCCAAAGAAACTGTTATTAACTATTTCATACTTGAAATTTAAAACCAAAACTTCATGTATGACGAACCAAAAACCAATGTTCCTAATAGTTGTTAAGATTATTTTGATATTTTGAAAACTTAGTATTTGTTGCAAAGACTTAATTCGTTTTGAGATTTTTGTTTAAATGTTGATTTTCATTAGTTCTTTCCTGTTAATCAGAGAGTTTCTGAGATTTTCGTTTCGTTTTTCGTTTGAAAATAAGTTTTTCTGTGTTTATTTAGAATATTTGTGATGCCAAAACTATATAATAAAAATAAGGAAAATAAAGTTGATTTTCATTTAATTGTAGTTTTATTTTAAAGTGTACTCATGTGATGACACAGTCCGCTTGTACTCGTACGAGAACATAAGGAAAAACCTTGTGGAAAAACGATGTATTTTTTTTCTATTTTTCTCATACTAAAAAAACCCCCTAGACGCAGTTAAATCAATTTTTTTTTAAATTTGCCTATCACCACGTTCAGGACTCAGGAGGTTAAGCTCATACAGTTTTATAACAGAAAATAAAAATGTAGGATACATATACATCAAAGATAGAAATAAATAAGAGAATACAGACATAAAATAATCTGATTACATGAGTAAAGTGACGCTAATTTGATTTTTTTAAACTGAAGTGGCTGTGTGTTTACAGTGACGGTAAGTAAATATTGCACTCCATGCACAGCTGCAGTCAACTCTAAGTAAAGTATATAAAGGCTATAGTTGTGTTATCACCTCTAAGGACTAAGATGGAATACCTCACACGGTGTAAATGTACTGACCCTCTGTCTCTGTAAATATACCCCTGAGACAGGAACAAAGCATTGCAAGCTGGCTGCTATTTTGACGACAGAAATGTTCAAGAGGGTGGAGCCCATCTACCCAGTTGGACTGTAAAGGTGAAAAGGCGTCCTAAGTATTAAAGTATACGGATTTTGTCGCGTTTAAATTAAATGCTATAGTTATGGCAAAGTAACTTTGAATTATTTTTACATTATGGTGGTTTTGATTAGTGATTTAAATCATATAGAGCAAGTGAACACAAACATCATGATTTTTTTAATCTCGCGCATGCATTTGCTAGCCAAGCCTTTTATTAGTTTGTCTATAAAATAAGACGCACACTACGTTTGTAAAGAAGACTGTCTCTTTCTGTTTTCATATAATCTAAGTTCATCATGCGCGGAGAAGAAAAAAAGGGTTATTAAACCTCTTGTCTTTAAGTTTGAAGTTAAGTTAATAGAGGCGATAGTTACTGCAATCGTAATAAGCGACTAGTATTTGTATTCAAAGTTGAGCGGTTGAAAGTTCACATCAAATCATATTGTAATACGGAAAAGACTAAAATATCACTAATCTTTCCTGGTTGCTTATTTTATGGGAGTAAATTTTGCTACTTACTACTTACTATTATAATCCTTATGGCAGAATCGCTGGAGGACCTAAGCACTATGCTCAATGACCTCAATGGTGTCTCCCAACGGATAGGTCTTAAGATGAACATGGACAAAACAAAGATCATGTTTAATGTCCATGTCACACCTATGCCGGTAGTTGTTGGGAGCACTATGCTCGAAGTTGTTGACGAGTACGTTGACCTGGGACAAGTAGTCCGACTAGGTAAGTCCAACTTCGACCAAGTGTCAGTCAATCTACGGATTCAACTCGGTTGGGCAGCGGTCGGGATTTTACGATACATCTCGTCAGCTATACCTCAAAACCTGAAAACGAGACTATACGAACAGTGCGTGTTGCCAGTGATAACATATGGAACTGAGACGTGGTCCTTCACTGCTGGCGGTATGAGGACCCTCAAAGTCGCTCAGCGAGCAATGGAGAGGGCTATGCTCGGGGTTTCTCTGAGTGATAAACTTAGAAATGAGGATATCCGCAGTAAAACTAGAGTGAACGACATAGCACTTCGGATAAGTAAACTAAAGTGGCAATGGGCCGGCCATATATCTCGAAGAACCGATAACAGATGGGGAAGAAAGGTTCTCGAGTGGCAGCCTCGTACCGGTAGGCGTAGTGTAGGGCGACCCCCTACTAGATGGAGTGACGGCTTGGTAAGATATGCAGGAAGTCAATGGCTCAGGACCGTGCTTTGTGGCAATACTTGGGGGAGGCCTATGTTCAGCAGTGGACTTGTGAAGGGCTGTAATAATGATGATGAAATTTTACTGGCGAGCACATGGTTCACCCGATGGTAAGTGGTTGTTGGGTCCACTAGGCATCTGCAACTATCGTTAATTAAAGTGCAGATTAGTTGTTATCGTCGAGGACTAAAATAAATTGCCTCGTTACCAATTATAAGAGTCCCCGTTTCTTATTAATCCATATTTATTTAACACTGGCATTCTGTTAAAGTGTTTGCGAAATTTGATATTGGCTGTTAAATTCGACACTTTACATTATAGTTTGCATATTTTCTGCAGCGCTTCTCTTTGAAACAGATTATAGTTTAGGCCTGAGACTAATACATCCATCCATCTTCTTTTAGTTTCCCTCTGTCACCTCTTACGACTTCCACGGGACAATGTGGGGAGATTAATTACGTAAGTAGTTTATATACTACTTTTCGTGATAAGGCCGAATTGTATTGCTCAATGCAGATTTCTCTAAAAAACATCTAAACTTGGAATAATTATTCATGGGCCGTGCAAATTATTGCCCGTGCGAGAATGGAAACACATAACTTCATCGCAGTCAGTCACGGTGGTCAAACGTTCAGAATCTTTGCTTCGACACCGTCATGTCTCATATTTTATAATCTTAACTGTTAAACTATTTAATAAAATAAAAAAAATTTACACGAAAACTACACATTGAATAAAACCACTTTCAAATGAAAATACTCAAATTTCATTAATGAATAAAGCGCTATAAAACTTGTAAAGGTATTTCTATTAAATAAAGTAACTTCATGTGAAAGTACCTACTTCAAACTGGGACAGCTTCTTACATATAAAGCGTTAGTCCGGTAGTACATATAATATTGCTGCAACATATGGGTTGGTATTGTAAAATACCACGTAGCAACTTTAGAAGGTATGTTAAGAGGCTTGTGTATGAACTAAATATGTTTAAAGCCAATCTTACCAGTCTCCAGCACATGTGCAAATTTACTACTTAACTTAACTATACTTAAATTAACTAAGCTTTCGGTCTTGCACAGGATTTGCATGGCTTAATGTCCCTTTTTCTTTCTCCATCGGACCACCAGTTGCCCGGCTAGTGTACATTTGTTGTCGATATATCACGCATTAAAAAAATTACTTTGGAGTTCGTTATACGTACAGCAAAAGAGTGGAATAATTTTCCAATATCTTTCTTTCCCACCCATTACAATGTATGTAGGTGTCTTGAAGATAAAAGTGAATACGCTTTTGTCAAGCTAAGACAGTGCGTTTTACCATCTTAGACTACATCGCTACATAACATCAGGATAGTAATCAAGCACTGGAATGTAATAGTTAAAAGAACAGATTTCCATTTAACTAAAGATGAAATTTCTAGGCTATTAGTATTAAACTTCATAAAAGTGTATTGTTCCTGCTTGCTTCAGACAAATAAGGGAAAAAAACTAATCGTAGTTACCGAACAAGTTTTTTATACACACACAGAAATGACAATCTAACGAACAAGCTGAAAAAACCCGAATACCACTAGAACTCCCTGGACAGTCAGAGTATAAGTAATTGTGCGTAAGATATGGGAATGATTATGTGGCAAAATATAGGGCTGCCAAAAAATTCCAAAATTTAATTAGATTTTCAATAACTCATTACTAAAAGCAGAGCTAAGTTTTTACACGGAATTACAGTTTTTATGGAGTTCCACCGTATTTTTTATTAAATAATTAACTTGAAATTACTGATATTAATTTGATGGTCTGGGTGGATGTTAAATTTCTCTGGTATTTCCTATACTCGTCACATACACGACACCCACGGTACGTAATGGGGTGATGGATACACCTAATTTTTTTATAGGATAGGGTGACAAACGAGCACGCAGTCAATATGGCGGTAAGTGGTTGCTATGGCCCATAGACAATTACATCTATCCTCTTTCACTACCATATGGTAAAGTAGGGACCAACATAGCATTGTGAATTGCCATACGTGCCTTTTTTTGACACATTCTTAATATTAATAATAGAGTGCAGGGCCCCATTTACTCTATTTCTTTCTTGTGTTCCCTCGTCGTTCTATATCCTTATCATATGTACCATACATGCAGAATACGCATCCCAAATATACAAATGCATCTACATCTACAAGTCTATGAACGCACAAAAAACCTTTTAGTTTTTGACAAAAAAAATCCGCGATTATGCGCATGGAAAATACTTGATCTGTACACCCCATTCCCTTTCCAAATCCCGATTTCACAACCCAAATTTTTCCAACATATAGTGAGCCGTGGTAGCTCAGTGGTTAACGCTCGCTGTAAATATAACAGAACGCGAGTAACCGGGGTTCGATCCCCGCCGGCACCAATGAAATTGTTAATTGCAATTTTAAGTGCTGATTTACCACGTGCTCGGCGGTGAAGGAAAACATCGTGAGGAAACCTGCATGTCTGAGGAATAAGAAAAAAAATATTTCGAAGACATGTGAAGTTCGTCAACACGCATTTGGGCAGCGCGGCGGACACTTCCTTGCCCTAAACCCTCTCAGAAATGAGGGGAGGCCTGAGCCCAGCAGTGGGACGTATATAGGCTGTAACTTTACTTTAACTTTACTTTTATAGTTTTCTCACAATGCTAAGAAGGTTGATACCACGGTAGTATTTACAGTTGCGACTGCTGCGACCCACTTCCTTTATATATCGGGACTATCACGGCTTTGCATCAGTCGACTGGTACGCGCTTTAGTTCCTAGCACAAATTAAACAAGGTGTGCAGCAGGCCTGCCACCACTTCCTCTCCAGCCCTTAGCATTTCGAGTGAAACTTTACCATATACGGCTGCCTTACCTGCTTTCATGTTTTTCATCTCTTTCACTAATTCATCTATACTTATCTCGCTACATCTTTCCTCTTCTTTCGGAGTTTCTATTTCATTTAGTTCATAAGTCGTCTCCTCAATCATAAACACGCTTTCAAAATATTCCTTCCATCTCTTTAAACTCAAAACTTCATCATTCAGAATGTAGCTTTTTTCATCTCTCGTCTGTTTTGAATGTCCCTTGGCAGTTCTTACGAGTTTCCAGAACATTTTAATATTTGCCTGGAAATGATCTAATATTTTTCTATCATTTTTATCCGTTCTTTCTTGCTTTTTACTTTCAAATACTTCTTTTATTCTCTTATTTAGATGTGTAAAGACTGCCTTTTTTCTTTCGATATCATCATTCGTACCGCCAGAATTGTCAGCCTTTGTTGCTAGTAAATCTACCCATGCTCTTTTCTTTGCTTAAACTTCCATACTTACTCATCATTCCACCATAACGTATTATTTTTCCTTTCATTCTTTCTCTTAATAACATCACATACTTCGGTAACTCTATCCACTATATCTTTCTTAACATTTTTCCATACATTCTCCAAGTCTAACTCATTCATACATAATTCATCCAAACTACTTATATTTTCCTTCAGTCTATATTTGTACTTGTTTTACATATCTTCTTCTTGTAATCTCTCTGTTCTAATACGCTGTAACGCAGTGGTAGACACAGATGTCCGAAGGCGCCAACGCTTGAATATACCATTAATTCGGCATAAACTAAATTATGATCCGTTCCTACGTCAGACCCCCGGTAAACCCTTGTATCTACCATTGCGCTCCTCGTTCTTTGATCCACAATTGTAAAATCTATCACGCTTCTATCATCACCTCTTTCCCAAGTATACATGTGAGTCTTCTTGTGGCGAAAGAAAGTGTACGTCACAAAAAGATTCTTTTCTATACATACGGTTAGGAGGTTTAACCATTCTCATTTATACTTTCATCACCAAACGTTTCCAATATCCTTTCATAATCTTGCCTCTTCACCCCAACCCTTCCATTCAAATCTCCTAGCATAATAAAATTTTCATTTTTCTAACATTTCATTGACACCATCCTTTCCATTTTCCAAAACTGCTTTAGGATATAAGTGAGCATATGTCTGGTGCGTAGACCCCTAGAACAAACAACTTCTTTAAGCCCACTTTCATTCGTATCCATAGCAGTCTGGGGCTTACATGTTCATACTCTTTCACACATTGGCCCTACCTTCTGAAAGTATGAAACCTAATCCCTGGCATGCCTGCTCGGTTTCGTCTTTACCAGACCAGTATGCGATATACATGCCCTGTGTAGTGACATCCTTCCCTTTCTGTTTCGTCTCATTTACACATAACACATCTATTCCTCTATCATACATCATATCAACGGGTGGTGAACCTCGTCACCGGTTATCGTTCTGGAGATTCTTCGCACTCCTACCCCATTCTTTAATGGGCCGGGAATTTAGAACCATTTCTTTTATTTTGTGCCTCATGTGCGAAATGTGGGGTGGTATATTTTAAGCCGCTACCACGGCGTAATCGTAATCAATTAAACTTATGTGATCTTTATGAACCCTTGATAAGATAGTATTTAAGTGGTGCTGTACACTTTAGAACTTGAACTTTCGATAGTCATTATCATTCTTAAAATTTATGCGATCAGCAGTACGTATCAAGCACGTTGATATATTTTAATCACGAAAGTTATTAACAGAATTCCAAAATACACACGTGCAGTTTCATATTGCTGTGTACCGGCAATGTTTAGAACAGTAAAGACGCGTCTTCTGACGCGTATACTAAAACAATGAATATTCAAGACCCAACATTTGTGCAAATTGGTGCAAAAACCTTCTGAGTTTTTGTACTAGGACGCAGGATCTGGAACTTTGTAACCAGCTACTTTTTACTGAAGCACGCGGTAGGCACAAATTCTAAAAGTTTTATTAACAAGAAAATTTTCATAGTACTAAAAGTATGCCATAAAATTATCTTTTGTAAGTTTTTTTTGTTGAGTTTTATTATTCTTTCAAAATTGTTGAAAGAACAATAAAATTCGGACGTGCTTCCGTTACATTCAATTTTTCACTGAATAACGCCTGGATTCTTTAAATGAGTTTTCTTTTTCTTGTCAAAGTGGAATAAGAACTGATAACAAATAATATATTTGGGAAATGAAGGTTTATAACGTGTAAATAATTATTTTCAAATTATTATTTTATGTGTTTTATTGTATTGATAGGATAATTTCTAACAAAAGGAGTAGGTAACAAATTTTAAGAATTTTTCCCTATTTTTTGTAATTGTTTAAATGCAATTTTGCTGCATTGCTCTAGTTGTTGTCAGATTTCACAAAATAGTTTTTAAAATAGTTGTAACTTCTCGGATTTGTGAGTTTCCTCGCGACGTTTTTCTACATCGTCGAGCACGTGAATTCATGCAAAAAATGTTACAGCCTACATAAGTCCCACTGCTGGGCACAGGCCTCCCCCCATTTCTGAGAGGGTTTTAGGGCAAGGAAGTGTCCACCGTGCTATCCCAACGTGTGTTGGTGAACTTCACATGCATTCGAAATATTTTTTTCTTATTCCTCAGACATGCAGGTTTCCTCACGATGTTTTCCTTCACCGCCTATTTCATTGGTGCCGGCGGGAATCGAACCCGGTTTACTCGCATTCTGTTATATTTACCGCTTAACCATCTGAGCTACCACGGCTCAAAAAAGTTAACGTAAGCGAGATAGTAAAAGCAAAAAGAAAAATAAATTAAAATGAACAGTGTGTGAGTAAATATGAATACGAAACATTTAAATTGAGGCGATATTTGAAATAATATTAATAATATTATAGAGCTTAGTATTAAATAAGGGAGGGCAAATTAGCGCGCGACTAATATAGAATAGGAACTAAGTCTTTAATGTGTTTAAAGACTTAGTAATAGCATAAAAAAGATACTGAGAAAAAAGGGTGATGTAAAATAAATAACAGCAGATAAACTAAGATATTACAAAAAAATGGTTTTCGTCAGGTTCGATCAGGTGATGATCTCCTGGCCTACCTAACTCATAGATAGGCGGAGGCAGTTGAGTCCAATCACCACCGCACAATATGAAAAAATTACCCTAAATATACATTATTATATCTCATACCACTCTAAAAATTTTGAAAAGAGAAATTTTTTTAATAATACAGAACGAAATACAGAAGTATTTGTGATATCTGCAGGAAAATTGCGATGACTTGATACTTGCAACGTAGCATTTAAATTGACATGTACAGTCAACAACTCGGTGTCAACTCTACAAACTGAAATGTTAAATGTGTTTACTGCAAATTGATTGAAGCGTATGTGTATTTACAAAGATCTACGACAACACAAACGCCCTCGTATACAATATTACGAAGACAATAGCGAAAAGTGAAAAAGTTAAAAAATACTTTTTTAACAATGACAGTCATCAGTGCAAGTCGCAACACGAAAGAAAATCATAAAATTTCATGTATTTGTCATCTGTTTTATTTTTGCTAAGACCAAGATTATACTGTAGTTATATTATTATGCTGTGTACACTTTTTTAGATTGTAGTTTAGATCAACACAAATACACTTTTAATTTTAGACCTTTATATAACTACTGTCTGTTTGTGTACCTTATAATAAAAAATAAAATGCGAGATAAGCTTGTTGACTCATAAAATTACTATCAGTTTAATATATATTATTCTTAGATTAAAAAGTTAGGACTTCAAATAAATATTTAAGAACCGAGTGACCTTTTGAATTGTTTTAAAAATCATATTCATGTGACAGACAGTGTCAAGCTCAAGGAACACTTGTGTTAAGCGAGCTAGACTTGTTTGCTCACTCGGGTTAACAAGTTTACACAGTGAGACCTCGTTAGTAGGCTTCGCATATGACGGTCAGCAAATTTAATTCCATGCTGTATACTGGACTGGCAAATAATACAAACAAAATAAGTACAACGGTGGACTATTATCAAAATCATTTAAAAGTAAGTTACGTAAGAAAATCGCAACATTCTGATTTATTTACCCTTGACTTACCTAGTAAAATTCAAACGTAAGTATCTGTAGCCATTTGTGTTACAAAATATAAGGAATAATAACGAGGTTACCGTTATTATTCTTCATTGAGGGTGACTGTAGTCCACAATAGCTGTTTATTCTTGTACGCATTGGGTGTTACCTACTACCCTTACGCTTATACCACCCTTACCGAAAAAGTTAACGTTCACCTAGAATTAAAAAAGCTTGCAGTAATGTTTCATGTGATCTTGAATTTTTAAATCAAAGACTAAGTTACGTTATGATCATGCTACTTAGTTTGAGTTTGAGCCTAGCGAGGAACGATTATGATTGAAAAATATTTTTTCTGACTAATATATGCAGTTTTTTTACAAGGTCTTTTTACAAGGAAACCCAACCATTTTGAAAAGATTGATCACTGGTGATGAAAATTGAATCACCTACGATAAGAACGTGCAAGAAAGATTATTGCTTCACTGTTTGTTCACGCTTGATTTTACTACCTATCTATTTTTCATACGATGCGCTCTATATGAAACGATTCTCAAAGAGTAAACTGTAACAAACTCCAAAGGAATATACCTAAACATAATCTAAGGTTTTTCTGAATCACACATTTCACAATATAATTAAACAAATGAGAATATAGCAACAAACACTATACGTGGCTCTACAACGTATAGTGTTTGTTGCTATATTCTCATTTGTTGCAGCACGCTGCAGCTATATATACGTGGTAGAACCATGCTGCAGCTATATTATGGTAGTAGCACGAATGGATCCGGTCGACCGGGGAAGGAACACGCTCCCACAGAATACCAGCGTAAAAAAGCGTCTTAATATTGCTGTACTTCGCTTTGAGTGTGTACAGATCCGGAGACAACTACAGCGGGTCAAACTATAATAAATAAGCGTCTATTTAGACGGTTATTTATTTTAGTTTGACCCGCTGAACGATACAGGGTAGGCTACTTGGTCGTAGTCTTAATAATTTTAATAAACAATCATGCCATGTAGTAATAACGTAAGAGAATTCTTATTTCGTTGTCGTTAGAGGTGACTATATATTCTACCACAATGATATCACAGCTGTCAAGAAGTGGTATTGTTAAAATTATAGTTTCGCCAGATATAAAATATCTACAACGGTAACGGAGAGCAGCGGCAAAGATCCACTGTGTGTGTTTGATGATTGACCACAATCAGAGAGGCCCATGTCTAGCAGCGGATATTGGCTTTTTACTGATTAAAAGTAAGAACAGTTCAATAATATTTTCTTTAAAAAATGAGTTATAGAGAACTTATAACAATGAGATGTGAGTAAATAATTTAAAAACATTTATTAAAAAGGTAGTTAAATAGAGTATTGAAACTGATACTAAAAGCACGCATTTCCATTTATATAGCAATGAGACGGTGTATTATGCAGATTGCACCTTGTCGCCTAAGGAGTGCACAAAGAACTAAAGACACGACAATGTATGGTGCAAGTACAACTACTACACTCCTATGGAAAGCTCTCTTAGTGCATTAATAAACATTACGCGAGAAAATATTAAAACAAAATTTAAAGCTTATTTCTTACTAAACATTGATCTTCACTCTTAGAAATAAACTTACTAAGCATCTAGCTATACCTGTAATCTCAGGAAGGTCACGTAATTAGGCACTCCCGTTGGCTCATGACCCTAAAATGGCGGGAATTGAAAATTTTTTGCTAACCTGCAAATTTTGCTATATTTTCACTTTGAGAGAATATTTATGGATAAAACTTACAGGAATCCTTGTTTAATATATAAACTATCGAGTAAAATTATTGTTATATATTTTATGTGTTTCTATTCGTTACTCATACAAAAATATTTAAAAAATAAAAATTAAGAAGGAAATCCGAAATTCATTGTTATTTGTATGAATTTTCAAACAATATTTCAAAAATATTTTCGTGTGAATTTGAAATAAATGGAACGTCGAATTATTTGAAATATGTCAAAAAACTATTTTTTATTTACATTTTCCACTAAAAACAAATGAGAATACAACCACTAAAACGGAACTTCTCGATTTCAAAGTATTTTTACGCTTATTTTTCACTTTTGTAGCACAAATTATATATCTTCGTGTTTGTTATATTACAAGGAATACAAAAAAGTATCAAAATTACCTTTTTATTTCAAAAACACACAGAAAAACGGACAAATCTTTAAGCACTAGCCCGCGCACTACTGGTGTAAAAAGCCGTTGCTTCAGAATGAATTTTTATGTTTATTTTTTACTTGACATTGACAGATTATGGTACCAAATCAAATAGTATGTCAATGTGTATGTCTGTATTATACATTTCATTTCATTTGTTATAGTTTGTAATGGCAATCCTTTTTTTGTAGGGTAGTAACTCGAAACCACGTGCTGCTTACATGTATGCCTCGTCGTGTATTCATCGTCGACCAAACATGTATGCATTTCCTGAAGTTACTTAAGTTATTTATAATATAAGCTCAGCCCAATTTTAAACTACCTGCAACCTAATGAAAATTACGTTTTTTCTATTTTTCTTTATTAAAACTTAAGGGAATATCAATGTAGAAGGCTTTTGACAGACAGGGCCTTACCACCAAAGTGATAGCTAACAACTTCGCAAACAGCTTTGAAAAGGCAGTTAAAGAAATTGTTCCTGAATGCAGCTTAAAATTAACCAATCCACTAACTTATCGGAGACCGGTGGATTCAAGTATTTTGTTCAAAAAAGTTTCTATGAACAATGTTAACAAAATTATTAAGAGACTGAACTCACATAAGGCTCCTGGATCTGACGGTATTAGAGTAGCTGATCTAAAAATGGTTGATAGACATATATCCTTACCCATTGCCAATTTTACTAACTGCAGTCTTGCGTCTGAAGAATATCCCGACAATCTCAAAATAAGCTGTGTGAGACCTGTTTTCAAAAAGGGTAAACAAGACGATTACTCCAACTATCGACAAATCATTCTGCTTTCTAATACTGTTACGAGCTTGAGGTTCGTGACAATAAAAATTGCCGATAGAATTATCTAAATGAACACTTTAATTTTATTTACACCAATTAAAACTTAAAACACTAATAATTAATCACACTAATTCACTTTATTTCGCTCCGAAGCTTCGCTTGTCTCGCCAACTTCAATACTTCCCCGATCACGAATTGCAGCGCCTTTATATAGGGCTCTTCCACGAAAACATCCAGAATATTCGAGTAAATACGCACGCCAACTGACCAAGCGCAGAAAGATCGAGTGTAGAGCTTCTAGAAAGGTTAGTTCTTCAATTTGATACTAGATGACGCTGTCGGTTAAAAAAATTAGTCATGTCATTTTCTGGAAAGCTCTCTCCTCGCTCTATTACCCGACACTAGATGGCGCTAGTACCATGAGATGAGATGTCAACTTAGCCGCGCAACACTGCCCCCTCCTAAGACATGCTCGTCCCGAGCATTATCGGCCCCATAATAACGCGCCAGGCGATCCACATGGACGATCTTAGGAGTCCTCTTGCACCTTTCTGTATCTGGTAGGTTACATCGTTGATCCTGGTCACAATCCGGTACGGGCCGTCCCATTTAGCTTGAAGCTTTGGAGATTTCCCTTTGCTGCGGACGGGATTATGCAACCACACTAGTGAACCTTCGTCGAACCCTTTGTTGTTCATTTTGCGGTCGTACCGGGTTTTCGTCTTTTCAGACATTTGCTGGCCCGATTGTCTGACGTGCTCATAAATGTCATTCATTTTGTTCCGCAAGTCATTTGCATAATCGGTTATACTACGTGGAGCATCAGGTGGTATCCCGGTGATCAGGTCTGCAGGCAGCCGTAATTCTCTTCCAAAGTTTGCGAAAGCTGGTGTCACTGCTGTACTTTCGTGAACAGCGCTTCGATATGACAACAAAAACGGTTGTATGTGCTTGTCCCAATCTCGTTGCCGATTGTCTACAACTTTTGCTAGGTACCTCTCCAATGTCTGATTAAATCGTTCTACCATTCCATCAGATTGCGGGTGATAAGAAGTCGTTCTTGTTTTATGAGTACCCATAACTCGGCAAGTTTTCTGGAATATTTGAGATTCAAAATTCCTTCCTTGATCGCTGTGAATCTCTAAAGGTACTCCAAAACGACAGAAGACTTCATGAACTAGTTTATCTGCAACTGTTGAAGCTTCTTGATTTGGAACGGCGAAGACTTCTGGCCACTTAGTGAAGTAATCCATCACAACCGTGTAATACTTGTTACCGCTTTCACTCTCCGGAAACGGCCCCGCCACGTCAATGGCTATTCTCTCCCATGGTGCACCAACATTGTACAACTTCAATGCACCTCTACTACGAGTTTGACGTCCCTTTACAGCCGCAGCTTGTACATTTGCGACACCAGTCCTCGACATCGTTTCGACAGTGGACCCAGTAAAACCGTTCTCGGATCTTCAGTAGAGTTCGTTTAACTCCCAGATGGCCTCCTGAATAATCATTATGGTACAGCTGTAGAACATCCGGTACTTTAGCTTTAGGGACAACCATTTGTAAATGACAGCTGTCTCCCCGAACATTTTCCCATTTACGGCACAGAACTCCATCCTGAAGCAGTAAGCTGTCCCACTGGGCCCAGTAGCTTTTAGTGGCCGAACTCATCGCTGAGACGTCGCTCCACTTGGGCTTGGGAGCACTGGCCTTCATCCATTCCAGGATCGGCTTGATGTCCGGATCTTCCTGTTGTGCACGTTGTAAGCTGTCCTTCCACTCGTTGCTGAGGTGGTCTGCCCTGAGTATCCTTACGGATACCACTTCCTTACTCTCCTGCCTAGTACAATGTTTGCAATCTTCAGGACAAGGTCTTCGTGACAATGCATCTGCGTTGCCATGAGATTTCCCGCTGCGATGTTCGATCTCAAAGTCCTACTCTTGCAGTAGTTCAATCCACCCCGCAACTTGTCCTTCTGGATTTCTAAACTGCAATAGCCATTTTAGTGCAGCATGGTCAGTTCTTAAGCGAAATTTTCGTCCCAGAAGATATTTGCTAAAATGCTGCAACGACTTTACCACAGCTAGCAATTCGCGTCTTGTGACACAATAGTTCTTTTCCGGTTTTTACAACGACTTGCTGAAGTACGCTATCACGACCTCTTGGTCACCATTCCGTTGAGACAATACACCGCCAAGTCCTATATCACCTGCGTCTGTGTCAACTATAAATTCTTTGCTTGCATCAGGGTATCCCAAAATAGGTGTTTTGCACAGACGGTCCTTGAGCTCCTGTAATACGATATTGCAACTTTTATCCCAGCAGAAATGTCGCTTCTCCTCGGTTAGCTTATGCAGAGGTTCGACTATATCTGCAAAGTTCTTCATAAATCGCCGGTAATAGGAGCACAAACCCAAAAATGCTCTAACCTGGGTCTTGTCTTTTGGAACCGGCCAATCCTTTACAGCTGCGATCTTCTCTGAATCCGTGCGGATACGTTCTTCCGACACTACATACACTAAAAAGTTGACTTGCCGTTTGAATAGTGAACATTTCTTCGGACTCAACCCGAGGTTGGCACTTGAATCTTCATGAGCACGCGTTCCAGGTTTTTAGGTGTTCCTCAAACGTACGGCCCACGATGATGATGTCATCCAAGTAGACCAGACAGGCATCGCCAATTAGCCCGGTAAGTACAAGTTCCATCAGCCTTTCAAACGTTGCTGGAGCATTGCACAACCCAAACGGCATCACTTTAAATTGCCACAGACCCTTTCCCGTCGAGAACGCAGTTTTCTCCTTGTCCTTAGGGTCAATTTCAACTTGACAGTAGCCACTTTTTAGATCCAGCGTGCTAAACCACTTTACTCCTGTAAGCATGTCCAGCGTGTCGTCAATTCTTGGCAAGGGATAGCTGTCCTTCTTAGTAACGTCGTTCAGACGGCGGTAATCAACACAAAACCGCATGCTGCCATCCTTCTTCTTTACCAGTACCACGGGTGAACACTATGGACTAGATGAAGGTTCAATAACACCATCCTTCACCATTCCCTCAATCATGGTTTTCACTTCCTTTTCAATCGTCCTACCGGCAATCTTCTTGGCCCTTGACGGATAGGCAATTCTTCACCTGTGTTTATTTTGTGTTGAACTAAGCCAGTCTTTCCTATGTCAGCATCGTTTGATGAGAATACATCGGCATACTTGAGTAACAACTTCTTTGCTTTGACCATTTCATTCAGGGAAAGAACGCTGCGACAGTCTTCTAAAAGTGTTCTCACTCTCGTTTGTGCATCCTTGCTGGGGGTCCCACTCGATAGATATTGGCACCGACGTAACCAATCCACTTCCTCGCAAGTAGCAACCAGTGTGCCTTTTTCTATAATCTGTTCCTGGCCACAAAGGTTCAGCACACGTACTACTGAGATGTTAGTGGTTCTGACCAAGGTTCGAGCCACTTTCCATGGAAGGTCATTTTCTAACCTTTCCACGAGTACACAACGATGAGGTTGCCCAGGATTCCGAGGAAGACTAACCGGCACAATCGTTTCCGATCTGGACGGAAGAACAAAATTCTTAAGGCTGTACACGTTCCCTGGTAACGCTCCTTCCACAAAAAGCTCCTCCTGTCCACATTTCAAGACACCTTGCTTAACGTCAATCGCACAACAATTTTTCCTCATGAAGTCTAGGGCCAGGATGCAGTCGTCCATTATATCAGCCACGATGACATTATGCAGGTAGATCATGTTGCCTAGCTTCAACTCCATCTCTTTCTCTCCACGGACGGGTATACGCTGACCGGTGGCTGTTACCAAATTAATGCGTTCTCGGTTGTATGCGGAGTCCCCAAGGAACTGACATATAAGTTGGGAACTAACAAGCGTACGAGAGGCTCCAGTGTCTATGGTCAGTTTACACGGCGTTCCTTTGACCTAGCCCTTGATGGTTAGACTGTTCCTATCATAGGTTTGTGAGATCGAGATCCTTGGGGCTCTTTTAACATCAGCCAGCACCCGCCCCGCAGTTCTGGCTTTTACTCGTTTCCCTGCTGCTGCTGAGCGGTGCTGTTGGCCGCACTACCCTCCTGAGATCGTTCACCTTCCCTTTCCAGGGTTCGCTTAGGGCAGCTGGATCGAAGGTGGCCCTTTTCCCCACAGCCATAGCACCTAGGGCTGTATCCTTTGTTGCGGTCGCGAACTGTAGCTGCTGCAACCTCCCTGACGCGATGGGAACGATGATCCTGCCGCACGGCTTTCACCTCTAGTGCATGGGCCAAGGCGTCCTTAAGCGTCTCGTGGTGCCCGAGCTTCACAGCAGCTCTGACTTCCAGGTCGCGGATGCCGTCGATGAATGTCTGCACCAGGTTCCCTTCAAGGAGCGCAGGTACAGACCGGTATGCTTTTTGCACCAGCTTTTCCACCTCTAGAGCCCACTGCTGCAGGTTTTCGTTGATGCGCTGCACGCGATCTTTAAGCTGCGCACGAAAGACGTGTTCCAGGTGAGCGTCGCCATATCTCGCCTCCAATGCCTCAAGGAGTTGCTCATAAGTCACTTCCTCACCGAGAGCTTCCAGAAAAGTTAAGGCCTGGTCGCGCAGCATTAGTGTGAGAGCAGTCATGTTCTGACTTTTATTCCAGCTGTTCGGCTTCATAACAGCCTCGAACTGGATTTTGTAGGCTGACCAGGAAGAAGTCCCGTCGAACGGTGGCACTTTGAACCCACGTAGCGAAGGTGTTGTAGCTACTACGGGAGCTGTAGTTCCATCACCCAGTTTGAGGTCGTCTAGCGTTTTCTTCACGTCAGCCACCACGTAATCAACCCGATTGTTCACTTGGTCGATTTGGGTTTTAGCTTCCTTGATTTGTGTTTCAGCTTCCGACAGGCGGTTGTCATGTTAAGCAACCCTATCCTTCACCTCCTTTATCTCTTTCCCAAAGGTAGCATGAAGGTCCTTAATGAGGAGCATCTGATCTTCCGACCGACGGGCCTGTTCCTCCTGTCGGCGGGCCTGTTCCTCTTGTCGGCGGGCCTGTTCATCCTGTCCACCCCGCAGCTGCTCTTCCAACCGACGGACCTGTTTCTCCTTTCGGCGAGCCTGTTCCTCCTGTCGGCGAGCCTGTTCCTCCTGCTGCTCTTTCAACCAACGGGCCTGCTCTTCCTGTCGGCGAGCCTGCTCCTGCAGCATCACCATCAGAGCACCTAATTCAGGTGCTGCAGATGTAGGAGCTACCGACGGGCCTGCAGCCGGTGGCTGGCCCTCCAACGTCTGCGACGATGCACCACCAATTCTTCGTTGGTCCATCTCCTGCTGGCGTTGACTTCGGGTACGGACACCCTCCGTTTCCTCCTTAGGTAAAATCGGCATGATTTTATCCCACTTCTGACACCAATTGTTACGAGCTTGAGGTTCGTGACAATAAAAATTGCAGATAGAATTACCTAAATTAACACTTTAATTTTATTTACACCAATTAAAACTTAAAACACTAATAATTAATCACACTAATTCACTTTATTTCGCTCCGAAGCTTCGCTTGTCTCGCCAACTCCAATACTTCCCCGATCGCGTATTGCAGCGCCTTTATATAGGGCTCTTCCACGAAAACATCCAGAATATTCCAGAATATTCGAGTAAATACGCGCGCCAACCGAGCAAGCGCAGAAAAATCGAGTGTAGAGCTACTAGAAAGTTTAGTTCTTCAATTTGATACTAGATGGCGCTGTCGGTAAAAAATTAGTCATGTCATTTTCTGGAAAGCACTCTCCTCGCTCTATTACCCGACACTAGATGGCGCTAGTACCATAAGATGAGATGTCAACTTAGCCGCGCAACACTACTGATAAAATAGTTGAAAATGTTATCTGTGAGCAGATTCATAATTTTTACCGCAACCACAAAGTCATAAACAAAAACCCGTACGGATTTCAAGCAGGTAAAAGTACTACGGACCTTCTATGTAAGTTTACAGATGAGGTAAACGAGCATTTGAACCTTAAAAAATGTGTACTGGCCTTGTTTATTGATTTTTCTCGTTCCTTCGACACGCTGCAACATCAAATTTTAATCCATAAACTGGATGATTGTGGTATCCGGGGTCCGATACTTAATTTTTGTAGAAATTACCTCCAAAATCGTACATTTACGGTTAAATTAAATAACGCGTTCAGTGACCCTAAGAATGTGACAGAAGACACGGCCCAAGGATCAGTACATGGCCCGTTGAACTTTTTATCTTATGTCAACGAGATGAATAACTGTCTGAAACACAGTTTCTGTTACCAATTCGCAGATGATACGTGTCTTGTCGTTTCGGTTAAGGATATCTCAAATGCGTGTTTTGCTCTCCAGGCCGATTTAGACATGTTGATACGATGATGCCATGACGTTTGTCTTTTTTTTTTTTTTTTTATAGAAGAGGGGGCAAACGAGCATGCGGCTCACCTGATGTTAAGTGACTACCGCCGCCCATGATCAACCGCAACACCAGGAGAATTGCGGGTGCGTTGCCGGCCCTTTAGAAAGGAGTAAGCTCTTTTCTTGAAGGTCCCCAGGTCGTATCGGTCCGGAAAAATCGCCGTTGGTAAACTATTCCACAGAGAGGTTGTACGTGGAAGGAAACTCCTTGTGAAACGTACAGTGGTGGACCGCCAAGCATCCAGATGGTGTGGATGGTATCGAGACGTTTGCCGTGTAGTGCGTTCACGAAATTTGGCGGCTGGGATTAATCCGAACAATTCCTCAGAGCACTCCCCGTGATAGATGCGATAAAATACGCAAAGAGATGCAACATCTCTTCGCAGCGCTAGTGAATCGAGCCGATCGGAAAGCACTCGGTCGTCGACGATTCGAGCCGCTCTGCGCTGGATGCGGTCAAGTGGAAGGAGCTGGTACTGGGGAGCCTGTCTAGTGTTAAATGCCAATAAAACCAAACTCATCATTATCAAATCTCCATATATGAGATATCCTACTCCAAAACCATTAATTGCTCATAATAACGACTACCTCCATCAACTAGGAACTTGCCAATGCCCTACAATCGAAGTTGTGACCACACAAAAGTACCTTGGTCTTATAATTGACTCAAAGTTTGACTGGAGCTACCACATTGAACATGTTGTATGTAATAAGTTGCGTCAGTTTCTAGCCAATATAAAAATCCTAAAAAATCGCATACCCTTCAAAGCAAGACTTATGCTTTACAACTCCCTGGCTGTATCTTATATTCAGTATGGCTTGTCGAGCTATGGTCGGACGTACAAATCATATTTAAAACAGATCTATGATCTTCAATTTAGTATTCTCAAAAAGATTGTATCTCTTAATATACGTGTCCTAATTGATGATAATGAAAATGCGATTTTTAAACATTGTAAAATCTTACCAGTTTATGACCAAATTAAATTCATGTCATTAAAATAATATTTCTTTTGCGACAGTTTAAAATCATATATACATCCAGTAACGCGCGCGTAATAATCTTGTGTACGGGCAACGGACGGCCGCCTATCAGCCTACCGCATTTAATAAATAACTTACCTTTCGATATACGCGAAAAAGTATCACAACAAAACATTAAAACTAAACTCAAAAGCTTTTCCTATCTAAATTATAATTACATACTACACCTACCTTATAATAATGTACTTTTTTTTATAGAAGAGGGGACAAACGAGCATGCGGCTCACCTGATGTTAAGTGACCACCGCCGCCCATGATCAACCGCAACACCAGGGGAATTGCAGGTGCGTTGCCGGCCCTTTAGAAAGGAGACACTGAGACACACTACCTGCTTAGCTCTTACTTTTACCTTGCTACTTCTGACCTTATTGTTAACTTACCTTAAGTAAGTTGTAAGTTGTTAACTTACCTTTTTAGTCTTTATATTCTTGTTATACTATACTTCTACCTACTTATATACCTAACAATTGAATTAGACTATGTTTTGTAGTATAATTCGCTCACTTAAATTTAATTATTTAGCATCAAGACACACCTCTGTGTTTTGATGTGTTTAGATGTTAATTACACCTATATCTAAATGTAATTTTTCTTTGATCTGATAAATAAAAAAAAAGATGATAGCATTATTTACAAACCTTTGTGTTTTATTGATGCTATTTGATTTATGCTTTTGTATACAACTTTGAAATGATAAAATAGTCCAAATAATTAAAAAAGTATTCACTAAATAAATGAAAGTGTTGTAAAATATAGAATAAAGTATAGTTACTAAAATTCTGCAGCTATTTTATTATAAAGTATAAAGTTCGGTGAGGACGGAAGTAATGGCGGATTCAAATCAACGACACTATAAATAAGAACTGCGAAAATTAAGGTGTATACAGGGTTATGTTTCAAAGAGTAGTCAAATGTAAATACGAGTAAATTTAAAATCATCCCAAATTGAATCTCATTTATGTGCCATAACGTTTTTGACCCTTATGAATGTGTGCGTTTTTGAATTTAGAAAATATAAGGGATCGAATTTTTTAAAGTTTTTCGATTAATTTTTCTTCACCTTTTGCTTGCATTTTCCTATATTCTAAACCTTCTCTGAAAAATTTGGCCTATTATTATATAATAACCCTTTATTTTACTTATTATTTCTTGACCAGTTTTGAGTGTTATATATAAAGATAATTTGTGTATTAAAAATTCTTCTTTGCTTTAGTAGATAACATGATTGTAATAATCAACTTAAAAAAACTTCACGTAAACCCACTGCGAATAGTTCGGCTTGAATGTGGATGTACCGCGATCTCACATAATACCAGCGACAAATAATGCCGTATTTCGTTTAGTGAGTGACGAAAACCGGATACCCTTTTTACCAATAAAAAGGCATTCTGAAAGGCTGCAAGACTGTTTGCTCATCTGGCGTTCTCGAATGAGAACACTCCTCTCCATTTTCCTTCACAGGAGTGGCGTACCAGAACATAAGGCACATTCCTTCGCAACCTCCAGCTCCGTCTGGGCAACAGAACCTCTGAATCTGATACGCGGAGTCCATGAGGCCAAGAAAAAAGTACACTCGAAGGCGCCAGCCCTTTTAACACTAGTGGCGGATCTATTATGTGGCTTCGTTACCTGCCAAGTTTCGGCCGCAATACAAAGAGAGAGCGGCGACTCATATTAAAAATTCCTCTCACTCGTTGCTCACACACCGACACAATCGCATCATCGGTGCATCCCGCTGAAGTCGCGGAGGATGGCGAATGGTGCATCATCATACACGCTTCGTCCCATGCAACTACACTTCGTTCACGGCGAAAGGCTGGGATGACACTCCTCTCGCCACAGTCTACCAAACACAAACGAAGTGAGCTTTTAAATCCCACTCGGAGCGACCACCTGGGGTTGGACAATTCAGGCCAGCCTCGTGATTTCCTCTTTGTTTACCGGGGGTGACCAAGCCCCGGTTACTAAGATCTCGGCCCCCTTCGTCTAGACAAAAAGAGCACTCGTCTGAGTGGGGAGGACGAAATAACCCAAATACTTTTTTATTACAATTTTACCATATTTCGTCCTGTATGATTCGTAAGAAACTACTATGAGAATTGCTAGAAAGTTGTCTCGATATCCAGCCGATTTTGATATAACCATCCCGTTTACGCTAAAAAAATTACCTACCGAATTTTGATATGGGACAAACTACTTTTGCTTTGCAAAAGTGTGCCTTTAGAGCTTTTTAAACCTAAATCCAAAGGAATCCTTTAGAAAAAAAGTTAATAAATAAATAAATATGTAAACTTTGGGCTCTCAGTATATGTACGAATATTAAATGTAGGTATAATTACATAAAAAATATTTAAGTTAAAATAGTGATGTAAATTCTGTTAATAAAAGTAAAAAGCACAAGCTACTATTTTTTTATAGAATAAGAGTGACAAACCAGCACACAGTCCACCCGATGATAAGTGGATGCTGTGGCCCATTGACATGTACATTTACCTTCAATAAGAATCAAAATGCAGATGCGCTTTTACCCCTGAGGACTGAGATGGAATGCCTCGTTTCCAGTAAAATAGTCTTCAGTTTTCTACGTTCACCATACGAAACACAGCCGCATTAAGCTGCTATTTTAAGCTAATATTTTGTAGGAGCGTGGTTCTTCCCCGGTCGAGCCTACCAATTCGTGTTACGACCATAATATAGCTGCAGTGTGGCTCTACCACGTATATACCAAGTATATATCGTGAATACGCTTGGTCTAGAAAGTAAGTTATGCAGGGCCTATTCTTTCAAAAATTTGAGCAAAAATATGAAGAAAAAGATGTTTTAAAAGGGTTTTAATTAAACAATACACGATTCATTATAACTGTTGGAACTAAGGTGGCCTCTTCCATAATATACTACCAAAGGAACACGTGATTATTGTTATTTAATTTTCAGACTGATATACGTTTTGTACGGATTTCTGCTTAAAAAGAGTTGTAACTTTTTATTACAGATGATTTAATTCATAATATCATATTTCTAAAGTAATGAATACTGTGGACGCTATTAATTTCACATAGTATTTTGGGAAAGAATTACAGCATTTTTCTAATTTTCTTCAACGAAAAGCCTTCATGCGTTTTTTTATATTAAAGTGGTTGCTCAAAATTAGCCTCATACTTTAGAAGCTTTAAGAAACTTATCTTTTGGAAATCCCATCATTTAAAAACATCCTCCATGGCAACAAGCTCCATGGCACAGTAGCCGAGCAATGACCTGCAGCGCTGAGAGCAGCGGGTTTGAATCCCGCACGGAACAAGTATTTGTATGGCCTACAAATAATTGAGCCGTGGTAGCTCAGGGGCTAAGCGCTCGCCGTAAATTTCACAAAACGCGAGTAACTCAGGTTCGATACCTGTCGGCACCAATGAAATTGTTAATTGCAATTTTAAGTGTTTATTTACCACGTGATCGGCGACGAAGGAAAACATCGTGCGGAAACATGCATGTCCGAGAAATAAGAAATAAAATATTTCGAAGGCAATGTGAAATTCTCCTGCTGCATTGGAGCAGCGTGGTAGACATTTACTTGCCCTAATACCCTATCAGAAACAGAAGAAGTCCTGTGCCCAGCAGTGGGACGCAACTGGCAGTAACTTTCGTTTTTTACTTTTACGAATAATTGTACCGGGTCTAAATGTTTTTGTGAAATTTATGCATGTAAGCTGCCTCCATGATATAGAAAAATATCCTAGTATAGTAGTGTAGGGAGTAACGTTTAAATAAAACAAAGAAAAAATGTCACCCGTTGCATCTTCTTCTTCTTTTTACGTCTGTGAAAGTCTACTGACTTATATAGGCTCCTTCCGTTGTAGGATTTGGCTTCGCAGTACCAGACGTCTCGCAGCTTTGACCATGTTCCCCGTGATGGGTCTGGAATTTTACGTCTTACGTTAACGATATGGATTATATGGATATTTTCTATACGTAATTTCATATTTTAACCAACTTTAATATTTCTGCATGTGACCGGTTTGTAAACTCGTTTGCTTGACTAAGAAACAGAAGTTATCTTGTATTAAAACGCTTTATAAACTTCGATGATCTCGAATTTCGACATGGTTAGATTTTATTTAACTTTTCGTTGTTGTTAACGAACAAATTTCCGTTATTTTTTGACGAACTAAAAATAGTTTTAAAGGGATAAAGAATAGTACTCATTTTTTGTTAGTATGGATACTGCAGAAAAGTGCGATGAAAAAAGTACAATAAATCGAAATTGTGACAGTACATAAACCGGAATGCGTGGAATGTCGATAATTGCACCTCTGTAGCTCTGTACTCTGCGCACTCCAACCTAAATCGTTTAACCTTTCTGAGTCAGTTTAAGCAAATTTCATAAAATCTATAAACCTTAAATTAACAGTTATTTTATAAGAAAAATGCATGTAACTTGACATGAATACTTTATGTAATACGTAAAATACTCAGACTGGCGACAGAAAGCTACGCCAAATTTATAAAACGTCAGGTACTGCGATCGTCAATTCACCTGCCTAGCGTGATCCTCCCTACAGTAACGGGAGAGGCTCATGTTCAAGAGTGGACTTTAAGGGCTGTGAAGATGTAGAAATATTAGCACAACATATTTAGAAAAGACTTTTATAGTGTTACCGTAACAGACGATAAATATTCTACTGCTGAGTATAGGCCTCCCCCTATATTATAAATATTATAATAGAAAAATATTATATATGGTATAAGATATTAGTGATATAAAATATAACACGGTTAAATATAATGTTTTGTATTTTATTTATTTTACCTAAGATTACCAAAGAGCATGGTCCTGACTCAACTGCAAACACCGACTACCTGCATGTTTTATTAAGTCGTCACTCGATCCATTTTTTGTTCAAAAATGGGCTTAATATTGCGAGACTGCTACACATTAATCTCTCTAGATTTTCCACTATTTGCCATTTTCCTAACTAAATGACAGCCCCATTATCACTTTAGCTGCTTGACCCGTAGCCTAATTAAATAAAATTCGAAAATATATTACTTTTATTCATTTACTCTCTTAGATAAATAATTGGAATAATACAACACAACTCACTAGCTTAGCTTCTTTAATACAAATATAATATAAGTTTATCACGAAATATTGCGAGTAGTTAGTAAAGAATAACCATAACCCAATTAACCTACGCTCCTGTGATGCAGACATACACGTACGCTGCCATGCATTTGTAGTACACACATTTAACGTTCCAGTTTAGATATTGTTATCATAAATGCTACGTTGCAAGTATCAATAAAGACGTCGCAATTTTCCTGCAGATAAGAGAAATACTTCTATATTATCTCATTCTGTATTATTTAAAAAAATGTCTTTTCTAAAGTTTTAGAGTAGCATGAGATATAATATAATACTAGGTTAATTGTTTCATATTGTGTCGTGGCGGTGTAAAACAATATATCACACAATATCTTCCCGCAGATGTCGTAAGAGGTCACTATGGGAAATGCCCGAAAAATCTTATGTCCTTCGATAGAATTCTGTATACCATGTGGTTTACGTTAGACTCAAAATACTCGGACCAGCAATGGGCAGCATTGTTAAAGGTGAGTGACGTGTAAACAATTAAGGCGAATCCTCCCTACATTTTTTTTCGTGCTAGTGCAGAAGAAGAAGAAGAAAAATAGAGCGTTTAAAAATAACAATTTCAATGATGAAGCTGATGATTTAGTGGTATGTCTTACTTAAAATTAATATAATTGGCAGGAAACAGTTTAACAAGTCACAAGATAAAAAGATAGAACCAAAACAGGTTGGTCGGTTTTGTTTTAAAACTCCCACACGCATTCGTGAAAAGTATGTATGTAAGATAAAACTAGGTAGGCATCTTATTTTCTGAAATATTTTAAAAATATTTTAGGTGTAACAGAAAATGGCTCACATTTTTGGCCTGTAATAAGAGACTGGCAGTTTCTTGTTCAATTCAAAAAATAGTGCTCTCCAGCTGATACTTCATATCTCTCCTGCGTGGGGTACAGATTAGAACATACCTTTGTACCCCAGGCTGGAGTTTGAAAAATAGTGCGAATAATAATTTTTGGACCGAGCGGAGTCAGAGCATCCGCGAATCCATCATTTATTTCGTCCCGTGTAATTCGTAAGAAACAACTATGAGAAATGCTAGAAACCGCCCGTTTACGCCAGAAAGAACTACTCAGATTCCGTAGAGTTGTGGCATAAGATAATATACTACACCATATCTTCACTTAAATGTCATAAAAGGCGACAGATGAGCAGCAACATCTTCCTAATAACTACTGAAAACAATGAAAAACAGCGGTTGTCAACCTACCTGTCAAGTGTGGCAACTATATATGTTACTATAACTCTAAACCTCATTTCGAGGCAATCTATGGAAATCTGAGGCAATATTTGTTCTACGGAGGTCTTTTGATTGATCATTACATTAGAGCCGCAAATAACGACCTGGTAAGATAGGCGGGAAGCCGATACATGATATAAATCCATGCTTTAAAACACTCCTATGTTCAGCAGTAGCCTTGTATGAAGTGATGATGAAGACTTTACGTCTAAACTTTACGTCTGAGAGGCTATGATAAAAAAAAAACCAGATACTAGTATTAAAATTGAGCGTATAACGTATAAAATGCATTTTTCACTAGATACTGAAACAATAAAACATTTTAAAATAAATCTAGTGTTTTCAAGTATTAACCCAGTGATGTCGTTGTTTTGTGTGTTGGCTAATATAAATACCTACAATAAAACATGTTTGATTTCGTGCTTGCAAAGAAACTAGTTAGGACTCTCTAACTCATAAAGACCGACTTAAATGACCGACTTAAACACACAAAAAATGAAAACCGCATTTGCATTCTAGTGGGCAAACATTTGTATTATCCTCACTAAGCTTTTAAGGTTGTCATATACTTCATGTGAGCAATTCTTATACGTATGTAATTGATTTGAAGTTTTATACGTGGTAGAGCCATGCTGCAGTTATATTAGTAGTTTAGTTATAACACGAACGGGTCGGCTGGACTGGGGAAGACCACGCTTTCACAGAATACTAACGTAAAATAGTAGCGTAATGCTGCTGTGTTTCATATGGTGAGTGTAGAGAACCGGAGAACCTTTTTACTGGAAAGGAGGCATCTTAGTCCTCACGGGTGAAAACGCATCTGCATTTTGATTCGTAATTGAGGATAGATGTAGATGTCTATGGGTCACAGCAACCACTTACCATCAGGTGGACTATGTGCTCGTTTGTCACCCTATCCTATAGAAAAAAAAGGAGCCAATATTTTAAATGATCAGTTTGAAAGTTGTATTGCAGCACTATTCAAGAACTCTACCCATTAATATAATTCAGAATTAGTTAATCTTGCATATTCATCGGATTAATTCGTCATCATCATTATCACCCTAATCGTCAAAATAATGCTATGTACATTTCTGCTTATCATAGACTTCTTCCTAGTAATGCCATAAAGCTCGGACCTAGTTGGGAACCTTCTTCGGTTATCTGTTTTTCGAGCTATGATCGGCCTATTGATACTTCAGCTTACTGACCAGTTAGGCTACGCCGATTATTTTGGTTCTATTCATACTACGGATATACTCATTTTGTCATTTAAGCCGTCCGTGTAACTCACTAATTCTTTTGAATAGGTTTGATGAATAAATAAAATATCTCAATGAAAAAATCATAGTCATGTTTTTACTTCTATAGCCCGTACAAGTTAGTACGCAATTATCGTTGAGTTCATTTATGTTGATATAATAAACACGAATCTTTCGCTGCGTGTCTCTGACAAAAACGTTTTAAAGGAATATAATTACATCGAGAAAACTTAAGCGTGTATTAAAGTTGCCTGATTCCATTATTTAAATTATTCAAATTAAATCTCTTTACGATTAACAAAGTTGTTTGGGCAAACTTCGCTCTCAGTTGCTTGTTTACATGAAATATTAATTAGAATTATTTTAATTAATACTTCAATATTCTCTGACAGCACCATTGACTGGAGTAGACAGTTGTTGTCGTCAAATCCTTTTATTACTTTGACTAGAGAAAAAAGAAAGGACATGACATACCTACGAAAAAAACGTGTATACCTAAACTGAGTCTGGCACAAAGATGGCGGCTTGACGTAGTGATGCGTACTATACTTTATATCGATAATGTAGCAATTACTAAGAAAAAGATTCTTTCGAGTGATTCGCCTCGAACACCAGTGTGTTCTTAGATAGGTTTTTTTAATCAAAATGACGGATTTTTGGCGAAAAATTGTAAGTCCTTAATTGTTTTTTACTCAACCTCGATTGGGGTATCAAAATAAAGGAAATTAAAAGGAGAATACTGAAATATATTATAAGATATACCTATGTTTTCAGTTCATTATTTTAGGCATTCGTTGTTTTTTTTTAAATATGTAACTATCTATTATTAATGTTACAATTATTTCCCGGGAATTACTAAATAAGAAATACTAATTAAAGGATTTTTGTTTGTTTGTTAGACAATAAATTAGGCTCAGTCGTCATACTCACGCTAGTCAAACTATAATAAATGCAAAAGTTTGAATGTTTGTTTGTTCCTCAATCACGCCAAAAGAATCGGGCCAGTTTGAATGTAATAATGTGGCACACAAATAGTTTATTACCGGAATTAACATAAAGGATACTTTTCATCCCGATTTACAGGTCCCGAGGAATAGAATAGTAAATTTCATAATAATCGAATTCCACGTGAGAAACGTATGAAAATAACACACTCACCTCACTAAAGTCGTAATGACAACTGATATAGCTGTCATTGATTGTGACAAAATATGGCGCCCGGCCGCAGCGAAAAAATTGTTGCCACATTCGGTAAAGATAAAACTACTGTAGTCCTTTTTTACATACGAATATACTCATAAGCTAAAAAGAGACGCCGATATTTCTTTACATTCCTACAAATAACGATCTTTATGTCATGTCCTTTATTTCTTCTCTAGTCAAAGTTTTATTATACAATTTTTATTTAGAATTTCTGTTTGAATTTATGTTGATAATAATTATGACAAACATACGTCTCAAAACATAGTTTATGCAGTGTAAGGCGAAGGACCTTGAGATGATAACCCAGTAACACATATCTGTTTCCATCAGTTCACCACTCATGTGGAAGTAACACAATACCTTCGAAGGATTTTCATCTGAAAAGAACTTTAGCATCATTCATCTGGTGGCCTTCATTAATACATTTTATAACTACTAACAAACGAACGACATATTAGTGCCTAATTTTAAAGTTTACCTTTTTAGTTTTTTCCGAATTTTTTCCGAAAATTCTTCCGATTTATCTTCTAGTGACCACAATACTGGTTAAGTTATGCGGGGTGTGCGATAGACAACTTGAGAACTTTGTGGAAGTACTAGCTGGAAAAAATTGTCTAACTTTTCTTTAAGTCGGTAAGTTCAGTTCTCATTGCAGTTCCTTCTTGTATAAACTTGTCTTATCGCCACTTGCTATGGAGAAATACGACGAAATCTTACTCATTCATGTTTTCTGTTTTGAATATAATATTTTATTTACTTTGATGTATAATCTAAATCAAAGCATACTTTAGCCAAGCATGCTTCGTATTTTAGGCTACCCATAGGTTCTGTAATAGGTTCTGAAATCTTCTTTTTGTCAAGGCAGGTGAGGTAAATTTATGCCTGGGGAATGACTAACATTCTGTTGTAGTGCAAAGTTTTTGGATATTTAAAATTTCAACAGCGTGGATTAGACTTCAGAAGTTCAGAACGTATTATAACATAATTGCGCGGTAAATGAGCCGCTACAATTCGTCACAGAATAAAGGTCGAAAGAATGTACTTACGTATATAGAATTAAAAGATACAAATTGATTAATACGGTTATGAAAGGTACACTTGTACAAGGTACAAGTGAAAGATACACTTTACAGTTCGAGTTTTGTGTGATAATTTATTTATTATTTAGGTAACAAAGTTGGTTTTTGTTGTTTCTTTTCAAGAGGCACCAACGAATACATTTAATAAAATATAAACAATTTTAAGGTGAAAGGTTTTTATATAATGATGGTAAGTTTAAATGTAAGTTGAACTCGCAAGGTTAAAATAAATAATATCAATATCGTCATATTTTCCTCATCAATCTTCAAAAGGAAAGGGATTTGTCTGAGCCAATCACTGAAATTTTAATCTAAAGGCCCTGATATGTTTACGTTGTCGCAACCCTAAGTTTTAATAAATAACGGATGTACTTCGGGGATTAGCAAGTATAAATCGACTTAGAAATAAAATTATAAAGAAATATTTTTTATAAGTTAAACACCTTTTGGTCATCTACGATATAATATTATAAGAACAGTGATAATAAACATAAAAGCAAAGGTCATGTGTAACGTCCACGTCACACCTATGCCGGTAGTTGATAAGAGCACTATGTACGCTCGAAATTGTATACGAGTAGGTTTACCTAAGACAAATAGTCCGACTAGGTAAGTTAAACTTATTCCATCTATCCATCCAACATTATACAGCCCATCACAAGTGCACTACTGGGCATAGGCCTCCCCCATAGAATGCCACAAAGCACTGTTCTGAGTCACCTGCTTTAATCAACTTCCTACATATCTTACCAAATTGGCGGTGCCTTAAAAACGAAAATATCCGCAGTAGAATCAGAAAAACCGACTTAGATCGACAGAGTAATAAACTGAATTGGCAACGCACCAACCAAATAGTCAGAAAAACCGACTACCGATGGGACAGAAAGGCTCGAGTGGCAACCTAGTACCGGAAGACACTTCTTCTTCGTACAGCGACCCCCCACGAGATGGAGTGATGACTTAGCAAAATATGCAGGAAGTCGATGGATGCAGTTAGCTCAGGACCGTCGTATGTGGTATTCCTTGGGGAGGCCTATGTTTAACAATGGACATATGAATAACTGTAATGAAGATGGTGATGAAGATAAAGATAAAAATGTTTCATAAAATAATGAAACTTGAATTATATATACGAAAAACTTGTGCGACGATGCAACCACATTTTAAAAATTTCTTGCATTTTAAGCTAATTAGTGTAAAAAAATATATTCTGAATAACAATAGCTTTTTAATATTTATTAACGCGATAATGTAATGTTTTTCGTAATATCATTGCGGTACCTACACATTTGTCTCTTTTTGCGTCGGAAATGCGTGTTTTGTACATTGTATATTTTGAAGTATTTTTACACGTGTAAAATTTACATGAACAATACTGATAATATACGGCGAAATTCTCTAAATAGGCCACCCTGTCCAGAAGTCCATCTGAGTAGGTACCACCCATTTAACTGTTTCTGCACCCATGGAGCAGTGCTTGTGCTGCTGTGTGTTTCAGTCTGTAAGGTATTCGGCTGTGAGGCATTCAATCTTAGTTCTCTGAAGTAACTACGCGTCTGGAACCTGGTTTTTGTTTGAAGTTATTTGCTGGTGTTTACGTAAGTCCTCTAGTAGTGACTCACCAATAGGTTAAATATAAGTTTGTGTGCCATTTCAGTTTTAAAATTAAACAATTACGTTTTAAATTATTTTGTTCAGAAATATTAAACAATAATACAATGCAGCCAGTAAAAAGACTATTTTCAATAATCAACTTTTCGGTAAAGAATTTTAAACTGCATAAATTTTAACAGTTTTAATTATGTTATGACGTTTGCCGCGTAGTGCGTTCACGAAATTTGGCGGCTGGAATTAATCCGAACAATTCTTCAGAGCACTCACCATGGTATATGCGAAACAAGGAAGATAGACACAAAATAGCAGTGTAAAGTTAAAAAGTTAAAGTTACTGCCTACATACGTCTCACTGCTGACTGCTGAGCACAGGCCTCCTCTTATTTCTGAGAGAGTTTTAGAGCAAGGAACCACCACCACGCTACGCCGCTACGCAAAACATGTGAAGTTCGCACATGATTTTTAAAGGATATGGGTGACGGAACGAGCACATAGTTCACTTTGATGTTAACTGGTTACTGTGGCACATAGACATCTACATCTAACCTCGATTACGAATCAAAATGCAGATGCTTTGTCACCTGTGGGGACTAAGATGGAAAGCCTAGTTTCGTCTCCGGTTCTCTACACTCATAAGAAACACAACAGCATTAAACTGCTATTTTACGATGGTATTCTGTGAGAGACGGTCCTGCTCCGGTGGAGTCGACCCATTCGTACTACAACTATATTACTTATATAGCTGCAGCGTGGCTCTACCACGTATAATATGTAATGTCTTCGAAATATTTTGTTTCTTATTTATCAGACATGCAGATTTCCTCACGATGTTTCCTTCACCACCGAAAGCGTTGGTCGAATCGAACTGTTGCTTACGCAATTAACCATTATCAGGAATAAGACGGTGTACTGCACCATACATTCAGTATTCTACACTTTGACCAATCGTAATACGCCCCTGTCTCAATATAACACAGGTGTGACGTGAAGAAAATAATTGCATGATAACACCAAAAAATGCAAACCAACAGCAACACTGCCCATACAACACAGGGCAGCTTTTCAGAGACAACACTGTCTCTCTTGCCTACACTACTACAATACTCCAACGGGTATAGTAATGACACTGAGATTTGTGGAATTATCGACTGATCACTCTAAGTCACCTGCGCGATACTTTGTACCTCCAGAACGGAAGAGAATGAAAGTCCTACCCTCATTTTACGTGGTAGAGCCATGCTGCAGTTATATTTGTAGTATAGTTGTAGCACGAATGGGTCGGCTCGACCGGGGAGGGAACACGCTCTCACAGAATACCGGCGTCAAATAGTAGCTTAATGCTACTGTGTTTCGTATGGTGAGCGTAGAGAACCGTGGACCCTTTTTACTGGAAACGAGGCATTCCACCTAAGTCCTCGCGGATGACAACGCATCTGCATTTTGATTCGTAATCGAGGATATATATCCTTGATTTTTTACGACGTTTACTCATATGAGTAAACGAGAACCTAAGGGCCACAGCAACCACTTACCATCGGGTGGACTGTGTGCTCATTTGTTATCCTATCCTATATAAAAAAATAAAAAATACTTAGTATTTTTTATTTTTTCTACTCTCGTTACTAACAGTTCAGTTATCATCAGGAAGATGCTCCTATCCGTTTTCTTATTTTGTGTTCCTCTGTCACCTAACGTAATATTTTGGGAAAATGGATTTACTTCCGCCGCCGCCACTTTACCGATATTTCGAAACTCAAAACGTTAAATATTTTCGAAACTTAAATATTTTGGTAATTAATATGATATACTAAAATGTTTATTTAGATTTATATCAATAGCATGATCGTCAACAGTATGTAATCCAGTTCACCACTGTTCATGAAAATAAAAATACACTTTCGTCATTTTCGTAAAACGTATCTCAATCATTTCCCTCGTCACGTCAGCCTATGTAAGTTTATTGAACCGTATCGGGAACCCTTGAACTTTTAACAAACGACGACGCTCCGTTGTAATTAGTGATAATCACCAGAAGAAATTTTTTGTCTATTTTGCGAAGTTATTGAGTTTTAGATTTTTCTTTTTAAGTTCATTGTGTACAAAACATAACCATATCATATTTAAAGTAAAAAGCATAAGTAAAAGTATAAAGGTGACATACCAGCCCATAGACCACCTGATGGTAATTGGGTGCTGTGCCCATAGGCATCTACTTTTATCCTCAATTAAAAATCAAAATTATTCGGATGCGTTACCACCCTTAGGTCTAAGTATAAATGCCTCGTTGCCAGTTAAAAGGGATCTTTGGTTTTCTATACTCAACATACGAAACACAGCAGATACTATTACTGAGCTGCTATTTTACGCTGGTATACTCTGCGAGCGTGGTCCTTCCCCGTTAGAGCCGACCCATTTCTGCTACAATCATAATAAAGCTGCAGCTTGGCTTTGCCACGTAGAAAACCTGATTTGTCATTGTGTATTATAGTAAAAAGTAAAAGCAAAATAACAGCCTATTTGCTACTGGCATATATAACTCATCTTATATCTGAATATTTTTGAAGCAATAAGTTATCCGCCTTGGTACAATTACACATGTTGGCAGATTTATCAATCCTCGAAATGTTCATAATTTCTCGTTCATGTAGGTTTTCTAATCGATAGTGATCTCAGTGTGCTCGTATCACTAGCACTAGAGCTCATCACGAGACTACAGCTGAAGCTGAACACAGTTCTCCTCGATACATTGCCACAAAGACTGTCAAGAAACATCTACATACTTCAACTAACTGCGTGTTATCTAATCCATGTGTGAGTGTGTGAGGGTCACCCAACATTGCACTAGGCAGTACGTGGCTACCATTAAAGAACCATATATATCCTCGTTGCGGAGATCCCGGGGAATAATACTGTGTATAGCCCTTTCCATCGCATATTGAGTGGGTTTGAGCTTCCTATTACAGCCAGCAGTGAAGGCCCACGTTTCAGTTCCGTAAGTCATTACTACCAAAACTCTATTTCTCGCTTACCATTAACTAATTAAGGCAAGCGTTCGAGCTACCACGGCTTATTACTTTGTACGTAATTATAGTGCTAAATGTTAAAAATTTGTCTGAACACTAAAAACATTTGTAAGCCCTTTTGCTAATCGTTCAAACATTCGTACCATCATCAGTGCGAGAGTATTGGCTCTACGCTCACTAACCGGCCACGCGCGCAGCCCTAGCCCAGCATCAACCCAGGTGCAGTACTAACTGGTACAGTTGCCGAATTTTCGAAAAAGGCAATATACAGCAGTGGATGCCCACAAATAATTAAAGAGACTAAGAAGTTTGTAAAAGGATAACATATTAACGTCTCACAATAGTATTCTCGTATTATTTCGGACGGTATTAATGGGTGTAAAGAATATTTTTAAGTTCTTTATATTTTTCTCATTTTATTCTGGTTTCCTCTTAATATTTTATTTTAACGCAGAGCTCACTGAAAGTTATAATAAACAATTTAGTTGATTTCTCGAAATCAAATAGCTCGTATACTCGCTGCCGTGTCAGTCATATTGTATGGAGTATTGCATTTAAAACATGACTGACGGCAGTGTGTTAAAGGGGAATGCCCACTCTTCATAGACACTTCGGCCATGAGTGTCCACATATAAAAGCATATAGATATGATAATATGCAATTAAAACAATGAAATGGTAAAGGAATTGCTTTAAAAAACATCGGGGTTTTGAAAATATAGAAGTTTTTATTTTCATAAATGCAGTTTTTTTAACAACTATTTTTATCGATTTTATCGCGTTTTATTTCTTTGATTTTTAATTCCAGACGTTTCGGGTGCTTTCCAGCACCCATGGTTACGGCAGACTGAGGTGGCTGACGTCCCAATGTCAGTGTTAACCCGGAGTACCTTCAGATTTTAAATTTTTATTTATGGTCCAATCTACAGAATGAACTTACTGTGTCTTGAAGTCTTGCAGTGGTATGCTTGGGTTTAATTTTAATTTCATTAATTACAGGGTCCTAAGCCGGTGGTAGTACCAAGCCTCCTTCTCTATTGAATAAAGAATTTTTTTTATTTCAATAGTCTCATGTATTGTCCTTTTACAGGATTTGTGGTCTATCAAATCTTTTTTTGATGTCTAGCAAGTTGGACCCGTCCAAGATATGATCACAAACTGCAAACTTCCCTGAACTTTGATGCTTCACGTCAGCGACGTCACGCTTCAAGATGTAGCCAATCTTGTCTGTGACACCCCTGATAAATGCTAGTACTGCACATGCTAGATTGTGGCCGGCTTCACTCGGTCACTGTGACGTAAGCGCGGGCCCGAAGCTTGTTGACGTGCAGAACCTGCTTGACGTGCTGAAGCTCGACAGCCAGATGTTTGCTGCCACAGATCCCTTGTGCTCTCTGTAACAAAGATTTGCTCACGGTAACTAACTGTGAAGGATGATGGTGAGATTCATTGTTTTCTATACACAGTGTGACCTATGGTGTTGTTAGAATTTTGGATGACTAACGCATCTAGGAAAGCTAAGGAATTATTTGCCTCTAATTTACACATCAATACATCATTCAGGAACTGAGCAGGAAGCAAAATATTAGTCTGATGCCGTGCCAACCCAAATACCATATTACTGTCATAACATGGGCACAGCATCCAACAGTTCGACGGCCGACAGTACTTTTTAATTGCACTTCTACCAGAACCATTGCCACTAATTAAAATATATATAAAATACACTTTACGACTAATGGTGATGACTTGCAATTCTAGCCCTAAGTAAAGATCAGCTAGGGCTTAAGTTTATTCCTTCCATAATGCTGCTCCTCTGGTTATTACAGAGTTCTAACCGGTAGCAACCATTAAATCTTATATGCTCACCATAATAGTAGCGAGCTTGCTTTAATTGGTATGTGACACAAGCAATTAATATTAAGTCGCTGTAAGTTAAAACAGGAAATTCCCTAACATTTTAAAGTCTACATTTATATTTCTAAAGTATCCTTGCCCTAGCTCTATTTAGATTGTTTTCCCTAGCATACTTAGACAAATCATAATTTGTCTCCATATTTTGGTGAACGATTTCAAGTATTTGAGCCGCATCATCCCTGTCCCTTATTTTTGTGTGGAATTTACAAATTATAGCAGCAGCCACAGCAGTCTATCATCAAATGTGTAGAAGCCCTGTTAAAGTAATTTTGATGAAATATTTTAAATTCAGTTTTTAAAATGTCATTTACCACCTCTACTACCCATATCGACACATAGTCACAGCTCTGGATTTATTAGCATATCTTGTCATTAACTGAGATTCACCATCTGCTGGGGACATTCCTGCGACCCTTAGAAATCCACATCACAGTTGTCACCCGTGAGGACTAAGATCATTTTCTCGTTTCCAGTAAAAAGGGTCTCCGGTTCTCTACACTCACCATACAAAACACAGCAGCATTAAGCTACTATTTCACGCTGGTATTCTGTGAGAGTGTGGTCCTTCCCCGGTCGTGCCGACCCATTCATGCTACAACTATACTTCTAATATAAGTGCAGCATGGCTCTACCACGTATAACACACATACATACTAATTGTCACTATGTATGTTTGTTATCGCAAAATGTAGTTAATCACAAAAGAGACATACTCGCAATGCTGATGGAACTGTTACAACCAGGTAAAAAACATTGTGCTTTTAAATAATTAGTTAGCAGTACACTGTGTGATGTATGATCTAAGCTTTGTTGTTCTGGGTGCAATACATTACTCACTTCAGATTGCAACAAAGACGGACTAGATGATTCAGATGGTTCCCATTCTGCAGTTGAACGTGATGCTGTTCTATCAGTTCATTGCCAGCAATTATGATATACACGGCATGACAACGGCAACTGAAATAATGTAAAATACAAAAAATGAAGTCAAAGTGGAAAAATAAAATAGATTTGTTTATTTCAAACTCAAATATAAATAAAATATTTATCAAGTTAAATGTTACTGGACAAGGACGGATTTAATGCCCTATATTATTTAACAATTAAGGCCTGACAGACTACCAGCAGTCCAAAAACAATGAAAAATCAACTGTCTCCTTTCTTGGTAGTAGATAAAAATGGTCAATCTCATAAATAAGCTAGTATGTTTGTCAGATATAGCTAGTGCAGATGTGAAAAAATAAAACAAGTTCTTGAGTTGATATACAATCAGTGTAAAAACATGTATAATTATCAGATATGAGGATCACATTTAATAAATTGAAAAATGTTGAACATCTTACCTTATCTTAACTCACGTGGCACAAATTGTTCCTCACGTGGAGAATCGAACCCAAACAATGTGTGTGATCTTATTCTTATAAGTGTCAGTGCCACAGCTGATGTATACATGTTCAAGACGAACTATTGGTGCATTTTGCGAGTGGCACACTACACGTTCACTGTACTCGAAACTTGTACCTAATAAAGAAGCTACAATTATTATATTGATATTATTCAAGTAAACTCAGTTATTAAAGCATTTCTTAGAGGAAAACATGCCACTTTGTGATATGTACCAACTATTTACCTGCTGTGTTCGAACCAATTGTTGAGAGATCAACAATTGCATTTTCCAACAAAACAAAATAACACGATAACAAGCAATTGAATTCTTGTGACATAACAGTGACAAGGGCCTACATGTCAGATTCGATGTTGCCACTTAACTGTCATAAAATCTATGAAACGATATCGATTTTTATTCGATTAATAATATCATGAAAAGAATAATCTTTGACGCGTTTTAAGTTCTGCACGCTTTTTAAAATATAATTTAATTTATTTATTGAAATTCTATTTCAAATGTATTTTTAGGAACAGTTAGCTTGTGCTGTATTGTTTTGTTACGCTTTAGAGAATTCGTGGTAAATCAGCTAGAAATTAACTTCTTGAATTATCATAACATGACTCCATTTTAAATGTTATGTTAAGAACAGATAAGAATAACAGTTAACTTGTGCAGTAGCGTTTTGTTATACTCTAAAGAATTCTTGGTAAATCAGCTACTAATTCGCTTGTTTAATTATCATAACTATAAATGTGAAGGTTGTCAATGAATTCAACCGAGCCTATAACAACGGTTGTTTTAGTTTTTAACGGTTGACTACCGCTTTTGATGACTTGAAATGGACAACCCAAAAAAAACTATTTGTTAAAATAAAACTCTTAGTTTTATTTTAATAAATAGTTTTTTCGTTTAAGCGGAGCTCTTTTACTTTAGATTTATTACCTATTTATCTATAATAATCAATCTGAGTAAGTAAAGTGTGTAAATACATTTCTTAAATTGTAAAAATAATAATTGGATTTGAACATCTTAGGCAGGTATTTAGTTTTATTAATTTAGAAAATATTGATCTCACAATTAATTATTGTAATAACATAAATGTATCACACAGCTAACGCCCTCATTAGCAATTTAAAAGTAAAATAAAGTTACAGCCTATAGGTTTTTTATGCTATAAATGACTCTTTATAAACTGTATGTTTTATTTAATCTTGTGCTGTCATCCACTCTTTTTATATATGTACTTTGTACATATAAACATAAATAAAAAACAAACAATAACAATAAAATAGTAGTAAACCACAGCACTACTCTCCATCCTAATGACGACACTGTCACGACCGGACGACAACGGCGTAGCTGACCTTCCTTTTTTAAACATTCTTGGAATGTTGTGTATCGATTTCAAAATCGATCTAACCGAAATATACAGACATCGATTCATAATATTTTATGTGTCAGGGAAGGCGTAGACCAAGTAAAGCACAGAAGAAAAGTCTGACACTCTTATGACAATGGGGATTTGATATGATGCTGATGCTGCTAGATGATTTTGAGACTGAGAAAGAAAATGGCACAACACAAAATGAAAAATTGCTCTTCACACCTTGAGTAAAAAAAACATTAATTGTAATTTTGTATTATTATTAAAAAAGGTACATAATTATTCATTAATCAACAATTGTATATAATTATTCGCACTAGGTAAATCAGCCTTATAATATTAAAATCTTGGTCATGGAATAAATAAACATAATTGTTCACCAATCAATCAAAAATTCAATTCATCAATCAAAAATCAAAATTCATCATCATCGACGCTTTCCAAAATCCGAATGAGTTCTGAGGAATCGTTCATGTTGCATTGCTCTACTTTTCTCGGTAATCACTTATGACATCATCAGGGTGTCGTTTATCCTTGATCACGGTGCCCAGTGAACTGATTTTCGATAACGCGCTAAAGATGCGCTAGAGTTGAGATATTAGATTTATTATGCGAAGATGATCTGATAATATTTTTTTATTCATGTAGCTAATTATAGTTTTATGTTTCTAACCTTTAATTTTATTCAAATATCAATAATAATAATAGAAAAAAAACACCATTGAGCTGAATTTTGGATAGTTTTCAAGATTCTATGCTTCCCGCGTTTGACATTAGCGGCCAACCATAGACGACTTTGGCGTGCTGGACTTAGATAAAAATCAATTTTTATTAGTTCAATGTTTCTTAGTACTTGTGGCTCTAGAAGACTTGTTTTTTATACTCACATGTTGCTGGGTTATTCCTATTTTGAGGAGTGTAGAATTAAAATACCTGTAACAATTTTCCAATATCTATATTTCATTTTTTGAGAGCCGGGTTTTTTGTCAACTATAGACGTCGTTGGCGTTCAGGGCCCGCAGGTGTTGGTCAAGTATAGGCGACTTTGGCGCTCAAAAGGTTAATGGATTCATGGTAAATCAGTTGGAAACTAACTTGTTTCGTTATCATAACATGATTCTATTTTAAATCTATTGTTATAAACAGATAAGAATAACTTAACAGATCTTCTTCGAAAACAGATAAGAATAACAGTTCTTATCTGTTTTCAAAGAAGATCGGTTAAGATTAACAGTAAAATTGTGCCGTAGCGTTTTGTTACTCTCTAAAGAATTTATTGGAAATCAACTAGTAATTCGCTTGTTTAATTATCATAACATAATAATTATTTAAAAATTATATTAGTACTGTAATGATGACACCGTAAATAATCGATCGAAAAAGAGAATCGATTTTTTAAATGTGTTTTGTGATTGGCAACACTTTTTTTTATTCACAAACTAATGACATAATGATCTACCTAATTTTTATTATTATATTTTCGGTACTTTAAATTTGGGCAAAAATATTCCCATTGTTTGAAGATAAACGAATACCGCGATTAATAGCCATAAATAAAGATATAATTTTTTAACAAATGCACATTGTTGGGCGTTCCATGGCCGAAAATGGGCGTCCCCCTTTAAGAAGACCGCCTAGCTCCCCAGCTGACATTACTCAGAAAGAAAGAAAGCCACTTGGCAGCGCTGCAGGGACTGTAATACCACCCAAATTTGGACGGAATCAAAGGCTCTCTCATAGTCCACATACGCCAGGCAAAGTGGCAGATTGTACTCTTCGCACTTCTATACAATTTGCCGAAGGGTATGTTTGTGGAATATTCAAATTGTGTTAATATAAATATTCCACATGCACACTCCACACACACACACACACACACACACACACACACACACACACACACACACACACACACACACACACACACACACACACACACACACACTCCACATTCCTTCTTATGTTAACTCAATATGTTGTAGACTTCAAATTGTTCTCATTTTAATTGTGATCTATATAACTGTACAAGTTAATACTTAAAACTACTTTTTTAGTCACTTTCTTTTTTGTATGTCTGTCCTTCCAGGTGAAATTTATTAATTGATTTTAAACGAGCTTCCCCATCAGCTGAAACTTAAAATTTTAAATAAAGTTTAAATTCAATATTACAATGCAAGAAGATGATAAAAGACGTGGTATAATAAAATATATTACACAATTTTTTAAAGGAGTTCGCTTGTTAACATTGTAAGTATTTAACGTAAAGGAATCTTTTCATATTTTGTGTTGTTTACGATGTTCGTAATTTAAAATATATATATTTATTAGTAAAAACGTCTGTTACCTAGGTCTATGATCAGCAGTGGATATTTGATAGATTGTAACGATTCCTATAATTGAAAATGGCGATAATTTTTACCATGTTTCAAGTTCTATGTCAGTGCTATTTAAACTTTCAGTCTAAATTTCTAGCATATAAGGAAGTTAATTCAACCTAATTTTTTTACATAACGTAGAAAATACATAGTATTTGTTATATTAATAAAACATAACTTAAAACTAAGATTGTTATACAATCCTACTGTGCACGTTAATGTGCTTAGAAAGCTTGTTACGTTTCCTCACTGAATAGCTATATTTAGCTTTGAGCGAAAAAAAAGACGTGTGGCACTCGGAGACTGCCGCGGTAAAGCTATTGCATAGCATTTTGTATCAACTTATGCAATTATAATTATTTATTTATTTTATTTATGCAGTATTTCTTTTTCTTTGATATTAATTCAAGTTACACTTTCTGAGCGTGGTGACCGATAAGAAAACAAATTTTTTTCTTTCATTAAATAAATAAATAATAAATGCACTTTGTTCATTCATATTCAAAACACTTTATACTCAAATTTTACAAGTACAGTTATTCACTGTTGTACATAAATACCTATACACCTATATACTTTCTCATAAACAGCTGCTTATGTATTCGTCCGATTTCGGAGCAGCTCGTCTCGATTCGTGCGAGCTTCGTAGAGTCGTACAATACGTCTAGTTGCACGCACACAAACACCGTGTCGAAGACTGCCGAAAAGAAACGACGTTAGACAATGCACGGCCTTCAAGCGCCGCGCAAGTGATTCTCGTCCCACCTGTCCGCGTAGTAACTTTTTTTACGACCGCGCGAGACTGTCGCAACAAAAACGATTACTACTGAAAACTAATATAGGTACCTACCTAACATTCAAATAAAAATATTCTCAAAAAGCTCAACGAATTCAGAATTTAATTTTATTAAAAGAAAATTGGTCAAATAAAAAATAAAGGATGAAAATAAAGCATATGGGAATATAAAAATAAACCGTATTTATTTTTTATTTCGAGTTTTACAAGAAAAGTATAATATTTACTGGAGACAATTATTTTATTATTATAATAGTAAATGATATTCCCTTTAAAATGACACCAATATGAATAATATCTTATATCTATATCTACAAATAAATAAAATTGAAGTGTCTGTTTGTAATGTTAAAACAACAGCTTTTTATTAAATGCATAATGAAAGTCCTAGTAACAAAAACACAATTTTTAAAATTTTTATCTGTCTGTCGGTCTGTCTGTCTGTCTGTCTGTTTGTTCCAGCTAATCTCTGAAACAGCTGGATCTATTTTGACGGGACTTTCACTGGCAGATAGCTGATGATATAAGGAATAACTTGAACTACTTTTGTTTTAGAAAAAGAATTAGGGTTCCGCGCAAAAAAATTAAAACCCATGAAATCCATATTCCACGCGGGCGAGATCGCGAGGAACAACTAGTGCTCAATATAGATAAATGTATACTTATTTTTATTTATTTATTATTTTAATAAATAAATAAAAATAAGTATTAATAATTTCTAGACACATCTCAACAGATATTATGTTAATAAATTGCTATCAATACTGAAGCATTCTTTTATATTTAGCATCCATTTAACACAAAAAACTGATAAGAATACTTTTTAAACAACATATAATCAATAAACCATAATAGCGTATAGTGAATTTCGAGGTAAATTATTATATGTAAACGTTTTTGAATCGTCGTAATGATACATATTTCCTAAAGAAAATATCTTCACAATTAATTTGATGTAAAATAACATTAGAAATAACGTATAAAAACGGAGAAATTATCAAATTTTTGATCGAGTTCCTAACCAGTACACAAACAAAAATGGCGAATAGTCATTTTCACATTTTTTTAGAAATATAGCTATTTGTTACAGAGTACACAGATAAAATTCACTCTCATAGATGACAAATTTCACTTCGGTTCATTTTCGCATGCTTTCTCGAGAGCGACGCGTCGTGACTTGTTTACGCATTTACTTCAAATACCCCGCCCGCACAACGCAGGAAACATATACCTACGAAAAAAAAACGAAACAAACTTCTGCCAGATAAGGCTTGATAAGATCTTTGGTGTTTTTGCACCATAACCTGACTCTGGTAAATTTTAAATATGACTAGATAGATAAGAACAGTTGGTTTAATATGATTGTTGAAAACAAATACCCTTTAATGTAACGAAAAATACTTTAGGTTAATGAATGTTGAATCAAAAACATTAATTTTTTATTTAATTTACGGACTCCTATCCAGATGTTTACTAGGAGAATACAAAGTTTATTTCATTTTTGTAATATGGCTAATTATTAATTAGGCAGGGATTTCTAAGATTAATAACTAATTAACTAAGATTAAGGTTAAGAACTAAGATTAAGATTAATGATAAGATAGGAACTGATTTAATATAAGGTTTACATTTACAATTTTCCGAAATAAATAAATAAATAATTGACCATGAGTGAGTAAAAATAATATCTTTTATTTTACAGTATCTAATGTTGTTATAAAAGGTGCTTCTAAAATATATGCCTTGGTTGTTTGTATGGAGATTTGGCCAATCAGCTGACCGATTTCCATACAAAGTGCAATTTTTTTTGAAATTGACTATGGGTTCCTTGGGGAAAGTGGTACAGTATCATGAGTACAACGACCAGTTGCAACCATGGCATATTGTAGTTTAGAAGCACCTTATATTTCAGTTAAAATAACTGCGAGTAGGTATTATTTTTCTTGTACCGAATTTCGGCCCATCACTAATATATATATATATATATATATATATATATATATATATATATATATATATATATATATATATATATATATATATATATATATATATATATATATATATATTGAGAATCTAAATTGAGAATTTAAACTATACGCGTGTGTGTGTTTGTGTGTATATAAAGAGGGCTACTTTTAACATCGCTCATTTTAATATCAAAAATTTAGGTTATCTTTATAGCAGTATTATATTTTCAATTCAAAATTAGTACTACATTCGTGATAATAATAAAATGTATGTATATAGAGTACTCACTCATTTTCTTTCACTATTATTTCGTGACTTTCTTTATTAATAATAAATGCACTTTGTCCATTCATATTCAAAACACTTTATACACAAACACCGTGTCGAAGACCGAAAAGAAACGACGTTAGACAATGCACGGGCTTCAAGCCACACCTCCGTGCCCGTCGGAGTGGGGAGCGTGAGGTTTTTTCGTTACGGCGGAATAAATTTCTGGATTCGGTCCCCGCGCTCAAGGCCCGCGATAGAAGCTATGCAATAGCTTAAAAAAATTGGTTGCCTGTAAAGTCGGTATACGGGCGAAAGTTTTACGTGACAACGACTTTGAGTGGTAAAATAATTTTAATGTGAATATTCACTCGTATAGTAGGAAGAAGGATGAAATAACACTTTTTATGTCTGTCTCTCTCGCTCTTAGGCGGGCTAACCATGCCCGAGTGGAAGGGACGCGTGCCTCTCACTCGCTCTCATTGTGAGCGCATAACGTGAGCGGAGCGTAACGCAGTTTCTTGAAGTGTCACCCGGCAAACCAATTTATAAGACGTTGTCACGTCAAAATCACTTCTCGCTTGTTAAGACAAATCGTTAGTTGATTTAAAATGTTGAATTAGAAAATAATTTAAAATCAAAATTTTTACTGCACGGACAAACAAAGAAACAAGTAAGATGATGAAAACGTTGTCAAATCATTGAAAATAATTAAATTAACAGTAACACCTAAATAAAAATATGATAATAGCTTACAACATAGTGTAAGTGCTTAGGCACATGTAACCTTTTATTTCGGAATTATTTATGAAACAGAAAATTTACGCAGCTTTCTTCTAAAGAAAATTATTGTATTAATTAAATACCCCAACATTCACGTCAAAGAAGTACGTACATTTATTAAGCTAGTTTTCAATACTAGAACTAAAGCTACCGAGTTACTACGCTGTTACTACTACAAAAGGCTTACACAAATCCATTTCACTACAAGTAAGCCGTTTAACACTCTTAACAAATTACAAATTCACGTTCGAATCAAATACGTTTGTAGCAGGGAAAGGTTTTCAAATTATGTTTAATTAACTCATTGCTTGATTCCTGTCGCTGTGATATCAAAGTGCTTTGATGTTTTCGGGGTCAGGGCTTTTCACGTTCCGGCGTCAAGGGAGCGTCTCCTGTTTAACGGTTTGGTAAACGGCAAACGGTAATGATTATTTATGTACCGTTGCTACTCATTTTGTGTTTGGTGTTATTGGAGCGAAGGCCATTGAAATAAACACGATATAAATGAGCCGTGAACACTTAGGGGCTAGGTGCTTGTAGAACATTTTAAAGTACGCGAACATCTCGGGTTTGATGAATGGCGTTAAACGAACTTACAATCCAACTGATGGTAAATGGCTACAGCCCATGAACAATTACAACCAACATCAAGTACAGAAGGCTACAGATGCTTGCTCACCTCTATAGATAGAATGCAAGAGAGCATATTAAGCAACCTTAAAAAATAATAAATAATTTATTACTTTGCAACCTTCCCCCAACTAATTACTTAAATTACTTAAATTATTTATTATAATGAATTTCCGCAAGGTAACGCCTGATTCTACCAACAGCCTTAGAAATATATATGCAGATTTTTAAGCTATTGCCTCTACAGCAATTTCATAAAAGCCCGTTTGAGGTAGTTGAATGTCGATCTCTTTATTTAATTGTATACTCAGACACTCTTTACTTTGATATAATGCAACTTTTGATGCTATGCAAGCTATTCAAACTTGAAAACGGTCCAACTACTTTCTAGAATGGATATTTTTAAATAAATAATTTATTTACGATACAGCTTCACCTCAGAAGCCGATTTCCGAAAAGGCTTTAGCACCATAGACCACATACATACCTTTCGGAAAATTGTACAGAAGTCCGAAGAGTACAATCTGCTACTTTGCCTGTGACTATAAGAAAGGCTTTGATTCCGTCGAAATTTTGGCGGTGCTACAGTCCCTTCAGCGGTGCCAAGTGGACTATCGGTATATCGAGATGCTGAAGTGTTTGTACAGTGGGGCTACGATGGCTATCCAAGTACAGAACCAGAGTACGAAACCTATCAAACTGCAGAGAGGTGTAAGACAGTGTGACATTATATCCCCAAAACTCTTCATTGCTGCATTGGAAGACGTTTTCAAGCTACTGGACTGGAAAGGATACGTTATTAATATCAATGGCGAGTACATCACTCACCTTCGATTTACTCCTTATGGCAGAATGGCTGGAGACTCAAAACACTATGCTCGATGACCTCAATAGTGTCTCCGAACGCATAGGCCTTAAGATGAACATGGACAAAACAAAGATCATGTTTACTATCCATTTCACACCTATGCCGGTAGTTTTTGGGAGCGCTAGGATCGAAGTTGTTGACGAGTACGTTTACCTGGGACAAGTAGTCCGACTAGTTAAGTCCAAATTCGACCGAGAGGTCAATCGTCGGATTCAACTCGGCTGGGCAGCGTTCGGGAAATTACGACACATCTCGTCAGCTATACCTTAAAACCTGAAAACGAGACTATACGACCAGTGCGTGTTGCCAGTGATAACTTATGGAACTGAGACGTGGTTCTTCACTGCTGGTAGTATGACGACCCTCAAAGTCGCTCAGCGAGCTATGGAGAGAGCTATGCTCCAGATGTTCCAGACAAATACTCACGTCCTTGAAAGACTTTTGCAGTAAGTTGCTGCACTGTCTCAGCAGTATATCTATCCCCCGATTGATGGTAGATCCTGAACGTAACAAACTGGAGTTTCCTGGCTTTGCCGACAGCTCACTAAAGGATTCGGTTGCGCGGACTATATGAGGAGCTGCTGACTTAAGAATACACTCCACTTAATATGCTCAAAGTCCCGAGTAGCCCCCATTAAGCACGTGATGTTACCTAGGTTGGAGCTCTGCGTTGCCGTATTACTATATCTGCTTATGGACACCGTTCGCAAAGTGTTACAAGTCGACGTAGCCAGTACCCACTATTGGACGGAATCTACGATAACTTTATGTTGGATTCGTGGAGATCCGTATAGGTGGAACCTGTTTGTGGCTAATCTTGTTAGTTTAATACAGGAACTGACTGCTGTAGATAACTGGCATCACGTGAGTACCTAGGATAACCCCGCTGACTTGGTTCTCACACGGACGAAAAATCATACTGCAAAACCATTTCGATAGATCCTCGTCCTGTTCAAAATTAGTGAAGATCTTTTTGCGTGTTCTGCGTTTTATAAATAACTTGATAAGGAAAGTTAAAAATGAAAATATGTTTACAGGAAATATCACTGTCGCAGAGCGCGACGCTGCCATCTATGTCATAGTGTCTTCGGTGCAACGCTCGCACTTCCCTAACGAGTTTAAGCACTTGTTGTCTAATTCTGATTTCAGCGGGCACAAAACTTTCACAAACCAACATTTAAAATATCTTAATATATTTTCAGATAACGGTGTTCTGCGTATAGAATGCCGCATCAGATACTCTGATTTGCCTACTCATAAGAAGTTTCCCATGTTGTTACCAGCTTGTTACCATGTAACAGATCTCACTCTCAGGTACAAACACCTACGGCTGCTACACGCTAGACCACAGGTGACGCTAAGTAGCGTGAGGAGATGTTTTCTGAGTGATAAACTTAGAAATGAGGATATCCGCAGTAGAACTAGAGTGAACGGCATAGCACTACGGATTAGTAAGCTGAAGTGGCAATAGGCCGGCCATATAATTCGAAGAACCGACAACCGTTGGGGAAAAAAGGTTCTCGAGTGGCAGCCTCGTACTGGTAGGCGGAGTGTAGGGCGAATCCCTACTAGACGGAGTGACGACCTGGTAAAACATGCAGGAAGTCGATGCTCAGTGTTTTCGTCTGCGAGAGCTGCTTAGGCCCTGCAGGTCTCGGGCCTGGGGGTGTGCCCCATTACCCGGATTATCCTCGCGGCCCACTACTACGGGCCGGTCCTGGGAGCCTTATCTAAGGTGTTGTTGAATTTTTTCCCGGATTTAGTCCGTAGTTGGTTACGAAATTTTTTTCGTAGTCGGTTAAGACTTATGAAAAAAAGGAGGTTATCTTGAGATGTCGAAGTTGGCCTATCAGCGGCATTGTGGGTTTTACTCAACTCTCTAATCTATATAGAGAGGAGTTCTCTTGGATAGGGTCGCGCGTCCGGTGGGCGAGTGAGTAGCGGCGCTAGGTTGTTGAGATGTGTGTGTGGCTCGTTGTCTGCGCGGTCGAACAGGCCGCGTGCCAACCGGGCCACTAAGTCCTGAATGGTTTCTACTTTGAGGTTGGCCGCTATGACGTCATTCTACGCTATGATTCATAGCAACCCGCACCGACAATGGTTCTTAAAGTCAAATTCTACTGGGCCTGCAGTCGCCGCTTCAGAGGATCGCTCAGAAGCGCGTACCAGTCCGGAGCAGCGTAGGTGATGATGGGTCTAATATACATTTTGTATATCTTCACTTTGGTCCTTAGTGGTAACTTGGATGCCAGGACTAGTCGGAGCATCGCCCACGCACATCTGGCTCTGCGGACGACGAAGTCGACGTGCGCGGTCATGCGCAGCGCCCTGTCGATTCGTCACCCAAAGTAGGTCACGGCCTTATCGTACGCGATCTTCTGGCCATTGAGGGTTAGTGGAGGTGGTAGGTTCCTGAGGTGAGCAGAGCGGTCGTCTTACCAACGTTGACGACCATCCTCCACTCATCTAGCCATGGTGGCAACAGGTCCAGCAGACGTTGCATCCTGACAGTGGTGATGTGGGCTCTTCTGGACGAGGTGAAGTAGGCGCTATCGTCCGCATAATATAACGCCAATTTCACGTCGTTCTCCCACTATTGCAGCCTTCCTGCCAGTGTTAAGATGTCGTTGGTGTAAGCCGCGTAAAGGACTGGAGACACACAGCTGCCCTGTGGAACGCCGGCTCTGATTGATCTTGTTGAGGAATCAGCATCCTCTACGCAGACGTAGAATTTTCTGTCTACCAGGAAAGACGCCACTAGCTGCAACATAGCAGGAGGGACACTGTTTTGTTCTTCCAATTTGTAAAGTAACCCAAAATGCCACACCCTGTCAAACGCCTTCTCGATGTCGAGAAAGACGCCCAACGATGTACGGCCACGGTTGTACTCATCTGCAAGCAGATGCAGCATTCTGGTCAGCTGTGTTGCTGTTGAGTGATCCCTCCTGAATCCGTGCTGCTCCGCCCGAAGTTAAATGCACGGACGGAGGCGTCAATCTTTCTAGCAGTTTAGCTATGTGCGGTAGCAGCGTAATCGGCCTATAGCTGGCAGCTGTACGCCAGTCCTTCCCGGGTTTCAGCAAGACGATGACTTTGCCTTTCTTTCAGTCCTCCGGGAAGTGGGATGTCCGCAATATCTCATTGTAGAGTCGACCAAACTCTACTAGGACTCTATTGGGCAGCTGTCGGAGTGTAGCATTGGTAATCCCGTCGTGCCCTGGCGCCTTCCTCGGTTGCAGGTGGGTTACTGTCCTCCGCAGTTCAGCGGGGGAGATGAACCACTATCCTGCAAGCGGTGACGCGGGCGACGACAGGAACTCCTGTACGCGACTCTCCTTCCGGGCATGAAGCTCCATGAACTCCGCACTTGCCGGGTTCGGCATAAATTGCTCCTCGAAGTGCTCTACTAGGATACCCGCTCTACCCTTGGCATCGTAACGACGTTCGCCCGCGTTGTTGGTCAGCGGTCAAACGGGAGGTTTGGCTTTAGTTAACGGTCGGTTCAGTTTGTAGAGCGACGCATCGTGCTTTTCCGCTTTCCATATGCGTCACTTCCAGGCCTCTCCACTGTGTACCTGGACTGCAACCGACAGTTCCTCCGACAAGGTGTTCAGTTGCATTTTGATTCTCGGGCATCGAGTACGCGTCCAGAGCCTCCTCAACGCTCTTTTTCTGCTTATCCCACGCGGCAGATTGTAACTCCTTGCTGAGAACGGGACGATCGTAGAGGCAGCGTGGAGGACCTCCTGGATCGCCTTAGTGATTCTAGTAGCAGCGGCCTCTACGTCGTCCGCTGTGCTTAAAGGATGGTGTGCTGGAGGTCTCTCCTGCAGGTGTTGATGGTAGAGCCTCTATTTGACACGTGTCTTAAATGCTCTGGGCGGCGTAGTCACCACCTTTAGGCCAAGGGTAATCAAGATCGGGAGATGCTGTGAATTAAGGTCGTACAGCAACTCTACCACTATTGGGTAGTTGACATTCCTAGAGTGCTCTCTATCAATGTCCAATACATCCGGACGTTTTCGTGGGTCTGTCGGAACGTGTATAGGTTCTTGGGGACCTAAAACGTCGTAATTGTGTCTTATAGCATCTTCGAATAGTTCATGACCAGGCGGGTTGATCACTCTAGATCCCTACGCCGGGTGTTTGGCGTTTAGGCCCCGGCGATGATGGTAAGTGTTTCGCCCTCCATTACCGTCCGGACGTCTGAGCAGCAGAATGGAGTCCCTGGCGGGCGGTATGCTGCGTATATCCTTAGTTCCTCGCCCGCCGCCTCCATTTTTATGCCGATAGAGTGCATCGTTTGATATTCAGGTAGGTCCAGCTCTTGATGGACGATGTCCCTCCTCACTAGAACCGCCGTCCCTCTATAGGCGGCTCCTTGAGAAGTGACCTCGTCCTTCCTGTAGATGTGGTAATTGGGCAGCTTTACGTGCGTGTTCGGATTTAATTTTGTCTCTCCCAGCAAGATGACTTCAATGCCTTGTTGTTGTGCGACTGTACGGAGTTCATGTAGCTTCTGCTGTATCCCATCCGTGTTCCAGTAGAGGAAGCGCAGGTTATTCTCCTCCGTAATGCCGAGCTACGAGGTTTGCCAGCGCCTTCATCACCGCTGTGATAGGATCCGTCCCGGCTCTAATATCGGCCAGGAACTGACTGCTGACTTCGATTGCTATGCCAACCAAACGTTGGATGGCGTCAGCAGTCTCGAAGCCGGCTGATGGTGTTCTTTGCGCCTGAGAAGACGTTGGCACTGGTCTCGGGGTGTTGTTTGACATTTCTTTGTATATGGGTAGAGCGTGCTGTATACGTAGAGCGGCCTCTATTCTCAGATAGAGCCCTTTCTGGCACTCTATCCAATCTGTCTGTTTGCTGTTCCTTGGTAACCTGCGCCTGGGCTATCATTACCGCTGGGGTTGGGGTAGAGGTAGCTGCCTGAGGAGGGGGCTGCACCTTCTTCTTCTTCTTCCTCCCCCGCTTGCTCTTGTGAGAGGTTTGACGCTCAATTGCGTCATCATCGGGGGGCTGGAGAGTCACCCCGGTGGCTGCCTTAGTTGCTATTATAACCAGCACCACCGTTTCCATAGGTGTCGTGACGGGTGGAGGGGGGGCGGTCTGCCTACCCTTTGCTCTAATAGTAGTCCACCCGTCTTCCTGGACCACGGCCCTGGGACGACTCTGGGGGACCCTCTTGGGCTCTTCTGGAAGTAGGCCCGGCAGAGTGATCCCCTGCTTCCTTGCAATCCTCCTCAGGACTGGGCAGTGGCGATCATTGGCTGTGTGATTTTTAGCGCCGTTTGCACACCTTGGTACCTCGTCTCTACCCCTTGGGCAGTTACTGGCAATATGGTCCCTGGCACAGCGAACACACTTCACTGGCCTGAAGCAATTAGTGGATGAATGGTCAAAGGCCCTGCAGCGGTGGAATTGAGACGGGCCCACTCTTCCCTGCCAGGCCTCTATGACGAATCCTTTCATATATAGGAGTTCGTCGACTTGGTAAAGCTCGTTGGGGCGCTCCAGGCTCAGGTGGTCTAGCTGCGCAAAGTGGAGGCACCCAGGTCTGCCTCTACGGGGGGATCCCTTTCACGTAGTTGATAGGGAATCCTTTGGACCTGATAGCCCCCTCTATTGTGGATGGATCCGTGCCCACTGGCAGTCCCCGTATGCCCACTTTTGTGGGCTTATCCTCTTCGGGCGTATAGCAGTACCAGGACATGGCTGGTACTTTCTCGGTAATATCCATAAGGTAACTTTGTACCGTCCGGAATTCTTCCGGAATTTGGGGGTTCACCCCCCGGGGTACCCCGAGGGGGTAAGCCCCCTTCCCGAACGGATGAGCATACGATGGGTGACCCAACTTCTTGTTGAGTAACTCAAAATGCTTCGTATTGTCCGGGAGGAACTCTGCCACTATGGGCAGGTATCTTTTAGCAGTTTCTTCGTGTGGTTTTGGTTTTGGTGTCTCAGCTGTCCTGGTCCTTAGTACTGCTGGGGAAACTGCCATTTGGGCGTAGCTTGTTGAAGGCCTTTCACCATCATCCGATGGCTGGCCTGACTGGTTGCTGTTTGGCGCGGACAATGAGTGCCCGGCAGATGGCGCTAGGGTCGCATAGGTGGTTGAGTCCCACCCATACGACCCTTCTCCTCCTTACTCCATATCAGCAGCATCCATGCTACTATGGTGATCCGGTGATGTGGGAGGAGTTGGATTGTTTGGCGATGGCGATTTGGGTGGCGTTCTTCAGATTTTGGGCCTTTCCAGTTGTTGGCGTTCGCTTTCTTCTTCGGATGTCGAGTATTCCGAGGAATATGGAGAACCGAAGCATTGTCTCTTCTCCTGGAGAGATGCAGCGGTCTAGGGTGGGGTGTGCCTTCGTGGCGTTTTCTTTGCCCGCTGTTGTAGGGGCAACAGTTCACGGTCAGTCGTACACTTAGGTATGACGGGCGAGAGCGCGGCCCTCGGTGCGGGCTCTTTGCCCGGCGACGAAGGCTTCCTTGTAGGGATTTGGGAGTAGGAGGACACTACTCTGGTCCGCTCGGGGTAGAAAATGTCCCGGTAGGCGATTGGCCTCTCCAAAACGCCTGGACCGTCCGGTGGTTTTCTATGATTCTATGTAGTGAGTGTTCAGTGATCTACTACGGGCCCTATCTGAATTACCAGACGATCGGCAGGTTACTAGTGATACGCGACGCGAATGGTAGGGATGATAAAGATATTGGCTTCGACTACTTTCGTTAAAAGTGTATTATAATACATTATAGAAAAAAAAATTGAATACCCTCAGGCGATAGTGATATCACATTCATTAGAAAAAAAATAATCTTTTAGTGACACTAGATATCACAATGAAGTGTTGATGAATAAGAAATTATGGTCAGTTAAGTTGTCGCTCTTTTTTTAACTGAAATTTATTAAAAAAGATTTCGAATCATGAAATTAACCTAAAAATAAACAGCATTGAGCTATTTTAATTCTTAGTTATTTGTTTATTAAAACAAATTAATAGGTCATGGTGTAAAAAATTAAGTAAAGAGAACATTAGAATATGGAATATTTATTCCAATTCAATTTTTTTCATATCGTAATATACATATATACATTCAATCACGTACAATTCGATAATGTTGATGGTTCAAGTTCTTATTTTAGACAAAGTTTCATTTCTAAAAAGTATGTAATGCATTTTTAATCAACAATAAAGATAAATGTGAGGTTAAGTAGGTATAACGGCTGTTTATGTTCGAATTTTTACGAATAAAAAAAAGGAAAAAAACCGGGATGGGCGAACACATAAAAGCGACATTCACGTATAGTCGTAGCACGAATGGGTCGGCTGGACCGGGGAAGGAACACGCTCTCACAGAATACCAGCGTAAAATAGCTGCATAGTGCTGCTATGTTTCGTATGGTGAGTGTAGAGAACCGGAGACCCTTTTTACTGTAATGGGGGCATTCCGTCTTGGTCCTCACGGGTGACAACGCTTCCGCATTTTAATTCATAATCCAGGATAGATGTAGATGTCTATGTGCTACAGCAACCACCCACCATCAAGTGGACTGTGTGCTCGTTTGTCACCCTGATTCTATAAAAAATACCACTGTATTCATTTTAAAATAGGTGTAATAATCTAAACGATCAAAGTAAGTGGAATGTAAGGGAATAATAACAACCTCTTATATGGGATACAATAAAAAAGGAATATTCTATTAATTCCCAAATTCTTGAGTGATAGGGTAAAATTTCCGCTAGGTGTCAACATAATGGCAAGCCGTTTGTTTATTTTGATCGAATAAAGCTCGCTTCGCTCACCCCAGCGCCACGATCAGTGCTTTCAGAGATAAATAGTTTCATTATGGCCGGCTTTTGATCTTCTACGAGGTTTTCCTCATAGTATAAGAGAAAACTCACAAACTTTGGTAGTTTTCCTCATTTATAACAATAAAAAAAATAGAAAATGAATAAATGAATGATTACTTCATTTTAATTTCATATCTTCACTTCAACGAATATCATCATCTGCAGCAATAATAGAAGCATCGTGATAGTCTTCTGTTGGATATTAGCCAAGCCCAAATTGGGAGTATTTGTTGCTGTTTCACTATGCGTAACTATCAAATAAACAATCCAATATTAGAATATAACAATCATTGGTCAGTGTTTGACTACTACTCTACAAAATGGTTAAGAAAAACAAAATTGTTTTCTAAACAGTGCCACTCACAGGCTTGATCATTATTTTCATTTTAGTTTTGTTATTTATTATGAAGGATATGTTAGTTATTGAGGACAAACTACAAAGTAAGTTATAGAGTTTTCGCGAACGTTATCTGGTGTAATTCAGTTTAGAAATACTAAGCCCAAACTTCATACACTGGTAATAATGAACACCATTAATAGAGCAAGGGAATCGTTTCAGTCCTCACGCACTCGTCTAAGCATAATTGGAAAAATTAGGAAGTTATACCAATACTTGGAAGATTTGGCCGTTTAAGAGTCTATCACGCGTGAGTGTCGTAAGTGAGGCGACAGTGAGGTAATATAAAAAAAGATCTTATAGATTCGGATAGGTGGCGTATAACCATCTTTTTACACCAGCATAAAATATCTTCTAGTGGCGGAAAGCATCGCCATAAATGCAAGAAATTTGGTACTGTGATTTTGGGTCCGTCTACCATGTGTGACAAATCCATTTTTATATAAATCTGAAGTAGCAAACCACCTGATGAGAAGTGCCTACTTCAGCCCATAGAAACATGTAACTAACTTCAAAAAGCTACATACATATGCTTTGCCACCTGAGTCTCATGGCTAAGATGGAATGCTTGACAATCTGTAATTATTAACAATATTGTTCCTACAGCGGGAGAAGCTTTTGTCCAGAGTGGACTCTTACGGGATGAAAAAGAAGAAGTAGAATAAGAGAATGCCGGCAAGTTATGCAACAGTAGACTGAAAGTGGAATAAAAAGACTGTTGATGATTATAATAATAAAATCTATACCGAATCCAAACTTACAGGAAGAAACAAGGTATTACCTAATGATTCTAAGATTCTTAATAATCTATGTGAATTTTTCTCTTTTATATTGATTATAAGTAGAGTTTAAGTACATAACTCTGATAGGTACATTTTACAGATGACAGCCATTTTATAAAATTATTCTGCGTTTCATTTATTATTATTGTTACCCGCTCCAGTCGACGACACAACTAGCGCCATCTAGTGTCAGGAACGAGAGCGAGGGGAGCGTTACAGTTTATGACATCACAAGTCTTTCGACCGACAGCGCCACCCGAAGAACTAGAAAATCTATACTCGAACTCTCGGTACCTTGCGCGTGTTTACTTGAACATTCCGGATATTTTGCTAATTTAAATAAATAGGTGGCGCAAGATGCGATCGAGACAGAGTTGAACTCGGTGACACAAGCGAAGCTTCGGAGCGGAATTAAGTGAATTAGTGTGTTTAATTATTAGCGTTTTTAACTTTAATTTGTGTAAAGTAAATTAAAGTGTTAATTTAGGTAATTCTATCGGCAATTTTTATCGTCACGAACCTCAAGCTCGTAACAATTGGTGTCAGAAGTGGGATAAAATAATGCCGATTTTACCCAAGGAGAAAACGGAGGGTGTCCGTACCCGAAGTCAACGCCAGCAGGAGACGGACCAGAGGAGATTTGGTGGTGCAACGCCGCAGATGTCTGAGGGCCAGCCGCCAGCCACGGAAGCCGGTCCGTCAGCAGCTTCTACGTCTGTGGCACCTGACTTAGGTGCTCTGATGGCCATGCTACAGGAGCAGCTGCAGCGCGGACGAGAGGAACAGGCCCGTCTGTTGAAAAAGCAGCAAAGGAACAGGCTCGCCGACAGAATTAACAGGCTCGCCGACAGGAGGAACAGGCTCGCCGACAGGAGGAACAGGCTCGCCGACAGGAGGAACAGGTCCGTCGGTTGGAAGAGCAGCTGCGGGGTGGACAGGATGAACAGGCCCGTCGGTTGGAAGAGATGCTTCTTATGAAGGACCTTCACGCTACCTTCGGGAAAGAGATAAGGGAGGTGAAGGATAAGGTTGCTCAACATGATAACCGCCTGTCGGAAGCTGAGACCCAAATCAACCAAGTTAAGAAAACGCTGGATGAAATCAAACTTGGGGATGGAACTACAGCTCCCGTAGTAGCTTCAGCACCTTCGCTACGTGGGTTCAAGGTGCCACCGTTCGACGGGACTTCTTCCTGGTCAGCCTACAAAATCCAGTTCGAGGCTGTTATGAAAGCGAACGGCTGGAATAAAAGTCAGGCCATGACTGCTCTCACACTAGGCCTGCGCGACCAGGCCTTAACATTTCTGGAAGCTCTCGGGGAGGAAGTGACTTATGAGCAACTCCTTGAGACAATGGAGGCAAGATATGGCGACGCTCACCTGGAACATGTCTTTCGTGCGCAGCTTAAAAATCGCGTGCAGCGCATCAACGAAAACCTGCAGCAGTGGGCTCTAGAGGTGGAGAAGCTGGTGCGGAAAGCATACCGGTCTGTACCTGCGCTCATTGAAGGGAACCTAGTGCAGACATTCATCGACGGCATCCGCGTCCTGGAAGTCAGAGCTGCTGTGAGGCTCGGGCACCACGAGACGCTTAAGGACGCCTTGGCCCATGCACTGGTTCCCATCGCGTCAGGGAGGTTGCAGCAGCTACAGTTCGCGACCGCAACAAAGGATACAGCTCTAGGTGCTATGGCTATGGGAAAAAGGGCCATCTTCGATCCAGCTGCCCTAAGCGAACCCTAGAAAGGGAAGGCGAACGATCCCAGGAGGGTAGTGCGGCCAACAGCACCGCCCAGCAGCAGCAGGGAAACGAGTAAAAGCCAGAACTGCGGGGCGGGTGCTGGCTGATGTTAAAAGAGCCCCAAGGATCTCGATCTCACAAACCCATGATGGGAACAGTCTAATCATCAAGGGCGAGGTCAACGGAATGCCGTGTAAACTGACCATAGACACTGGAGCCTCTCGTACGGTTGTTAGTTCCCAACTTATAAGTCAGTTCCTTGGGGACTCCGCATACAACCGAGAACGCATTAATTTGGTAACAGCCACCGGTCAGCGTATACCCGTCCGTGGAGAGGAGATGGAGTTGAAGCTTGGCAACGTGATCTACCTGCATAACGTCATCGTAGCTGATATTATGGACGACTGCATCCTAGGCCTAGACTTTATGAGGAATAATTGTTGTGAGATCGACGTTAAGCAAGGTGTTTTGAAATGTGGACAAGAGGAGCTTTTTATGGAAGGTGCGTTACCAGGGAACGTGTACAGCATTAAGAAGATTGTTCTTCCGCCGAGATCGGAAACGATTGTTCCGGTTAGTCTTCCCCGAAACGCTGGGCAAGCTCACCGTTGTGTACTTGTGGAAAGGGTAAACAATGACCTTCCATGGAAAGTAGCTCGAACCTTGGTCAGGACCACTGACATCTCAGGAGTACGTGTGCTGAACCTTTGCGACCGGGACCAGATTAAAGAAAAAGGCACATTAATTTGTACTTGTGAGAAAGTGGATTGGTTACGTCGGTGCCAATATATATCGAGTGGGACCCCCAGCAAGGATGCAGAAACGAGAGTGACCACACTTTTGGAAGACTGTCGCAGTGTCCTGTCCCCAAACGAATTGGTCAAGGCGAAGAAGTTGTTACTCGAGTACGCCGATGTATTCTCATCAAACGATGCTGACATAGAAAAGACTGGTTTAGTTCAACACAAAATAAACACAGGTGAAGAGTTGCCTATCCGTCAGCGGCCAAGACGATTGCTGGTAGCACGTGAAAAGGAAGTGGAAACCATGATTGAAGGAATGGTGAAGGATGGTGTTATTGAACATTCCTCTAGTCCATGGTGTTCGCCAGTGGTGCTGGTGAAAAAGAAGGATGGCAGCATGCGGTTCTGTGTTGATTACCGCCGTCTGAACGACGTTACAAAGAAGGACAGCTATCCCTTGCCAAGAATTGATGACACGCTGGATATGCTTACAGGAGTAAAATGGTTTAGCACGCTGGATCTAAAAAGTGGCTACTGGCAAGTTGAAATTGACCCTAAGGACAAGGAGAAAACTGCGTTCTCGACGGGAAAGAGTCTGTGGCAATTCAAAGTAATGCCGTTTGGGTTGTGCAATGCTCCAGCAACGTTTGAAAGGCTGATGGAGCTTGTACTTACTGGGCTAATTGGCGATGCCTGTCTGGTCTACTTGCATGACATCATCATCGTGGGCCGTACGTTTGAGGAACACCTTCAAAACCTGGAACGCGTGCTTATGAAGATTCAGAGTGCCAACCTCAAGTTGAACCCGAAGAAATGTTCACTATTCCAACGGCAAGTTAACTTTTTGGGGTTTGTAGTATCGGAAGAAGGTATCCGCACAGATCCAGAGAAAATCGCCGCTGTCAAGGATTGGCCGGTTCCAAAAGACAAGACGCAGGTTAGAGCATTTTTGGGTTTGTGCTCCTATTACCGGCGATTCGTGAAGAACTTTGCAGATATAGCCAAACCTCTGCACAAGCTAACCGAGGAGAAGCGACATTTCTGCTGGGATGAAAGTTGCAATATCGCATTCCAGGAGCTCAAGGACTGTCTGTGCAAAACACCTATTTTGGGATACCCTGACGCAAGCAAAGAATTTATAGTTGACACAGACGCAAGTGATATAGGACTTGGCGGTGTGCTGTCTCAACGGAATGGTGACCAAAAGGTCGTGATAGCGTACTTCAGCAAGTCGTTGTCAAAACCGGAAAGGAACTATTGTGTCACAAGATGCGAATTGCTCGCTGTGGTAAAGTCGTTGCAGCATTTTAGCAAATATCTTCTGGGACGAAAGTTTCACTTACGAACTGACCATGCTGCACTAAAATGGCTATTGCAGTTTAAAAACCCAGAAGGACAAGTTGCGAGGTGGATTGAACTACTGCAGGAATACGACTTTGAGATCGAACATCGCAGCGGGAAATCTCATGGCAACGCAGATGCATTGTCAAGAAGACCTTGTCCTGAAGATTGCAAACATTGTACTAGGCAAGAGAGTAAGGAAGTGGTATCCGTGAGGATGCTCAGGGCAGACCACCTCAGCAACGACTGGAAGGACAGCTTACTACATGCACAGCAGGAAGATCCGGACATCAAGCCGATTCTGGAATGGATAAAGGCCAGTGCTCCCAAGCCCAAGTGGAGTGAAGTCTCAGCGATGAGTTCGACCACTAAAAGCTATTGGGCCCAGTGGGACAGCTTGCTGCTTCAGGATGGAGTTCTGTGTCGTAAATGGGAAAACGTTCGGGGAGACAGCTGTCATTTGCAAATGGTTGTCCCTAAAGCTAAAATACCGGATGTTCTACAGCTGTACCATAATGATTGTTCAGGAGGCCATCTCGGAGTTAAATGAACTCTACTGAAGATCCGAGAACGGTTTTTCTGGGTCCACTGTCGAAACGATGTCGAGGACTGGTGTCGCAAATGTACAAGTTGTGCGGCTGTAAAGGGACCTCAGACTCGTAGTAGAGGTGCATTGAAGTTGTACAATGTTGGTTCACCATGGGAGAGAATAGCCATTGACGTGGCGGGGCCGTTTCCGGAGAGTGAAAGCGGTAACAAGTATTTCATGGTTGTGATGGATTACTTCACTAAGTGGCCAGAAGTCTTCGCCATTCCAAATCAAGAAGCTTCAACAGTTGCAGATAAACTAGTTCATGAAGTCTTCTGTCGTTTTGGAGTACCTTTAGAGATTCACAGCGATCAAGGAAGGAATTTTGAGTCTCAAATATTCCAGGAAACTTGTCGAGTTATGGGTACTCATAAAACAAGAACGACTTCTTATCACCCGCAATCTGATGGAATGGTGGAACGATTTAATCAGACATTGGAGAGGTACCTAGCAAAAGTTGTAGACAATCGGCAACGAGATTGGGACAAGCACATACAACCGTTTTTGTTGTCATATCGAAGTTCTGTTCACGAAAGTACAGCAGTGACACCAGCTTTCGCAAACTTTGGAAGAGAATTACGGCTGCCTGCGGACCTGATCATCGGGATACCACCTGATGCCCCACGCAGTATAACCGATTATGCAAATGATTTGCGGAACAAAATGAATGACATTTATGAGCACGTCAGATAATCGGGCCAGCAAATGTCTGAGAAAATGAAAACCCGGTGCGACCGCAAAATGAACAATAAAGGGTTCAACGAAGGTTCATTAGTGTGGTTGCACAATCCAGTCCGCAGCAAAGGGAAATCTCCTAAGCTTCAAGCTAAATGGGACGGCCCGTACCGGATTGTAACCAGGATCAACGATGTGACCTACCGGATACAGAAAGGCGCAAGAGGGACTCCTAAGATCGTCCATGTGGATCGCTTGGCGCGTTATTATGGGACCGATAATGCTCGGGACGAGCATGTCTTAGGAGGGGGCAGTGTTACCCGCTCCAGTCGACGACACAACTAGCGCCATCTAGTGTCAGGAACGAGAGCGAGGGGAGCGTTGCAGTTTATGACATCACAAGTCTTTCGACCGACAGCGCCACCCGAAGAAATAGAAAATCTATACTCGAACTCTCGGTACCTTGCGCGTGTTTACTTGAACATTCCGGATATTTTGCTAATTTAAATAAATAGGTGGCGCAAGATGCGATCGAGTCAGAGTTGAACTCGGCGACACAAGCGAAGCTTCGGAGCGGAATTAAGTGAATTAGTGTGTTTAATTATTAGCGTTTTTAACTTTAATTTGTGTAAAGTAAATTAAAGTGTTAATTTAGGTAATTCTATCGGCAATTTTTATCGTCACGAACCTCAAGCTCGTAACATTATATTTGTTTTGTTCTGTTCCATTTCAAATATGTAATAAGGTAATTTTTTTTTACATTCTCACTACATACGGTTATTCCAAAACAAAACTAGATACTTTCACTTTAACTTCAAACTCAGTTTTCATCAAATTTCAAAATTTAGCAGAAAAAATACAATTCATGCATCGAGCTATATTACTAGCGTGTAGAACAGACACTCCGAACCAAAAGTTTTCTTCATTTTGGTAAGAGTTAGCGCTAAAATAATAGTTACGTCGTCTAACCAAACTATTAAAACATACAGCGCTAGTTTGCATTAGGGATTGGTTTTCTCGCGACCAAAATGTCATAAGCGCCAGTAAATTCATGGCGTGTCGTTGAACGTTGTGTACAAGTAACTCCCATAGATTTTAAATTTTGTCCGATTTAATTGAGCATTGTACCAACTCGAAAAATTTTAAATCAAAGAGTTTTAGTCGTTTTAATTTCTACTTATCGATGAAATATTAAACCATCACATGTTCTGCAGTGTTTACTGAAGTCTTTAAGAAAACAACCAGGCATTTCAAAGTTGTTATTTATGCGAAGCGTACACGACTCGTCTGTGCGGGAGTTGGTAGAGATGAAGCGTATATACTATAGTTCATAAAAGATAGCTTGATCTCTGCGACAGTTGTCAGTAAAATCACGCCTATGAAGTCCTGAATTTCTTAGTAGTACAGACAGTACCTGTCAATGTCATACTTTATGGGCATGCCGACCCAATTAGTTAATTATTTAAGATTACCATTAACTGTCGTACATATTTGGTTTTGTCGGAAGTTTTAATATTCCTCATTTAATAAAAGTTGATTTCAAATTGAACGTATCTTTCACTACCCAAATACATAAGTTTGCATAATATATAACATATACCTTCTATGTATCTTCTTTGGTATAAGTCTATAATATTCCATTTCGGTTCGATATCAACCCTAGCATTACACGCTTCGACTCAAGGTCACCGGCGCTTAAGCTCTCACGTGCAGGGAGTGTCACCGCTGTGGTTATGCGCCGGAACTGACAAACTCACTTTTTATTTATTTTTTTGGAACAATTCTTTTTTTAATGTTATTTATAAGAATTATGCAAACATTATTCTAAGAAAATGTTGTAATTAGTCCCGCTACTATTACGATTATATGAAAGATAAATGAAAATAATCTTCTTTAAATTCTCCCTTGCGTCATTATGAGCTGCATCACCCTATTATAGAATTAAGGCAATAGTAAAAAAATTAAAAACCATAGCAGCTTAAAATCAAGACATACAAAATCAGTAGGTGAGTACTCCCCTCACTCTAGAGCTTTTTTAATAAATCAAAGGCAAAAATCTTTTAAAACAAATTTTACAAAATATGTAATAATTCTGTAAGCGCGCCTTCTACTCGTACTTTGAAGTACTACATCGAGTAAAGAAAGTAGTATAGTGGAAGGGAGCTTTTGAAGTATATTATCCTAAATTATTTCTCGTATAATCTTAACTCTCGTAATTTAGTTACGAGAATAATTATAATAGTTTTGTAAATTGTGAAGGGAAGATAACAATTCATTTCATTATTGCACATGTTTACGCACGTAAAACATAGTACTTGAAACTAACCAATTCTACTATTCTAACAATACTAAACTTTAAGCATACTTGATGCTTTATGGACTAGGCGGAACAAGTATTTGGATCGAGTATTTGTACGGAAATGGACTAGGTGCACCTACTGCGAAATTTACCTAGTACGACTCATCTCTAAGAGTTGGACACTCACTAAATAGTTGGCGAGTTGGCGTAGCGCAAAATCATGCAAGGCGGTGTCTTCTCTATACCTAGTAGTAATACCTCAATGAATTCATGTGGAAATTTTAGCTATACTGTTTTTACAAATAAAGGAGAAGCATATCAGACGGAGTCATTATTTTGCCAACATATGGCAGCAAAATCGATTACGACCCGTGTTAGACTCGTACGGCGCAATTTGCTATCCGATCACCCATGAAATCTACTGAAATGAATAAAACTATCCGAGAATAGCACACTTGAATAGCTCAATTTTTTAATCTGTACTCAGAAGAATCGTTTCGGATGATGATTGATTTTATAAGTGTCTCTTGTCTAAGTCACAAAGAATTCATAGCTATCGTAATAATGTCTTACTTAAATATCAATTTAATACGAAGCGAAGGAATATTGTTTCTCAAGATGCTTATGATATGTTTAATATGATTCTTAATTGCGCTTACCGAAATGCTCGTACTTATGCTTATAATCAATACAATTATTTATATTACCTACTATCGTACTTATAACACTGATATATTGCAGCTGTATACAAAAAATAAAGAAAATTTGCAGCCTTTGTGCCTCCCACTGGTGATCACAGGTCTCTCATTTCTGAGAGGCTTATGGAACAATATGTCCGGATGTAGACAAACTTCACATCCCTTTGAAATGTTTTTATCTCTTAGCATGCAGTTATTTAAGAATGTTATCTTTCGCTAGTATGTGGTAAACAGCACATATAACTGCAATTACAATTTTATTGGTTTGGAATGGATCGAATCCGTAAAAACTATATAACCAAATAAATATTTATGTGAAAATGTAAGTTAATACTAATAATACCTTTATACATGTGACCTGACCTTCGATGTTTATTCAAAGATATATCGTCACGCCTCATCAATTCGTATGTTGACCCAAAGGCTGGTAGACCACGCTCTCACAGAGTACCAGCGTAAAATAGCAAAGTAGTTCTGCTGTGTTTCGTATGATGATTGTAGAGATCCGGAAACTCTTTTTATCTGGAAACGAGGCATTCCATCTTAGTCCTTAAGGGTGAAAATGCATCTGCGTTTTGATTCCTAATCGAGGATAAATCTAGATGACTATGCGCCACAGTATCCACTTACCATCAGGTGAACTGCGTGCTCGTTTTTCATCCCTATTCTACAAAAAAAAATTCAGAGGATCAGCCTGAGTATACAGGGAAACAACACAGCCAGTCTCGAGCAACAGTCAACGTTGTTTTGACAATGTTTTACTGGCTACTTATATTATTTTATTAATAATCTACTTACATATTTACATTAATGTTATATAAGATAAACAAAAAAATAACATAAAGAAAACAAAAAGAAAACTTATTCCTGGCTGGTTTTGTTATTTCAATGGCTCAAAGTTATGAACTGTGGCTCAAAGTAATGAACCGAAGGTAATGTAGTGTCTCAATTATATGCGCTTTCACATATGCATACGTCACTTGTCCGAAGCTATTTATGCGAAACGTAGTGCTTTCGCAATAATATTAATGGTAAGCTGGGTAACACAGAGGTAGGAGTATAGATGCACGGGAACAATCAGAACACAGTAGTTGAACAACCAGATTCTAAAATCAACTATTCGAGATGTGCATGAAGCACTTATTATGCTGGCTTCAGTTGGATTTGATCATAGATTCAGGTTCAAGTAACTATCATTGTCAAAAACTAATTCAATTGTTTTATTTTTCATCAGCCTGGAAAATTACACACAGAGATGTGACATATTTTGTATGTCTTGATTTTAACAGTGGTAGAGCCATGCGGCAGCTTTGCTGTTGCACGTATGGGCCGGCTCAAACCGGGGTGGTACCACGACCTCACAGAATACCGGCGTGAAGTGGAAGTTCTGCTTCCGCGTTTCGTCTGGTGAGTGCAGGTGGCCGGAGGCCCAAATCCCCCCCCCCCCCCCCCATCAACATGGTAGCGGAATTAAATAAAGATAGACTACCCCAGGAGGGTACCAGCACCCCTGGAGAATCCCTCGCTGAGCATCCACGACCATGTTTCTCCACTTCTGAGCGTAGGTGCTCAGGCTGCCCCGCGTATTCTGGGGGGGGCGAAATTCCGCTCAAGACTACAACTGCTCGGGGCAAACGGAGCAACAAGACCAAGGCGACCCCTGCCACGCTGTCCGTGAATTTCTGCAATATCAGGGGACTTCACTCCAACCTAAACGCCGTCCACTACCATCTCGAGACGGCGAGGCCGGCTCTGCTCTTTCTGACCGAGACGCAGGTGTCCTCTCCGGCTGATGTTTCGTATCTCTCCTACCCGGGGTACAAACTGGAACACTCCTTTGTGCCTCGGGCTGGAGTTTGCGTTTACGTCAGAGAGGACATCTGTTCTCGACGCCTCGGCAGACTTGAAGGTTCGGACCTGTCCATCCTTTGGCTACGCGTAGACAGCGACGACCATCCGCGCGTCTACGGGTGCCTCTATAGGTCCCACAGCGGTAATGCCGAAACAGACCGACTCTTCGACCACGTCCAAATGGCTGCAGATTCGTTGCTACAGCAGATCCCCTCCGCAGAGATCGTGATCCTCGGCGACTTTAACGCCCATCACGCCGAATGGCTCGGTTCACGTTTAACCGATCATGCGGGGAGATCTGTTCATGATTTTGCCTTGGCATATGGTCTGACACAACTGATTACTTCGCCTACGCGGATTCCAGATGTGGAGGATCATGCACCTTCCCTGTTGGACCTTCTGCTGACCTCTCAACCGGACGGATATCAGATTTCCGTCGACGCACCTTTAGGCTCCTCGGACCATTGTCTGGTCCGGAGTGTTGTGCCACTCACGCTGAAATCGCGGTTGCATTCTGCAGGCTGCCGCCGTGTTTGGCACTATTGGTCAGCCGATTGGGATGGGATGCGGTCTTTCTTTGCATCCTACCCTTGGGGGTGGGTTTGCTTCACGCCGGATGATCCCAACGTTGTTGCGGATTCTGTTACTGATGTGGTACTTCAGGGTATGGAACTTTTTATTCCATCCTCTGTGGTGCCCATTGGAGGCAAGTCTCAGCCATGGTTTGGTCGCTCCTGTAAAATAGCATCATGCTATAAGCAGGAGTGCTACCAAGCCTGGGTTGATGCATCAGCGTCCCGGGATGTAAACACCAGCGCTCTAAAAAAGAAGTATATTTCCGCCTCTAGGTCCTTCAAAAGAGTCATTGCCAAGGCAAAGTCAGAGCACATAGGCAAAATTGGCGAGAAACTAGTTCGCCTTCCTTCTGGAACCCGTGCATTCTGGTCTCTCGCCAAGGCTGTCCAGGGGAATTTCTGTCAGCCATCTCTTCCATCTCTGCACAGGGAGGACGACTCACTGGCCCATACTGCAAAGGAGAAAGCCGATCTTCTAGGCTCTTTCTTTGCGTCTAACTCGACTCTCGATGACGGGGGGAGTACGCCGCCGACCATCCCGCGGTGTGAGTACTCCATGCCGGAAGTGCAGTTCACACAGCGCTCGGTTCGCAAAGCACTCCTCTCCCTGGACATCCGCAAGTCGAGTGGGTCTGACGGAATCCCCCCAATTGTGCTGAGGACGTGTGCTCCAGAGTTGGCACCGGTTTTAACGCGTCTTTTCCGGTACTCCTACTCCCTAGGCGTAGTCCCAAAATCATGGAAGACGGCTTTTGTCCACCCGATCCCTAAAAAAGGCGACCGCTCAGACCCGCCCAACTACCTGCCAATCGCCATCACCTCCTTGTTCTCCAAAACAATGGAGTCCATTGTAAACTGCCAGCTCATGAGGTACCTTGAGGATCACCAGCTGATTAGTGACCGCCAATACGGTTTTCGCCGTGGTCGGTCAGCTGGTGATCTTCTGGTCTACCTCACTCACAGATGGGCGGAGGCAGTAGAGTTCAAGGGGGAGGCATTGGCCGTTAGTTTGGACATTGCGAAGGCCTTCGATCGGGTTTGGCACAAAGCGCTTCTTTCGAAGCTCCCTTCCTATGGGCTTCCCGAGAAATTGTGCGATTGGATCACCAGCTTTCTTGCAGATCGGAGCATCAAGGTCGTTGTAGACGGTGCAAGCTCCGATTGCAAGCCTATTAATGCTGGTGTTCCACAGGACTGCGTGCTATCGCCAACGCTGTTTCTTCTGCATATCAATGATATGTTGCATACCCGTAACATTCATTGCTATGCAGATGAGAGCACTGGTGATGCTCTTTACACCGGCCGAGCCAATATTTCTCGGGAAAACGTCTCCGAGTGCCGCGACAAACTTGTGTCAGAAGTCGAGTCTTTGCTGAACAGAGTCTCGGATTGGGGACGACTAAATCTAGTCCAGCTTAACCCCCAGAAGACACAAGTTTGCGCGTTAACCGCTAAAAAGAACCCCTTTGTCGTATCCCCTCAGTTTCAAGGCACTCCCCTTGTTGCCTCAGCCAGTATCGGAATCCTCGGCGTCGACATATCGAGTGACGTGCAGTTTCGTGGTCACTTGGAAGGGAAGGCCAAATTGGCCTCTAAAAAGCTTGGCGTGCTCAGCAGAGCGGGACAGTATTTCATGCCGGCACACCGCCTGCAACTTTACAAGGCGCAGGTTCGGCCGCACATGGAATACTGTTCCCATCTCTGGGCTGGGGCTCCCCAGTACCAGCTCCTTCCACTTGACCGCATCCAGCGCAGAGCGGCTCGAATCGTCGACGACCGAGTGCTTTCCGATCGGCTCGATTCACTGGCGTTGCGAAGAGATGTTGCATCTCTTTGCGTATTTTATCGCATCTATCACGGGGAGTGCTCTGAGGAATTGTTCGGATTAATCCCAGCCGCCAAATTTCGTGAACGCACGACACGGCAAACGTCCCAATACCATCCACACCATCTGGATGCTTGGCGGTCCACCACTGTACGTTTCACAAGGAGTTTTCTTCCACGTACAACCTCTCTGTGGAATAGTTTATCATCGGCGATTTTTCCGGACCGATACGACCTGGGGACCTTCAAGAAAAGAGCTTACTCCTTTCTAAAGGGCCGGCAACGCACCCGCAATTCTCCTGGTGTTGCGGTTGATCATGGGCGGCGGTAGTCACTTAACATCAGGTGAGCCGCATGCTCGTTTGCCCCCTCTTCTATAAAAAAAAAAAAAAAAAAAAAAAAAAAAGGGAGGATTTAGCTTAATCATCTTAAATTTTACGATCGAAGGCCTGGGTATTTTAATTTTATTAAAGAGTTAATTAGAATTAATTAATTAAACTATGCGTAATAAACTTAGAAATGAGGATATCTGCAGTAGAACCAGAGTGACCGACATAGCCCAACGGATTAATAAGCTGAAGTGGCAATGGGCCGGCCATATAGCTCGAAGAACCGACAACCGTTGAGGAAAAAAGGTTCTCGAGTGGCAGCCTCGTACCGGTAAGCAAAGTGTAGGGCAACCCCCCACTAAATAGAGTGACGACCTGGTAAGACATGCAGGAAGTCGATGGATGCAGGTGGCTCAGGACCGTGCTATGTGGCATACCTTGGGGGAGGCCCATGTTCAGCAGTGGACTTGTGAAGGGCTGTAATGATGATGATGATGATGATTAAAACTATTATATAAATTTCTGAAGTCTTTTAAAAGTTCAAAGCTTATTTTTAGACAGTGAAATCTAATTTCGTGGACTAGTAATGCGACGCCGAGGTCACCAACCCACCTTAGCATGATGATTATGGACAAATCTTCCGAGTAATTCTTGCATATTTTGGAAAGATCTGCTGATCAGTTGATTTTTATAAGTTCATAGATGGGTATCTATGAACTTATAAAAATCAACTGATTTAAAAGTAATGTATTACATATATATATATATATATATATATATATATATATATATATATATATATATATATATATGTACAACATTTTAACATATTTGAAAACGCTAATAATAAACGACATAGGAACAAACTACGTACAAAACCTCATAAAACAGCCCTGTATTCAAAAATTTTCCTGGGTCATTAAAGAAACTGATATTATAGACAAATTTAAGAAATTGCTTTCGAATTTTTTAATACATAAAGCATACTACTCTATCAACGAATACTTTAAAGATAAAATGAATGGTTTTTAGTAACTACAATAATTAATGGACGATTTATTTATTATATGTTTATATTTATGTAATTGATAATTATGATAATAATTAATGTTATTTCTAAACATACTAATTATAATTGAAATTGTTATTTTATTAAAAATTAATTTTCATATTGCCAGGTGATAGTGATAAACAAAATATTTGTAGGTATGCCTTTGTTGGCGAAACATACCTTACTACCATACTTATCATACCTTTTCCACCAAGTTTGTAACTTTTCTATCTATGTTTTACAAATAAATTATTTGATTTGATTTGAAATAAAGGGCCCTAACTGAGATGATCACGCCATAAATATTCCAAACTGTCTATTACTAAACCTTTGGAAAGATTATTAGAAAAGATCAAAATATATTCCAGAAATAAGTACCAAATAGTCTGTACAGATGAAGAAGAGAGGTATTTAGTTTACAGAACACAATCTATTGAATGTAATGATATTTTATAAAGGTTTACCATTTTAGAGTTGTTCAATACCCTTGAGGGATATTAATATAAATTTTCTGACACCGCGAATAGGTAATTAAAGTTAGATTATTTTCTACTTTGAGTAATTTGTTTCTAAAATTACTCATTACTCTGTGTTGAAATTAATCTATAAAATTCTTCCAGGAAGAATAAGCAATGTTATATATTAAAATAATATGCAATTATGTGCTTCATTGTGTTTACCTTGAAGAAGAAAAATAAATAAAATGTATTTATTTTTGTATTTATTATTTTCCTTAAATCATTACCTCAAGCAACTTCTCTCAATAAATAATTAAAGACCCATCACGGACACCTTTCAAAAAGCTGCCCACTAATACAAGACATTATTCCCTTGATCAGATCGTATTGAAATTGGGGTTGTAGTGTAAGCGGGTATTCATAGGTGACTCATGTTATATCATATAAATAGTTTTTTAAATAACTGCTATATACTCAATATATTCGTATCATATACAAAAATAGGACACAGTTTCAGGGCCGTACTTTATGTCAATCTATGAGGGGCTTAAATTCATCAGTGGACTTGTGATGACCTGTAGTCACAGTGATTTATTTCTTTATTAATAGTATACGGGTTACAAACGAGCACACATTCCACCTGACGGTAAGTGGTTGCTGTAGCAAATAGAGATCTACATCTATCCTCGATTACAAATCAAAGTGCAGATGCGTTGTCAACCGTAAGGACTAAGATGGAATGCCTCCTTTCCGGTAGAAGGGTCTCCGGTTCTCTACACTCACCATACGAAACACAGCAGTGTTAAGCTCTAATCTTGCGTTGTCCTTCCGAGGTCGAGCCGACACATTCGTGCTACAACAACACTACTAATATAGCTGCAGCATGGTTCTTAAGATGTTTTTAAAATTTACATAGATTATCAGTTATATAAATCTGCATCAAAAAGTTTGTTTTCATAAGTCACTCTAATCACGAATCTCTTCTTAAGACAATACAAATTACAATGTTTGTCTGGCAAAAGGGTTGGAACCATCAAAAATGTCTGGCTAATGAGGAAACATGATTTACTTATTACCCAAGTATTATATATAAAATTAGCTTTTATACTATAACGTAATTACAATTATAATTTTATGAACATTAAGGGTGTCTGGCCAGGGGTTGCCACGATGTTAAGTGTCTGGCAATGAATAACGTGATTTTTAATAATATTCTGAAGATAATACCAAAAAATATTTGATGAACTTATATCGGTATTTTACACACTTTTAGTACCGTTTATCTGACAAAGCCACTGTAACCAAAACTTCAAAATGGTCCATTGTTCTTACCTGTGTTGGAAGCATGCGCTGACAAACTTTCAGCTTTTATAAAATAACGAAGGTATGGGGTTCACAGGCTCTTAGACTATCAGGCAATATAACACAAAGAGCAACGTAGCTCAGTGGCAAAATGTCCAACTTAGATATCTTATTTTGAAAATGTTACTGACGTTTTAAATTGTTGTTTTACCATATGCTCTGCAGATAAAGAAAGCATCGTGGGAAAACCTGCGTTTCAGTGAATTTAAAATATTTCAAGGACACAAAGGGAAGAAAGGACCGCGCTCTTTCCTATATCACAGGAAGGGATATTATCTAGAGCATATAATAAATGCTTATAATTTACCGTTAAAGTATATTTGATTATTAAGCTATTGCATAGCTTCTATCGCGGGCCTTGAGTGCGGGAAAATCCAGAAATTTCGTAACGAAAAAAACCTCACGCTCTCCGACGGGCACGGAGGTGTGGCTTGAAGGCCGTGCATTGTCTAACGATAGTCTAACGTCGTTTCTTTTCCTCAGCCTTTGTTGTCTTTGTCGAAGAGTTTTGAAATTTTGAATATGAATGAACAAAGTGCATTTATTATTAAGGCTGCTCTCTCGCAAAAAGCTTGAAAAAAGCGTGCAGATGAACCAACTTTTCGTCGACACTTACAGAGAAATTACATATGAAAAAAATAGCTAGTAATCTACATGATCTGATACGTAATTTGGTTTAGCCATAATTTTTCTATCAGTGTCACATAATAAATAAAAAAATACCCAAATCACCTCCAAATCGTTGAGATGAAACCACTTTACTCCTTCATTGTTTATCAAAGGAATATAAAAAAAATATCTACTACTTTGCAATACAAAATAAAATAATTTGGTTTGGTTACTTTTTAGAAATATGTATTATTTTTATGATAATAAATTAAAAATGCGTCCCGATTAAATACTGCGTCTATATCACCCCCGCATTCGTCCACGAATTCAGTGCGGGGCGCATCGTGTTGCTAGGTGGACGTACGCCTCGTTGCGAGAGCTCAGCACTATGAAATAAAATCGTAAAATATTACTGCAAAAGTTTAATTTTGTTAATAGTGGAGTAGGTTTTTTCTGATTCTTGTTTAATAGTAGTGTTTTATAGTTATATTAATTGTACAGTTTTATTAATGTTTATGTTTAGTTTGTAAAACATGGGAAATAAGCAGAAACGATTGAAGAGAGGTCTAAAAAAATATTACAAACAAAAGGGTATACATTTATAAAGGTAAGTTTTAAGTTTTATCTACATATTTCGTAATATTAGACAGGTGCTGTTTATAAAATACCTATATTACTGTGATTTAGCCACTCTGTGACGAGACAAAGCGCGGCAAACGCAAGTGGCGGCAAGGCGCGGGCCGCGTCGTCGCATGCTGGTAGCGCATGTCTGAGAAATTAAAAAATATATATTTCGAAGAAATGTGAAGTTCGTCAACACGCATTGAGGCAGCGTGGCGGACATTTCCTTGCCTTAAAACCCTCTCAGAAATTAAAGGAGGCCTGTGTCCAGCAGTGGGACGTATATAGGCCGTAACTTTACTTTTTTTACTTTTATAAATATGTTATTTTACCGACGAAAATTTTAAAGAAAAATAAAAAATAAGCAACCGACAACCTCCTAGGTCCCGAGGTGACTTGCGAGATGTCAGTGTAACAAAACAAAATAGCCCAGAAAAACAGACTTTCCAACTGATAGCTAAATCAGCACGCAACAATTTCATTGGTGTCATCGGGATCGAACCCGGGTTGCTCCCGTACTGTGATACCTGTAACGAGCGCTAACCATGTGAGCTACCACGGCTCTCAACAACATCGTTCCGTTCGTGTACAGCGCTGAAGATAGCAGAGTAAAAAATTAGAGATTAAGGTGTTTGAAATTTGTCATCTGTGAGAGTGTATTTTATCTGTGTACTCTGTAACAAATAACTATATAGAAAAAAATCTGAAAATGATATTTCGCCATTTTTGCTTGTGTACTGGCTAGGAACTCGATCAAAAATTTGATAATTTTTCTGTTTTTATACGTTATTCCTAATGTTATTTTACATCAAATTAATTGTGATGATATTTTCTTTAGGAAATATGTTTCATTACGACGATTCAAAAACGTTTACATGTAATAATTTACCTCGAAATTCACTATACGCGATTATCGTTTATTGATTATAATAGAGCGTGCCATTGAATTTAAAGACAATTAATTGGACAATAAATAATAAGTAACAAATCTTGCCGTGGAGCGTGGAACTGAGTAGTTGGGTGTCTTGTTAATATAATTGCCGTACGGCCGCCCTGACGTATGTACTGCGTGAACCTGAGTTTTTTGCGACGCGGTCCGGTGATACAGTATTTTTCACAAATAGTGAGTTCGTTATAACGCGGGTTCGGTTAAATCTGGTTGAATTTGATTGGATTAACCTAAGTAACTTGAATTAATATCAAAGTAAAAGAAATACTGCATAAATAAAATAAATAAATAATTATAATTGCACAAGTTGATACAAAATGCTATGCAATAGCTTTAACGCGGCAGTCCCCGAGTGCCACACGTCTTTTTTTAATTAATTCATTGCAGTTGCGGCTGCGTCCCTTTCGGAGGGTTAAAAAAGTGAAAAGTTTCTGTTTACGGTCTTTAAATTATGGATATTAGTTATTAATATTTATTTCCACGTATCTTCTAATATTAACAATCATAATCATCGTGTCACATATCGACCCGATAAGTTTACTTTCATATTTAAAAAAAATCTAAAATGTAATATTTTTTTCAATTGAAATTATTGCTCACTGAAAAATAATATTGCTTTTCCGCTAGCAGTGCAGCCTTATGTTTAATCCTAATTATACAATTATAGAATGAACCCAGGAGGCGTACGGTAGTACGCGTAATTGAAACACAGGCATTGGATAGTGTATTTTTGTGGGGGTACAACACGTGCTTAGAGGGATATCATGCTCACGTTCCTGGATTATTAATTTATTGAGGTTAATTTTAAATGAATTCTCTTATTTCGCTTACACAAAGTACCCTTGCAGGAATACCATCAGGTCCACTCGCCTTGTTCACGCCTATGTTTTGCAAAGCCCTACGTACCTTTTTATTCAATTCTTGTTTACAAGGTAGTAGACAAGGATTGAATATGCCATTCAAAACTAGGCAATATTACTAGGTGATATAGACATAGAAGATATATATATATATATATATATATATATATATATATATATATATATATTGCTGGCCTCGTAAAGTAATAGATCACTCCGTTTCGCCCTGTGAACGTCGGAAAACACTATACTAATCGGTTTATAATAGATGTTGGTACGTCAAAAGTAATTTATAATTGTCCAGTAATGGAAAGCAATGTCAAGTGTGTTGTTTACATTTATTGACAGTCTTATTCATAAAAAAAATTATTGTGTACCGGTAATATGCATAAAAGGATAGTTTACAACAGATTTTTTTTCAAAATGATGACTGTTTATTTAATAAACATTTGTACTCATTAAATATAAAAATTAAAAATTCAACCAATATGTTTTTGAATTGAGACAACTCAGTTCTTATGTAATAGTTGTATTCAAAGTTGCCTCTGACGGTATCCATAGAGTTGCCACGCCAACAGTCGGTCTGACCCGCCACAATAGACATTTCACGTCAAAAATCCTAAAGTACGTAGGTAGTACAACTCGCAGATTGAAAGTCTAGCGGTGACGGTTATTGCGCATAATTGGCCGTATTGCGCATTGTTGCGTATGATTGGCTGTGCGTATCGTTCACACGCGCTGATTGGTGCCCCAGTGGCATTCCGTCCCCTGTAATGATACGACATTCGCAGCTATCCTATCCACGTTTAATTCAGCGTTAGAGTTCGTGCCCCGACTTATAAGTGCCTTAGCGATAACGCTTAAGGTGGCCAAATTTACGTCACATTGTCAAAGGCAATATAATATCACAGATTGGTGCGATGATAATTAAGTACGTAATTCCGGATTATAACGTAGAATGTAATTCAAGTCATCTCAAAAATCATTACTGACTTTCTATATCAATTCTATTTCATTGCTCTCTTATCTGTTCGTGAAGTTTCATCACAATCAATTCAGCCATTTCGAGGATTAGCCCAAACAGATAGACAGACAAAAATTTAACAAGTGGTCATTCTTGTTTTATTAACATGAAAATAATCCCTTGAGCTCGATAAAAGGCAGGTATTTCAATACATATTAGAATTTGTGTCACACACTTCAATTTTATTAATATGTATAGATTAAAATAATGTTTTTTCCGATGTCCATGTGGTAATCATTAACTTTACTTAGAGGAACGTTGCATGGAACAAAACAAATCCCAAGAAATTTGCGACTTGCGGCACGCATAACAGAGACCTTTTCCAGGATTTTAGTATTAAATATAAAAGTACGGAATTACAAATAATATTGCGCCGCTGTTCCGAAAAATCTGGGACAGTTGGCCGACTTACTTTATTATTGCTTTTTAAAGTAATTACTTTTTATTTTTTTAAAGTAGTAACATTCCATAAATAAATAAATAATCCATGTGTCCCACACACTGGGCACAGGCCTCCTCTAATCTCTGAATAGGTATGTTAAATATGTTCAGCAGTGAAGTTTTGTCAAGCTGTAGTTATTAAATTAAATTCTATAATATTGTTACGAGCTTGAGGTTCGTGACAATAAAAATTGCCGAGAAAATTACCTAAATTAACACTTTAATTTACTTTACACAAATTAAAACTTAAAACACTAATAATTAAACACACTAATTCACTTTATTCCGCTCCGAAGCTTAGCTTGTGTTGCCAACTCCAATACTTCCCCGGTCGCATCTTGCAGCACCTATATATACAAAATAGCAATGAAGCATCCGGAATATTCAAGTAAATGCGCGCAAAGCGACGAGTGTTCGAGTGTAGATTTTCTAGAAACTTAGTTCTTCGGATGGCGCTGTCGGTTGAAAGATTTGTGATGTCATTTTCTGCAAAGCTCCCCTCGCTCTCGTTCCTGACACTAGATGGCGCTAGTGTATGGCGTTGACTTATTCACGCAATACTGCCCCCTCCTAAGACATGCTCGTCCCGGGCATTATTGGTCCCATAATAACGCGCCAAGCGATCCACATGGACGATCATAGGAGTCCCCTTTGCGCCTTTCTGTAACGGCTCCACAATGTCAAGGGATGTCCTATACCGTGGTGCACCAACATTGTACAATTTCGATGCTCCTCTACTCCGTGTCTGAGGTCCCCTCACAGCCGCACAACTTGTACGTGTACGACACCAATCCTCGATATCGTCACGATAATGGACCCAGTAAAACTGTTCTCGGACCTTCAGTAGAGTTCGTTTAACTCCCAGATGGACTCTTGAACGACCATTATGGCACAGCTGTAGAACATTCGGCACTTTAGCTTTAGGGACAACCATTTGTAAACGACAGCTATCTCCTCGACCATTGTCCCATTTACGGCACAGGACTCCATCCTGAAGCAGCAAGCTGTCCCATTGGGCCCAATAGCTTTTCGTGGTTGAACTTATCGCTGAGACGTCCTTCCAATGCCTCAAGGAGTTGCTCATAAGTCACTTCCTCATCGAGGGCTTTCAGAACTGTTAAGGCCTGGTCACGCAGGCCTAGTGTGAGAGCAGTCATGGCCTGACTTTTATTCCAGCTGTTCGGCTTCATAACAGCCTCGAACTGGATTTTGTAGGCTGACCAGGAAGAAGTCCCATCGAACGGTGGCACTTTGAACCCACGTAGCGAAGGTGTAGTAGCTACTACGGGAGCTGTAGTTCCATCACCCAGTTTGAGGTCGTCCAGCGTTTTCTTCACGTCAGCCACCACGTAATCAACCCGATTGTTCACTTGGTCGATTTGGGTTTTAGCTTCCTTGATTTGTGTTTCAGCTTCCGACAGGCGGTTGTCATGTTGAGCAACCCTATCCTTCACCTCCTTTATCTCTTTCCCAAAGAAGCATGAAGGTCCTTAATGAGGAGCATCTGCTCTTCCGACCGACGGGCCTGTTCCTCCTGTCGGCGGGCCTGTTCCTCTTGTCGGCGGGCCTGTTCATCCTGTCCGCCCCGCAGCTACTCTTCCAACCGACGGACCTGTTTCTCCTGTCGGCAAGCCTGTTCCTCCTGTCGGCGAGCCTGTTCCTCCTGCTGTTCTTTCAAACAACGGGCCTGCTCTTCCTGTCGGCGAGCCTGCTCCTGCAGTATCACCATCAGAGCACCTAAGTCAGGTGCTGCAGATGTAGGAGTTACCGACGGGCCTGCAGCCGGTGCCTGGCCTTCCGACGTCTGCGGCGTTGCACCACCAAGTCTTCGTTGGTCCGTCTCCTGCTGGCGTTGACTTCGGGTACGGACACCCTCCGTTTCTTCCTTAGGTAAAATCGGCATGATTTTATCCCACTTCTGACACCAATCGTTACGAGCTTGAGGTTTGTGAGAATAAAAATTGCCTAAATTAACACTTTAATTTACTTTACACAAATTAAAACTTAAAACACTAATAATTAAACACACTAATTCACTTTATTCCGCTCCGAAGCTTCGCTTGTGTCGCCAACTCCAATACTTCCCCGATCGCATCTTGCAGCGCCTATATATACAAATTAGCAATGAAGCATCCGGAATATTCAAGTAAATGCGCGCAAAGCGACGAGTGTTCGAGTGTAGATTTTTTAGAAACTTAGTTCTTCGGATGGCGCTGTCGGTTGAAAGATTTGTGATGTCATTTTCTGCAAAGCTCCCCTCGCTCTCGTTCCTGACACTAGATGGTGCTAGTGTATGGCGTTGACTCATTCACGCAACAATATTTTTTACCTTGTGGTGGTGTATGAGAATCTTCTACCCCAATGCATTATATGGTTGTAGTAAAAGGCGACCACGGGAAATTACAAATAGATTCCGATTGAAGGCGGTAAAACTGTCCCTGTATGTCAGGTGTAAAATACCACGACCAATGACTGGGAGCAACCTCCAAGGTGCGAGTCATCTGATACTGCATTCCGCATGCCAGGCGTGACGATCGAAGCAAATCCCTTCTACAGGCCAGTGTCTTACTGTGGACTTTAACGTGCTGATGAAGATGACGTGGAATAATTTTGCAAATTTACGTAAAATAAATAAATCTGTATATATGAATAGGTAAAGTAAACTTTCATAGTGGTCTATATAAAATTCAACTAGATCAGATGGTAATAATAACTAGAGTTGATTTATACTTTTTTAGATATCAATTTATCGAAAAAGGTCCAATAAATACGAAACAAAAACGAATACCAAAAAGGAAACTTACAAAAACGGTAATATATCTAAAAACTCGACCGTTCTTCAAATGAAATACCCCATTGGATTTAATTTGTCGCGTATTTACATAATGAATAAACGCCTCTGCCTTGGTGCTGTGTAATCCGGCATAAACCGGCTTAAACAGGTTTTGTCCATCATTGAGAGCAACTTGATTCTTGAATGGGACACAATTTGTATGTAATATTGCAGCAAGACTTAAATTGCTAATCCGACAGCTCCAAGCGCAGTGGTTATGCGTTTGGCCGTTGCAGGACTGACACGGCGAAAGAAGTGTGTGTGTGTGTGTGTGTGAGTCCTACGAATAGTCATTGTTCAAGATCTGAATGTGTGTCGTTGTGAATTTTTCTTCGTCCTTCGTGAAACCGCCTTCATGACACAGGATAAAATTTAAAAAAAGTACTTAGCCTATAATGTTTTAAAGTTTACGTTATTTTAGACAATAACTTAAATTTGGTAGCTTTGTTATAAATAAACGCAATTGTTTTTATTATTTGTATTATTTGTAAGGTAAGTGGTTGAGTGAGGTGTTTTGAGTGAGTCTGGTGGTTGATGTGGAAATCTTTCTATAAAGGCTAAGAGTATTTTATGGCTTTTCCGGATACAGATGTCTGAATCTGTGGGAAAAACTTTGCAGGCGCTATTAAGTTCATAGTCTTACAAATTTTTTGTCATCGTATTTAGACAGTGGAAAAAAGGGTATTTCTGTTTTCTTAGATTTGGCGAAAACATTCGATACCGTGTCAATAAAAATACTAGAAAATGTCGGTATCAGAGGCACTCAACTCAAACTATTCAAAAGTTATCTTTCTGAGAGATATCAATGCGTTAGTGTAAATAATATTACCAGTAATGATTTACTGGTAACACACGGCGTACCACAAGGAAGTATACTCGGCCCAACCTTATTTCTTATTTATATTGATAATTTTACAAAATTTAATCTCTCTCAGGGACATATAATTTCATATGCAGATGACACTGTTTTGATATTTGCTGCGGATACGTGGAAAGATGTATTCTCGTCTGCACAATTAGGTTTAAATGTAGTTACCAATTGGCTTTACAGTAATAAACTTTCAATCAATATTACGAAAACGAAATATATAGTTTATTCATTAAGAAAACCTATTCGCAACCTTGAAAATTTTAACTTAGTGATTCATTCATATGATTGTTTAACAAGGGATAACAGCTGTTCCTGCCTTTCACTTGAGTCTGTTGAATATATTAAATATCTAGGGGTTATAATAGATAGTAATTTAAATTTTAAACAACATATTAACACTCTTAGCAAAAGAATTCATAAATTAATATATATTTTTAAAACTATTAGACATGTTATGGATCCAGATATATTAAAACGAGTTTACTTAGCTTTATGTCAGTCTATTATAACATACTGCATATCAACGTGGGGTGGTGCCTCTAAAACGGTGTTACAAAAGATAGAAATCTCTCAACGTGCTATACTCAAAGTTGCAACATTTAAACCTTTTCTTTATCCTACGTCACAGCTTTATGATAACTGTCAGGTCCTTACAGTAAGACAACTGTTTATATTAACGATCATTCAGAAACAACATAACTTATTAGTATACAACCGGTCGAACTTAAATAAACGCAGGAAATTTTCCGTAGATACAACTAATTTTAAAACAACTTTTATAAGAAAATTCTTTGCATTTTTGGGACCACACTTATATAATAAACTAAATAAAACATTGGACATTTATCACCTAAATAAAATAAATTGTAAAAAAACTGTACATAATTACCTACAAAAATTAACTTATAATGAAACTGAAAACCTGCTTAGTATTCAGACTTAAAATAAATTCTTATATAACTGTCACCTGTAATACTACCCGTATAAAATCATAATAACCAGACACACACACACACGCACGTGTGCAAACACACACACACACACACACACACACACACACACACACACACACGCACACACGCACACACGCACACGCGCACGCACGCACGCACGCACGCGCACGCACGCACGCACACGCACGCACGCGCACGCACGCACGCGCACGCACGCACGCGCACGCACGCACGCGCACGCACGCACGCACGCGCAAGCACGCACGCGCACGCACGCACGCGCACGCACGCACGCGCACGCACGCGCGCACGCACGCACGCACGCACGCACGCACGCACGCACGCACGCGCTACTCTAATGGATAAGTCTTGCTACAATTCAGACAAAAAAAACATTTTATTGTCAAAATAATTTAGTTATATCGTATTAACCATACTTTTCATCTGGTGTTCATTTTTATAGCAACTGATATAGTAAAGTGTCTGAAATAAAAGAAGGCTAGAAATGAACCCAATGAAGACAAACAAAATTAAGTGTGTATTAAAAACACTTTTTTCGCTAGAAAATGTTCGATTGTCTTATTATAAAATAAATTACTCCGGTATGCTCTCATTAAAATAAAAATCAATAAAAATTGATAAGTTATAAGTCGCCTTTTACGACCCCACTGTATAAAATGTTATGAGGTAGCGGATATCCACACCACCACTACATGACTAGGGGAAACAAATGGGGAGACGGGCAGCAGCGTCTTCCTAATAATGACTATAAATAAAAAACTGCAATTGTAAACCCGCTCGCTAAGCGTGACAACTACGGCAACTTTCGCCCCGATAAGGCAATCTATGGGAGAAGGAATCAAACTACGTTCAGCAGTGGGCTTTATTAGGCTGTAACGGTAATGTCACGTTACAAGTTCTTGAAGATCTTTAGATCTTTAGAAACAACAAAGCGAACTTGTTTTGCAAAAGTGAAAATGGAAAACTAAAGAAAACAAACGTATGTTAAACAAAGATATTAATATTTAATTCGCAACCATCCGCTTAATTAAATACAATGATGTGTCTTACCTAGATTGAAGAGCACCTCCCGCCCTCCCTCAATTGCATGCACTAATCCCGTCACCAATAGTCCCAGCACCACTACTCCCAACACCACTACTCCCGACACCACTACTCTCAACATCACAATTCCAGGAAAGACACACCATCAACGATAATACGACACGTGTTTCGCCTCTACACGAGTCATCTTCAGGTGATATAAAATCTACGGCGGCTGACCGTTTGGAAGGCTCTTAGCGTTCAGACACCGTAATAAATTAAAGTTGTAATTAAAGGCGATAAAATCCGTAAATAATAGTTTTATTCAATGTGTAGTATTCGCGTAAATTTAGGGAATCATCAAGCCAGCCTATTTTCATAATTTGATGAGTATCTTTAGTATTACATTTTGTATAAGTGATAAAGCGATAATGAAATTTCCCAAACTTAGAAACAACAACTAGCCTTATAACACAGTATTTAAATCTTCATCAGTCCTGGTTCACTTCTTGGGTCGCACTATCCTAGATTCAATTAAACTTTAACCAACTCCTCGTAAACAACGCTATTATCACATCGACGACTCAATTTCGGCTCTATTGTTATTGAAGCAAGGGATATCATAGCTTGAGTAGTGACGTCGCATCAATTATCGAGTAATCTTTTGTATTGCTGAATTTAAGTAAACAACTATGGTAAAATAGCAGCCTATAAAATATTTGATGGGTTACCTTAGTTAAAGGTTTCTAATGTTATATAGATATAATAATATATACATTGTAGATAGATGTTTCAGATAATAAAATTTCTTTTTCAGCAGCACTTACAAGTCCATAGCGGGACCTGGACCTTTGCCGTTGCAGGGAAGACTTGCTACAATCAATACGCTTGTACGCTCACCAGTACCAGACGTCCGCCACATTTGACAGCGCTCTGAAGTATCCGGCGGATGATCACCGAATGTCGAAGAGCATATGAACGTTTCAACCCACAGGCTTGCATAGAGAATTCATCTTCTCATTTCGTAACACACGTTATGTATTAAGGTGATCAATTCGCTAAATCCGTCACCACACAGCGAAATAAAATTTACGCAACACCTTTAAATTATTTTATGGCGAACAAGAATATAGCCCATATCAATGGATCTGTGACCCATAAACACAGAACCGATGTGCTATCAATGATCCTTCTGAGTAATTCATGTCCGTTATTTATCCGAAACAGAGCAACAAAATGCCGCTGTGCTTCCACACCTATAGACTAAACCACATCTATAAGTTGAAAGATTATTTTACGTAATCATAAACACACATTACTACATTCTTACACGTGTAATTTTATTTCAAGATACCCAAGCAAAAATATCTTAAATAAAACAGTATAAGTAACTTTCCCTTATTGTCTTATAAAGGAACTCACTTTTATCCATCAATAATCCGTAAATATATTTTATTGTTGTTGAGCCCGATGATGTAATGTGAGAAGGTTGAGTGTCTGTCCCAAAACGGCTGATGACCTAGCAACGTTTGATCCTATGTTATAGGGAGTTTATAACGGTAGGGCCACGAAAACAAAGAAAAAAATCTAATGATTTCTTATATTTACGCGAACACTACACATGATTAAAACTACTTTTACGGATTTTATCGCGTTTATTTTAAAATAAAAAGTAAAAATAAACGCGATAAAATCCGTAAAAGTAGTTTTAATCAAAAGAAAAAAATCATTAGAATACTTGTTATAATAAAAAGATGTCAGAAAAGATTTAAATCAGTTTTTAACAACATTAAATTTGCAGAAGTAATGGTATTAATTAAAAATTACTTTAATGTTAGTGTAAATGCAGTTTGACTACCCACAGCTGGGCACAGATCTTCTCTAATTAATGTTTTTTTAATTGTGTTATAGCTTTGAAAAAATAAACTACCCTATATATTTAGCAGTGGACTTTCATAAGCTGCAGTTTTTTGTGGGAGCTAGTGTTTAGTGACGGACTTCTCAAGTGATCGAAAATTATTTCACGCCTTAAGCGAAAAGTGTGTAGGTATGTTCTACTAGTGCCTAAAAATCAAGAATCCAACATTTTTTCGCATGAAATCGTAAAGATGTTCATAGTTACTAAGCAATTGAAGTCCACCTCCCACCCTACCCCAATTGCGTGCACTAATTCCGTCACCACTACTCTAGGACTAGTGGTTACAGGATTAGTGCACGCAATTGAGGGAGGGCGGGAGGTGCTGCTCTTCAAACTAGGTAAAACACATCATTTTATTTTATTGAGCGGATGGTTGCAAAGTAACTATTAACATCTTTAGTATAATAGATTTCCGCAAAGTAACACCTGATTCTATTAATTAGCATGAAATCGTATCTAACAATCATATTGAACATATAAATTATATAAAACATTGTCTGTGTATCTGTTACTGTAACTCCTCGGAGAGTAGAACTAGGTGTGCAGATTTAAATAACACTGGTTTTTACGATTTTATCGCGTATACATATAACATTTTTTTTCTTTTTCTTTTTTTTTGTCCCAAGCTAAGCAGAGCTTGTGTTATGGGTACCAGACAACTGATAAACATACTTATATATTTCTAAATACATAAATATTATAGATAAATTACACCCAGACACAGAACAAATGATCGAGCTCATCACACAAACATTTGTCCTGGGTGGGAATCGAACCCACGACCTCCGGCATAGCAGTCAGGGTCACTAACCACTAGACCAACAGGCCTGTCGCTTTTTAAATACCCGACGTTTCGTGCACTTTACAGCACTCATGGTCACGGGAAAGGCGAACATTTGCAAAAACTGTGAACACGCGCGTGTTTTATAGCCCTCTAGCGAAAAATAGTAATACCACGCCGAATATTTATTTGGAAACCACTTTAGCTATTTCCCATTAGGTGACGTTTCCAAATATAAGGTAAAAATCGGTTCCGGGCACAACGTTCAATTACTAACATATTTGTAAAAAATAATTACATTACTAGATAAAAGAGGGCACTTATTACAATAATTTTTCTTTTTTCTAGAACAATCCACCAGAAATAATACAATTTAAAGATTATTTGGTAAATATACATTTTTCTTAGGATAATAAACCGAAATCATGTTAATTTTTTGCTACATATCGTGACTTACTATACCTTAATGCACAACCGGGCATATCTTCTTTAAAAATATTTTTTAAATTTATGAAACGAATGCACCTTGACCTTTTGACGATGTTACTAAGACTAAATGACGAAAATCGGAGATATATCCTATAAGACAAAAGTTACAGACGACAATTTTATTGCTGATGTCCGGTCCTTTACTACTACATACTTTAATGTCTTTGCGGGGAAGACTGAGATGTTTAACGTGTAAATGTCATAGTTAACCGCGGTTACCATAGATTAATATTTAATGATTTCTTATATTTACGCGAACACTACACTAGCTACTTAAAACTACTTTTACGGATTTTATCGCGTTAGTTTTAATCAATAGATTAATATTATTAATTTTTGTTCCAAACTATGCAGTACGAACTTATAGTATCTTGAAGTCTTGCATTTGTATGATTGGGTTGGGTTTTAATTTTATTAATTATATAAACCCAACAGATGATAGCACCCAGCCATCTTTTCTATTGAAATTAAGATGTTTTTTTGATTTCAAAATCCTCGCATCATCCTTGGAAGGAATCAGTGTTCTTTATCGAGGATTTGTGGTTTATGATATCTAATGTAGTGACGAAGGTGATCCTGTACGTGTTCACAGACTGCAGACTTCGCGGAGCGTCGATTTTTCACATTAGCTACACGTTCTTTAACGCGGGTTTTAATTGATTTTTTAGTTTGTCCTATGTAGGAGAGACCACATTCACAATCAAGCTTGTACACTCCTGCATCTTGCAGAGGGATGTTACACTTGACTGATGGTAAAAACTGACCAATCTGCTTCGGTGGCTTGAAGTATGTTTTAATGGAGCGCGCTTCAAGATTTAGCCAACCTTGTCCGTGACTCCTCTAACATATGGCAGTACGGCAGGTACACGCTCGACTGTATACCGGCTTCACTCGTTCGCTGTGCCTTACGCGCGGGACCCGAATCTTGTCGTCATGCAAATCTTGCTTGACGTGTTGGAGCTCGGCAGCCAGGTGTTTACTGTCACAGATCTCTTGTGCTCTCTGATACAAAGATTTACCCACGGTAGCTAACTGTAAAGGATGGTGGTGAGAATCACCGTTTAAATATCTATCTGTATGGGTCTTTTTTCTATACACAGTATGGCTCAAGGTGTTATCAGGAAACCGAATTACTAGCACATCTAGAAAAGCTAAAGAATTGTTTGCCTCTAACTCCATTGTGAACTGAATTTTAGAATTTATAGTTAAGATGGTCTAAAAATGCAGTTACTTTATCTAAAGGTAGAATTGTGAAAGTGTCGTCTACATACCGCTTGTAGAATCTTGGATTTATGGGATAAGTAAGCAGGGCTTTCTTCTCAAAGTCTTCCATGAATATGTCGGCGACAATTGGAGATACAGATGAGCTCATTGCCACACCATCTGCTTGCTTGTAGAACTCCTCCATCCACAATATAAGAAATCATTAGGTGTGTCGAGTTTGGCTTCGTTTTGTTAGTTATGATGAGATCTTACCTCCGGACATGATAGAGTGACCTGAAGGTTTACTTTGGTGAATGCTAAATTAAAGTACTGATTATGACTAGATGAAAAACTTTCATATCTGGAATAAAGTTGATGACTAACATTTTTTTTATTAACGAGTCAGGTAAAAAATGCCAGTTTTTACTATAATGCCGGAGTACGAAAACTTAAAAGTTAAAGTAATATTAAAGTTGATTTCTGATCATTTTAAGATAATTCTGTTAATGATTTCTTATATTTACGCGAACACTACACATGATTAAAACTACTTTTACGGATTTTATCGCGTTTATTTTTGCTTTTAATTACTTTTATTTTTAATTCCCGACGTTTTGGGCGCTTTCCAGCACCCATGGTCACGGGGGACTGAGATGACTGACGTCCCGATGTCATTGTTAAACCCGGAGTACCTTCAGCTTTTTTAATTATTGTTTATGGTCCGATCTATGCAAAATGAACTGACTATGTCTTGAGGTCTTGCAGTGGTATGCTTGGGTTTAGTTTTAATTTTATTGATTATGGGATCCCAAGCAGGTGGTAGTACCCAGCCTACTTCTCTATTGAAATTAGGATGTTTTTTAATTTCAATAGCCTCACGTATCATCCTTGGTAGGAATCGGTGTTCTTTCGCGAGGATTTGTGGTCTATCAAATCTGATGTAATGGTTGGGGCCGTCTAGGATATGATCACAAACTGCAGACTTCCCGGAACGTTGATGCTTCACATCAGCTATATGTTCTTTTACGCGGGTTCTAATTGATCTTTTTGTTTGTCCTATATAAGAGAGACCACATTCACAATCAAGCTTGTACACTCCTGCATCTTGTAGAGGAATATGACACTTGACGGATGGTAGGAACTGACTAATCTTCTTCGGCGGCTTGTAGAATTTTTAATAGAAGCTCGATTCAAGATATAGCCAATCTTGTCTGTGACACCTCTGACATATGGTAGTACAGCAGGCACACGCTCGACTGTGGCCGGCCGATATTATTTTTATTAACCGAGTACACACCACGTAAACGGGTTTTTGTAATTTTAATTGCCACATGCTGGTGATGAATAAAAATTAATAAAATATTTGCAATTTCATTGTATAATTAAATAATTTTGTTTAAATATTTGCATTTAAATTTAGAAATTAGCTATTAATTACGGAATAACGAAAGTATTACTTCTAACGCGCGTACATAAAGTACAGAGTCACTCTTTTTTTAAAAGGACACAACGCACCAGCAATTAATATAATATATATATATATATATATATATATATATATATATATATATATATATATATATATATATATATATATATATATATTGCAGAAATTCGAATTTTTCCTTTGGGTTTTATTATACGAGTCTTCATCTCCTTCTTAATGAGCTGTTAAATCAACTCCTGGACATGGCATATCCAGTTATGACGACGAAGACGATCACAATACAAGACGTCTCGCACCTTTGACGCTGTTCATAGGCGAGATGGTTTGCTGCCGTCGGATGTCAATAAATTTTTGGCATTTCCCGTGTTTATCTAACGTACCACGGGATAAAATGTTGTGATAGATTCACTCAACACATGGCAAATTTCATAACACGCAGTACAAACTATGTGTTATGAAATTTGAATGCTGTGAAAAAAAGTGAATGCTGTGGCCTATATGTATCTACCCATCCTCGATTAACGATTTAAATGCAGATGCATTGCCACCCATGAGAAATTAGGTGGGATGCCTCATTTCCAGTAAAAGAGTCTCCGGTTCTCTATACTTATCATACGAAATACAGCAGCTTTGATCTGCAATTGTTTGCAGGTAATCTGTGAGAGCCTGGTCTTTTCCCGTTCGAGCCGCCACATAGTTGCTACTTTTAATAGTTGCATAATGGCTCCATCACGTAATGACTACCTATATTTTTGTGTTTTCCTGGTGGTAGTTTTTCACGTTAGAGTCGTATCGTAAATTTTATTATCAGCTCTCCGAGTTTTTCATCAAACATCGTAAAACGCAAGTTACAAAGTTTCTACTGGTATAAATTTCTTGCAAGCCATCATGCAAAATGCACGCTGCAATGCAAAGTTACTTTAAACATTTCAGGTCGCTATCAAACATTGTTATCAAGGTTGCCATATAAAATTAGATTTTTTTATTACGTAAAATAGCTTGCAACTGCAGTAAAATGGGTCTCTGGTTCTCTATACTCACCATACGAAACACAGCAGCATTAAGCTGCTTTTTTACGCTGGTATTATGTGAGAGTGTGATCCTTCCCAGGTCGAGCCGACCCATTCTTGCTACAACATAATATATCTGCAGCATGGCTCTACTACGTAAAATTAAAATCCTATACTATTAAACGAGCAATTCTTGTATATATATATATATATATATATATATATATATACATATATATATATATATATATATATATATATATATATATATATATCTATATAATCGCGATCTCGGAAACGGCTCCAACGATTTTCATAAAATTTTGTGTGCAGGGAGTTTCGGGGGCAATAAATCGATCTAGCTAGGATTTATTTTTAGAAAATGTCTTTTTGTCCGTGTTTTTAGGCAATGAAAAACTGCTATAATATCGTTAGAATAAGAAGGTAAATTTTGACGGCTTATTAATGATTACAAATAGCTTAATGGTATATTGGGCGGTCACAAAATCGTAATACCATGGTTCGAGCCCAGACCGGCCGACCGACTTTTTTTTATTTTTTTTTAAATTCCTTTCTTTTTTGTGAAAATCTATTTTTTTCGAGCCCTTTTTTTAGTATTTTTTAAAAACACGAAAATTTAAATTAAACTAATTGCACTCATGATTTTTTAATCAAATAAACAGTTCAGTTTTTTTCTATTATGTCGCTACGATCAATAAATATTATTCGTATTTCATCAGTATGTAATTTGTATCTAAATATAATTTCCAAAACACACGAATCAAAAAAAAACCGAGCGAAAATTACCGAGCAAAGCTCGGTCAACCGGGTACTTACAATTAAAAAGTACAATTAAAAAGAACCGTTTTGTGTGGAATTGAGGCATTTCATCTTAGTCCTCAGGGGTGCAACGCATCTGCATTTTGATTCTTGATCGAGGACAAATGTAAATGTCTGTAGGCATTCACTTAACATCAGGTGGAATGTGTGCTCGTTTGTCACCCTTATTCTATAAAAAAGCTTGCAACTACACCTTAACAACCCAAACAATTATCTGTAGGCTTTACAAATACTTGTTCTATGGATTCTAGCTCGTAGCCCCGCAGCTACGCAGCCGAATCACTACACACTGAATTCAACTAACTTTAAGCTCAGCCAGCACAGCATAACCTACAGAATAGCACAACTCACAGAATAAATAATCAAACTTATCTTCCCTGTAATTTGTTTTTGTGTAGATAGTATATAATAGTTTCCTCCAAACCGAGTTTCGTTAATGGCGGCCAGTTTAATCGTACTAGCAGTTGCAAAAATATTCGTACATCATGCTTAAAAATATCGATTGTTAAGGATGATATACGAAAATACAGTTAAACAATGACTATAATTACTTTCGCATTTGGTTAGGTTACAATTTTAAGTTATTCATTTTAGATTATAGATGTATGTAATTCAAAGTAACAAGATAAAGTGACATTAAAAAGACCCGTCGGATGATATTTTAGATAATTATTTCTTATTTAAAGAAGTTTTTATATACTTTAATTAGAATAACTTTACAATTTTTAATAACTTAAAAAGTTTCTAGAATTTGAGTAAAATCAGTTTCTAAAAAAAAATCAAATTAGAATTAACACAAGATTTTTATAAATTTCACGTCACGTTTATTTTTTTAATAGATATAAAATTTAATAAACTGCATTATATAAAAATATATTTATTTATTACATGTGTGCTTTAGAATTGACTCTGACGCCAGCCTAAATAAAAGCAAAGGAAAATGAAGCGGAATATGTGAATGAAAGAGCTAAGATATAAGACTTGAAAGAAAAGAAGCGACAAATCACTGCATTCTTTTCTCCACTTCAGGGTACACTAATAACAGCGTCAGTGACAAATGCCTCTATTAGATACTAAACGGGATTGATGGGACGGTGACCGGAGCTACACTCATAAATTTTGCTATGTGCAATTTGTACACAGTAGAACTGGTGTTGTCACATTAAACTTAAACATAATATTGAATGAAAAAGGAAGAAAATTAGATAAATAATTTAACTTTGGTTTATAGCACGTTATAGAACGTTAAAAACGTTATATTTATTGGTATAGAATTTGCGATTTCATTAAATTTAAAATAAATACGTTAACTTTGTTCTTATCACATAGATGTTCGACTATCAGTACATAAAATATTGCTATAGGGTACATGTACTTCCCCCCTAACAAGTTCACTTGTTATGCTGTGGGACTTAGAAGCCGTGGCTTGGTCACCCAGGGTGAACAAAGAGGAACCCACATGGTTGGCTCGAGGTGTAGGTTCGGCCCGAGCTGGACGCTCGCTGATAGTCCACTTCGGACGCGCTTTGGTGGACAGTGGTTGGAGGGGTGTCCTCTCCACATTCCCGCCTCAGCCGTGATGGATGAAAGTGGAGTGTGATATGGCGATGTGCCACTCGCGCTATGTTCCACGACTCTGGCGGGGCCGCACTGTTGACGCGGTAGTGATGGAACTGCGAAGAGAGAGAAGTGTCGGTATTGAGAGGGGCCGCTCTCCCTACCCTCCGCGGCCGAAAACTGATTAGTTTCGAGTGGTCGCTTTTTCCGGGCAAGAAGGCCTCCGCATATCGGGCTCTTGGGCGTCCGTTGCGCAGCTGGAGTAGGCGGTCGCGGAAACGCGGTACCTTGTGTTCTTGGTGCGCCTTATCTGAGAAGGAAAAGGGAAAGTTAAAGTCCTATCCAAGAAGTGGCTACCATAGGCAGCTATAGCCTGTGGGGCTGCGGATGTGTGCGAAAGCATTCCCGTGGCCCTACCTATATGGGACACAACACCCCTTGTAAAAAATGTGTTATTAAAGTTACTCTAACTCATGTAATGATGTTATGATAATGTTATGATTTTTATTTTTATGTATCATTTGATATATTTAATTATTATTAATTATAATAATTTATAAATTTGATATAAATTTTGAAAACTATTTAAATTTTTAATGTATTTAATTTGAATGATTGTAATGTCACTTCATTTTCTCTAATGATCGAAACATATAATATAAGTTGGAATTTGACAATGTTGAAGATTTTATTATTTGTCGAATATCACAAAACAGTCAACCGACTAAAATGGTTTTGGGTTTATATTGTAAACGATCGGCGATTTGTAAACGATCGGCGATATTTCCAAAATGAAGATCGCCATATACGTTTGACATAGAAGAATCAACCTTACAGTTTAAGAACAAGTCAACAATCAAATATATGGTAAGATTTACCGTCCCTGACAAAATGAACATCAGAGGCAAATGTTATGTCTTCCCGACTGAATTTGGTCACGGTAGCAAGTCTCAATGGAGACTAACCATCCGCGCAGGACGGGATATACTGCACGAGTTTGTGCGCAAGCACACTAATGCAACGTAATAATTTTAATGCATTTCTTGAGTATATAAAAAATAGACATAGGTATAAAGATACTACTTAATTTAAGTAATATTACTTTATCTGTAATTTATGTAAGCAATATTTAACGATCAGTGTCTGACCACTGTGTTCGTCGAGGAGTGAACACCGTTAAGGAAATGTGTAGTCGAACTATTTGGTTTGGTCTGGTTAAGTAACATCAATTAACTTTTTTTGCCTCAAGTCGCAGTATACGCACTGTTTGTCCGAATAGTATGGAGAGCCGGCGTACTTACGAACTGTAAGGTATTTCGGAATACGAAGCGAAATTTTACTTAGACAATCCTATTATTATTATGCGAGCACAGTATTAAGACTACAAACATACTGTGATATAATATACTTAATAGAAAATATATCGGACTTTAAACTTTAGTTTAATGGACTTTTAGAGTTATGTCACAGAGCATTTAAGTCCCGCACTGATTAAGCCGCAAACTATTCTCACCAAACTTTGATAACATAAAGTTTGATGAAAATTGTGTAGTAAGTATTCTCACATTTTAAGGATAGATAAAATTAATACATAATATTAACTTCACTTATATTTTAATAATCTGTAAGAGTATATAAGAAATCAATTCACATCCATTTTTAACGATCCGTGGCAATTTTCATACAGATAAACACAGTTAAAAGACAATACTTTAAACTTTGGATTAAGGATGACATACGAGCACATGAGCACCCACCTGATGGTAAATGAATGTTGTGGCCCATAGAAATCTATGTCTATCTTCGATTAAGAATCGAAATGCAGATGCGTTGTCACCCCCGAGGACCAAGTTGAATTGCTTCGTTTCCAGCAAAAAGGATCTCCGGTTACCTACACTCACCATACGAAATACAGCAGCAATGAGCTAGTGGTTTACGATGGTATTTTGTTAGAACTTGGTTTTTCCCCGGTCGAGCCTCACTTGTGCCACATCTACAATATAACTGCAGCATTGGAATTTAAGCACCCACTCTCTTTGAGCGCGCAAGATTAGGTCTACATGTAATCATCTTGGCGTATTATGTCTTCTTCGTGACCACTAGTTTGGACGTTAAAGTATAAAGGACTATGTGATACGCCGTTTTAATGCCGTATCTAATAGAACCCATTTCACAAAACTTCGTATGGGATATACGCTTCGTTTTTTATACACGTGTCGTGATCGGTAGTATGGACGTATTTTTATACTGTATTACGATGCAAATATGCGATGCAATAACTAATATGCCGCATTCCATCTCTTGTACGTTTCCCGCCGATCATTTGGTGATGGAAGAGATATGAGGATAAGAGGAAATGCATAGTGTCTATATATAAAGAACGTCATACCGATGTGACATTATGCGATGTGGTAAAATATGGACGTGTTTTTGACAAGATACGGCTAGTGATAGATAGTTGTAGCACGAATAGGTCGGCTCGACCGGAGAAGGACCACGCGCGAAATGCGAAACGCGAAAATACCAGCGTAAAATAGTAGCTTAATGCTGCTGTGTTTCGTATGGTGAACGTAGAGAACCGGAGATATTTTTTACTGGAAACGAGGCATTCTATCTTAGTCCTCACGGGTGACAACGCATCTACATTTTGATTCGTAATCGAGGATAGATGTAGATGTCTATAGGTCACAGCAACCACTTACCATCAGGTGGACTGTGTGCTCGTTTGTAACTAACTATAAAAAAATACGGTCCATAAAAAGAGAAATTGAAAAAAAATTAGTGAGGTTCCTTTCAAATTAGAACTTTTTAAAGTATTTAGCTATTTTATTTAATATTTTTCAACAAATGTAACAAAATTGCTTGCCAAGTCTCCCATTGTATGTACATTGTATCATAGTGAAGTTGAACGGTGACTATATAAACTATCTGGTGAATGGCGAAATTGACCAATGACCCACTCGTATAGAAAAATAATGGGCACTGGAACTAGTACTCGAAACGTTGGGATTTCAAGGTAAATTAACATTGAAAGTAATAAATATAAAAAAAGGAATAGTATTAGCGTCAATATAAGAAATCATTATATGAACCACTCTAGACTATGTATGAATGCGTCGGCATATGGATGTAAAGGATGCGAGAGATGTGTGTTGGGATCGTGCCAATAATGCCCGGTCTCTGCCTGCCATTGTGGGTGATCGATCGATCGTTTATTGGTGTATGTTGCCTTTTTCCTCATAGGAATATTTTTTACGTAAAGGCGTTACCTTCACAAAAGGTTACCTTTCTCCTGTGTTTTGGAGGTGTTTTACTTATATAATTTTGAAATGTAAAATTATTTTACCCACAACAATTATTTTAGACTATATTAGCTTTAAGACGTAGTAGCTTAGTGGGTTAGCGATTGCTTAGAACTCTCTCAGAAGTGAAAGGATTTCTGTGCCCAGCTGTGAGACTTTTTTTAACATTTTTAAAAGCCAATGCTTGATGACAATCCCACCTGGTGGTAAGTGGTGATGCAGCCTTAGATGGTAAATCGCACTATCTTAGCGTAACTAAAGTCTATTCACTCTTGTCTCGAAGACGCCCAGATTGTATTCAGACAAAAAGACAGACGCCGGCAAATTATTCCACTTCTTTGCTGTACGCATTAAAAAAGAATCGAAGTAAACCGTTTGGTTCTAATGCGTGGTATATCGACAACAAAGGGGTGAAGATCCGCCGACCGCTTGGTCATCTGATGGTGGAAAAGAGAGGGAGGAGTTAAAGCGTGCAATTCCTTTTTTTATAGAAAGAGGGGGCAACCGAGCGTACGGTTCTCCTGATGTTAAGTGATTACCGCAGCTCATGACCAACCGCAACACCGAATAGAGCTCTCGGTCTTCGACGATTCGAGCCGCTCTGCACTGGATTTGGTGAAGTAGAAGGAGCTGGTACTGGGGAGCCCCAGCCCAGAGATGGGAACAGTATCCCATGTGCGATCGAACCTGCGTCTTGTAAAGTTGCAGGTGATGTGCCGGGGTGAAATGCTGTCCCGCTCTGCTGAGTACTTCAAGCTTTTTAGAGGTCAATTTGGCCTTCTCTTCCAAGTGACCACGAAACTGCACGTCACTCGATATGTCGACGCCGAGAATTCTGATACTGGCTGAGGCAACGAAGGGAGTACCTTGAAACTGAGGAGATACGACAAAGGGGTCCCTTTTAGCGGTTAACGCGCATAATTGTGTCTTCCGAGGGTTAAACTGGACTAGATTTAGTCGCCCCCAATCCGAGACTTTGTTCAGCAAAGACTCAACTTCAGACACAAGTTTGTCTCGGAACTCGGAGACATTTTCTCGAGAAATATTGGCACGGCCGGTGTGCATAGCATCACCAGTGCTGTCATCTGCATAGCAATGAAAGTTTGGAACATATCATTGATATGCAGAAGAAACAGCGTTGGAGATAGCACACAGCCTTGAGAAACAACAGCATTAATAGGCTTGTAATCGGAGCTTGCACCGTCTAAAATGACTTTGATGCTCCGATCTGCAAGAAAGCTGGTGATCCAATTCCATAATTTCTCGCAAAGCGAAGGAAGGGAGCTTAGAAAGAAGCGCTTTGTGCCAAATCTCCTGCGCTCACTCTTCGAAATGCATACTATAGAATACCGAGATGCTGGTGACTCTGCGCCTGTGCTCGAGGCTAAAAAGTTTGGTTTCAACCAAATCATGGTCATCAATGAGCCTCTCAGCACGTCTCCTAGAGTTGCCGCCAAGGACAAGATACAAAGAAATGCCACATCTCATTCCAATCTGCTGAATAGTATCGCCACACTCGCCGCACACCGTGGAAATTGTCGTTGGATGGGGAATATAACGACACAGATTTCAGCAGACAGTGGTCAGAAATTCCCAAGGGTGAGGTAACCTGAACTTGTACCTATCTAGATCGATCGTAAGAACAATGTTGAGGCAGTTGGCTATGTGCCCATCCACATCAGGTACCCTAGTTGCTTGCGGTACCAGTTGGGAGAGTCCGATCGACAAGGCAAAATTCCACGCCTCTCTCACATCGTGGTGGGTCTTCTGGTATGGGAACAGTCAGTCCTGATGAGAGGCGTTAAAGTTCCCCAGAAAATCCAACTGTTTTCAAATCTCAGTCAACGGTTTCAAATCTCACTAGATTCAAATATTAATTTAAAGTAAAGTAAAGTAACATTCGCGGCCTGCACTGTAATCTCAATAGAGGCCATTACTACCTTGAGACTGACAAGCTGCACTTACTCTTCTTGACAGAGAGGCAGATCAGATGTCCTCTAGATGCGGCGTACCTTCGCTACGCTACCCCGGGTACACATTGGAGTATAATTTCAATCAGCTCGCCGGAGTCTGTGTTTACATCCTCAATGCCATTTGCTGTAAACATCTCCGTCACCTTGAAGACCCTACTTTCTCTACGATCTGGGTATTCATAGACACAGGAATGGATGAATGTATTTATTCTTGTGTCTACCGATCTCACAGCGGTGACTAGGAGACAACAAGTGTTTTAGTTAATAATTTAAGTATACATACGAGACGTGTAGTATGCACACGTTCCCCAAACTGTTTGCAATGCATGGCGATTAAGACCCTAAAAAATCCGCCATTTTTTGTCAAACAGCTATCTAAGAATACTTTATTTTAAGACGAATTTAACGATACCGTTACTGTCAAAATCCATTTAGCCATTTGAAACATACAGGGTACTAAAGCAATTTACAAACATACATACAAGATACGCGCGAAAAACATAACTCTTCCTTGGAAGTCTGGTAAAAAGAAAAACAAAAAATCTAATAAAACACTTGGCATAGAAACCATGACAAAGCCATTAAAAATCCGTCTGATAAGCTTGGTTAACACGGTGAATACTCCGTAAGTCAAGTAGCAGACTAACCTACTCCGCTGCTGGGCAAGACAAGTTTGATTCTGATTATAACTGCTACAAGCTCTTTGTAATACAAAAACCTTTGTTTTGAAATGGATTTAATAATTTTAATTGGAATTGATCGAGGAAGGGTGACGAATGGATTTTATTTTGTTGATTCAAAATTTGCCGTCAGTTCATCGGGTTGAAAGAATTTAATCCGTTTTAACGGGTGACGAGTTTTTAATTAATAAAGCAACAACCGTTTTGGAGATCGAGTATTTAATTATAAAGGTTGTGAATTGTTTTCCACTAGTCTTTTTCAAAGTTTTCTCAATGTAATTGGACTTTTTTACCAATTTATATAATAAGCAAAAAATCAGTATTGAGATTACTGTAGTACTTTTAAAATTATACTGTTTTTATTAAAAATTACTTAAGGATTCCCAAGAAAATACCTTACCTAGATTGGAAACTTGTAAAGCTATTTTTGGTTTGTGAGGCCTAATGCGTACGGCAACACGTGTCTTGAATTCGAGTTTCAGCTGTAAGCAAAGTTAATTCAGAAACCCGGAACGTTATATTTTTGATTTGATTTGAGCCATGTGGTAGCGGCGTAACAATACCCACTATCCCATGTAATCCTGTGGGGGCCGTAAGCGGCGACGAAGATAAATGGAAGAAATGGAAACTGGAGATGAGCAGCAGCATCTGACTAAATAATAATAAAACAGCGGTTACGAATACTAACTATGACAAATAGCCCGACCCCTACGAGCCTATCTATGGGGGACGATTTATGTTAAGTAGTAAACTTTTAACAGGCTGTGAATGAATGAATGTGAATTTATTTTTTCTACATCCCAAAATTTACCCGAATTTACTTCAAATCTTTTCGCATTATGAGTAAAAGTATTCCATGTACTTGAGGCATCATCACATGTCTCATCAAGACAGTGCAAACTATATCTACTTACTCAACAAATACCAAAACCTTCTTAAATCAATTTTCGACTCAGCGCCAACAATCCAACCGTGTGACGTGAACGAGCGGGCGGCGCTGCATCGGTGCCACGGTTGGACGGCGACAGTGCGAACTGGTCAGACAATATGTTAATCATGCGTCATATCTGTGATAATTGTGGCTGACGAATGGCTAATGGCAAAGTGCAAAAGTACCGTGGGTGGATACTTTTTCGCGATACGATTTCGCTTACGAGCCTGACCAGGTTAATATTCGCATTAGCGATTTGATAGTTAATTTTTCATTACGATTTCAGCCACAGTGAAACAGTCACTTCGATGAAAACATCAGCTAGCTCCTTAAATTTTAGTACTTTATAAATAAATAACTAGACGCTATAAAATCACTATTTAATAAGCGACAGTAGCCTAATGGCAGGGCGCGGATCGCGAACTCAAAAGGTCGTGGGTTCGAATCCGTCATTTGACTACTGTCCAGAACCACTCCTAACACAAGCATTTTCAAGCTTACCAGGAATGGTTAAAAGGAATATTTGTAATGTTAAATAATAAGATTACTAATATTTTTAATATATAAAAAAGTAAAAAAAAATAAAAAAAAGTATCCTAGGGCGGTAAAATGATATATAAGAAAGCTTGTAGATTCAAAATTTGATCTGGGTAGTGGAGATATTTGTATCTATACATATTTTTTTTAAATTAATGAATCATTTTGATCTAGAACAATTATTTGCAGTATACTAATACCTGCTCTTATTATTTTTCGCAGATTTGCTTATTTAGCTTAATCGTTAAAAATATTCAAGCTAATGAGTGATTGGCGTCTTTATTATCTGTTTTACTAAATTATTTTAAAAAGTTAAAGCATATCTATGTGCAAGCCGATGAAACCAGCAAAAAATTTACATTTTTTGAAATGCAGAAATATTGAGTAGTTCTTATTCAGAAGTTTTGCATTGAATAAAAATAAGTTTTAGATGAAATTTGCTATTTTCACTCGTAAGAAATTAAAGACCTTTTTCTCTTTACTTTTCGAATTGACGACTCCGTGGCGCAGTGGCTTAGCAATGGCGCTGGGGGTCGTGGGTTCGAATCCTGCACGGAACAAATATTTGTATGGCCTACAAATAGTTGTTCCGGGTCTGGATGTTTGTCCTTGTGTAATTTATGTTTGTAAACTGCCCCTACGATACAAGAGAAAATCTTAGTGTAGGGGTAACGTTTTTTTTTAAATAGCAAAAAACTGAGCTGAGTGGTTGCAATTACCAGAAGCGTCTACACGGACAGGCTCTGATTAAAGGCCCTTATTTGAGTCGTTTATCAAGAGTTTCGGAAGGTTAAACGTTATGTAGTGGATCCTTCGTCGATCGATCTAGATATTTAGTATCTAACATAATAAAAAGAAGCAAAAATAAAGTGATACACTATTCGGTAGACCTGTATATACTATTCCTATCCCGCCTCAGAGTCCGTATACTCTGTAGTAAATATTCGTCTTAGTTTTGGTCTGAATGGTGGAGAACTAATGTGTAATTATTACAGGTTGTGAGGCATTAATTATATCTTAGAGGTGATAATGACAACGCAACTGCTGTGTCACTTGTAAGAACTAAGTGTTCTTTGTTTGAAATTGGTTGCGGGTTTACATGAGCTGCAATTGCTACTTTACCATAATGTAGATTGTAAGTTCATTTGTCACATCAGTTTAAAAAAATATAGCCCATACACCTAAACCCGCTGGACATGGCCTCCTTGCATTAATAAGAGAATTTTTAGGCGGAAGGTATTCCGCTCCATTGTTATTATGCAGTTGGTAAATTTCACATGAATTTTTTATCAAGCTAGTAAAATTTAATCTTGTTTTTATTTTCCTAATGAAGCTACCTGTGTCACTGCGTAGCCGGGCGTGTGGTTGTGGCTGTGATTCTTCTATTCTATATGCCTTATGGTTTAGAATGCGAAACTATTTTATTCTTTTCAGTTGTTTAAAGTTGGCATAATTAGAATTGAAAATTTAAAATTGTCGGACTAATTAGTATTTAAGATTACATCTAACAATTTAATGGTTGCCGGTGGAGATCAACTTAGATTTTCTCATTTACTATTAAGTTTTAAGACAATTCAAGGAGATCCTTCGGACTATCAAGACGCAATAACTATCTCAGGTTATTGTCAAAGGTCGTTGGATTTTCTCTTACGGTGCTTTTACATAAAACTAATGAATTTTGATTAAAATACAATTTTTATGAGTCCATTAACTTTGTAAATCCCTTTTACTACTTTACTGTGACAGCCAGTAGTACACCAACCACTGTGATTCGGTTTGAAAGGTAAAATAATGAGTATATATATATATATATATATATATATATATATATATATATATATATATATATATATATATATATGTTTATATACTAGTGAGTATACGGATTATGCGGCATTTCGTTATAGTCATCACAAGTCTAATAGTCTAGAAGTCTAAATATCTAGAAGTAACTTCATAAATACTTAAATAAATAAATAAAATTCTCAAAAGTCAACGTGTGAGGAGCGGGCATCTTAATCGCTTCCACCTAGCCTAGCCCTTGTAATAAAGATGGTTGCGTTTCAACTAAGAGTAACCTCTGTTACCTATCGGCACTGACGGCCAATCACAAGCATTATTTTCGGAATGCTTAAAGATAGTGTGACTGCAGGAGTGTGGAATACCACAAAAAAAGACGTGTGGCACTCGGGGACTGCCGCGGTAAAGCTAATGCGTGGTTCTAATGCGTGGTATATCGATAACAAAGGGGTGAAGACCCGCCGACCGCTTGGTCGTCTGATGGTGGAAAAGAGAGGGAGAAGTTAAAGCGTGCAATTCCTTTTTTTATAAAAAGAGGGGGCAACCGAGCGTACGGTTCTCCTGATGTTAAGTGACTACCGCAGCTCATGACCAACCGCAACACCGAATGGAGCTCTCGGTCTTCGACGATTCGAGCCGCTCTGCACTGGATTTGGTTAAGTAGAAGGAGCTGGTACTGGGGAGACCCAGCCCAGAGACGGGAACAGTATCCCATGTGCGATCGAACCTGCGTCTTGTAAATTTGCAGGTGGTGTGCCGGGGTAAAATGCTGTCCCGCTCTGCTGAGTACTTCAAGCTTTTTAGAGGTCAATTTGGCCTTCTCTTTCAAGTGACCACGAAACTGCACGTCACTCGATATGTTGACGCCGAGAATTCCGATACTGGCTGAGGTAACGAAGGGAGTACCTTGAAACTGAGGAGATACGACAAAGGAGTCCCTTTTAGCGGTTAACGCGCATAATTGTGTCTTCCGAGGGTTAAACTGGACTAGATTTAGTCGCCCCCAATCCGAGACTTTGTTCAGCAAAACTCAACTTCAGACACAAGTTTGTCTCGGTACTCGGAGACGTTTTCTCGAGAAATATTGGCACGGCCAGTGTACATAGCAACACCAGTGCTGTCATCTGCATAGCAATGAAAGTTTGGAACATATCATTGATATGCAGAAGAAACAGCGTTGGAAATAGCACACAGCCTTGAGAAACAACAGCATTAATAGGCTTGTAATCGGAGTTTGCACCGTCTAAAATGACCTTGATGCTCCAATCTGCAAGAAAGCTGGTGATCCAATTCCACAATTTCTCGCGAAGCGAAGGAAGGGAGCTTAGAAAGAAGCGCTTTGTGCCAAACCTCCTGTGCTCACTCTTCGAAATGCATACTATAGAATACCGAGATGCTGGTGACTCTGCGCCTGTGCTCGAGGCTAAAAAGTTTGGTTTCAACCAAATCATGGTCATCAATGAGCCTCTCAGCACGTCTCCTAGAGTTGCCGCTAAGGATAAGATGCAAAGAAATGCCGCATCTCATTCCAATCTGCTGAATAGTATCGCCACACTCGCAGCACACTGTGGAAATCGTCGTTGGATGGGGAATATAACGACACAGATTTCAGCAGACAGTGGTCAGAAGTTGCCAAGGGTGAGGTAACCTGAACTTGTACCTATCTGGATCGATCGTAAGAACAATGTTGAGGCAGTTGGCTATGTGCCCATCCACATCAGGTACCCTAGTTGCTTGCGGTACCAGTTGAGAGAGTCCGATCGACAAGGCAAAATTCCACGCCTCTCTCACATCGTGGTGGGTCTTCTGGTATGGGAACAGTCAGTCCTGATAAGAGGCATTTAAATTCCCCAGAAAATCCAACTGTGCATTAGGGTACTGATTTGGAGCCACATCGAAGGCTTCACTGAGGTGTTCAAATAGCTTTGTTGTCTCTTAGTCACCGCTGTGCGATCGATAGACACAAGAATAAATAATTTTATTAATCCGTGTGTCTATGAATACCCAGATCATAGAGAAAATGGGGTCTTTAAGGTGACGGAGACGCTTACAGCAGATGTCGTTGCGGATGTAAACACAGACTCCGGCGTGCTGATGGAAATTGTGCTCCAATATGAACCCAGGGTAGCGAAGGTACGCCGCATCTTGAGGACATCTGATCAGCGTCCCAGTCAAGGAGAGTAAATGCGGCTTGTCAGTCTCAAGGTAGTAATGGACTGTATTGAGATTACAGTGCAGGCCGCGGATGTTACTTTACTTTATATTAACATTTAATTCTAGTCGGATTTGAAACCGCGGTCGCAGTGTTGATTGTTATAATAGCTTTTATATATATAATGTTGTTGTTTGCAAATCGTTTTAGACGATATATGCGTATGTCAGTGCGTGTATTTACAATAAGTTGATAAGGGTTTTCGCTCAGTTTTTGTACGCTCCGTCTTTGTTTCATTATTGGTCCGACACTAATTATACGAGAATTCTTATCTAAGATATGGATTTTTACTAAATTTGTCCCATTTAATTATATAAATGCGTCATTAAATGCTACAATGATAAAGACTAAACAGCATTAATTACTTCGATTGAGTCGTAGTGCTTTAAGACCAAATATCAAAATACAATATTGATACGCGGAAACAATTAAGATTGTATAAATGTACACTACCTTTTATGAATTCACCAAGAGTGGGCATTGAAGACAACAGCTTCGAAATCAAATTTTAACAAAGCGCTCATCTTTGTTTCAGTTTCCAAGCAATATTTCATTATAGCCTGGAGGTATAATTGTTACAGGACCAATGTAATGTTATGCGCCAAAGTCGACGGCACTAGCGCCATCTAGTGTCGAACCGAAGAACTAAACTTCTTGAAGTCGAAACTCGAACTCTCGGTACCTTGCGCGTATTTACTCGAATATTCTGGATGTTTTCGTGGAAGAGCCCTATATAAAGGCGCTGCAATACGCGATCGGGAAGTATTAGATTTGGCGAGACAAGCGAAGCTTCGGAGCGAAATAAAGTGAATTAGTGTGATTAATTATTAGTGTTTTTAACTTTAATTAGTGTAAAATGAGTTAAAGTGTTAATTTAGGTAATTCTATCGGCAATTTTTATTGTCACGAACCTCAAGCTCGTAACAGTAATATAGGAAAGACGTCAATGAAGGAGACGTGTTGTTGGTACTAAAACTTTAATTAGAATGCCTCATTATTCTACCTTAACACTAAAGTATATTAACGTGGGAGCACTACACTACACCAACAAGCCTCGTGCCAAAGTTGACAATTAAAATGTTGGAGTTAGGAAATTTGTTAGTCAATTTCTTTGTTTTGCCTGTTTCCTTTCATTTTGTTGATGTTCATTAAAATTGGAGATCCTAATAAATTTAAAAGCTTTATTAAAATTTTATAAAACTGTTTACTTTGAAAATGGAATTCGATAATAAATAAGATAATAAAATACAATATCTGTTGATTTGTCTTTTTTATAGAATGACGTTGACAAAATGAGCAAACAGTCCACCTAACGGTAAGTGGATGTTGTGATTCGTAGACAGTTGTGTTGTCACCCCTAAGAACTAAAATGAAATGCTTCGTTTCCAGTAAAATGACCTCCGCATTCTCTACATTCACTCTTGTTTTTATATGATAAGGTTGACAAACGAGCACACAGCCCACCTGATGGTAAGTTGTTGCTGTGTCCCACAGACATCTACGAATCAAAATTCAGACGCATTGTCACCCGTAGATATACTCCGGTTCTCTGCCCTCACTCCACGTGACGCAGCAGAATTAAGCTGCTAATTTACGCTGGTATTTTGTAAGAGCTTGATCCTTTCCCGGTTAGCCAACGTATTCGTTCTACAACCATAATATAACTGCGACGTGTTTCTATGACGTTTATGTCTTCTATTTTAAATTTACTTCCGAAATATTTAATGAGGTAAACTTAGGTATTGTGTAATACGGTTAAGTAATAACGGATAGGTATCACAGCAGTTAAGCGTTTGGCTTAACTGCTGCGCTACCTAGCCGGCATTGGCACTGTTGGACCGCGGTTTCAAATCTCACTAGATTCAAATATTAATTTAAAGTAAAGTAAAGTAACATTCGCGGCCTGCACTGTAATCTCAATAGAGGCCATTACTACCTTGAGACTGACAAGCTGCACTTACTCTTCTTGACAGAGAGGCAGATCAGATGTCCTCTAGATGCGGCGTACCTTCGCTACGCTACCCCGGGTACACATTGGAGTATAATTTCAATCAGCTCGCCGGAGTCTGTGTTTACATCCTCAACGACATTTGCTGTAAACATCTCCGTCACCTTGAAGACCCTACTTTCTCTACGATCTGGGTATTCATAGACACAGGAATGGATAAACGTGTCTACCGATCTCACAGCGGTGACTAGGAGACAACAAGTGTTTTAGTTAATAATTTAAGTATACATACGAGACGTGTGGTATGCACACGTTCCCCAAACTAATACAGATATAGACAATACTGAAGTTGCCCAGGCCTTTATGTGCAGGCCTGAGGATTGCCACTCTCACATAACTACATTTAATCATTTAACCATTCTCACTCAAAACATAAGGAGTATTTATAAAAATTTTGACACTTTTCAAGTAATGTTTGACTCACTAAACATTCATTGCGACATACTAGTCATGACAGAGTGTCATCTTTCAAAAAATAAGCCCATTCAAACACTTAATAATGACTATAATACATATTTTACAAAAAACACTTTAAATCAGTGTGACGGCGTGGTATTTTACATACATAAGAAACTTAACTACAAAATATCGGAACCTTGCATTAGAAATGCCTCTTGTCTTGTGCTTACCCTAACTGATACAGTTCTAATAGGTATATATCGTACACCTTCAATACGAAACACTGACGACTTCACCACATCTCTTCAAACCTTACTCCGCCGTTATAAAAGTTATCAAAACATTATTTTAACAGGTGACATAAACATAGATATCAAATTCGGTTCCATAGACACTAACTGCCCCAATTATTTAACCTCACTTGCTTACCATGGATTGCTTCCTGCTCATAGGCTTCCAACTCGTGACAAAATGTGCTGTGATCATATGATGCTAAAAACAGTACACCCAACGAAATCTCTCGTACTCACTAATGCCCCCACCGATCATTCCACTGTCTCCTAAACCTTATGAATAAGCCTGTGCGCCGCAATGTTTCGAAAACTAAGGTTTCCATAAATTATATAACAACTCTTGATGAAATAAAGTCCAAGCTTATAAAAATACTAGACATACATGACCCAACACTGGCTGCTGATGCTTTGGTTAGTATAATTTCAGTAGCAATGAAAAATAATCAAACGATAACCACAATTCCCGTTAGAAAACGCTGTATTCAGCCATGGATAACACCTGGAGTATTACGATGTCTTCTAAATCGAGATAAATTACATTATAAAGTTAAAAAAATCCTGATAATCACATTTTAAAAATAACTTATATACGCTACAGAAATTACTGTTATAAGCTTGTCCGGAAGCTTAAAAATAATTATGAAAGGAGGAAATTGGATAATGCAAAAAATAACCCCAAAATGCTGTGGAAAAATATTAAATCAATTTGCTATGTTAATAAAGATAATACTGACGACACACATAAACTTACAACTATAGCGTCCTCCCCTGTAGAATCTGCAAATTTTATTAATGATCACTTTTCTAGTATAGGCAAAAACCTGGCTGAAAATTTAAAAAACTCTGCCCCTCCTATAGTAAATAATAACATGACTAAAATGCCAACTCCAATGAATTCTTTTGTTCTACTAGATACCGACCCGTTGGAAATAAATTCGGTCATAAGCGATCTCTCTAATGAGTCTGCCCCAGGATGGGATAACATTCCAACATCATTTATTAAAATGGCCAGACACACCCTTACACCTATAATTTGCCATATCTGCAATCTCTGTTTTAAAAGTGGCCGATTTCCCATAACATTTAAAAGGGCATTAGTAACCCCTATACATAAAAGTGGAAGTAAAGATGATGTGGACAACTACAGACCAATTTCTGTGCTAACAGTTCTATCAAAAATACTAGAGAAACTAATAAATAATAGATTGAAAAAATATCTCATAAATAACGACCTACTCTCTAAACACCAATTTGGTTTTAGAAATGGAATTTCTACTCAGGATGCTGTTTTAGCTTTAACTGAAGAAATAAGTAAGCAACTGGACTCTGGTAACAAATGTCTTGGAGTCTTTTTGGATTTGGCCAGCGTTCGACACCGTTTCTATTCCTATCCTGTTAGACAAACTATATAAATATGGTATAAGAGGCCTGCCTCACGCCCTTCTAACAGACTATCTTACCGAACGTCAGCAACAGCTCAAGCTTGGTGAATATCTTAGTTGTCCATCAAATATCTCTTATGGTGTCCCTCAAGGTAGCGTCCTCGGACCTACTCTGTTTTTAATCAATGCAATTTAAGCCTACAAAATTGTCAAATATACACCTACGCAGATGACACTGCTCTCATTTTTAACGCAAAATCATGGGAAAAACTAAGGATTATTGCTGACTCCGGAATATACCATATATCTAACTGGCTAAGATCGAACCTTCTGACCCTTAACATTAACAAAACTAAATTCATACCTTTTACTATACGGAAAAATACACAACCAAATTCTAAATTTAACCTAACAGTTCATACCTGCCATAAGCCATATTTAGATAGCTATAATAATTGCTCATGTGATAAAATCACTAGGACTAGTACCATCAAATATCTCGGTGTAACTATTGATCAGCACCTTACCTGGAGTCAACACATTGAAAACATTGCTGACAGGATAAGGAAACTAACATGGGTATTTAAAAAACTCAGGTGTGTTACAAATGAAACAACTCTTATAACCACCTACAAAGCTCTAGCGCAATCGGTAATGAGTTATTGCATACCTGTTTGGGGTAGTGCAGCAAAAACACATCTAATAAGACTAGAAAGAGCTCAAAGAGCGTTAAGAGAATTAAGGTGATGTTCTTGAAACCGTTTCGATTTTCAACTTTTGAACTACATAAGTCTTACAAATTGCTTACTACTCGCCAGATGTATATATTGAATTGTATTTTAAAAAAGCATCGATATTTACCTTTCATACCTCATCAGACACCAAAACGTAGGAGTGCCAAAATTTGCAATATACCACAAAATAAAACAAAGTTTAAACAAAAGCAATACGTATACCAATCTATATCTATTTACAACAAATTCAACAGCAGATTGAATATTTACCCCTTGACGTGGACTAAAGTTAAACGTGTAGTGACTCAATTTTTATTAACACTAAACTACGACGAAACTGAACAATTTATTACATAACTTTTATACTTCGAACAGCCACACCAATTGTTAAAGCACTACCACACAACCACAAAACACACACACACACACACACACACACACACACACACACACACACACACACACAAGCAAACGCGTGCATGCTTTGCATTCATGCTTATCATGTAATTATTATTATATTCCAAATTTCATTTACATTCTAATGCTAGACCTTGCCTTGCTTTTTGTTATTTATTGATTAACATTGTATTGTCTTGGTGGATGAGCGGGGTACCCAGTAATACAGGTTCTCAACCTAGTACAGGGGCCCTTGCGACTGGTTTTAAATGTATCATTGTAAATCAATAAATCATTTTTCATTTTCATTTTCATTTACAAACTGTTTGCAATGCATGGCGATTAAGACCCTAAAAAATCCGCCATTTTTTGTCAAACAGCTATCTAAGAACACTTGGTTTTAAGACGAATTTAACGATACCGTTACTGTCAAAATCCATTTAGCCATTTGAAACATACAGGGTACTAAAGCAATTTACATACATACATACAAGATACGCGCGAAAAACATAACTCTTCCTTGGGAGTCTGGTAAAAAGAAAAACAAAAAATCTAATAAAACACTTGGCATAGAAACCATGACAAAGCCATTAAAATCCGTCTGATAAGCTTGGTAAACACGGTAAATACTCCGTAAGTCAAGTAGCAGGCTAACCTACTCCACTGCTGGGCATGAACAGTTTGATTCTGATTATAACTACTACAAGCTCTTTGTAATAAAAAACTTTTGTTTTGAAATGGATTTAATAATTTTAATTCGAATTGATCGAGGAAGGGTGACGAATGGATTTTATTTTGTTGATTCAAAATTTGCCGTCAGTTCATCGGGTTGCACGAATTTAATCCGTTTTAACGCGTGACGAGTTTTTAACTAATAAAGCACCAGCCTTTTTGGAGATCGAGTATTTAATTATAAAGGTTGTGAATTGTTTTCCAATAGTATTTTTCAAAGTTTTATCAATGTAATTGGACTTTTTTACCAATCTATATAATAAGCAAAAATCAGTATTGAGATTGCTGTAGTACTTTTAAAATTATACCGTTTTTTTAAGAATTACTTACGGATCCCCAAGAAAATACCTTACCTAGATTGGAAACTTGTAAAGCTATTTTTGGTTTGTGTGGCCTAATGCGTACGGCAACACGTGTCTTGGATTCGAGTTTCAGCTGTAAGCAACGTTAATTCAGAAACCCGGAACGTTGTATTTTTGATTTGATTTGAGCCATGTGGTGGCAGCGTAACAATACCCACTATCCCATGTTATCCTGTGGGGGCCGTAAGCGGGGACGAAGTTAAATGGAAGAATTGGAAACTGGAGATGAGCAGCAGCATCTGACTAAATAATAATAAAACAGCGGTTACGAATCCACCTGCTATGCGTACTAACTATGACAAATAGCCCGACCCTCTACGAGCCTATCTATGGGGGACGATTTATGTTAAGTAGTAAACTTTTAACAGGCTGTGAATGAATGAATGTGAATTTATTTCTTCTACATCCCAAAATTTACCCGAATTTACTTCAAATCTTTTCGCATTATGAGTGTAAGTATTCCATGTACTTGAGGCATCATCACATGTCTCCTAAAACTCATCATTTAAGACAGCGCAAACTATATCTACTCAACAAATACCAAAACCTTCTTAAATCAATTTTCGACTCAGCGCCAACAATCCAGGCAATCCAACCGTGTGACGTGAACGAGCGGGCGGCGCTGCATCGGTGCCACGGTTGGACGGCGACAGTGCGAACTGGTCAGACAATATGTTAATCATGCGTCATATCTGTGATAACTGTGGCTGACGAATGGCTTATGGCAAAGTGCAAAAGTACCGTGGGTGGATACTTCACACTATACAAATTTTGGTACTAGACTTTCGCTTACGAGCCTCACCAGGTTAATATTCGCATTAGCGATTAGATAGTTAATTTTTCATCACGATTTCAGCCACAGTGAAACAGGTACTTCGATGAAAACATCAGCTAGCTCATTAAATTTTAATACTTTATAAATAAATAACTAGAGGCTATAAAATCACTACTTAATAAGCGACAGTTGCCTAATGGCAGGGTGCGGATCGCGAACTCAAAAGGTCGTGGGTTCGAATCCGTCATTTGACTACTGTCGTGAACCACTTCTAATACAAGCATTTTCAAGCTTACCAGGAGTGGTTAAAAGGAATATTTGTAAGGTTAATTAATAAGATTACTAATATTTTTAATATATAAAAAAATAAAAAAGTATCCTGGGGCGGTAAAATGATATGTAAGAAAGCTTGTAGATTCAAAATTTGGTCTGGGTAGTGGAGATATTTGTATCTATACATATTTTTTTTTAATTACTGAATCATTTTGATCTAGAACAATTATTTGCAGTATACTAATACCTGCTCTTATTATTTTTCGCAGATTTGCTTATTTAGCTTAATCGTTAAAAATATTCAAGCTAATGAGTGATTTGCGTCTTTATTATCTGTTTTACTAAATTATTTTAAAAAGTTAAAGCATATCTATGTGCAAGCCGATGAAACCAGCAAAAAATTTACATTTTTTGAAATGCAGAAATATTGAGTAGTTCTTATTCAGAAGTTTTGCATTGAATAAAAATAAGTTTTAGATGAAATTTGCTATTTTCACTCGTAGGAAATTAAAGACCTTTTTCGCTTTACTTTTCGAATTGACGACTCCGTGGCGCAGTGTTTTAGCAATGGCGCTGGGGGTCGCGGGTTCGAATCCTGCACGGAACAAATATTTGTATGGCCTACAAATAGTTGTTCCGGGTCTGGATGTTAAAAGTGATATACTATTCGGTAGACCTCCTATCCCACCTCGGAGTCCGTATACTCCGTAGTAAATATTCGTCTAAGTTTTGGTCTGAATGGTGGAGAACTAATGTGTAATTATTACAGGTTGTGAGGCATTAATTATATCTTAGAGGCGATAATGACAACGCAACTGCTGTGTCACTTGTAAGAACTAAGTGTTCTTTGTTTGAAATTAGTTGCGGGTTTACATGAGCTGCAATTGCTACTTTACAATAATGTAGATTGTAAGTTCATTTTACAGATGGGTCTAAAATTAATAAGCTGCTAAATTAACACTGCTAAATTTTTTTAGTGTCAACACCCTGTTAAATAAGTTCTGAGATTGCTGTTAAATTTAGCAGTCACAACTCACAACAAAACAATAATGGTCTTGCTGGCTGGACATGGACAGTGCTCCCATCCGCACCAAACACGGACGCCGGATATATATTTGTCTCGCTTTATCCCATTACTGCAGACCGCAGGCAGACGAGACGGCAACAACAAAGAAAACACAAACTAATATGAGTAGGTACTAATGTAAAAAAGACACACGACGCACGTGTTCCGTTTCCGTCTCTATTGAATTGTTTTCAACATAGCGATTTATTTAGCAACTACTAATTTTGCATTTACCATTTAGTGTTCAGTCACAGTTAGAATGTTAAGGTCGAGCGAGTTCATTTAATTAACTGCTAAGTGCTAACTGCTGAATTTGGAAATAATTTATTATAATATTTAACTAGTGTTAAATAAAGACAGATTTTCTGAGTTAGTGTTGTGAGTGAAAATTCTAATTGTTTGACTGTTTGTGCAGTGTTGTTTGCGTTTGAAACAGAATACTTACGAATTGGAAGAAAACAACTAAAATGGATATACAACGCCAAAAAAAAAGGTGAAATATGGAACTTTTTTTACGGATAGCGATACCGTAAAAAAATTGGTACGTGTAATTTGTCATTAAAAATTATCATTTTTAAATGGAAATAAAAATATATAAAATTTATTAACTATACAAGATATGTTATGTTACTAAGTGATAAGTAGATATAAGAAAAAAAACAACAAAAGATAGAAAAACAAGAAAAAAAAAGATAATTATATAAAGATTACGAATACTAAAGAAGCAGATATGAAAAAAAGAAGTCGTTGTAAATAAATTGATTCTCATTATAAATACGCCAACAGAAAAAGTTGACAGTCCTAAGCCTGTGAAAAGTATGAAGGAAATGAGAATTAATTATACGTTAAAAATCTGTCTGTGACTAAATTTAACAGTTGCTAAAAATAACTGCTAATTTTAACTGTTAATTATTTCTAGCATTAGCATTTAGCAGTGTTATTATTTTTTTAACGTTTAAGCCCATCTCTAGTTCATTTCTCACATCAGTTTAAAAATTATAGCCCATACACCTAAACCCGCTGGACATGGCCTCCTTGCATTACTAAGAGAATTTTTAGGCGGAAGGTATTCCGCTCCATTGTTATTATGCAGTTGGTAAATTTCACATGAATTTTTTATCAAGCTAGTAAAATTTAATCTTGTTTTTATTTTCCTAATGAAGCTACCTGTGTCACTGCGTAGCCGGGCGTGTGGTTGTGGCTGTGATTCTTCTATTCTATATGCCTTATGGTTTAGAATGCGAAACTATTTTATTCTTTTCAGTTGTTTAAAGTTGGCATAATTAGAATTGAAAATTTAAAATTGTCGGACTAATTAGTATTTAAGATTACATCTAACAATTTAATGGTTGCCGGTGGAGATCAACTTAGATTTTCTCATTTACTATTAAGTTTTAAGACAATTCAAGGAGATCCTTCGGACTACCAAGACGCAATAACTATCTCAGGTTATTGTCAAAGGTCGTTGGATTTTCTCTTACGGTGCTTTTACATAAAACTAATGAATTTTGATTAAAATACAATTTTTATGAGTCCATTAACTTTGTAAATCCCTTTTACTACTTTACTGTGACAGCCAGTAGTACACCAACCACTGTGATTCGGTTTGAAAGGTAAAATAATGAGTATATATATATATATATATATATATATATATATATATATATATATATATATATATGTATATATACTAGTGAGTATACGGATTATGCGGCATTTCGTTATAGTCAAAAATAGTCAAAATTCTCAAAAGTCAACGTGTGAGGAGCGGGCATCTTAATCGCTTCCACCTAGCCTAGCCCTTGTAATAAAGATGGTTGCGTTTCAACTAAGAGTAACATCTGTTACCTATCGGCACTGACGGCCAATCACAAGCATTATTTTCGGAATGCTTAAAGGTAGTGTGACTGCAGGAGTGTGGAATACCACAAAAAAAGACGTGTGGCACTCGGGGACTGCCGCGGTAAAGCTATTGCATAGCATTTTTTATCAACTTATGCAATTATAATTAATTATTTATTTTATTTATGCAGTTAAGTCTTTGATATTAAATCAAGTTACACTTTTTGAGCGTGGTGACCGATAAGAAAACAATTTTTTTCTCTTATTGTATAAATGAGAAGTTAATATTGTTTAAAATATTTTTAATATCTTACAATACATGTAGGTTATTCAGGAATTTTTATCATTCAGTTAGCAGCTAGTGTACACGCATACGACTAGTCGCACGCACACAAACACCGTGCCGAAGTCTGCCGAACTGAAACGACGTTAGACGATGCACGGCTTTCAATGCCACACCTCCGTGCCCGTCGCAGTTTACCGATAATCTGACGTCATACGACGTAATTCAAATAACTGCAAAACCAAACATAATATCTTAATTTAACAAAAATAGCCTTTCACAAAAATGAATCTAGTTAGGTATAGAGTAATTTTGTACAGATTAGGTAAATAGTTCGTACTCTTCCTTAAAATAGTGATCATAAAAAGTAAACTCGCAGTGAGAGCACAAAAACTCAACACGATCAAGTAAATAAATTATATTTTCGGAGTTATTCATGTCAGCAACAATACGCCACGGTCTATTGTAGAAATTAACAACCCATTGGCAGTCATTGCAGTAAAACCTTATATTAAAATGAGTTTCTTCCCAAGGTCATATTAGGTTATTAGTCACAATATAAGAAAATGAACTTTTATTAAACCTGTCAATATCTACAATTAGTACTTATTTACAATAGTAAAATAAATGATAATATAGTCGATCTGTAATGTATCACGGCTGGGGAATCCTAGATATTTTTTCGTATTTAGTAAACGAATAACTAGTTGATAAATTAATCATGATATATATCTTTTTTTTTTCGCCGGAGACTAAAATGATATTGCTTTTTTTCGTAACTGCAGATTCTGTGGATTTATTTCATTATTTTGAACAATATACGAAACTTAAGTGACTAAAATTAAATCTAATCTGAACCAGAATCTTAAAAAATGTATTATTTGGGCTAAACGAATCTAATAAAGATCTGTTATTTTTGTCTCCTGCGAAAAAAACAGACTATAGAAATCTATCGAATACCTACATAAACAAAATATCACCTATAAATAAAATATTACGAAGCGGAATAACTAATAAGAGTGGCAACGTCGCACTATACAAAAGAATTGCGTTAAGACGATGTCGTTGAGAGCCGTGGTAGCTCACATGGTTAGCGCTCGTTATAGGTATCACAGTACGGGAGCAACCCGGGTTCGATCCCCACTGGCACCAATGAAATTGTTGCGTGCTGATTTAGCTATCAGTTGGAAAGTCTATTTTTCTGGGCCGTTTTGTTTTGTTACACGGACATCTCGCAAGTCACCTAGGGACCTAGGAGATTGTCGGTTGCTTATTTTTTATTTTTCTTTAAAATTTTCGTCGGTAAAGTAACATATTTATAAAAGTAAAAAAAGTAAAGTTACAGCCTATATACGTCCCACTGCTGGGCACAGGCCTCCTCTAATTTCTGAGAGGGTTTTAAGGCGAGGAAATGTCCGCCACGCTGCCTCAATGCGTGTTGACGAACTTCACATTTCTTCGAAATACATATTTTTTAATTTCTCAGACATGCGCTACCAGCATGCAACGACGCGGCCCGCGCCTTGCCGCCACTTGCGTTTGCCGCGCTTTGTCTCGTCACAGAGTGGCGAAATCACAGTAATATAGGTATTTTATAAACAGCACCGGTCTAATATTATGAAATATGTAGATAAAACTTAAAACTTACCTTGATAAATGTATACCCTTTTGTTTGTAATATTTTTTTAGACCTCTCTTCAATCGTTTCTGCTTATTCTCCATGTTTTACAAACTAAACTTAAACATTAATAAAACTGTACAATTAATAAAACTATAAAACACTACTATTAAACAAGAATCAGAAAAAACCTACTCCACTATTAACAAAATTAAATTTTTGCAGTAATATTTTACGATTTTGTTTCGTAGTGCTGAGCTCTCGCAACGCGGCGTACGTCCACCGAGCAACACGATGCGCCCCGCACTGAATTCGTGGACGAATGCGGGGGTGATATAGACGCAGTATTTAATCGGGACGCATTTTTTATTTATTATCATAAAAATAATACATATTTCGAAAAAGTAACCAAACCAAATTATTTTATTTTGTATTGCAAAGCAGTAGATATTTTTTTTATATTCTTTTGATAAAAAATGAAGGAGTAAAGTGGTTTCATCTCAACGATTTGGAGGTGATTTGGGTATTTTTTTACTTATTATGTGATACCGATAGAAAAATTATGGCTAAACCAAATTACGTATCAGATCATGTAGATTACTAGCAATTTTTTTCATATGTAATTTCTCTGTAAGTGTCGACGAAAAGTTGGTTCATCTGCACGCTTTTTTCAAGCTTTTTGCGAGAGAGCAGCCTTAATAATAAATGCACTTTGTTCATTCATATTCAAAATTTCAAAACTCTTCGACAAAGACAACAAAGACTGAGGAAAAGAAACGACGTTAGACCATCGTTAGACAATGCACGGCCTTCAAGCCACACCTCCGTGCCCGTCGGAGAGCGTGAGGTTTTTTTCGTTACGAAATTTCTGGATTTTCCCGCACTCAAGGCCTGCGATAGAAGCTATGCAATAGCTTAAAAATCTAAGTAGGAATGCCTCATGGCTCCGAAAAATTTCGCGACATATTTGAGATTTTATACTAAATCTCTCATTGAGAAAAAGCATCAAAATTTTTAGAGCAAAGCATCTGAGACAATATTTATATCGACTAACTTAAGAGGCGACGCTCGAAGCGTTGAGGTGAAAGTAATCGCTGTATCAAAGCGAAATTTGTCCAAAACACAGCTCCGCGTGTTTCCGTCAATTTGCTCCAATTAATAACTTGATACTTTCCTCTTTTGACAACATACTGATGTCTCTTTCGTCTCCCGTTGTTTGAGGAGCCCCGTCGAATTAGAATATCGCCACTTTGTCGTGCCGCCGCCCGCGGGCTAGTTATATACAGAAAGAAATTGCAGTTTTTCTAGCGTCGGAAATACCTATTGGAATTTTTCGAAAGTTTGACAAAGCAAAGAAGAAAGCTTTCTAGCTTAGCGAATTGCCGCGGGTTAACGAACTTCGTTTGTTCAAGCTTTATTGAAAAATTTTCATAGCGACCATAATTAGAAACTCGTCGGTATCGAATTTTTATGATGAAAAAATAAGCCATTTCGGTAAATTTCAAAGAATTTCTTAATTTATTTCTATTTTTTAAATCATTCGTTTTTGAAATATTTTTTTTTTGTAAAACCATATCAGATAAATGTAGCTTATTATTAAAATCTCCTTAATTTTATAAAATAATTAGTACAGAAACGGTTATCAGTTGAAGCTGCCTTTTTCAGATAATGAACAAAATAGAGGACTAAAATATCATCAAATTAAATAAAATATATAATATTTTATAGACTGTAGGCTTCTGTTGGTAATTTAGATTTTTTTGATCGATTTAACTTAAATTGTGGGGAGTGAATTGAATCAAAGAGAATAGGTATGTAATATTATATACCGTCAAATAGGAAGTATTTATATTATGTATAAAAAATTCCAAATAAAATTATTCACAGCTGAAAACATTATGAAAAGGAAAATGTTTATTTTGCATATTCTTCTATTAAATATAATGAATAAACATTCGAGCGCAATGTTATGTTGACTAAAATTAGTGATCAGAGTGCTTGACTACTGAATATTATATTTTGCGTTTAAATTTCGTTATAATAATAACAATATTAAAAATTCTATTCTGGGGAAAAATTATACCGCACAACATAAATAATACACTTAATAAAGTTTTATTTAATTCCATACAAAGTATAACAACAACATAAAAGTTAATTAAAAAATAACAACAATAACAATCTATAAAACAATTATAATTAGCTACAAACTATAATATAATTATAATTAATAATATGAAAAATAATATAAAATTGATTGAATTATTTGTATGAACCGTCTTCGGGTAAAGACTCTTCCAAAGCGTTCTACTTTTCTCTACATGTAGCTGTGGCTAGCCGTCTTCGACCCGCCGTGTCGTCGCAATTATTTCATCTGCCAATCTGAGCGCTCTTGTCTTGCAAAAATTAGTGTCGTTCCTACACACGAACTATGTACAATGCTACATTCCCCGACGGCCCCGCTATTCCTGGCTAAGGTGGCAACCATGGTAACTGCGGGGCAAGGGGTGCTAAGAATCTCCGGTGTAGGTTTGGTTGCCACCTGCGAAGACTCGACCTGGCAACATATAATGCACGCGCCCTGAGGACTGACAAGAAGATACTGTAGCTGGAAGAAGAGGTAGACAAGTTGCGCTGGCATATTATTGGATTATCTAAGGTCCGAAGAGAAGGGGAGGACATTGTCAAACAAATGAGTAAATTAATCTTTTTTGGAATACCCCTTGTATGTAATGTTGCTGAGGGACTAGAGCAGCGATAGGCTTAAGTGAGCTAGAGCGTCGAATTTGCGTCTGATAAGAATTTACCCATAAGTAGAACAATAAGTCCTACAGCCAGTGTCTTTGGTGGGAAAAATTATTTGTTAGTAAAGCTTCTCGTGGTAAAGCCACGCTGCAACTATATAAAGCTGTAGCAAGAATGGATGGGCTCGAGTGGGGAATGACCATGCTCTTATAAAATACTAGCTATTAATAGCAGAATAGTTTTGCTGTGTTTCGTAGGGTGAATGTAGAAAACCGGAGACCCAATTAACTGGTAACGAGGCACGCCATCTTATTCCTCAAGGGTGGCAACACATCAGCATTTCTTAATGGATGATTAATGTAGATATCTATGGGTCATAACAACCACTTCTCGGCAGGTGGGCTATGTGCTTGCTTGTCACCCTTATTCTATAAGAAATGGGTAAACCAAAATGTTACATACAAAACACAAAATAACGTGTGACCTATATATATATATATATATATATATATATATATATATATATATATATATATATATATAATTAGTACGCATAATATAAAGTTAGTGTTCTGAAGTACGGTTCGTAAATAATATTTGTTAGTAAGGTTATGTAATATATTATACTAAAAATATATATTCTATAATCTTACCTCTTTAGATTACAGGAATGTGAAACGCAACAGTAAACTAAAAGTGGTTTCCGTGCTTCTTCTGCACAAGTAGCCATAGGGGCAAGGACATTAGTGTGGACGAGGCCGTAAAGTCTTAAGTCTTCCGCAACTAGTAATGCCGCTTGCAAAGATGTTTTATAGGTACAGATACCGTGTTGCTAACAATTCGCACCGTTCACAGTGACGCCAGTCTTTGATTCATGTGTGCGTGAGTACCACGTGACACGCATATCTTACGTATCATGCCTGCATTAGTGTGCGTGACTTCGGTAATAATAGTGCGAATGGATTGCCCAAAAATTTGGGAGATTTTATATTTCATTCATATTGACATACCTGAGTGTAAAATGTGTGTGCGAGGCGTGTGCATTTGTGTCCGTATGTGAATGGGGATATACAGACACAAGGGATATGGGTGGTTATATGTGTTTTATGTAGGTACGAAAATCGCACTAAAATAGTGAAATAAGTAGTAATTTTTTTATATTAATTTATTTTATTTTGATAAAATGTACAAATTATTCCAATAAGTCTTAACTTAAAAATAGTCTACAATAACAGGCACCTGAACTAGGATAAACCTGTTTCTCAGGTGTATGTGCTAAAAGATACATTAACAAATATTTTCTATTTCTTATATAAAATGAATAACGTACTAACTAATAAGGGTTATTTGGGTAAAATACATTATCATTAATTTACTTACGATATTAATTAACTTAAAACAATCAGCAACTTCTCTGTATCATCGTATGACAAATTTTGTAACCATGTTCGAATTACCTTCTTACAGTCAGCCATTTTTAATGGTAAAGTAATAAAACCTAGATATAATTAATGTAACAGTTAAAAATAAATAAAAAATCACAGTAGATATTTATGTATCTAACATATATTGAACTATTCTATTATTATTGAATATATATAGAGTACTACAATTTCGTACCTTAGAACCCAAAATATTGTCGCTTTTTACGAAGGCATTAATTATTTTTTAATTTTAAGTAAAATGACGTACAAAAGTAAGTTTGGTTAAGTGTAACCGTAAAAGTTAACTTCGGCCAAGAGATAGCAAATGTTTTTTTTAAATTCATATATCGATCCAGTTTCATGACTAAATCAAATAACCGGTTAAACAACCGGTTCACAACGGTTGCGTATCGGCTGCTTTGGATAAATATCCGTTGTCAACAGTTGCTTTACATCTATTAATGACATTAAAATAGGGAAAAACATTTCATACGGTAGGCAACACTCGAATATTATTGCGCAGTATTATTAATTGCATTGACATTCAGCTTTCGTATTATTTTATCAAGAAATACACCAGAAAATTGTATATTTACTTATTAAAAGTGATGTTCTTATCCTTATCTTTTTTCCAAGAGTAATTTTTACATGATTTTACAGCACAAACAGTCATTTCGTGAAATTAAAAACACTGGTGCGTGATGTACGTTCGCAGTGAACGTCGCTGGCGTAATGGCGGAACGATCGAACGAATACGCCAATATTGGCGCCTTTTAAATGGAAGCGTTTTAGGCGCGCGTACACGGTATCTGTACCTATAAAACATCTTTGGCCGCTTGCATCGCTGATGCGGCTTCTAAAATATAAAGAAATGAAAAATAAATAAAAAAATGGGATGTATTTATATTTTATTATTACATAATATTTATATTTTTCGATCAATTTCAAACACTCCTATTATCAGAATCAAAAACTGGCTCGGATACCACTCTTCATTCGATTTTACGTTAGAACGAGTGCCTTAGTCTGTGTTGATTATTATAATTCCCCTTAGATTGATGATCACTATCATTTGCATTGAATAAATTAATTGCATAGTACTATATTTATTTATTTAGGTACTTTGACTTAAATAAATAAATAATACTGAGAAATGTATGTGGGTTATCCTATAAAAGATTATAGAATTACGGTTTAATATCTTCAAACCCCTAGTAGTTGCACCTACCGGTGGGAGTAAATAAGTTTTTATTATTACATCACAATATTATATATTCATAAATATTATTAAATTGTTATTATATCAAAATAGAATCACAACTGCAGTTCACAGCAGCATATTACATAATCAACTGCTTAAATATATATGGTAAATAATCGCGACGCAATCTGACAATAGCAATGTTGCATATCTACTGTTAATACTATCTAAGGCTGAAAACATCTTCCACTGTGGAATTTAATACACTGACCAATAAATATGCATTTCGGTGCCAGTAATTTCACCAATTCAATTTAATTTCGATAAGAAGATATTGTGAATACAAAATATCGATACGTTTGTGCGTATTCAGTTATAAAAATTATTTGTAACTATTAATTACGTGTATATTAATTACGTTACACAAATACATATAATTGTATGAACGTTTATTTGTTTAGATCACAGCAAACTTCAACTGTCAAGGGTTAAATAAAATGTCAAAGAAAGAGAATATATTAGAACGCAGTGCAGTGAGGTAACGGAGTTGTTCTGCTGGATCAGTTATACGATCTTTTGCTATCATAAGAAAGTAATTAGTTAGTGTACGAATTTTTTTTTAATGGATTCTTAATCAAAGAACTATGTTATATAATTAGAGATCGGAAATTCGAGTGCAAATAAATATATCTTATTTCTTAATAAATTACAGATTTTTTTCCAAATAACCGGTACTTAATTTTTTTCCTTTGGGAAATTAATTCAAGTGGTTATATTAAAGTGACACGTATGTTTGTATTTTATAATAACTCTGTAATTATCATTCCCGATCACTAATTATTACCTAAATGTTTTATTCTTATTGCTTGAAAGTTGTGCGACAAATTTCGATCAAAATCAGTTATTAAAATGGACTAAGTTTCTTGAGCGAATATACACTCATTCTCTCCATACAATCCTATCTCGCGCAGATGGATTATTTTCTTTGAGACTAGCCGCCGCAACCGAGATTCGGTCAAGAGTAAATTATTATTTTTATAAATATGAAAATAACAAATTCACGAGGCTGTACGGGGTAACCTTCTACTGTAACCAACTTCTACTCCAAATAACAACTTTGCTGTTTGACAAACGATGTTCTGGAAAATGGCTAACAAAATTAATCAAGTAACTTAGATCATTTCGGCACTGTGCTCACCAGCCCTCCTGCTCATCTTGGTGGCTATAGGAAACTAAAAGAATACCTGCCTGATGGCGAACTCTTAGAAAAATCAGTCCCGCTGTGGCCTCCAATCAAAATAAAAGTACTTTAAAATATTTTTCAAATATGAAAATTGAAGCGACCTGTGTATATTAAACATAATTAAAATAGAATATATAATTCGCATTTGCATAAGAAAAAAGTACGACATAATCCGCCTCTAATTTTATTTTCGGCTAGCAGCGAATCTCTCGCGTTCATTTTGCTTTTGTATAACAGTCCGGTGTGCAAGCACCAAGCACCTAATTCAATTCGCCTGTTCTAGAGATGCAGAACGATATCTTTAATCGAGTTCTGAAGCTAAATTTTGTTTTAAACTTGTATTGGATGTTGAGTAAGTAATACAAACTTTGCTTACGGTATAACCAGTAAAGTTATCAAAGCTTGTGCTACAGAAGAGGAGACATTAAAGGCACAATTTTGTGTAATAACTTATCTTGAAAAGTTTTTGAAAAGTGGTTGTTGAAAGGAATACTCCACTTGAAATTTGCTGATGATGGTGGTGATTGCTTTCTTAAGGCTCCTACAATGATCAGTAACATTGACGATTTAGACTTTGATTTAGATTTAGACGTACTGCAATGGCACTACGTAAATAGTAGACAAAGATTAACGATGTATAGATAATATGACAACTTATTTGCATAATTTTTTTCGATCTCTGAGAGACCTAGTGGTGAATTGACGTATTATTCACTTTAAACCTTGTAACTGTATTCACTCCCATGTTCAGCACGGACGTTCCTACGTGACAATTTGTGAAGGTATGTAGATGACCAGGTAAGAACCTAGTGGTTCTCAGCAATGTAAATAGTTAGGAAGATTTAGTTTTCAGAAACTCTCATAATCGGCACGGACGCTGCTATGTGACACTTTGTGAAGGTATGTAGATGGCCAGGTAAGTATCAAGTGGTTCTCCGCAATGGAAATAGTTAAGATTTACTTTTTAGAAACTCTCATATTCAACACAGACCCTGCTGCGTGACACTTTGTAAAGATATGTGGATGACCAGGTAAGTACCAAGTGGTTCTTAGCAATGGAAATGGTTAGGAAGATTTAGTTTTCAGAAACTCTCATATTCAGCACGGACGTTGCTACGTGATACTTTGTGAAGGTATGTGGATGACCAGGTAAGAACCTAGTCGTTCTCAGCAGTGGAAATGGCTAAGAAGATTTAATTTTCAGAAACTCTCATATTCAGCACGGACGCTGCTACGTGACACTTTGTGAAGGTATGTGGATGACCAGGTAAGTACTAAGTGGTTCTCAGCAATGGAAATGGTTAGGAAGATTTAGTTTTCAGAAACTTTCATATTCAGCCAAGACGCTGATACATGATACTTTGTGAAGGTTTATGGATGACCAGGTAAGTAGCAAGTGGTTCTCAGCTATGGAAATTGTTAGGAATATTTAGTTTTCGGAAACTCTCATATTCAACACGAACGCTGCTACGTGACACTTTGTGAAGGTATGTGGATGAACAGGTAAGTTTTAAGGAGTTCTTAGCCATGGAAATAGTGATAAAGATTTTGTTTTCAGTTACTGTCATATTTATCACGGATGTTGCTACGATAAATACTCTGAAGGTCTAGTGATGATCTGGCTCATATATGTAAGTGCTAAGTTAAGTAAAAGAGGAAACAAACTTTGCGTGCTTTTTTAAATTATTTTATGTTAAAAATACTTTAAAAAAAGCACGCAACGGTTGATTTAATCTTGACAGATTTAAGTCAAGATTAAATCAACCGTTGAATATTTTGGGCAAGTTAAAATTCATCATAATCTAAGTATCGTGAACAGGTTGGTTGCTCCGCTTCTGGAATTACTGGTGTTGACGAACGTGTCGATTCTTGATATAACGAAATCGTTGTATTTTCTTCCTGCTCAGCAATTGGAATCATGCTTTGGATTTTCTTCTTGAGTTTTTTTCTCTTCTTTTTTTTTATAGATTCTATTATATAAATTGGATTACGAATTTCCATATTTCTAGTATGTCTTGGGTCTAAAATTTCAGGCAATATACAATTTAAATAAAAATTGCGTAATTTTGACTTCATTTTGTTTTCAAAAAAATCATCATCCCTGTTTACAGGGATGATGATTTTTATTATGGTTCAGTGAGTCGCAACCACTGATAACGGATGTTATTTATAACATCCGTTATCAGTGGTTGCGACTCACTGAACCATACAGCAAATACACATTTTGCTTTGCGAGTCACGTGCAACTGCCCTTGTACCTGGTAGAACCGGTTGTGATTTTTATTTATCACTAAATTACCTGATTTGTCTTTAATCCAAAAATTTACTTTTTTTTGTAATAGCTTCCTCTAGTCCTGTCTTAAATGCCATTATTGGACACTTAACCTCCACTATTGTTTCTTCGTCTATAATACCATCTGGTGTAGCCCCCAAACACGGAATTTCGTTATCTATATAAAGCCCACAAGGTCTTATATCCACTGCTTCTTGCATAGATAATTGTTGTAGCACTTTTTTTTCATATTCTCTTCCGTGCTGCAAAGGAACAGCATCTATGTTAATTTTGTATAGCAATTGCTTTACTATATTGGCACAACTAGTATTTGGCCTCATTTTGATCACTTTGCCAAAGTTCGAAGCTGTCAACAAAGAACGTCTAAGTTCAAGCCATTCGCTAGACTCGCTTTGCAAAATGGTCTGCCGCTCAATCCATGTTCTTTCTTCTTTACTTTTTTTTAAATTAGATAGAAACGTTTCCTTCATTAAATTAAGAACATCTTTACCCACATCCGGTTCAGAGCTTTGTTCACTATAATCTTTATTTTGAGTTATAGCGTCACACGTCTTCTGCGGCTTTTTATAATTGGCGCGTTTCTTCAAGCCTCTGAGTTTCCGATACTTATTATCGAAAGTGCTCATTCGGCCTTTAAGACTTTTGCCAACAATCGTTTTGTACAATATTGTAGTAGGTTTTCTTTTAGTATTGAACGTAACCACAGAAGCTGAACATCTAGTTTGATAGCCGCTTCGCAGAGAGAGTAATTTACTCTTTTACCCCCAACTAACTTGGCCACAATGCTGTGAAAACATTCTACGATGTTACTTTCAACATCATGAACAAGACTTCTTGAATGGCCAGCAATACTATTTATAATAAAACATATTCTCTGCCATAAAGAACTTGTGAAAAAATCCGCTGGTACAGATTCAGTTTCAATTTGACGACGATTACAGAAATGGATTTTACAGTTGGTGTGGTTTCCGAAGGCATGTAAATGTACAGTTTGAATGTCCTCAAAAATTTTGTGAGTGCAAAAATCTAAAGTATCTGTAGAATCATGGTATTTTTTGATGCATTTGCTAATTGTGGACCTAATGGTCATTATGCGTTTTTTTGTAATTCATTTTCTAAGATGTATGGGATATTTTGTATCTGTGATCAAGTTTTCCAGTTTGTTGCACAAGTTTCTTAAAAGGTGATTTCTGCACTCTACTTTTTCAACTGTAAATTGAGGGTACGGTCTTGCTTCTAATATTTTAGAGTACGTGCTGGAATCTTCGTCAGATATTAGACGTCCATAAATCAGACCGTACATTTCAACAGATGATTTAAAACCTTCTACTATCAGGGTAGATTTCATGGCAGTAGATGCACCCGTGAAATTTTTGTAACATTGATGAGCTCTCGGAGTTTGATTTTTGTTACAATCTTGCGCACATATGCTGCAGTACTTATTTTTAACACCGAGGAACAAAATTTTTTTCGTTCCTCTTCCGATTGTGGCAGCAGCTCCTGAAAGTGCTGAGTAATTCTTTTTATATGATCTCTTACTCCAGCATCCATCAGCAATAACATCTATAATAGGAATGCCACCAGTGGTTACACGACCTTTTTCTAAAGCAATCCTTTTTTCTTCTTTTGCGACTTCTTGCATGGATTGACCAAGTGCTTTTTCCCAGGAGTTAGAAACAAACTCATGCTGTTTTTGGTACAGAGGCTCAGTCATCATAGGCAAATCGATTGCTGATAGTAATTCATCTAATTGTGAGTAGCCAATACCAACAGAAACTGCACCGGCAACCACAGCTGTATTTATGTCCAGATCACCGGAGACAATATACTTTTCTTTACACGTCGATGCACCAGCGACTGATTCTGCATTTTTTTTCAGATCACCTGGGATATTATTTAATAAAAACTTTCCTTTACACATTAAATATTCTAGAGTAAACTTGGATGACAGTCCAACTCGTTTCTCTCCAACAATTTTTAAACTTTGTACTCCACAGTTATATGGGCTATGATTGCTGATTTCTTGTAATTTTGAAAAAAAGTATTTTATATCAACAATTCGTCTGCCAGATATATTTCTTTTTCCTGTTTCTGGGTGATCCTTTTCAATAGTTAATTCCGGTAAAATGTTATCTTGTTGATGCTGAGAACAAAATAATTATCATGTAATACATTGCTAAATTCATATACAAAAAACTTCCGTCTCATATATTATCTTGTTAAATATTATCTTGCTTATTTTTACTGACCATATAGGATAGTATTTCTCGAATTTTATGGGTTCTCAGACTTGTCGGTTTCCTCAGTACGTTTTTATTTACCAAAAACGAATGGTTATTAGTGCGCAATGGGGACCCGGAGTCGAAGTTCAATTTAACAACATTAAAAATAGACTAGCACTCTTAATTGTAAAAAATAGCTACCGTAATATCTGGCAACGGAATCTCCTCATCAACTGCAATACCGAACGGAACGTGAGTTTTTGCAATAGTCGTAGATGAATGTAATGAATTAGATTCAGTTGACGGATCTTTGACCAGATTTTCTGAATGGAATTTCCGCTGATTTTTCAATTGCCTAAAACATAAAGTTACATTAGAAATATTATCGCAACAGTCACTCTCAACAAAATAGTACAATAAAAGCATTTTCACAAAAGGTAAGTAAAATTATCACAGACAGCTAAGTGTGAGCTCTTTCAAATGCGTACAAACACGATGGTTTTACGTGGTTCCATCACTGAGATCCTGTACCCACCTTCGGACAACTTCGGAGTGCAGCATCCGGTAAGTGAAATGATCACAGACAGCTAGGTAGCTGCGAGCCCTTTTAAATGAGTACAAAAACAATGGTACTACGTGGTTCCGTCACTGAGATCCTGTACCAACATTCGAACTACTTCGGAGTGCAGCATCGGGTAAGTGAAATCATCACGGCCAGCTAGTTAGCTGCGAGCCCTTTAAAATGAGTAAAAAACGATGGTACTACGTGGTTCCGTCACTGAGATCCTGTACCCACCTTCGGAGTACTTCGGAGTGCAGCATCAGGTAAATGAAATTATCACAGACAGCTAGTTAACTGCGAGCCCTTTAAAATGAGTACAAACACGATGGTACTACGTGGTTCCGTCACTAAAATCCCGTACCCACCTTCGGACTACTTCGGATTGCAGCATAAAGTAAATGAAATTATCACAGACAGCTAGTTAACTGCGAGCCTTTTAAAATGAGTACAAACACGATGGTTCTACGCGGTTCCGTCACTGAGATCCCGTACCCATCTTCGAACAACTTCGGAGTGCAGCATCAGGTAAATGAAATCATCAGAGCCAGCTAGTTAGCTGCGAGCCCTTTAAAATGAGTACAAAAAGGATGGTACTACGTGGTTCCGTCACTGAGATCCTGTACCCGCCTTTGGACTAATTTGGAGTGCAGCTCAGGTAAATGAAATCATCACGGCCAGCTAGTTAGCTGCGAGCCCTTTAAAATGAGCACAAAAACGATGGTACTACGTGGTTCCGTTACTAAAATCCTGTACCCACCTTCGGACTACTTCGGAGTGCAGCATCAGGTAAATGAAATTATCACAGACAGCTAGTTAACTGCGAGCCCTTTAAAATGAGTACAAACACGATGGTTCTACGCGGTTCCGTCACTGAGATCCCGTACCCACCTTCGGACTACTTCGGAGTGCAGCATCATGTAAATGAAATCATCACAGCCAGCTAGGTAGCTGCGAGCCCTTTAAAATGAGCACAAAAACGATGGTACTACGTGGTTCCGTCACTGAAATCCTGTACCCACCTTCGGACTACTTCGGAGTGCAGCATCAGGTAAATGAAATTATCACAGACAGCTAGTTAACTGCGAGCCCTTTAAAATGAGTACAAACACGATGGTTCTACGCGGTTCCGTCACTGAGATCCCGTACCCACCTTCGGACTACTTCGGAGTGCAGCATCAGGTAAATGAAATCATCACGGCAAGCTAGTTAGTTGCGAGCCCTTTAAAATGAGCACAAAAACGATGGTACTACGTGGTTCCGTCACTGAGATCCTGTACCCACCTTCGGACTACTTCGGAGTGCAGCATCAGGTAAATGAAATTATCACAGACAGCTAGTTAACTGCGAGCCCTTTAAAATGAGTACAAACACGATGGTTCTACGCGGTTCCGTCACTGAGATCCCGTACCCACCTTCGGACTACTTCGGAGTGCAGCATCAGGTAAATGAAATCATCACGGCAAGCTAGTTAGTTGCGAGCCCTTTAAAATGAGCACAAAAACGATGGTACTACGTGGTTCCGTCACTGAGATCCTGTACCCACCTTCGGACTACTTCGGAGTGCAGCATCAGGTAAATGAAATTATCACAGACAGCTAGTTAACTGCGAGCCCTTTAAAATGAGTACAAACACGATGGTTCTACGCGGTTCCGTCACTGAGATCCCGTAACCACCTTCGTACTACTTCGGAGTGCAGCATCAGGTAAATGAAATCATCACGGCGAGCTAGTTAGCTGCGAGCTCTTTAAAATGAGTACAAACACGATGGTTCTACGCGGTTCCGTCACTGAGATCCCGTACCCAACTTTGGACTACTTCGGAGTGCAGCATCAGGTAAATGAAATCATCACAGCCAGCTAGGTAGCTGCGAGCCCTTTAAAATGAGTACAAAAACGATGGTACTACGTGGTTCCGTCACTGAGATCCTGTACCCACCTTTGGACTACTTTGGAGAGCTGCATCAGGTAAATGAAATCATCACGGCCAGCTAGTTAGCTGCGAGCTCTTTAAAATGAGCACAAAAACGATGGTACTACGTGGTTCCGTCACTGAGATCCTGTACCCACCTTCGGACTACTTCGGAGTGCAGCATCAGGTAAATGAAATTATCACAGACAGCTAGTTAACTGCGAGCCCTTTAAAATGAGTACAAACACGATGGTACTACGTGGTTCCGTCACTAAAATCCTGTACCCACCCTTGGACTACTTCGGAATGCAGCATAAGGTAAATGAAATTATCACAGACAGCTAGTTAACTGCGAGCCTTTTAAAATGAGTACAAACACGATGGTTCTACGCGGTTCCGTCACTGAGATCCCGTACCCATCTTCGAACAACTTCGGAGTGCAGCATCAGGTAAATGAAATCATCAGAGCCAGCTAGTTAGCTGCGAGCCCTTTAAAATGAGTACAAAAACGATGGTACTACGTGGTTCCGTCACTGAGATCCTGTACCCGCCTTTGGACTAATTTGGAGTGCAGCTCAGGTAAATGAAATCATCACGGCCAGCTAGTTAGCTGCGAGCCCTTTAAAATGAGCACAAAAACGATGGTACTACGTGGTTCCGTTACTAAAATCCTGTACCCACCTTCGGACTACTTCGGAGTGCAGCATCAGGTAAATGAAATTATCACAGACAGCTAGTTAACTGCGAGCCCTTTAAAATGAGTACAAACACGATGGTTCTACGCGGTTCCGTCACTGAGATCCCGTACCCACCTTCGGACTACTTCGGAGTGCAGCATCATGTAAATGAAATCATCACAGCCAGCTAGGTAGCTGCGAGCCCTTTAAAATGAGCACAAAAACGATGGTACTACGTGGTTCCGTCACTGAAATCCTGTACCCACCTTCGGACTACTTCGAAGTGCAGCATCAGGTAAATGAAATTATCACAGACAGCTAGTTAACTGCGAGCCCTTTAAAATGAGTACAAACACGATGGTTCTACGCGGTTCCGTCACTGAGATCCCGTACCCACCTTCGGACTACTTCGGAGTGCAGCATCAGGTAAATGAAATCATCACGGCAAGCTAGTTAGTTGCGAGCCCTTTAAAATGAGCACAAAAACGATGGTACTACGTGGTTCCGTCACTGAGATCCTGCACCCACCTTCGGACTACTTCGGAGTGCAGCATCAGGTAAATGAAATTATCACAGACAGCTAGTTAACTGCGAGCCCTTTAAAATGAGTACAAACACGATGGTTCTACGCGGTTCCGTCACTGAGATCCCGTAACCACCTTCGTACTACTTCGGAGTGCAGCATCAGGTAAATGAAATTATCACGGCGAGCTAGTTAGCTGCGAGCTCTTTAAAATGAGCACAAAAACGATGGTGCTACGTGGTTCCGTCACTGAGATCCTTTACACACCTTCGGACTACTTCGGAGTGCAGCATCAGGTAAATGAAATTATCACAGACAGCTAGTTAACTGCGAGCCCTTTAAAATGAGTACAAACACGATGGTTCTACGCGGTTCCGTCACTGAGATCCCGTACCCAACTTTGGACTACTTCGGAGTGCAGCATCAGGTAAATGAAATCATCACAGCCAGCTAGGTAGCTGCGAGCCCTTTAAAATGAATACAAAAACGATGGTACTACGTGGTTCCGTCACTGAGATCCTGTACCCACCTTTGGACTACTTTGGAGAGCTGCATCAGGTAAATGAAATCATCACGGCCAGCTAGTTAGCTGCGAGCTCTTTAAAATGAGCACAAAAACGATGGTTCTACGCGGTTCCGTCACTGAGATCCCGTACCCACCTTCGGACTACTTCGGAGTGCAGCATCAGGTAAATGAAATCATCACGGCAAGCTAGTTAGTTGCGAGCCCTTTAAAATGAGCACAAAAACGATGGTACTACGTGGTTCCGTCACTGAGATCCTGTACCCACCTTCGGACTACTTCGGAGTGCAGCATCAGGTAAATGAAATTATCACAGACAGCTAGTTAACTGCGAGCCCTTTAAAATGAGTACAAACACGATGGTTCTACGCGGTTCCGTCACTGAGATCCCGTACCCACCTTCGGACTACTTTGGAGAGCAGCATCAGGTAAATAAAATCATCACGGCCAGCTAGTTAGCTGCGAGCTCTTTAAAATGAGCACAAAAACGATGGTACTACGTGGTTCCGTCACTGAGATCCTGTACCCACCTTCGGACTACTTCGGAGTGCAGCATCAGGTAAATGAAATTATCACAGACAGCTAGTTAACAGCGAGCCCTTTAAAATGAGTACAAACACGATGGTTCTACGCGGTTCCGTCACTGAGATCCCGTGCCCACCTTCGGACTACTTCGGAGTGCAGTATCGGGTAAATGGAATCATCACGGCCAGCTAGTTAGTTGCGAGCCCTTTAAAATGAGCACAAAAACGATGGTACTACGTTGTTCCGTCACTGAGATCCTGTACCCACCTTCGGACTACTTCGGAGTGCAGCATCAGGTAACTGAAATTATCACAGACAGCTAGTTAACTGCGAGCCCTTTAAAATGAGTACAAACACGATGGTTCTACGCGGTTTCGTCACTGAGATCCCGTACCCACCTTCGGACTACTTCGGAGTGCAGCATCAGGTAAATGAAATCATCACGGCCAACTAGTTAGCTGCGAGCCCTTTAAAATGAGCACAAAAACGATGGTACTACGTGGTTCCGTCACTGAAATCCTGTACCCACCTTCGGACTACTTCGGAGTGCAGCATCAGGTAAATGAAATTATCACAGACAGCTAGTTAACTGCGAGCCCTTTAAAATGAGTACAAACACGATGGTTCTACGCGGTTCCGTCACTGAGATCCCGTACCCACCTTCGGACTACTTCAGAGTGCAGCATCAGGTAAATGAAATCATCACAGCCAGCTAGGTAGCTGCGAGGCCTTTAAAGTGAGCACAAAAACGATGGTACTTCGTGGTTCCGTCACTGAGATCCTGTACCCACCTTCGGACTACTTCGGAGTGCAGCATCAGGTAAATGAAATTATCACAGACAGCTAGTTAACAGCGAGCCCTTTAAAATGAGTACAAACACGATGGTTCTACGCGGTTCCGTCACTGAGATCCCGTGCCCACCTTCGGACTACTTCGGAGTGCAGCATCGGGTAAATGGAATCATCACGGCTAGCTAGTTAGTTGCGAGCCCTTTAAAATGAGCACAAAAACGATGGTACTACGTGGTTCCGTCACTGAGATCCTGTACCCACCTTCGGACTACTTCGGAGTGCAGCATCAGGTAACTGAAATTATCACAGACAGCTAGTTAACTGCGAGCCCTTTAAAATGAGTACAAACACGATGGTTCTACGCGGTTTCGTCACTGAGATCCCGTACCCACCTTCGGACTACTTCGGAGTGCAGCATCAGGTAAATGAAATCATCACGGCCAGCTAGTTAGCTGCGAGCCCTTTAAAATGAGCACAAAAACGATGGTACTACGTGGTTCCGTCACTGAGATCCTGTACCCACCTTCGGACTACTTCGGAGTGCAGCATCAGGTAAATGAAATTATCACAGACAGCTAGTTAACTGCGAGCCCTTTAAAATGAGTACAAACACGATGGTTCTACGCGGTTCCGTCACTGAGATCCCGTACCCACCTTCGGACTACTTCAGAGTGCAGCATCAGGTAAATGAAATCATCACAGCCAGCTAGGTAGCTGCGAGGCCTTTAAAGTGAGCACAAAAACGATGGTACTACGTGGTTCCGTCACTGAGATCCTGTACCCACCTTCGGACTACTTCGGAGTGCAGCATCAGGTAAATGAAATTATCACAGACAGCTAGTTAACTGCGAGCCCTTTAAAATGAGTACAAACACGATGGTTCTACGCGGTTCCGTCACTGAGATCCCGTACCCACTTTCGGACTACTTCGGAGTGCAGCATCAGGTAAATGAAATCATCACAGCCAGCTAGGTAGCCGCGAGCCCTTTAAAATGAGTACGAAAACAATGGTACTACGTGGTTCCGTCACTGAGATCCTGTACCCACCTTCGGACTACTTCGGAGTGCAGCACCAGGTAAGTGAAATCATCACGGCCAGCTAGTTAGCTGCGAGCCCTTTTAAATAAGTACAAACACGATGGTTCTACGTGGTTCCGTCACTGAGATCCTTAACCCACCTTGAGACTGAGTTCAGGACTGTCGCATCAGACCACTAAAAAATGGTCACGTTCATATTTTTTTACACTTTTTCACTGGGCGTTTTTGTAGTACCAAGCTTATTTATGGCTAAAGAAATTCCGCACCTATACAATAGAAGGGAACACGACCGTTTTCGGAACGCTGCCGTACCCTGTATTTACGCAAAAGAAAATATATCAAGGATAATTTACTTACCGATAGTTTTGAAGAGCTTGGCCACGCTTCACTTTTGACTTGCTTTTGTATTTCGGCATTGTCAAGCTTAGTTTATTTTATGATACTATTATATACAAAACTAAAACTAAAAACAATTTTACTAACATAAATCAACTGAATTCCTAATTTTTTATCATATATTACTTATGTACGTTTTATTTACAATAAATCTGTTTTTATAAATTTGAAATATTGCGAACTTTTTAATATTTTTTTTTAGAAAATAACGCGCGCACAGTCCACCCGTCGCATTAGTCAAACTGACACTGGTGAATAACCATAACGGGCCAGGGGAGCTTCGGGTGGCGAAAAGGGTCCAAATTATGTTTTACTATATTTTAAGAAATATATTGAACAAAAATACAATAAAACAATACATTTTTTTTATTATGATTTAACAAATATTTTAATATAAATTTAATCTTAAAATGTTGAGCCGTTCTTGAGAAAAAATACAAAATAGGTTTAAAACAGCCTTTGTATTTGATTTTTTATTGTAATAATGGTCAAATATTCTTAAATTTTAAACAATACAAATGAACTGTGACGATCCAAACTACAAAACATAATTTTTTTGTAGCAAATAAACAAAAGGATTCGGCTATAACTTTTTGTAAACCTGGGCGTTTTTCACGATTTGAGCAGTGGAAAAGCCTTAAACGTTCTATTTGCATTTTTTGAAACCATATATACGGATTAAAATATCTTTCTTCTCAATGACCATGCAAATAGCAATGGGTTTTGCACTTTAGGTATTTTGATGCAGGTGGCTCAGGGCTTCAGGTGCTTTGTGGCATTCTTTGGGGGTGGCCTATGTTCAGCAGTAGACTAATGATGAGCTGTCATGTTGATGGTGGTGATTGCTTTTTTAACATTCGCATTTTTTGAAATAATATAAATAGATCTCTCAGAAAAATCGGACGTCATGCAGCGATGGAGTGAATTTTATAGAGAATTGTATGCGTGTCATGATCTTAGTGAAGGATCCGGGGGTGACGCCGTGACTGGCACGCCAGACACGGACCTCGATGACACTGAGGTCATCAGCATGAAAGAGATTGAACGTGCGATTCGAAGTTTGAAATGTGGTAAGGCTGCGGGACTAGACAGAGTTACTGCTGAAATGGTCAAGTACGGTGGGCCTCGCGTCTGGGACAGCTTTCATCTGCTGTGCAATTTGTGCTGGCGGACGGGAGATGTCCCGGATGATTGGCGATCCGCGGTCATTGTGCCTTTATATAAAGGTAAAGGTTCACATTTTGACTGCGGGAGCTATCGGGCGATCAGCTTGACCAGTTTAGCAAGTAAAGTTTATTCGAAGGTTTTGACACGCAGGATGCAAGAGAAATCGGAAAGATTCTTATGGGAGGCACAATGCGGATTTAGACCTGGAAGAGGATGCACGGATCAAATGTTTTCTCTCCGCATGATCACGGAGAAGCTTCTGAGTGTTAACCAGAGGATTTTCTGTGCTTTTGTGGATCTGGAGAAAGCATTTGATAAGGTTATAAGGAAGAAAATGTGGGAACTGTTGCCGGGATATGGTGTGGATGGTCGATTGTTAAGGGCTGTGCAGTCATTTTACTATGACTGTAAAGCCTGTGTGCGGGTAGGGCATGACCTGTCACCCATGTTTAGCGTCCAAGCGGGCGTAAAACAGGGTTGTGTCATGTCTTCCTGGCTGTTCATACTGTATCTCGACAGCTGTTTACAGAAGCTGAAAGATAGCTGTTTGGGTGTGAAATTGGGTGACATAAAAGTTAATTGTCTGCTGTATGCTGATGATGCAGTGCTTATTGCACCATCAGAAGCAGAACTGCAGGCATTAGTCACGTGTATGAAAGAGGAATATGAAATTAAAGGTCTTCGTTTGAATGCTAATAAAACTAAGGTTCTAGTATTTGAAAAGGACGAAGAGAGAACGAAATGTGAAATATGGGTAAATCAGGAATGTCTAGAACAGGTAAATGAAATTGTATACTTGGGGAGTGCTTTCAGCCGGGATGGAAGATGCGATTTACATGTGGATAGGCGTGTCGCTACTGGAAACAAAGTCAATGGTGCCCTGAATGCATTAGTCAAAAGGCAAGGCGTGGTGAAGAGTGCACGCCTTGCAATACATAACGCAGTGTTGGTACCGACTTTGTTATATGGCAGCGAAACCTGGGTATGCCAGAAGAAGCATAAAAGCAAGTTGAATGCAGTGGAGATGCGATCTCTTCGTAAAATGTGTGGCGTTACCATAGCCGACCGAAAGCGAAACGAAGAGATTCGCAATATGGCAGGATTGAAAGATGACCTTATCACAAAAATTGATAGGGGCGTACTCCAATGGTTTGGGCACGTTGAAAGAATGAGTGAAGACCGAATGGTGAAGAAAATATATAGAGCGAAAGTAAATACTAAAAGGTGTCGAGGTAGACCGAGACTAACTTTCGAAGACCATGTGAGCAAATTGCTCGAAGAGGGGAGGGTCAAGAGTACTCGGATACCTAGACGTGCATGTATGAAGAAGTTAATGAACCTGAAAGAAGCGAAAGAGGTATGTAAGGATCGTGACACTTGGCGATCTGTTCTCTCTGGCTACCCCGTTAGGGTTTGTGCGTGACGATAAGTAAAAAGTAGTAGTAAAATATAAATAGATTCAAAATTCATCTCTATGCCCTTATGGCGCACTTACTTGGATTTTGAAGAACCATATTATTGTTACGAGCTTAAGGTTCGTGACAATAAAAATTGCCGATAAAATTACCTGAATTAACACTTTTATTCTCTTTACACAAATTAAAACTTAAAACACTAATAATTAATCACACTAATTCACTTTATTTCGCTCCGAAGCTTCGCTTGTCTCGCCGAATTCAATACTTCCCCGATCGCGTATTGCAGCGCCTTTATATAGGGCTCTTCCACGTAAACATCCAAAAAATATTCGAGTAAATACGCGCGCCAACCGACCAAGCGCAGAAAGATCGAGTGTAGAGCTTCTAGAAAGTTTAGTTCTTCAATTTGATACTAGATGGCGCTAGTGCCGTCGACTTCGGCGCGTAACATTATTTACGATGATGTTAGAAACAAACCAGCTCAAAGTTTATTATCCAAAAACACGATCAATTTTGCTATTAAGTTAAGACTTAATGGCAAAATTTATCGTGTTTTGGGAGTTTATGAGTAATAGTGAAATAGGAGAGAGACGGTAACATCGCCCTGATAACAATTCAAAATTATAAAAAATCCTTTTGTTGCCAACCCGGGGCGTGGCAACCAGGGCACTTCTTAATGATACAATCTAGTCATATTTTTTTTTGGTTCACAAATGGAATGTAACGTTTACATGGTTCAGGTAACTTGAAAAAAAGTAACAAACGTTCATTCTAATAACAGTGAACACGGCATGCAACAAGTGGACGAGATAAAAAATACAAATAAAGAAAGGAAAAACTCTAAAATAATAAATATTAATTAATTAATGGCTAATCTAATGTTAGCCCTTGCTGAGGCCATTGAACCATGAAAGATGTCGAACAAATCACGATTATTATTGTAACTATTAGTCATTCTGTACAATGGCGAGTGATGACCTTTCACTGTTTTACAGTGTGGCGTGACAAAGGTCTTTTTGCGGCCCAGGCGACTGCCAGCTCTAGGGACCGATACATCTGAATGATTTAAAATGTCCGGACAGTTGATGAGATCATGGATAATTTTATAGAGGAACATGACATCAGATGATTCCCGCCGCTTGGATAGTTGTTCTAATTTGTAGTGTGCTAATCTACTCTCGTATGAAATGAGTGTCCTGCATTAGTTATTTGCATACTATAACTGGTACATAAACCTTTTCTGAATCTTTTCAGTCGGTTTGAGTGACACTTATACCCCGGATTCCAGACTGGGCTAGCGTATTCAACAATAGTTCTCACCAAACAATTATAGACTGGAATGCTTAAACCAGGGTCTTTAAAAGATTTTATTTGCCTAGATATAAACTCGGATAATTTAGAAGCTTTTTTTGTTATTGTGTCGATATGACTTCTAAAGCTGAGCGTGCTGTCAATTAAAACGCCTATGTCAAGGATTTCCGTGACCTCACCCAATGGCTCATCGTTTAACTTGTATGTTGCCTCGGTTTTATTTTTCTTTCTAATTAACTTTAGATGAGAACGTTTTCCAGTGTTGAGGATCATATGGTTTTGACGACACCAGTCGTATAATCTATCCAACTCTAACTGTAGAGCGGTCACATCTAGTTTGGAGTCAATGATTTTGTACAGTTTAAGGTCGTCTGCGTACATTTTAAAATACATTCGATTATATTGGCTAGATCGTTTATGAAAATAAGAAAGAACAATGGACCGATATGAGAGCCCTGAGGAACGCCTGAAGGAATCTCTCTAGCTTAGGATGAGTAACCACGCAACGAGACTAACTGTGACCGATTTCTGAGATAGGAATCGCACCAGCGCAGCAGTGAACCATGAACCCCCATTAGCATGATCTTCTTTATAAGCAGGTCATGGTTGATGAGATCGAAAGCGTTGCTAAAATCGGTGTAAATACTGTGTACCTCTTTATTCCTATCCAGTGCACATGCAATATCGTTAACAAAACCGACTAAGTTAGATGTTGTAGACTTTTACATACATACATAAACACTCACGCCTATCACTCAGAGGGGTAGGCAGATACTACAGACTTCCATTTAGTACAATCTTGACATACCTCTCTCGCCTCTTCCACATCCATATACCTACGCATGCATGCTCGTCTGTAAAGGGTATTCTTTATGTTAATAGTATTTAACTTTATTCTCTTCTTCCTAAGCCACTTTCGTCTCTGCGTTTTCATAAGAGGCAACAATGAGAAATGCGTTAGATAATGGTACCTACAAAATATTCAGATCGAGCATGACCATAATGACTGATCTAAGTCACTTTTAGTGTACTAAAGCTTAATTCATATACTTTATGTGTTGCCGGGAAAGAAAAAACATAGATGGATTATTTTAGTTAGCGAATTATATCCCTCAGATATTTGTCTCATAATCAATAGTCTACAATTAGAAAGACGTATGCTTGAAACAGTTGTAGAATTCATCACAAACCTATCTATTGTCAAAACAACATCGCTTCTATCAAATACTGACGCAAAGTTGAGTCATTGACAAAGTTTAATCTGAGAGAAGTATACAAAGTTTCTTCATTAAATAGTCTCTATATTGGAACTTGTTTACAATAAAGTAGCTGAAGTAATTAAGAAGTTGCGTAATGGGAACGAGAATTAAAAAATATTGTATATATGTAATAAAATCAGTAAAATTAGTTTTAATAGTTTTGCAGTATTCACGTTAATAAATCATGAATAGAGTAACGTTTTTCATGAAATATTTGTTAAATGCCATATTTAATAAAAACGTAGAAATGATATTCTACGCTTCACTAAGCGTCATTTAGTTATCACGTATTTAAGTCGGGCTTGGATACAACTACGTGGTAGTATTTGTGTACTCTTACGTGGTAGAGCCATGCTGCAGTTATGCTAATTATACAGTTGTAGCACGAATGGGTCGGCTCGACCGGGGAAGGACCACGCTCTCACAGAATATCAGCGTGAAATAGTAGCTTAATGCTGGTGTGTTTCGTATGGTGAGTGTAGAGAACCGGAGACCCTTTTTACTGGAAAAGAGGTAATCCATCTTAGTCCTCAAGGCTGACAACGCATCTTCATTTTGATTCGTAATCGAGGATAGATGTAGATGTCCATGGGCCGCAGCATTCACTTACCATCAGGTGGACTGTGTGCTCGTTTGTCACCATTTTCCCATAAAAAAAACGACTAAAAACAGTAATTTTGTACTAATGTTGGATTCCAGTGGAAATCGAACTGCAGATCTTTTCTAACGATTAAATAAAACATTAGAACGGTCCGCATGATAAAAGCCGTGTGGTGGCTGCGTAAGAGAATCTACTACCCTATATTATCCCCTTAGTATCCGTAAAAAATAACAAAAACTCAAAATAATAAAAGACTGCGGCTTCCAACCCGTCTGCCAAGCAAGGTAACTATGGCAAAATGAGGCAATATCAGTAAATATAATATTTATGATAATCAATAAACAGAGTATTTCTTGTATCTGTTGTATGTAGTATTTGAACGAATACATACCAAAAATAAAGATATTTTTAAAACAAATAAATATTTTCAAAGCGGTAACTATATTGAGTGCCAAAATCTATTTCAACGATAATTGTTACTTTGTAATACGTATGATACGCATGATTTTTTTTTATAGAAGACGGGGCAAACGAGCTTACGGCTGACATGATGTTAAGTGACTACCACCTCCCATTACCACGTCACTCGATAATATGTCGACGCCGAGGATTTCGATACTAGCTGCGGCAACCAATTCTACAACTGATTCAAGCATACGTATTTCTTATTGTAGACTATTGATTATGAGACAAATATCTGCGACTAAGGTTGCCTGGAAGAGATCGCTGTTTTAGCGATAAGGCCGCCTGTTGTACCAATGTCCCTTTAAATATATAAATAATGTAATATGTTCCTTGGTGTACAATAAAGTATATTTTACTTTACTTTACTTTACTATTGATTATGAGACAAATCGTTGGACTGTGTGCTCATTTGTCATCCTTATTCTATAAAAAATGCGATGAATATTATGATTGAGTTAATAAAATCGAACATATTTACCAGATAAAAACAGTCTCATAAGTTTGTAAGAACATGTATGCTCTGTTGTCGAGAATTTAACATATATATCTTGTTTTAGCACCTCCTAAACAACTGCTGCGTATGGAAGTCATCAAAACGGTAGATCAGGTAGACTGTGTGCTCGTTTGTCACCCTTATTCTATAAAAAACGCAATTCTCACACCACCACAACAGTTTCCGCTACAATCTCTCTCTAAATAAGACTAATTCATATTTCCTTTGGCAGACATAACGCCGCTGTGAATTTATGCACAAAAGGGGATACAAATTAAAAAGGTTGTGCCCTACCAAGTCTAATATAGGAAAGATATAAAATAGCCTGGATGATTTAAGGAATATGAACCGAATAGCTAGCTAGGATCGTGGGTTCAAATCCCACGGATCTTGATATTTGAACGTACATGTGCAATTAATGTCGTTTATCATGTACAAGAGAATATCCTAAAATTTGAAAATAATCATACTAAATCTATGTGCAAAAACATAGCTTACTCGTTATCAAAATTAATGTTACTTATAAGAAGAGCTTTATTATAGGTTTAAGAATATACATTTTAACCCGAACGGATTAGAAACACAGAAAATCAACCGTTGCCCATGAACATCCACAACACCAGGGGAATTGCAGATGCATTACCGGCCTTTTAGAAAGGAACGACTCTTTTCTTGAAGGTCTCCAGGTCGTATCGGTCTGGAAAAATCGCCGGTGGTAAAATATTCCATAGAGAGGTCGTACGCGGAAGAAAACTCTTAGTGAAACGTACAGTGGTGGACCGCCAAGCATCCAGATGGTGTGGATGGTATCAGGAGGTTTGCCGCGTAGTGCGTTCATTAAATTTGGCGGCTGGGATTAATCTGAACAATTCCTAAGAGCACTCCCCGTGATAGATGCGATAAAATACGCAAAGAGATGCAACATCTCTTCGCAGCGCTAGTGAATCGAGCCGATCGGAAAGCATTTGGTCGTTGACGATTCAAGCCGCTCTGCATTGGATGCGGTCAAGTGGAAGAAGCTGGCACTGCGGAGCCCCAGCCCAGAGATGGGAACAGTATTTCATGTGCAGCCGAATCTGCACTTTGTAAAGTTGCAGGCGGTGTGCCGGCATGAAATTCTGTCCCTCTCTGCCGAGCAAGCCAAGCTTTTAGAGGCCAATTTGGCCTTTTCTTCCAAGTGACCACGTAACTGCACGTCACGTGAATGTCGGCGCCGAGGATTCCGATACTGGCTGAGGCAACAAAGGGAGAGCCTTGAAACTGAGGAGATACGATAAAGGGGTTCTTTTCAGCGGTTAACGCGCAAACTTTTGTCTTCTGAGGTTTAAACTGAACTAGATTTAGCCACCCCCAATCTGAAACTTTATTCAGCAAAGACTCGACTTCAGACTTCACAAGTTTGTCCTGGCACGGCCGGTGTACAGGGAGCATTATACTGGTAACGAGGCATTTAGTCTTTGTCTTAGGGTGAAGAATACATCTAAATTTTGATTATTAATCGTGAACAGATGTAGGTGTCTACGAGTCACAACATCCACTTAACATCAGGTAGACTATGTACTCGTTTGTCACCCTTATTATATGTAAAAGAAACCGTTTTAATGTCATTGTGACTTTTATTTATGTAGGTATGTTATATCAGAATGTATTTATGAACGTGAATTTTGTAATTCAGTTTTCACTCACATAAAACTGAATATTTAGTTCTTTTTCAGACGTATTAAGGACCGTTGACAATTTAATTATTTTTTTCATGAGGATCATCTTAATAAATGCGTGTTTTAACTCAGTCTTAACTCTAACTTACCATACATTAAGTATTTTTAATGATTATATAATTTTAAATTAGAATTTTACACAAATCATCAAAACACGAGCTCGATGCTTTTATAAAAGCAATTTTATATTTTAGAAAATTTTATTAAAAAGCAATTACACCATCGAAAAGGCTCATCCAGCTTCTTGAATCTTTGTTTTGAAGAAAATCGCTAATTGCATTACGTTTGTATCACCTGGAGAGGTGTTGTTGCAGGCGGCTCAAATTGGATTACTAACGAGGTAAAGGGCTCATTTCATGCGCACTCAGCCTCGGACGAGGAAACTTAAAGAAATAAAGAACTTGTTTGTATAGTTATATAAAATTAATATTTTCCTTAAATCGTTTTTGAAATAAATACTTTATAAAGTCGTTAGTAAAATGTTAAATTTTAAGCTATGTAAATGAATTATCGAACTAAAATTATTTTGATTATTAAGAAAACACTGTCTCTGTAACCTTGCCACATTTTATACTAATATCTGATAATATAATATCTGATTAGGAATTCGCAGTGCGTTTGGACCACAAATATCGTAATAATAAGACAATATTATTACGATTTCTGTGGTTTGGACGATGTTTGTGAGACCGGCTATTTTCAGTAGTCATGTCGGTCACATGAAGCTGACACACAAATCAGAGAGCACCTCTGATATTCTATTTCTAATCAGATTACATGCATATATTTTGCATAAATTAATTTGAGCTATAATTTTAAAATATGCAATAGTAGAAAACTTGTTATTAAGATTATAGTGCATGACGTTAACATACTTTCACAAATAGAAGTGTTTCAGTACTGTAATAATGTTATCACATCATATCATGACTGCCTCGTTGGTCTAGTGCTTATAGTAGTGCAACTGCTGATCATGAGGTCATGGGCTCGGATCCCGGGTCTGGCCAAAAAATCCACATTTGAGTTTTTTCGTCAAGAAATTCTCAATAACAGACCGGAATCAGGAAGTTGGCGGTGTCTCACCACCGTGAATCGGCAAGCACGTAACGCCGTTGGTCCTGCACCTGATCTCTCTACGGTCGTGTCGGTTTACCGTCCTATCGGATTATGTGAGTGAAGGAATAGAGAGCGCATCTGTGCTTACGCGTATACTTAAGCACTTTAATCCTGTCGTGCGCCGATGGCTAGTTTCCGTTGAGGCAGGCCGCCGTGACCGTAATTTGGTCTGAAGCATATTATTATTATCTAATTTCGTAACTCCGTGGCCGTTTACTGACACAGCCTATTGAAAGTCTACTGCTGAACGCAGGCCTCTTCCACAGATTGCCTCATATCATTGACCACAGTTTTTTTAGTAATTATTACAAAGGCGCTGATGCCTATTGCCTGGTATGTTTCTCTATACTAGTACTTCCGCAACATACGGTACGATTGTGTAGTGGCTATTCTTACACAACACAACTTTATGCTCAACACAACACAACTTAATGCTAACTCGAATTTTAATTATTTTATTCGCTGTGCGTATTTAGGTTTATATTTTTTTATATGTTTAATTAAAGTGATAATTACAACAAGCGTTTAAACTAATATACACTTATTCATAATATAAACATTTACGTATTTTTTATGATAAATAGTATTCGTATTTTGTCACTATTTCATAAACATTAAAATATATACTTTCAAAAATCTTTAAAAGAAAAAAATATACTGATACAATTTGAGTGGAAAAGATTGTATAATAACAAGTGGTAAAATAAAAAAAATATATGAGATACTTCAATATAATTAAAATGAGAACATCATCAATGTATTCGAAGTTAATTAAATACGCATTATTAAATATTACTCAAAAACTACTGGTCAGATCTCGATTAAATTTATATGTAACCACACAGGAAGCACCAGCTTTTTGGTCAGAGAAAAGTTATGAAGTATCCTCCTTTACATATAAGGTCATTGGGTATGACACATCAAAAAACACACGGTCGAAATACTAACTCCTTTTTGAAATCGGGAAAAAATAGTTACAACCGCCAAAAATTCTTCTCAAATCCAGATATAGACTGTTCTATATATCCTGCCTTACTCAAAATGTGGTTTTACATTCTCAAGTTTAAGTTTTTAGTGATCCTTATAAAATTTGCTTAAATCATAGCTTAATCCGATACTATCAATTACCCATGTTTTGTAGTAAGACCGATCGAGTTAAACATGTGTTCGGGATCAGCGGCAACCACATAATTTTAGCTAATTTATGTATTATGGGCTATAAATTCAAGATTTAGGTGTCTAAAGCGATAGGGGGAGATTTCCAATAGAATAGGCTATTAAAAAATTACCTCATTTGAGTTTAATTAAATGATGATTAATTTTCAAAGATTGCATATTTGCTAGTGCTGTTAATTCAATAAATAAAATAAGTTTTTCTCCAAAAAACTAGTCAGGTACACATTTTAACGAGCTTTAGTAACAATGAAGTATTGAAACCTTGTTTTAATTACACCTTATTTTAAGAGTTTTCTTAATTTAATATTTTTACGCGAATAAATAGTTTTAATCAAGGAAACATATTGCGTAAATTTTACTTAAGGTGTGTCATCAATCAGTGTACATTGATAAAAAGCACTGTGTAAATATTTCGGTATATGGATTCGTACAGAAAATTATGAAAAATGAATGAATCTTAACGTGCTAGAGCCACTAGAGCGACTGTATAAAGACTGCACAACGAATAGATGGATCCAACTAGAGGACACTTACAGAACATCAGCGCCAAAACATAGTATATTGCTGTTGTTTTAAGATTAGTCAGCGTGGAGAAACGAAGTACATGTTAAGTGGTAGAGATGTATTATGTCAGAGTAGTCCTAAAAGGTAAAAATTCATACAAATTTTGATTTCTTTGAGAAACCTTAAAAGAAAGATGAACGTAATTACAGTCCACATGATGATAAGTGACTTAATACAACTCATGGATACCTGAAACCAACTTCTAACTAAGTAAACTACATAGATTCGTTGTCACCTCTAAGGACTAATTTGAAATGACTCCTAACCTGTACTCGTAGTTCTAGTTAATAGGCCATAACATCCACTACCCAGCTATCTGCTCATTTGCCCTTATTTGTATTAAAAAACCTAAGTATGACAATGAAATTAATTTGAACATTTTTTGTGTTCAGAGGTCAATATTACCTAATGATTTCTTATATTCACGCGAACACTACACATTGAAATAATACTAGTTTTTACGGAATTTATCGCGTATATTTAACTTTTTAATACCCGACGTTTCGAGAGCTTTACAGCACCCATAGTCACGGGAAGGACTGAGATGTTTAACGTCCAGATGTCATAGTTAACCGCGGTTACCATAGATTAAAATTTAACCTTTGTTCCGATCTACACAGTATGTACTTATGGTATCATGAAGCCTTGCAGTTGTATGCTTGGGTTGGGATTTAATTTTATTTATTATAGGATCCCAAGCAGATGGTAGCACCCAGCCGTCTTCTCTATTGAAATTAGGGTGTTTTTTGATTTCAATAGCCTCGCGAATCATCCTTGGAAGGAATCGGTGTTCTTTAGCGAGAATTTGTGGTCTATCAAATCTGATGTAGTGACGGGGGCGATCCTATACATGTTCACAGACTGCAGACTTCCCGGAGCGTCGATTCTTCACATCAGCTATATGTTCTTTGACGCGGGTTTTAATTGATCTTTTAGTTTGTCCTATGTAGGAGAGACCACATTCACAATCAAGCTTGTACACTCCTGCATCTTGCAGAGGGACGTTACACTTGACTGATGGTAAAAACTGACCAATCTTCTTCGGCGGCTTGAAGTATGTTTTGATGGAAGCGCGCTTCAAGATGTAGCCAATCTTGTCAGTGACTCCTCTAACATATGGCAGTACAGCAGGTACACGCTCGACTGTGGCCGGCTTCACTCGTTCTCTGTGACGTAGGGGTGGGACCCAAAGCTTGTTGTCATGCAAAACTTGCTTGACGTGTTGGAGCTCGGCAGCCAGGTGTTTACTGTCACAGATCCCTCGTGCTCTCTGAAACAAAGATTTACCCACGGTAGCTAACTGTGAAGGATGGTGGTGAGAATCACCGTTTAAATATCTATCTGTATGGGTCTTTTTTCTATACACAGTATGGCTCAAGGTGTTATCAGGATTCCGAATTACTAACACATCTAGAAAAGCTAAGGAATTGTTTGCCTCTAACTACATTGTGAACTGAATTTTAGAATTTATAGAGTTGAGATGGTCTAAAAATGCAGTTACTTTATCTAAAGGTAGAATTGTGAAAGTGTCGTCTACGTACCGCTTGTAGAATCTTGGATTTATGGGAGAAGTAAGCAGGGCTTTCTCCTCAAAATCTTCCATGAATATGTCGGCGACAATGGGAGATACAGGTGAGCCCATCGCCACACCATCTACTTGCTTGTAGAACTCCTCCTTCCACAATAAGTAGCCAGATGTAAGGCAGTGTCTGAGTAATACTGCATATTCTACGGGCATGTTGTTTTCCTCCAGCCTTCTAGTTACAATTGAGATGCAGTCTTCAACAGGTAAGCATGTAAACAATGACTGCACATCAAAACTGACCATAGTTTCATTGTCTGCTAGACGCAGGTCTTTAATCTCGCTGACAAAATGGTAGGAATCCTTTATGTGTGCTCTTGTGTGTCCCCTGAGCGGTGAGAGTATTTTCGCTAAGTGTTGAGCCAATCTGTAAGTTGGTGAATCGATTTGGCTCACTATGGGACGTAATGGAGCATGGGGCTTGTGTATTTTTGGTAACCCATACAACTTTGGTGATTTGGCGCACGTAGGTATTATCCATTTTACGTCCAGATTTAATTTTTCGGAGTGTTTCTTTATGAGGTCACTAGTTGTTTTTAGTGTGCTATTTGTTGGGTCGTATTTAACCTTTTTATAAGTACTTACATCCGACAAAAGTTCTTGTCAAAGATGTTTTATAGGTACAGATACCGTGTACGCGCGCCTAAAACGCTTCCATTTAAAAGGCGCCAATATTGGCGTATTCGTTCGATCGGTCTGCCATTACGCAAGCGACGTTCACTGCGAACCTACATCACGCACCAGTGTTTTTAATTTCACAAAATGACTGTTTGTGCTGTGAAACCATGTAAAAATTACTCTTGGAAAAAAGATAAGGATAAGAACATCACTTTTAATAAGTAAATATACAATTTTCTGGTGTATTTCCTGATAAAATAATACGAAAGCTGAATGTCAATGTAAGTAATAATACTGCGCAATAATATTCGAGTGTTGCCTACCGTATGAAATGTTTTTCCCTATTTTAATGTCATTAATAGATGTAAAGCAACTGCTGACAACGGATATTTATCCAAAGCAGCCGATACGCAACCGTTTTGAACCGGTTGTTTAACCGGTTATTTGATCTAGTCATGAAACTGGATCGATATATGAATTTAAAAAAAACATTTGCTATCTCTTGGCCGAAGTTAACTTTTACGGTTACACTTAACCAAACTTACTTTTGTACGCCATTTTACTTAAGATTAAAAAATAATTAATGTCTTCGTAAAAAGCGACAATATTTTGCGTTCTAAGGTACGAAAGTGTAGTACTCTATATATATTCAATAATAATAGATTAGTCCAATATATGTTAGATACATAAATATCTACTGTGATTTTTTATTTATTTTTAACTGTTTCATTAATTATATCTAGGTTTTATTACTTATTTCACTATTTTAGTGCGATTTTCGTACCTACATAAAACACTCATAACCACCGATATCCCTTGTGTGTGTATATCCCCATCCACATACGCACACAAATGCACACGCCTCGCACACACATTTTACACTCAGGTATGTCAATATGAATGAAATATAAAATCTCCCAAATTTTTGGGCAATCGATTCGCACTATTATTACCGAAGTCACGCACACTAATGCAGGCATGGTACGTAAGATATGCGCGTCACGTGGTACTCACGCACACATGAATCAAAGACTGGCGTCACTGTGAACGGTGCGAATTGTTAGCAACACGGTATCTGTACCTATAAAACATCTTTGGTTCTTGTATTTTAGAATTATAATCTGACGTATCCATGACTACCGTGGCGTTTCCCTTATCTGCGCGGAGAATCGTAAGTTCTGGTTTATTGCGTAGGTTCTTTAACGCTATAAATTCGTCTCTGGGAAGATTCGGTTTAGGCACTGAACATCGACGTAACATAGACGAAATGTCTTGACGTATCGCCTCCAAATCTTCTTTCCGCATATTATTTTTAAATAAACAGTCCTCGACGCTACAGATAATTTCTTCGTACGGTAATCTGCGCGAACTTATAGCGTAATTGAGTCCTTTGGATAAAACCTTAATTGTTGCATCATCCAGTGTTTGTTTTGACAGATTATAGAACGCGATTAATCTATGATCTGTGTTTGTCAATCGTTGCTTTTGGTTCTGGCATTGATTCGGATGTTTGACATTTGATTTGACCGTTAATTTTTGATATTTTTCTATATGTTTGTTTTTGCATTCGTTATATTTACTAATTTCGCGTTTATTTAATGTTTCCATGCAAAAATTATAATCAAACGTCGTTAAAACTTTCTTTAATTCACTGGATGATGTGTCTATGGATTTATTGATGTCATATAGTTCGGAGCGTTTTTGTTGGATTACCGCCCGTAACAACTTTTTACTCGCCTGATTTAAGATCTTAGCGCTTCCTCGAATGTCCTTTTTGGTGGATATTTTGACACACGAAGGAATGAGATTATGGTATCGGCATCTCTTCAAGAAATTTAAGGCTGTTAGATATCTTGCGCGCTTAGTCTTTAGATCTTCTAATCGGCGCATTTTATTTGCAATTACCAGTCCGTACTGGTTTACATAATGATTTCTTATATTTACGCGAACACTACACATTGAAATAATACTAGTTTTTACGGAATTTATCGCGTATATTTAACTTTTTAATACCCGACGTTTCGAGAGCTTTACAGCACCCATAGTCACGGGAAGGACTGAGATGTTTAACGTCCAGATGTCATAGTTAACCGCGGTTACCATAGATTAAAATTTAACTTTTGTTCCGATCTACACAGTATGTACTTATGGTATCATAAAGCCTTGCAGTTGTATGCTTGAGTTGGGATTTAATTTTATTTATTATAGGATCCCAAGTAGATGGTAGCACCCAGCCGTCTTCTCTATTGAAATTAGGGTGTTTTTTGATTTCAATAGCCTCGCGAATCATCCTTGGAAGGAATCGGTGTTCTTTAGCGAGGATTTGTGGTCTATCAAATCTGATGTAGTAACGGGGGCGATCCTGTACATGTTCACAGACTGCAGACTACCCGGAGCGTCGATTCTTCACATCAGCTATATGTTCTTTGACGCGGGTTTTAATTGATCTTTTAGTTTGTCTTATGTAGGAGAGACCACATTCACAATCAAGCTTGTACACTCCTGCATCTTGCAGAGGGACGTTACACTTGACTGATGGTAAAAACTGACCAATCTTCTTCGGCGGCTTGAAGTATGTTTTGATGGAAGCGCGCTTCAAGATGTAGCCAATCTTGTCAGTGACTCCTCTAACATATGGCAGTACAGCAGGTACACGCTCGACTGTGGCCGGCTTCACTCGTTCTCTGTGACGTAGGGGCGGGACCCGAAGCTTGTTGTCATGCAAAACTTGCTTGACGTGTTGGAGCTCGGCAGCCAGGTGTTTACTGTCACAGATCCCTCGTGCTCTCTGAAACAAAGATTTACCCACGGTAGCTAACTGTGAAGGATGGTGGGGAGAATCACCGTTTAAATATCTATCTGTATGGGTCTTTTTTCTATACACAGTATGGCTCAAGGTGTTATCAGGATTCCGAATTACTAACACATCTAGAAAAGCTAAGGAATTGTTTGCCTCTAACTCCATTGTGAACTGAATTTTAGAATTTATAGAGTTAAGATGGTCTAAAAATGCAGTTACTTTATCTAAAGGTAGAATTGTGAAAGTGTCGTCTACGTAACGCTTGTAGAATCTTGGATTTATGGTTAAGTAAGCAGGGCTTTCTCCTCAAAGTCTTCCATGAATATGTCGGCGACAATGGGAGATACAGGTGAGCCCATCGCCACACCATCTACTTGCTTGTAGAACTCCTCCTTCCACAATAAGTAGCCAGATGTAAGGCAGTGTCTGAGTAATACTGCATATTCTACGGGCATGTTGTTTTCCTCCAGCCTCCTAGTTACAATTGAGATGCAGTCTTCAACAGGTAAGCATGTAAACAATGACTGCACATCAAAACTGACCATAGTTTCATTGTCTGCCAGACGCAGGTCTTTAATCTCGCTGACAAAATGGTAGGAAACCTTTATATGTGCTCTTGTGTGTCCCCTGAGCGGTGAGAGTATTTTCGCTAAGTGTTGAGCCAATCTGTAAGTTGGTGAATCGATTTGGCTCACTATGGGACGTAATGGAGCATTGGGCTTGTGTATTTTTGGTAACCCATACAACTTTGGTGATTTGGCGCACGTAGGTATTATCCATTTTACGTCCAGATTTAATTTTTCGGAGTGTTTCTTTATGAGGTCACTAGTTGTTTTTAGTGTGCTATTTGTTGGGTCGTTTTTAACCTTTTTATAAGTACTTACATCCGACAAAAGTTCTTGTATTTTAGAATTATAATCTGACGTATCAATGACTACCGTGGTGTTTCCCTTATCTGCGCTTATTGACGCACATTAGAGAGCATGTTTATGCGAAGCCTGAAGTCTAGAGTATCCTCAAATCTCACACATGTTTCACAGGTAATATTGAAATAATACTAGTTTTAACGGAATTTATCGCGTATATTTAACTTTTTAATACCCGACGTTTCGAGAGCTTTACAGCACCCATGGTCACGGGAAGGACTGAGATGTTTAATGTCCAGATGTCATAGTTAACCGCGGTTACATGCTTTTGCATTGTTTACATGCTTACCTGTTGAAGACTGCATCTCAATTGTAACTAGGAGGCTGGAGGAAAACAACATGCCCGTAGAATATGCAGTATTACTCAGACACTGCCTTACATCTGGCTACTTATTGTGGAAGGAGGAGTTCTACAAGCAAGTAGATGGTGTGGCGATGGGCTCACATGTATCTCCCATTGTCGCCGACATATTCATGGAAGACTTTGAGGAGAAAGCCCTGCTTACTTCCCCATAAATCCAAGATTCTACAAGCGGTACGTAGACGACACTTTCACAATTCTACCTTTAGATAAAGTAACTGCATTTTTAGACCATCTTAACTCTATAAATTCTAAAATTCAGTTCACAATGGAGTTAGAGGCAAACAATTCCTTAGCTTTTCTAGATGTGTTAGTAATTCGGAATCCTGATAACACCTTGAGCCATGCTGTGTATAGAAAAAAGACCCATACAGATAGATATTTAAACGGTGATTCTCACCACCATCCTTCACAGTTAGCTACCGTGGGTAAATCTTTGTTTCAGAGAGCACGAGGGATCTGTGACAGTAAACACCTGGCTGCCGAGCTCCAACACGTCAAGCAAGTTTTGCATGACAACAAGCTTCAGGTCCCGCCCCTGCGTCACAGAGAACGAGTGAAGCCGGCCACAGTCGAGCGTGTACCTGCTGTACTGCCATATGTTAGAGGAGTCACTGACAAGATTGGCTACATCTTGAAGCGCGCTTCCATCAAAACATACTTCAAGCCGCCGAAGAAGATTGGTCAGTTTTTACCATCAGTCAAGTGTAACGTCCCTCTGCAAGATGCAGGAGTGTACAAGCTTGATTGTGAATGTGGTCTCTCCTACATAAGACAAACTAAAAGATTAATTAAAACCCGCGTCAAAGAACATATAGCTGATGTGAAGAATCGACGCTCCGGGAAGTCTGCAGTCTGTGAACATGTACAGGATCGCCCCCGTCACTACATCAGATTTGATAGACCACAAATCCTCGCTAAAGAACACCGAATCCTTCCAAGGATGATTCGCGAGGCTATTGAAATCAAAAAACACCCTAATTTCAATAGAGAAGACGGCTGGGTGCTACCATCTGCTTGGGATCCTATAATAAATAAAATTAAATCCCAACCCAAGCATACAACTGCAAAGCTTCATGATACCATAAGTACATACTGTGTAGATCGGAACAAAAGTTAAATTTTAATCTATGGTAACCGCGGTAAACTATGACATCTGGACGTTAAACATCTCAGTCCTTCCCGTGACCATGGGTGCTGTAAAGCTCTCGAAACGTCGGGTATTAAAAAGTTAAATATACGCGATAAATTCCGTAAAAACTAGTATTATTTCAATGTGTAGTGTTCGCGTAAATATAAGAAATCATTATGTAAACCAGTACGGACTGGTAATTGCAAATAAAATACGCCGATTAGAAGATCTAAAGACTAAGCGCGCAAGATATCTAACAGCCTTAAATTTCTTGAAGAGATGCCGAGACCATAATCTCATTCCTACGTGTGTCAAAATATCCACCAAAAAGGACATTCAAGGAAGCGCTAAGATCTTAAATCAGGCGAGTAAAAAGTTGTTACGGGCGGTAATCCAACAAAAACGCTCCGATCTATATGACATCAATAAATCCATAGACACATAATCCAGTGAATTAAAGAAAGTTTTAACGACGTTTGATTATAATTTTTGCATGGAAACATTAAATAAACGCAAAATTAGTAAATATAACGAATGCAAAACCAAACATATAGAAAAATATCAAAAATTAACGGCCAAATCAAATGTCAAACATCCGAATCAATGCCAGAACCAAAAGCAACCATTGACAAACACAGATCATAGATTAATCGCGTTCTATAATCTGTCAAAACAAACACTGGATGATGCAACAATTAAGGTTTTATCCAAAGGACTCAATTACGCTATAAGTTCGCGCAGATTACCGTACGAAGAAATTATCTGTAGCGTCGAGGACTGTTTATTTAAAAACAATATGCGGAAAGAAGATTTGGAGGCGATACGTCAAGACATTTCGTCTATGTTACGTCGATGTTCAGTGCCTAAACCGAATCTTCCCAGAGACGAATTTATAGCGTTAAAGAACCTACGCAATAAACCAGAACTTACGATTCTCCGCGCAGATAAGGGAAACGCCACGGTAGTCATGGATACGTCAGATTATAATTCTAAAATACAAGAACTTTTGTCGTATGTAAGTACTTATAAAAAGGTTAAAAACGACCCAACAAATAGCACACTAAAAACAACTAGTGACCTCATAAAGAAACACTCCGAAAAATTAAATCTGGACGTAAAATGGATAATACCTACGTGCGCCAAATCACCAAAGTTGTATGGGTTACCAAAAATACACAAGCCCAATGCTCCATTACGTCCCATAGTGAGCCAAATCGATTCACCAACTTACAGATTGGCTCAACACTTAGCGAAAATACTCTCACCGCTCAGGGGACACACAAGAGCACACATAAAGGTTTCCTACCATTTTGTCAGCGAGATTAAAGACCTGCGTCTGGCAGACAATGAAACTATGGTCAGTTTTGATGTGCAGTCATTGTTTACATGCTTACCTGTTGAAGACTGCATCTCAATTGTAACTAGAAGGCTGGAGGAAAACAACATGCCCGTAGAATATGCAGTATTACTCAGACACTGCCATACATCTGGCTACTTATTGTGGAAGGAGGAGTTCTACAAGCAAGTAGATGGTGTGGCGATGGGCTCACCTGTATCTCCCATTGTCGCCGACATATTCATGGAAGATTTTGAGGAGAAAGCCCTGCTTACTTCTCCCATAAATCCAAGATTCTACAAGCGGTACGTAGACGACACTTTCACAATTCTACCTTTAGATAAAGTAACTGCATTTTTAGACCATCTTAACTCTATAAATTCTAAAATTCAGTTCACAATGGAGTTAGAGGCAAACAATTCCTTAGCTTTTCTAGATGTGTTAGTAATTCGGAATCCTGATAACACCTTGAGCCATACTGTGTATAGAAAAAAGACCCATACAGATAGATATTTAAACGGTGATTCTCACCACCATCCTTCACAGTTAGCTACCGTGGGTAAATCTTTGTTTCAGAGAGCACGAGGGATCTGTGACAGTAAACACCTGGCTGCCGAGCTCCAACACGTCAAGCAAGTTTTGCATGACAACAAGCTTCGGGTCCCGCCCCTACGTCACAGAGAACGAGTGAAGCCGGCCACAGTCGAGCGTGTACCTGCTGTACTGCCATATGTTAGAGGAGTCACTGACAAGATTGGCTACATCTTGAAGCGCGCTTCCATCAAAACATACTTCAAGCCGCCAAAGAAGATTGGTCAGTTTTTACCATCAGTCAAGTGTAACGTCCCTCTGCAAGATGCAGGAGTGTACAAGCTTGATTGTGAATGTGGTCTCTCCTACATAAGACAAACTAAAAGATCAATTAAAACCCGCGTCAAAGAACATATAGCTGATGTGAAGAATCGACGCTCCGGGAAGTCTGCAGTCTGTGAACATGTACAGGATCGCTCCCGTCACTACATCAGATTTGATAGACCACAAATCCTCGCTAAAGAACACCGATTCCTTCCAAGGATGATTCGCGAGGCTATTGAAATCAAAAAACACCCTAATTTCAATGGAGAAGACGGCTGGGTGCTACCATCTGCTTGGGATCCTATAATAAATAAAATTAAATCCCAACCCAAGCATACAACTGCAAGGCTTCATGATACCATAAGTACATACTGTGTAGATCGGAACAAAAGTTAAATTTTAATCTATGGTAACCGCGGTTAACTATGACATCTGGACGTTAAACATCTCAGTCCTTCCCGTGACCATGGGTGCTGTAAAGCTCTCGAAACGTCGGGTATTAAAAAGTTAAATATACGCGATAAATTCCGTAAAAACTAGTATTATTTCAATATTACCTGTGAAACATGTGTGAGATTTGAGGATACTCTAGACTTCAGGCTTCGCATAAACATGCTCTCCAATGTGCGTCGCAGCGTACGGAGATGATGAACGTCGGCTGCTTGCAAATGTTCATTTCATTATAATGTTTGCAACGTAAAAATATTTTTAATATGATATTTTAATTTAAATTTTAATAATTTTTTCAGTTGCACATAAATTTATTTGAATAAAACAAGGAGGAAAAACATAGGTACAGCACAACTGATGGTAAGCGGCTACTGCAGACAATAGACGTAATTAGTATTTATTATGATTTAAGTAACTCATCGATGGAGCTATACAATAGACGTCGAATTTATATTTCTAAATTAAAAATATAACTTCAACGTTTCATTCATTTTCGTTTCATTGGAAACCGATAAATTTTTCCTTTGGGTACATTAAAAGTGAACATTAATCCAGGTTGTTTAAATATTCCACTGCGTCACTATTTTTAGTGAAACACCAAAGGAAGCCTGCAATTAAACCTCGCCGGGTTATTTATTATCTATCGATAAAGCCTCCCCAGCGATCATCCATCAACCACGCCAGAGACAAGCTTTCAATATACTTTATAACTTGCATGTGCCATACTTTGTGTGTTATTTTCATACCAAATAAAACTTTAACAGCTGGTGAAGCATTTAATAGCTCTAAATATACCTGTCATTGTTTTAAGTGTATTGGACATTAAGCTACAATTTCAGATACATTAGTAAGTTTATGAAAATATATGTTAATTATTCGATAACTAAAACTCAGATTAATTTAACGCAAATAGTATAGATTTCGCATAAACTTTCACAAGTCAATTGAATGAATAAATTCTTAATTATTTATATATGTATTATGAAAACATTGAGTAACAAGGGATAACTATTTAATAATTAAGTTTCAATTATGCCGTGCAACCCCAGCTGCGAACAAAACCTTGTTTGAACTTCGAAGCGTGACCAGCCAACCGTTCTGTTTCATTGTGTATCACTACTGTTGACAATCCTGTATGTAGAGAAAATTTTAACGAGAGAGGTGTGTCAGGATCGTGCCAAATGGAAATAATTAACATCTTCCCTTCGGGGCGACGAGCGTTGGTTAATTAATTTATTTATTAATAAGTTTAAGTTAGATGGTGTTCTTACATAGAAATCACAATAATGTTCACTTAGAATGTATTAAAAAATACATCTTACTGTATCTAGTCATGATGTCGTGCTTTATTTCCACGCGTGTACAGAGTTCCAGCTGCAGCCGCTCCAGCAAGTAACGCCAACGCCGCTGCCGCACACCCGCCAGCCGCCAACAACACCCCATCTGAACCTCGCGAAGGGTCTCCAGCCAACCGTGCTGTTTCATTGTGCGTCACCACTGTTAATAGTCCTGTATGTAGGAATAATATTAATACTATCCCCTTAGCCTTATATAATGATAAACTCTGATGACGCCGTGAGACGAAACCTTTTTATAGTTAGTAAATTAATCATTTAAAATTAATACTATAAAAAAGTACAAGTTCATCCAAATAGACAGCTAATGTTATAAGGAGTAACTTACCTCCTACTAACTACTTTTATTTAAAAAAAAATTAGTGTTCCACCCAAAAAAATAAAACCCATGAATGCCAATCAGCATAAATTCCGCGGGGACAAAGTCTCGGTGGACAGCTAGTTGTACATTTTAACAATTATTAAAAACCAAATCATTAACTTAATCTTGACTTGAAGCCGCGTCATTTCCTGTGCTATAATATTGCGACTGCCGTAATAAGAATGAATGAGCACAAAACGATCCCATTTGTGAAATTCATCACGTCTCCTACCAAGCGTAATAACAATGCAACTTTTAAAGAATTTGTTGAAAGCCTCCCCACACGTAATGATATTAGATGAAACCCACTAAATGAAATATAAGGTATAATGGAAAAACTTTCTCCCAATGCGGGGGGAACGAGAGAATGACGGTGTAATAGCAATAAACTCAGGATTCAACATTTTATTAAATACCACCCCCTTATTGTCTACTTTGAAGGATCATGAAGCGGAAAACATTTGTTACGATTAAATTCAAGACGACAGACTGGGCAAACAGAAATTTACAACAGAAATTCGCCTGTATAATAAATCGCTATCGTTGAGACAAAAATTTGCTACTCCTTTTCTGTAATAATAGTGTTGCCCGAATAAGACGATGGCACTAGCGCCATCTGGTGTCGGGTAACAGAGCGAGGAGAGCTTTCCAGAAAATAAATGACTCTTCTTTCAACCAATAGCGCCATCTAGTATCGAACAGAAGAATTAAGCTTTCTGGAAGCCGCACACTCGAATTTTCTGCGCTTGGTCGGTTGGCGCGCGTATTTACTTGAATATTCTGGAATATTTTGGATGTTTTCGTGGAAGAGCCCTATATAAAGGCGCTGCAATACGCGATCGGGGAAGTATTGAATTCGGCGAGACAAGCGAAGCTTCGGAGCGGAATAAAGTGAATCAGTGTGATTAATTATTAGTGTTTCAAGTTTAATTAGTGTAAAGTGAATTAAAGTGTTAATTAAGGTAATTCTATCGGCAATTTTTATTGTCACGAACCCTAAGCTCGTAACAATTGGTGTCAGAAGTGGGATAAAATCATGCCGATTTTACCTTAGGAGGAAACGGAGGGTGTCCGTACCCGAAGTCAACGCCAGCTGGAGACGGACCAAAGAAGATTTGGTGGTGCAACGCCGCAGACGTCGGAGGGCCAGCCACCGGCTGCAGGCCCGTCAGTAGCCCCTACATCTGCAGCATCTGACTTAGGTGCTCTGATGGTGATGCTGCAGGAGCAGTCTCGCCGACGGGAGGAACAGGCCCGTTGGTTGAAAGAGCAGCAGCAGGACAGGCTCGCCGACAGGAGGAACAGGCTCGCCGACAGGAGGAACAGGCTCGCCAGCAGGCGGAACAGGCACGCCGATTGGAAGAGCAGCTGCAGAGCGGACAGGAGGAATAGGCCCGCCGACAGGAAGACCAGGTTCGTCGTTTGGAGGAGCAGCTGCGAGGCGGACAAGAGGAACAGGCCCGTCGGTTGAAAGAGCAGATGCTCCTCATGAAGGACCTTCACGCTACCTTCGGGAAGGAGATAGAGGAGGTGAAGGATAGGGTTGCTCAGCATGACGAAAGCCTGTTGGAAGCTGAAACCCAAATCGCGAAAGCTGAAAACCGAATCGAGAAAGCTGAAACCCGAATCGACCAAGTAAACAATCGGGTTGACAACGTAACGGCTGACATGAAGAAATCACTAGACGAACTCAAACTTGGGGATGGAACTACAGCTCCCGTAGTAGCTACAGCACCTTCGCTACGTGGATTCAAAGTGCCGCCGTTCGACGGGACTTCTTCCTGGTCGGCCTACAAAATCCAGTTCGAGGCCGTGACTGCACTCACCTTAGACCTGCGCGACCAAGCCTTAACCGTGTTGGAAGCTCCCGGTAAGAAAGTGACCTAAGAGCAGCTCCTTGAGGGATTGGAGGCGAGATATGGTGACGCTCACCTGGAACACGTCTTTCGCGCGCAGCTTAAAGATCGCGTGCAACGCAGAAAGGAAAACCTGCAGCAGTGGGTCCTTGAGGCGGAGAAGATGGTTCGAAAAGCATACCAGTCTGTACCTGCGCTCATTGAAGGGAACCTGGTGCAGACATTCATCGACGGCATCCGTGACCTGGAAGTCAGAGCTGCTGTGAGGCTCGGGCACCACGAGACGCTTAAGAACGCCTTGGCCCATGCACTGGAGGTAGAAGCCGTGCGGCAGGATCATCGTTCCCATCGCGTCAGGGAGGTTGCAGCAGCTACAGTTCGTGAACGCAACAAAGGATACAGCCCTAGGTGCTATGGCTGTAGGGAAAAGGGCCATCTCCGATCCAGCTGCCCTAAGTGAACCCTAGAAAGGGAAGGTGAACGATCTCAGGAGGGTAGTGCGGCCAACAGCACCACCCAACAGCAGCAGGGAAACGAGTAAAAGCCAGAACTGCGGGGCGGGTGCTGGCTGATGTTAAAAGAGCCCCAAGGATCTTGATCTCACAAACCCATGATGGGAACAACCTAATCATCAAGGGCAAGGTCAACGGAATGCCGTGTAAACTGACCATAGACACTGAAGCCTCTCGTACGGTTGTTAGTTCCCAACTTATAAGTCAGTTCCTTGGGGACTTCGCATACAACCGAGAACGCATTAATTTGGTAACAGCCACCGGTCAGCGTATACCCGTCCGTGGAGAGAAGGAGATGGAGTTGAAGCTTGGCAACGTGATCTACCTGCATAATGTCATCGTGGCTGATATAATGGACGACTGCATCCTAGGCCTAGACTTTATGAGGAATAATTGTTGTGAGATCGACGTTTAGCAAGGTGTTTTGAAATGTGGACAGGAGGAACTTTTTATGGAAGGTGCGTTACCAGGGAACGTGTACAGCATTAAGAAGATTGTTCTTCCGCCAAGATTGGAAACGATTGTTCCGGTTAGTCTTCCCCGAAACGCTGGGCAAGCTCACCGTTGTGTACTTGTGGAAAGGGTAAACAATGACCTTCCACGGAAAGTAGCTCGAACCTTGGTCAGAACCACTGACATCTCCAGAGTACGTGTGCTGAACCTTTGTGACCGAGAACAGATTATAGAAAAAGGCACACTGGTTGGTACTTGTGAGGAAGTGGATTGGTTACGTCGGTGCCAATATATATCGAGTGGGATCCCCAGCAAGGATTCAGAAACGAGAGTGACCACACTTTTGGAAGACTGTCGCAGTGTTCTCTCCCCGAACGAATTGGTCAAGGCGAAGAAGTTGTTACTCAAGTACGCCGATGTATTCTCGTCAAACGATGCTGACATAGGAAAGACTGGCTTAGTTCAACACAAAATAAACACAGGAGAGGAATTGCCTATCCGTCAGCGGCCAAGAAGATTGCCGGTAGCACGTGAAAAGGAAGTGGAAACCATGATTGAGGGTATGGTGAAGGATGGTGTTATTGAAACTTCATCTAGTCCATGGTGTTCACCGTGGTGCTGGTAAAGAAGAAGGATGGAAGCATGCGGTTCTGTGTAGATTACCGCCGCCTGAACGACGTTACAATGAAGGACAGCTATTCCTTGCCAAGAATTAATGACACGCTGGACATGCTTACAGGAGTAAAATGGTTTAGCACGCTGGATCTAAAAAGTGGCTACTGGCAAGTTGAAATTGACCCTAAGGATAAGGACAAAACTGCGTTCTCGACGGGAAAGGGTCTGTGGCAATTCAAAGTAATGCCGTTTGGGTTGTGCAATGCTCCAGCAACGTTTGAAAGGCTGATGGAGCTTGTAATTACTGGGCTAATTGGCGATGCCTGTCTGGTCTACTTGGATGACATCATCATCGTGGGCCGTACGTTTGAGGAACACCTTCAGAACCTGGAACGCCTGCTCATGAAGATTCAGAGTGCCAACCTCAAGTTGAGTCCGAAGAAATGTACACAATTCTAACGGCAAGTCAAATTTTTATTATTTAACTTTTTTGTATGTAGTGTCGGAAGAAGGAATCCGTACGGATCCGGAGAAAATCGCCGCTGTCAAAAATTGGCCGGTTCCAAAAGACAAGACGCAGGTTAGAGCATTTTTGAGTTTGTGCTCCTATTATCGGCGATTTGTGAAGAACTTTGCAGATATAGCCAAACCTCTGCACAAGCTTACCGAGGAGAAGCGACATTTCTGCTGGGATGAAAGTTGCAATATCGCATTCCAGGAGCTCAAGGACCGTCTGTACAAAACACCTATTTTGGGATACCCCGATGCAAGCAAAGAATTTATAGTTGACACAGACGCAAGTAATATAGGACTTGGCGGTGTGTTGTCTCAACGGAATGGTGACCAAGAGGTCGTGATAGCGTACTTCAGCAAGTCATTGTCAAAACCGGAAAGGAACTATTGTGTCACAAGACGCGAATTCCTAGCTGTGGTAAAGTCGTTGCAGCATTTTAGCAAATATCTTCTGGGGCGAAAATTTCACTTACGAACTGACCATGCTGCACTAAAATGGCTATTGCAGTTTAAAAATCCAGAAGGACAAGTTGCGAGGTGGATTGAACTACCGCAGGAATATGACTTTGAGATCGAACGTCGCAGCCGGAAATCTCATGGATGATCTTCTTGACAATGGATCATCAGATGCATTGTCAAGAAGACCTTGTCCTTAAGATTGCAAACATTGTACTAGGCAAGAGAATAAGGAAGTGGTATCCGTGAGGATGCTCAGGGCAGACCACCTCAGCAACGAGTGGAAGGACAGCTTACAACGTGCACAGCAGGAAGATCCGGACATCAAGACAATCCTGGAATGGATGATGGCCAGTGCTCCCAAGCCCAAGTGGAGCGACGTCTCAGCGATGAGTTCGACCATTAAAAGCTATTGGGCCCAGTGGGACAGCTTGCTGCTTCAGGATGGAGTTCTGTGCCGTAAATGGGAAAGAGTTTGAGGAGACAGCTGTCATTTGCAAATGGTTGTCCCTAAAGCTAAAGTACCGGATGTTCTACAGCTGTACCATAATGATTATTCAGGAGGCCATCTGGGAGTTAAATGAACTCTACTGAAGATACGAGAACGGTTTTACTGCGTCCACTGTCGAAACGATGTCGAGGACTGGTGTCGCAAATGTACAAGTTGTGCGGCTGTAAAGGGACCTTAGACTCGTAGTAGAGGTGCATTGAAGTTGTACAATGTTGGTGCACCATGGGAGAGAATAGCCATTGACGTGGCGGGGCCGTTTCCGGAGAGTGAAAGTGGTAACAAGTATTTCATGGTTGTGATGGATTACTTCACTAAGTGGCCAGAAGTCTTCGCCATTCCAAATCAAGAAGCTTCAACAGTTGCAGATAAACTAGTTCATGAAGTCTTCTGTCGTTTTGGAGTACCTTTAGAGATTCACAGCAATCAAGGAAGGAATTTTGAGTCTCAAATATTCCAGGAAACTTGCCGAGTTATGGGTACTCATAAAACAAGAACGACTTCTTATCACCCGCAATCTGATGGAATGGTAGAACGATTTAATCAGACATTGGAGAGGTACCTAGCAAAAGTTGTAGACAATCGGCAACGAGATTGGGACAAGCACATACAACCGTTTTCGTTGTCATATCGAAGCGCTGTTCACGAAAGTACAGCAGTGACACCAGCTTTCGCAAACTTTGGAAGAGAATTACGGCTGCCTGCAGACCTGATCACCGGGATACCACCTGATGCCCCACGCAGTATAACCGATTGACTTGCGGAACAAAATGAATGACGTTTATGAGCACGTCAGACAATCGGGCCAGCAAATGTCTGAAAAGATGAAAACTCGGTACGACCGCAAAACGAACAACAAAGGGTTCGACGAAGGTTCACTAGTGTGGTTGCACAATCCAGCCCGCAGCAAAGGGAAATCTCCTAAGCTTCAAGCTAAATGGGACGGCCCGTACCGGATTGTGACCAGGATCAACGATGTAACCTACCGGATACAGAAAGGTGCAAGAGGGACTCCTAAGATCGTCCATGTGGATCGCCTGGCGCGTTATTATGGGGCCGATAATGCTCGGGACGAGCATGTCTTAGGAGGGGGCAGTGTTGCGCGAATAAGACGATGGCACTAGCGCCATCTGGTGTCAGGTAACAGAGCGAGGAGAGCTTTCCAGAAAATACATGACTCTTCTTTCAACCAACAGCGCCATCTAGTATCGAACAGAAGAATTAAGCTTTCCGGAAGCCGCACACTCGAATTTTCTGCGCTTGGTCGTTTGGCGCGCGTATTTACTTGAATATTCTGGAATATTTTGGATGTTTTCGTGGAAGAGCCCTATATAAAGGCGCTGCAATACGCGATCGGGGAAGTATTGAATTCGGCGAGACAAGCGAAGCTTCGGAGCGGAATAAAGTGAATCAGTGTGATTAATTATTAGTGTTTTAAGTTTAATTAGTGTAAAGTGAATTAAAGTGTTAATTTAGGTAATTCTATCGGCAATTTTTATTGTCACGAACCCTAAGCTCGTAACAATATATTAAATTACGCACGGATACCATACCATTTTTAGCGGAACTTCAAGTGGAGGAAGGAATTATCTATATAAGCACATAATACTTAACATGTTCTTTATTTAGTTTTATTTCATGGTTTTCATACTATAGTAATACACTAAGGTTGAAAAGGTTTATCTAATAATGATTCACTCGCTATTAAAATTAAAAATAATACATATAAAAGGGAATGAAATAAACAAATGAGTTCTACCACTATCTAATAGTATTTTATATGCCTTTTTCAAAAAACTAATAGGCTCGGGACAATTATTAGCAGACCATACAAATACCCTTTCCGCATGGGATTTGAATCGCGGCTCGCAGTGCCGCTACAAAGTGCTTAACTGCATTAACGAGCCATCAATTGGTGATATTTATATATTAGTGGCACCTTTTTACTAAAGATATATGCAAATTTTCTTCTTATGTAACCGTCGTTTAACTTTTTAAGTACTTATAAATCAAATAAATGTTATTGTTTAACTCAAATAAATACTACTGAGCTTTTTATTCTTAATTTACCGATATATGCTTTCCTTTGAAACAATAAAGTACGAATAGCAAATTGAAGGGCCCTATGTACAGCACTTGCCCTGTGGTTAATAACAAAGGAGACAAAGAAACTGTCTACTTAAAGTATAACGCCTAAAAACAACCATGTCGCTCTACCGTCCCAAGTACATATTCGATGTAAAGTTCAAACCTTAATATTCACAAAAGGATTGCGAACAGTATAATAGAAATCTCTAATTTTATAATTTTTGTATTGCACATAATTCTTTTTTTAATTTTTCTTCTTTTCTTATTTTTTTCAGTTCTAATTCATGTGTCACTACTTTGAATACCTTATGCACTGTATATTGGTTATTGCAGAGTTAACTAATAATACCAGCCCAAAAATATGGTAAATCTGCAGTCACGTGCTTATAAATAGTAGAGCAAATCTCAAAACTAAAATGTTTTAATGTTCCTTCTGTCCTACATTCAGCGATAATGTTACGAATGTAAAAATTTGATAGAACTCACAATAAACTTGACGATCGTAAAGAGAACACATAATTTTCAAGTCAAATAAAAGTACAATAGAACAATCGATACTTCCTTGTAAACACATTAAACAGGGGTCTGAATACGCTACCGCGGGCGCCCCTCATAAACTCATAATGCGTCTTCATCTCTCGCAAAATATCCTGTTGCGTCTACAGAATCGTCTACCTACATGCTGATAAAGAATGCGAGGGAGTGATTTGTAGAGTGAATAAAATTAAAAGTATCCTTTCAGTTTTGTGAAACTCAGTAATAGAGAATTTAACCGGTTTTAATTTAATATATAAATGTAAAAATAATAATAAAACAAGAATGCAAAAGGTAAAACGTCATAACTTGGATATTATGAATACGTGTATATATGTTAATGTGATAAAATTATTCTGAATCCCTTATAAAATAAAACAGCGAATACCTTTGCTGATATAATATTATCCATTTTTACCCAGGCTCCAGATTATTCTTAAATCGAAAGATGATGCTTACCATGTGTTTAAACTACCATGAGATTTTACTTTTAACGGCGTGATCTTGTTTTGTAGACCATATTTCAAAAAGATACCATAAACTGTTTTTCTCATATCAATATCAGATAGACTTTAAGTTCATTTGTCATGTCAATTTTGTGGAAAAAATACACTCAATACAGGAAACATCCGAGTTTGTAGGTGTAAAATTTGTATATCTAACAATTTTTTTTTATTATAGTTATACCGGAATTTTTTCGTAATGTATAAAAAGCCCCCACAACAACAACTCTTATTCAAATAAAACCTTATAAATAATATGAATCAAGTCTATTGCGGTATCAGATAATTTCACCCAGATATGACACGATTTGAACGTCGTAAGCTATTCTGAATAAGCGTTTCAATGTTAGGAACCCTCATTCAGGCAATGCTACTCGGCAGAGTCGGAAATTTATTGTTATTAATTATTATTATTGCCAGCCAAAGTATTTCCCGGAGAAGTTCGTCTTTTTATTGCTTTATGCCATTTTAGTATACCTATTGGTTGTTGGAAAGTGATTTATCGAGGGGGGTGAATGGAACTTGGCCAGTTTTCAGCAACTCACTTCAAATTGAAATGTTTTACTGCATATATTAAAGAAATGAAAGGGATGAGTAAATCTCAAAAATAAATGGCTATTTTCCTACATCTTCTGAGTTTGCCATATTTTTGTCGTTATGTATTTTCACCGTTTTACGTTACACATAATCAATACATTAAAAGTTTTCTCTTTATTACTGTATTCAATTTAACACTATCCACAATCTTTTTTGGTACGTGTGTTAGTATGTGTAACTTTTGAACTACTTGATCGAAAAAGGTATTAATCATACAATATATCTATTTGTATTGTCGAGATGATGGTTCATAGCAATGACTCATAAAATGACTCATATCACAATATATTAACGCTATCAGGTAAATTACTTTTCCTTTCTCGTATTCTTTTCATTTAATCTATTATATGATATTTTATAAATAATTTTCACATAACTTTTTTGTATGTATTTTCATATTTTTATTTTTATTTTGTACGTCCCCCTTCATTTTAACTATTGTTTGCACCACTTTCAGAGTGATAAGACCGCCTGTTGTACATATTCTACTCTAGATTTAACTGTACTCGATGTTTTGTATTTTGAGGAAGGAACGGAAAATTATAAAAAATAAAATAAAGTTTTAGAAAAAGCATAATATTTGCACAGTTCGCCACTACTAGATGTAACCAAGCACAGAGAACGTACTCGATATTCCAATAGAAATAATAGAAGAATAATAGAAATAGCCCGCCGGTACAGGGCAGTTGACAGTAAGCGGTTAAGTGGACAGTAGCATTCAAATGTCGTCCTAGCGAGTTTAGTTAAAAAGTACAATTTTGAGAGACAAAAGCGAGCAAGTTGCGTTCTGTCAACTTATGTACGGAACTAAACTCGAAAGAACTAAGACGCGAAAAATTGACCGGCCAGCTATCCCGTTCAACTTAATTGTTAACTTGCTACTTAACTCACTAAGACGTTCCCTCTTAGTCTTTTGGAATGACAACGCTTACGTTTACTTCTTTTTCGAACATTACGGTGTAGGATTAACTTACCATCAGGTGGACAGTAAGCTGGTTTGTCACCTTATCTATAAAATATAAAAAATAATAATACCAAGATACTTTTTAAGAGATATCTCTTTTTTCACAATTTTGTTGTAAAAAATAATTAAGAACAGAATAGGGTTACTAATCTTTTAAGCAAATTTTATTCCTTTTGAACACAAGCTTGACGTCTTTATGAGCTCGATCTGGTGCGGAAATGTTTAATTGCATAGTAACCAAAATGGCAGGCGGGTTGGCAGCCGTAGTTGTTTTATAATTTTCAGTTGTTATCAAGATGTCGCCTTCAACGACACCTACAGGGGCGATATATTCACTTACTCAAATGTCTAACTCGTAAAACATATGATACAAACATAAATATATTGAAGTTTTTCCAAGATATGAATTTATTTATTCTTTAATTTGTGGCGAGACTTATGTAATTTGTAAGAAATGTAATATTCATGTAAACATGCAAGTGTTGACGTTATTGTCAATGATGATTAATGTAAAGCACTGAAAAGGTCCGGAATATAAAAATGCATGGAACAGTCCGCCAAGCTGATCAAAGGCACGTCACCGGACTTCACAATATCTTCAACTATTTTATTTCTTAGAAATGCATGTACGCATGTTTTTCATGACCGTCTAGCACTAGGTTCATTTTGTGTTTATTTAGTCTCATTGTGTGTCATAGATTCAGATTCTAGCATCAGACGAGCATGTTATGTGTAGGTATATGGGTGTAAAGGAGGCGAGAGGCCCATAATGATCTCATAGTTTTAATTTAAAACTTAAAATGTTCTTAGTACCTTTACTGTAACATTATCGATGCAATAAATAATATGAATATGAATATGCGTACATTTATGAATTCGGGTCTGAAGGGTGGCACCATAATGATAACGTATTGGTGATATCGCAGTTTGTTGCAGGTGATAGTGAGCTCAAGAAGCCACTTAACATATGGGTAACAAGTTTAATATTTATTTCATTTTTATAGAAAAAAAATGTCAACCTCACCTACATATTATGGTGTACATTCTAATTGTCAAACGTTTTGCGACCAACTAATAGGGAAAAATCCATCAGAAGTTTTGGACATTAATTCTGCAAACTAGTAAAGAGGAGCAGCATTAACAGTGCGCGGATGCTGTCACTGTTGTAAGATCTTTATTTGATGTGACAACGACACTATTATTGATGCGCAATTAAAAACATACCGATTTTCGTGCCAGTGCCTGTCACATGAACTCCAAGTCCGTCCTATGCGCTGACACCGGTACGATGAATCCTGTTGCGTACGTGTTCACAGAGCCGTGGTAGCTCAGATGGTTAGCGCTCGCTGTAAATTTCACAGTACGCGAGCAAACCGGGTTCGATCCCCGCCGGCACCAATGAAATTGTTAATTGCAATTTTAAGTGCTGATTTACCACGTGCTGGGCGGTGTAGGAAAACATCGTGAGGAAACCTGCATGTCAGAGAAATAAATAAAAAATATATTTCGAAGACATGTGAAGTTCGCCAACACGCATTGGGGCAGCGTGGCGGACAATTCCTTGCCCTAAACCCTCTCAGAAATGAGCGGAGGCCTGTGCCCAGCAGTGGGACGTATATAGGCTGTAATTTTACCCTCCCGTACGTAATATAGCACCGCGTCTAATCCTGAAACAAAGATGTATTAGAATTATTGATAAGCCGGAAAGAAGCCATCATCCCATTTCTTCCCGTGGCTGTCGCGTGACTAGGGGAAAATCCAGAAACATTTAGTGGCTTTTGATAGATATACAATCATCTACGCTAGACGTAAAATTTCCAGACCAGCATCAGGGAGCAATGCAAATCTGTGTAATCATCAATTCACCTGCCATGCGCGAAGTTTGTGGTAAATTGTTCAAAAAACGGGAGTCATCCATGTTATTCTCAACGTGGTAGAGCCAAGCCGCAACAATATTATGGTTGTAGCACGATTGGGTCGGCTCGACTGGGGTAGGACCGTGCTCTTACAGAATACCAGCGTAAAATAGCAGCTCAATACTGTGTTTCGTATGGTGAGTGTGAGAGCCGGATACCCTTTTTACTGGAAACGATTCATTCCCTCTTAGTCCTCACGGGTGACAACGCATCTGCGATTTATACTTAATCGTGGATAAATGTAGATGTCAACGAGCCACAGAACCCACTTACCATCAGGTGAACTGTGTTTTCGTTTATCACCCTATTCTATAAAAAAAAAGAACTATTCAGCAGTTCACTTATGGCCGATAAAACAAACATTAATTGAATTGAATAATTAAACAATAACTTAGGAGTAATTTTTAAAAATTACGATAATATTGTATTAAAACGGTTTAAGGTGATTTTACGGCAAATAACCTTTTTTTTTACAAATAGAGGGAGGAGGGAAGTCTATATGTAGTTTTGGTAGGCTTATGAAGACGAAGAGCGTTTAGTGAAAATTTTTAGAGAGTGCTCTAAAATTTAATTTTTAAGAAATCATGGTATGCTTCCATTTTAAGTTATTATTTTATTCATTTTAGGGAATTCGAAAGTCTTTGCCGTATTTTTTTATTTTTATAGTGTATTTATGAATTTCCACCTATTAAAAATATTTTACAAGCGATGGTATATGTCCCGAAACGTAATGATTATGTGCTCTTTGCCTGAACCCCTTAGTACAAAAAGCTTCACATAGCCTAACTACCGTTTGTGTTTCCTTCAGGATGGGTGTTATTTTGTTGGGTTCACAATTCACGTAATTATGCAAGTAGCCATACCCCCATTTTACATGCAAAATTTTAGCGACTTATTTACTTACAAAATTCTTCCCGTTCAATATCCCATTAAAAATAAGATATGAGACTTGTACTCTGCAGATATATCTTGTATACTTATGTAGTTCATGAACAAGTAAGGGAAATATAACATTAAATCATAAACTTATAAATTTTTTCACTCATTTACTACTTATTTATTCATTTTATTTATTTAACAATATAAGTACACACAATTGAGGGAGAGGACACATCATGATGAAAATTTGTACAAAGGCTCTACTTATCCCACAATGAAATTTCCTCCAGCAGGCCAGCTACTTATTCAAATGTCACTTCCTTATTATATTTAGTCCAAAGAATACTATTTATCTATATAGAAATAGATCAATCGTCTAATCTATCAGATACACTTATATCGGTACAATCTAGCGGATTTATGAAAATACTATTATCTAAAACTTGTTAAATATGATTAAAAATCACAAAAAAGATAATTAAGTTGAATAGCCTGAAAATTAAGAATGAAAACTGATATTCGAAAACCTTAAGAAGATTTACCGAGTACCTAACTAATAATGCATGTATCAAATGCGTCGTTCGCCACTTATTCCTCGCGCTCAATGATTCGTTACTACTTCATTGGTTGAAAAGATATATTTTATTCATTTCCTGTCAATGGCATATTTTGCGCTGTTGCTTTTATAATTTTCAAAAACCTCTCCCTTCGTATACTTAGACACTGGCATGAAACAGTTATTTATATGGATATGTAAATTTCATGTTTTCTAATTACTACAGTTGAAGAGTCAATATATAATACGCAATTTCGGCACTTTATACATATTAATGAGGTTTCAAAAAGTTATACAACTCTCTGACAAATAAGAAAGTTGAGTGTTTCGCACTTGATTTCAAAAATAATTTTTGAAGGAAGAAATACAAAATATATTTAACATTTCATTTGAGTAATTTTAATATATATAGTAATAACCTCTTAAAGTTACAGCCTACTCCTACGTCCCACAGGACTTCTCTAAATTTTGAGAAGGTATTTAGGGCTAGGGAAAGTTCACCGCGCTGCCCCAATGCATGTTGGTGGACTTCACATTATGTCTTCTTTGAAATATTTTCTTATTTCTAAGATAAGACTTGTCTATCCTTTGGCTACGCGTAGCGACGGTGACGAACATCCGCGCGCCTACGGGTGCCTCTATAGGTCCCATAGTGGTAAGACCGAAACAAAACGATTCTTCGGCCACATCCAAATAGCTACAGATTCATTGCTACAATAGATCCCTCCGCTGAGATCGTGATCTTCGGCAATTTTAACGCCCACCACGCCGAATGACTTAGTTCACGTTCAACCGATCATGCGAGGAGATCTTTTCATGATTTTGCCTTGGCATATGGTCTGACACAACTGGTTACGTGGATTCCAGATGTGGAGGATCATGCACCTTCCCTGTTGTACCTTCTGCTGACCTCTCATCCGGACGGATATCAGATTACCGTCGACACTCCTTAAGGCTCCTGACTCACGCTGAAATCGCGGTTGCATTCTGCTGGCTGCCACCGAGTTTGGCACTATAGAAAAGCTGATTGGGATAGGATGCGGTCTTTCTTTGCATCCTACCCTTGGGGGTGAGTTTGCTTCTCGCCGGACGATCCCAACGTTGTTGCTGATTCTGTCGCTGATGTGGTACTTCAGGGTATGGAACTTTTTATTCCCTCCTCTGTGGTGCCCATCGGAGGCAAATCTCAGCCATGGTTGGGTCGCTCATGTAAATAGCATCATACTGTAAGCAGAAGTGCTACCAAGCTTGGGCTGACGCATCAACTTCCAGGAATGTAAACACCAGCGCTCTAAAAAGAAGTATAATTTCGCTTCCAGATCCTTCAAAAGAGTCATTGCCAAGGCAAATTCAGAGTACACATAAGCAGAATTGGCGAGAAACTAGATCACCTTCCTTTTGGATTCCGTGCATGCTGGCCTCTCGCCAGGGCTGTCCAGGGAAATTTCTGTCAGCCATCTCTTCCATCTCTGCACAGGGAGGACGACTCACTGAACCATACCGCAAAGGAAAGGAAAGCCGATCTGCTAGGCTCTTTCTCTGCGTCCAACTCTACTCCCGATGATGGGGGAGTACGCCACCGACCATCCCGCGGTGTGCGTGCTCCATGCCGGAGGTGCGGTTCACAGAGTGCTCGGTTCGCAAAGCACTCCTCTCCCTGGACATCAATGCGTCTTTTCCGGTACTCCTACTCCCTAGACGTAGTCCCGAAATCATGGAAGACGGCTTTCGTCCACCCGATCCCAAAAAATGCGACCGCTCAGACCCGTTCAACTAGAGGCCCATCATATTGTTCTCCAAAACAATGGAGTCCATTGTAAACTGCCAGCTCACGAGGTACCTTGAGGATCACCAGCTGATTATTGTTTGCCAATACGGTTTTCCTCGTGGTCGATCAGCTGGTGGTCTTCTGGTCTACCTGACTCATAGATGGGCAGTGGCAGTAGAGTTAAAGGGGGGGGGGGGGCATTGGCCGTTAGTTTGGACATAGCGAAGGCCTTTGATCGGGTTTGGCACAAAGCGCTTCTTTCAAAGCTCTCTTCCTATAGGATTCCCGAGAAATTGTGCAATTGGATCACCACATTTCTTACAGATCGGAGCATCAAGGTCGTTGTAGACGGTACAAGCTCCGATTACAAGCATATTAACGCTGGTGTTCGATAAAGCTGCGTGCTATCACCAACGCTGTTTCTTCTGCGTATCAATAATATATTGCAAACCGGCAACATTTACTGTTATGCAGATGACAGCCCTGGTGATGCTCTGTACACCGGCCGTGCCACAATTCCTCCGGAAAACGTCTCCGAGTGCCTGAACAAACTTGTGTCTGAAGTAGAGTCTTTGCTGAACGAAGTCTCGGATTGGGAACGAATAAATCTAGTCCAGTTTAATCCTCAGAAGACACAAGTTTGCGCGTTAACCGCTAAAAAGAACCCCTTTTTCGTATCTCCTCAGTTTCAAGGCCTTCTCCTTGTTTCCTCAGCCAGTATCGGAATCCTCGGCGTCAACATATCGAGTGGTGTACAGTTTCGTGGTCACTTGGAAGAGAAGGCCAAATTGGCCTCTAAAAAACTTGGCGTGCTCAGCAGAGCGGGACAGTATTTCATGCCGGCACATCATACGCAATTTCACAAGGCGCAGATTCGGCCACACATGGAATACCATTTTCATCTCTGGGCTGTGGCTCCTCAGTGTCAGCTCCTTCCACTTGACCGCATCCAGCGCAGAGCGACTCGAACCGTCGATGACCGAGTGTTTTACGATCGGCTCGATTCACTGGTGCTGCGAAGAGGTGTTGCATCTCTTTGCGTATTTTATCGCACCTATTACGGGAAGTGCTCTGAGGAATTGTTCGGATTAATCCCAGCCGCCAAATTATACGAACGCACTACGCGGCAAACTTCCTGTTACTATCCACACAATCTGGATGCTTGGCGGTCCACCACTTTACATTTTACTGGGAGTTTTCTTCCGCGTACGATCTCTCTGTGGAATAATTTACCAGCGGCGATTTTTCCGAACCGATTCGACCTTCAAGAAAAGAGCTTACTCCTTTCTAAAGGGCCTGCAACGCCCATTCAATTCCTCTGGTGTTGCGGATATTTATGGGCGGCGGTAGTATCTTAACATCAGGTGAACAGTATGCTTTCTTGCCCCCTTTTCTATAAAAAAGGCAATGCATTATTGCTAAGAATATGTCGTGGTTGTACAGCGTTTCTGAATGGGACTGGACATAGCTAGTCTTTGTTAAATGGTGAGTTGGTTTATAATGTTTTTATTTTCCATGTATATCACAGTGCATATTCTTACTTTAATTTCAATTCATATAGATCGAACATGGAAAAGAAAGTTAGAAAGAAAAGAAGAAGACTTCTCCTAGACGGAGATTTACTGTTACACGTACATTTGCAACTTTTATCTTGTAATATATTATATTAATTTTCATTTGTTCATTATAGCTAGTGTGCGACAGAAGTTCGATTTCTGGCCGAAGCCTTATCCTTAGAAAATTATTCGCCTATCGCCACAACCTTCGGATGAAACCGAAACCGTAGGCTTAAATAATCCAAAAATTCAGATCAAGATTGGCAAAAATTAATAATATGATTTATTTAAAAAAATTAAATTAAAGGTTTATTGTATTGACTGTATAATAATATGTATACAATTTTGAAAGGTAATTTTATTCATCTCTAAAAATTGATCTAGAGATGATGCAAATTGCATCGTCACGTCCTTCACGCTTTCACCCATTCGTAACCTATCACTCACTGCGCCCGCCATAACAAAAAACAGCTTTGTACCGAGGCATCCGTCGTCACCTCAGCTGGCGGCACTTGTTTTAAATATTTATGTTTCTCACGACCTTTCATTTATGTTTAGAAAGGTTTTAGTTACCGTTATTTAAAGCCGATAAGATTTTCGATAAGTAGAAACAATAACCATAACATATAAATGTTTATTTTATTTTGTACAGCTCTTTGTTTCTAACGGATCTTGATAAAGTGTACTTACTGACGATAAATTTTATTTTATGAATGAAATATCGTAAGTTTTTATTTTATTTTTATGTCCTTACAATCAATACAACATATTCTTCCTAAATGAACCGAAATTATGCATGTAATAATTATAATAATTCTACTTTTTCACCTGCAAACATTGGCTAAAAATTCGACAATAGACAGTTTGCGCGCGCTTACTAAACTCATTTTCAAAACCTTTTTGTGTATATATTTTATATCGTCTTCCTTTATTTTTCTTATACAGTCATATAGATATAACATTTAGCAATTACTAGTAAAAGTATTTACTATGGTATTCCAATAAGAAATATACTATTATTATCTTATTAGAATCTTATTAGAAATCTTGACCGTTACGAATTGTTTGCGTAGAGGTTTTTCATTTCTACTTTTTATCAATTGAAACATAAAAAGTTACTGTTGTTGTAACTTACATCATTCAAAAATATTACTTAGTAAAGATAACATTACTTACAGTTTTTTTGAAAGAAAATTCAACTAAAATCACAATCACAAAACTTCAACGATTACGCAACCAACCGCACCGGCACGCGAAAGCGAATGGCTGTTATATTTGATGATGTCTATGTAACCGAGTGAATATAATGCTACAGAATATTCTTTAGTTCGTTCAGAATCGAATGAAATAGTGTTCAAGCTAAAATATACTGTATTTTTATATCAATTAATGACGAAAATAGCAGCACGTAATGCGGACATGTATACATGTCCTCCGTACTTAGCGGTCACAAAACTTGGACCTGTCAACATGTCCACGGTATCTTAGGGGGTAATAGTAGTTCTTTCAAGTTTGTTCATTTGGTAGAGCCACGCTGCATCTATTTGGTATGGTGAGTGTAGAGAACCGGAGACCCGTTTTATTGGGATCGTGGCATTTCATCTTAGTCCTTAGGGGTGACAACGCATCTGTATTTGAATTCTTAATCGAAGTTAAATGTATATGTCTACAGGCCCCAGCATACACTTACTATCAGGTGGACTGTGTGTTCGTTCGTCACCCTAATTTTAATTTTAAAAAAACTTGCTAGAAATCAACGGCGTCGGCCAAAACTGGAGCCTATTTGTGCCGAAGCCGATGTTTTCACCGAAGGTGTTTTTTTAGCAGAAACCGAAGCCAAAGCTGAAGGTTCGGTCAGAGACTAATATAGCTATCAAAAATTCACTGTTGATCAAAGGGTAGCCCTTGGGGGGAGACCTTTGATCTCCCTCATATGGAGATTAAGCCATAGTTGCCCCCTTAGCAGTGGTTTGGTAACCACAGGTTATCAATTACAGCCTCTTATAGTATAGCTTTCGCAATTGAAAATTAACCTAGTGATGGAATCCTTTTATTACTAGGAGTCCATCTGGGCATGTCTCTCTTACATATTTCTATAGCAAAACAGCGTTATACCGTTTTGTTTTTCTAAGAAAGGAAAAGAGCTAGTACCTACAACTTAATTTCAATCTGTGAGACATTCAATTTCATTTCACATAGGTGACAAAGCGCTCTTGCACAGTCTATGGGTTGCAAGTCCCTTTCCGACAAAAATGTTATAATGTTAAAAAGCATAATTATAAATAATACTAATATTAACAGTAATAATAAGAAATGTTATAATTATAAATAATAATTCCTTTTTTGTTATATTTTAAACTCATTAAAATTTTCACAATTGAGCAACTATTTCCTTTGTACGAGGTTACATTTCTTAAAACGCTCGATGCCATCTGGCGATTTGACACAAAGACTAGGCACTAGGCAATAATAACACAAAGGCGATATGCAACCCCTTGTAATGTGGGTGTGTCTTTAAATTTTATGTATAGTAGTGAGGCAAAATAAAGACGATTCGAAAAACTTTTGAAGTTACAATTTAGGGAGCTTAGTTTGAAATGCATTACCGGCTTTCATTTCCTTTAACGTAGTTAATGATATATTTAACGTATGTTTGCCTTTTCTGTTACCGTTAAAGTTACAGCCTATTAATAAAGGCCACTGCCGAACAAAGTCCTCATCTACAGATTACCTCATAATGGCGACATTTGCATCATAACTCCTAAGAATATAGAATATCCCGCTTCAATCTCATTTTGTTCGCACACTAAATGAAACGCAGAATGCCAAGCACTTGAAGTTTTTTTTAGAACATAATTTACATTAACTTGATAAAGAAACTAGTATTTTAAAATGCGTTACTCGTCTAAAGTAAATAAATACAATATAACTATATTTTAACAATAACAGTTACCATGAAATTTTAAAAGAAAAGTTTTGAAATCAGTAATGGTTTTTCAGTATAGCTAATCAGTTTATTTAAATAAAATTTTACAAAGATTTACTACAGAAAATATTCGTTTGTGAAATAATTACCAATTTTGATTGAACTATTTGATACCACTTAAAGAATAACAGTGTAGTTTTACCTTTCTAACATGTTTCCCAGCCAGAAATCAAGCATTCTTACTAGTCAGAAACTCATTATTTGGGTAAAATTCTATTTGTTTTAAAATTCCATGCCCTAAAACAAACACTACTGTAGGTTCACGTTGTAGTCCGTTCATCTGTAGTCAGTCAAGACCTTTTTTCTCAGATACAAAGATAAAGAAAAATATCAAATATAAAGATCTACGTTTCTTTGGAGGTGTAATATTTTCTAGGTTCTGAAATCTCACAGTAAAAGCAAAGGAAAATATCCGAAAATGATTTTATCACATGAAAAATTTATATGCAATTATAAACTTGCATTTGCATCTGGATTAATTATCGCTCGCAATGTACGATATAAGGGAGACAAAGACATGACATTGGAACTTTTAAAAATATACGCGACGCGAAAAATAATTAATTTAGACAATACACTAGAATATATAGAATTATACATTATTTGCTATAAATGAGTGAAGCAGTGGCGTTAGGGAATCGATTACTCCGTCTCAAAATGTAAGTGTTGAAAGAAAGGTAAATACCAAAAATTTATCCAGGTCTTTCCAACCAAGTATGGGCCTATAATACTCGTACTTGTACATCTAAAATCACAATTTTTCTAACTGGTAGCACGATTCGCTCAGAAATCAGTTACTGAGTTTCTCTGTCCAGAAATTCTCAGTAGCAGCCCGGAGTTAACAAGTTGGCAGTGTTTCACTCCGATGCCTCGGAAAACACGTGAAGCTGTTTGTCCTGCACCTGAGAGTAAATAAATAGCGGGAGCACACGTGCTTGCTTACACATTCCTACATGCACTATAAGCCTGTCCTGCACAAATTGCTAACCTCCATTGGGACGGGCTGCCAAGACTGAAATTTGGTCGGGAGGACATTATTATCTTAGGACAATGTTCTTATCATTATTATTTTATAGAACTGTAACTTTCCAGAAATGTACATTATATTAATAATGGTTAAAATTTATTAAGATACATAAATGAAGAATCGATATTAGTTACGAAAATATTCACCTAACTTTGCTCAAAAATCGCATTTCAAAAAATGTTTACTAATACTACGGTTAGAAAAAAAGTTGTCAATTTTTTTAATTTATTTATCAGATCTAGGAAAAATTACATTTAGATATAGGTTTAATTAACATCTAAAAACCACAGAGGTTTGCCTTGATGCTAAATAATTAAATTTAAGTAAGCGAATTATGTACAAAACATAGTCTAATTCAATAGTTAGGTATATAAGTAGGTAGAAGGTACCAGGCAGTGCCATAATGAACTGGCCTGATATAGTACAACGCGACATGTCGCTACATGTTGTGTTGCATTAAATAGTACGTTTATCGTGCACTTAATATAAAAAACATGCATCGACATGAAATGCTTAGTCTTAGTTTAACAGGCATTTGAATAACGAGAGTCGCGTATTTTTTCAAAATGTCGAAAACTGAGTATCGAAGTGTCATAAAGTTTCTGTTTAAAGAAGGTTTATCCCCTGCCCAAATAAAAGAACGATAGGATGGCGTGTATAAGGAGTCTGCCCCTCCTATAGCACAGTGAAAAATTGGGTGAAAGAGTTTCGCCTCGGGAGAGAAACTGTCGAAGACTTTGGCCACGACGGTCGATCTGTGGAAGTGCTCACTCCCGAAACGATTGCTCTTATCAAAGAGGAGGTTTTGAGTGACCGCCGTTTAAAGATTAAAAAAATTGCAGCAAAGCTTGGGCTCTCTAAAAGTACCGTTCATCGCGCGATCCATGAACATCTTCACATGAAAAAAGTGAGTGCAAGATGGGTACCGAAACTTCTTTCTGCGGTACAGAGACAGGAAAGAGTGCGCTGCGCTTCGGAGTTTTTGGATCTTTGTGGCGAAAATCCAAAGACTGTGATCGAGCGGCTAGTGACTGGTGATGAAACTATGATCTTGTATTATGATCTACAAAGCAAGCGCGAGTCAATGGAATGGCGTTATAAGGGTGAAAAGCCCCCTAGAAAGGCAAAGGTGCAACAATCGACTAAAAAACTGATGTGCACAATATTTTGGGATTTTCAAAGCATTTTGATGGTGGATTGTAAAGAACGTAATACAGTCGTGAACGGCGAATATTATGCTTCTTTAATATATAAATTACGAGACAAGATATTGGAAAAACGAAGAGGCAAGCTGTCTAAAGGTGTCCTGTTGCTCCATGACAACGCCCCGGTTCATACCGCTGGTGTTTCGAAGGATGCAGTTCGTCAATGCGGGTTCACAGAAGTTCAACATCCACCTTACAGTCCAGACATCGCCCCGTCCGACTATTATTTATTTCCAAATTTAAAGCGGAACTTAAGAGGAAGAAAATTTTCAAGCGATGAAGAGTTGCAGGCGGCCGTCTTCAGTCATTTTGAGGATAAAAAATGTGATTATTTTTATAAAGGTTTAGAGATGTTGATTCACAGATGTCAGAAGTGTGTTAGTATTCATGGTGATTATATTGAAAAATAAAATTGGTTTCGTTTAATTTCCTTCATTGGTTCATAGTTAGGCCAATTCATTATGGGACCGCCTACGTATATCAAGATTATAAGGACTAAAAAGGTAAGTTAACAACTTAGTTAGTGTCAGAAGTAACAAGGTAAAAGTAAGAGCTAGGCAGGTAGTACCCTATTATTAAGTAGATATAGTACGTAATTATAATTTAGATAGGAAAAAGCTTTTGAGTTTAATGTTTTGTTGTGATGCTTTTTCGCGTACATCGAAAGGTAAGTTATTTATTAAATGCGGTACCTGATAAGCGGCCGTTCGTTGCCCGTACACATTATTAGCAGTGATGTGCCGGAGTCAGTTTTGTGTCATAGGGCGCGTACGTACTGGATGTTCTATACATGATTTTAAACCGTCGTAAAAGAAATATTGTTTTAATAACATGAATTTAATTTGGTCATAAACTGGTAAGATTTTACAGCGTTTAAAAATGCATTTTCATCATCATAAATTAGGACACGTATATTAGGGAATAAAATATTTTTGAGAATACTAAACTGAAGATCATAAATCTGTTTTAAATACGATTTGTACATCCGACCATAGCTCGACAAGCCGTACTGAATATAATATTCAGCTAGGGCGTTGTAAAGCATAAGTCTTACTTGGAAGGGTACGCAATTTTTTAGGATTTTTATATTGGCTAGAAACTGACGCAACTTATTACACACATGTTCAATGTGGTAGCTCCAGTTAAACTTTGAGTCAATTATAAGACCAAGGTATTTTTGTGTGGTCACAACTTCGATTGTAGGGCATTGGCAAGTACCCAGTTGATGGAGGCAGTCGTGATTATGAGCAATTAATGGTTTTGGAGTAGGATACCTAATATATGGAGATTTGATAATCATGAGTTTGGTTTTATTGGCATTTAACACTAGACTAACGTCATGGCGCCATCGTATCAATATGTCTAAATCGGCCTGGAGAGCATTACACGCATTTGAGATATCCTTACCCAAAACGAGAAAACACGTATCATCTGCGAATTGGTAACAGGAACTGTGTTTCAGACAGTTATTCATCTCGTAGACATAAGATAAAAAGTGCAACGGGCCAAGTACTGATTCTTGGGCCGTGCCTTCTGTCACATTCTTAGGATCACTGAACGCGTCATTTAATTTAACGGTAAATGTACGATTTTGGAGGTAATTTTTACACCAATTAAGTAATGGCACAGCGGTGACACTCCCTGTACGTGAGAGCTTAAGCGCCGGTGACCTTGAGTCGAAGCGTGTAACGCTAGGGTTGATATCGAACCGAAATGGAATATTATAGACTTGTAACAAAGAAGATACATAGTAGGAGTATGTTATGTATTATGTAAACTTATGTATTTGGGTAGTTAAAGATACGTTTAATTTAAAATCAACTTTTACTAAGCGAGGCATATTAAAACTTCCGGCAAAACCAAATATGCACGACAGTTAATGGTAATCTTAAATAATTAATCAACAATTAGTATTTCAGTACGCAATAATCAGTATTACCTACTATCCTTTAAAAATAATTTACTCTTATATATTTTTGAATTTTTCGATAATTTTTTTAATTTTCGTTATTATTTCTAACAATTGCAAAAATTCGTAGCATGTATATTTTTTTAGAAAATCCAAAGGTATGCAGGTTTCCTGGGACATGGCGGCCAATAAATTGTTCCCTATGTGTTGAGGAGGTAAGTCATTTTTATTTCTAATGAAATAATCCATAAATACAACTATGAACAAATACAAAAACTCTTTACAGATATCTAAAATTTCTTGACTCTCTAGTGGTATTTTTCATAGTGTATATTTCAATTAATGTAATATAATAAAATTATTGGTCATATATTAGTTTTATTGTCACGGTATTTCCCCATAATTCTTGTTAAGATCATATCGACTTTCATTAAAATGAGTTCACATATTTTTAGCTATCATAAAACATAATTAAAAATTAAACCCCTTGTTTTGTGCAGTGGAATTTATTTTAATTCTAATCACTTAAAACCACTTTCAGTGATACTTATACATATACTATAATATCATATATTTAATAACAACATTAATATTTATCAAACCATATAAACCGGCTATAAAAACTAATAACGTTACTTGGTAACATAAACTTAATACCTACATGAATAGAATAGTAATATGTACATTAAAATATCAGTAATATTCATATATTAATTGAAATATTATATCACTTGACGAATATGTTCATATTAACTAATTCTGACGGATATCGGTATTACTACTAGCCCTCGGCCGGGGCAGTCGGCAACTGCCCGTTCCACGCCCCGCGCGCCTCTAAAGGCCCCCGCACACATCCAGACACCCACGCATAGCCGCAAGCGATTTTACGTGCACACATGCTTAAGTGTCGTTTCTTTTCGCGTAGTGTATTATATATTCTTTGGTAATGGACCCCGGATACCACAATCATCTAGTTTATGGATTAAGAGTCGATGTTGCAGCGTGTCGAAGGCACGAGAAAAATCAATAAACAAGGCCAGTACACATTTTTAAAGGTTCAAATGCTCGTTTACCTCATCTGTAAACTTACATAGAAGGTCCGTAGTACTTTTACCTGCTTGAAATCCGCACTGGTTTTTGTTTATGACTACGTGGTTGCGGTAAAAATTATGAATCTGCTCACAGATAACTTTTTCAACTATTTTGTCAATATTAGAAAGAAGAGTGATTGGTCGATAGTTGGAGTAATCGTCGTGTTTGGCCTTTTTGAAAACAGGTCCTACACAGCCTATTTTGAGGTCGTCGGGATATTCTCCAGATGCAAGACTGCAGTTAATAAAATTGGCAATGGGTAAAGATATATGTTTATCAACCTTATGTGAGTTCAGGGCCTTGGTATCCAGGGTACAGGCCTTATGTGAGTTCAGTCTCTTTATAATTTTGTTAACATTATTCTGAGAAACTTTTTTGAACAAAACACTTGAATCCATCGGTCTCCGATAAGTTAGTTGATTGATTAATTTTAAGCCGCATTAAGGAACAATGTCTTTAACTGTCTTTTCAAAGCTGTTTGCGAAGTTGTTAGCTATCGCTTTGGTGGTAAGGCCCTGTCCGTCAAAAGCCTTTAGTATCGCCTCGTCAATGGATAAAGTTACTCGTCCTAACATCTGGTTAATGATTTTGTAAACTTTTTTTGTATCTTTAAAGTTATTATGTATTTCATTAAGATAGTATGTATTTCGTTTTGATTCTATTAGTTTATTGAGTTTATTTCTAGTTTCATTATATTCTAGTCTTCTTTTGGGATCAAAAGAGCTGTTTTTCCAAAGCTTAAACACGTAATCCCTTTTTTCACATAATCTGGTAACATTACCGTTGATCCAAGGGGCTATAGGCAGATTCCTACGATTTTTAGAATACTTAACAGACCTACTAATAGTCGCAGTCTTTATAGCTTTTAGGAACGATTTTTTTATAAATGAAAGTATATCATTTGACTAACTCATGTTATTTGTCTGTTTCCAATCTGTAATTTTCACCGCATTACAAAAATAGTATGATCAAAAGTAGTTTTTTTGTGTTACTTCCTGCACGTGTCGTGTAGTTGGCGAGTCGTCAAGGGACATAAACACTATGCCCCGATGGTCAGCCAAAGCAACGTCCAACACAGCAGTCAAATGCATACGATATGTTCGATAGAAACTGTAGTGTTGGTCAACATAGTTAATTACAGTTAAGGGACACTTAAAGAGCCGTGGTAGCTCAGTGGTTAAAGCTCGCTGTAAATATAACAGAACTCGAGTAACCCGGGTTCGATCCCCGCTGGCACCAATGAAATTGTTAATTGCAATTTTAAGTGCTGATTTACCACGTGCTCGGCGGTGAAGGAAAACATCGTGAGGAAACCTGCATGTCTGAGGAATAAGAAAAAAAAATATTTCGAAGACATGTGAAGTTCGTCAACACGCATTTGGGCAGCGCGGCGGACACTTCCTTGCCCTAAAACCCTCTCAGAAATGAGGGGAGGCCTGAGCCCAGCAGTGGGACGTATATAGGCTGTAACTTTAAGGGACACTTATTAAAGGTCTATTTATAATGGTCAAATTACGAACGCAATATTGTAGTATGTTATAGGGCACAAAATAGTTGCTAAAGAATAACACATATACTCGAAGATTAGTTATGTAAGGCAGCATGCCTTACATCACTAATCTTCGAGGTTTGGGTTCGGTGTCTTCAATTGGATTCTTGTCATCCTTTAAGTTTAAATACTATCAAGTTACTATAGAAAATTATAAAATTTATTATTCTATATCAAAGGAAATATGTACCTTATTTTGTTATTTCACGAGAAAACCTGATCAGTATTATATGGAGGTAATCAAAAATGTTTCGTATCAGTGTCTGCTTGCTTTGAATACTTAATATATATGTATACTTAATATGAATATTTAATAGTATAACTAATGGATATACTAATAGCTATGCATTTTAATTTCTTATGTCTTTAAGCCTGTAGGACTAACGGCCTAAAACTAAAATTAACTCAAGGCACAAGTCTAATACCGAAAATTCTGTTTTTAAATGATTACTGGAATGAAACACCGCACGCATAATATGTTCATATAAAGGGAATATTTGTCAAGTTGCTCTGTGGTGACTAACAGATATACCAATAGCTATACATTTTACTTTCTTACTTGCTGTACTAATGCCTGAAAACTGAAACTATGACAAGGCACAAGTCTAATGTTAACGATTACTGAAAATAAGATACTAGTATAAATAGGAGTCGTGTAGTGACAATGTACGAATATCTATAACCTCATATTGTTCCGGGTGTTTCGTAAGAGGCGATATTATAAAACAAACTAGGTGATGGGCGGCAACATCTTTCTAATAACAGCTAGAAAATTCTGCACTTGACAACCCGTCTGCCATAGAAATTCAGGCAAATATGAGCGACATTATGGTGCAATCTATGGAGAGAATTTTGTTCAAAGAAAACTTACGAGAGAATAAGAAAATCCTAGAATAATCGATTGGTATTTCTTATTTATAAATATAATGGGTGCATTTGGCAGAAAAAAGCGCTAGCAAGCGCTTGTAAGCAAAATGGCGATCGTAAGCGGTAAGCGCTGTCAAATCGTAAGTAGCTATTTTCCTCCAGGACACGATGTTAGTTTTAATCGGAGAACCTAACCTAATTTAAATGTATGTTTGTAAAGTATTCATATTAAAAACTTACCAATCATGATTTTTAATAACATGCATAATATGTTTATTCATCTCATTATATGACTTAAAACTAATATTGCACAAAACAACTTATAAACTCTACTTCAAAACAAACAAATTAAATAAGCAAAATGGAGGATTGTGTCAGCGCTACTGAAGTAGAAATCGTGTCCTGGCCGAAAACTATTTTAGCGCTTGTAAGCGCTTGCTAGCGCTTTTTTCTGCCAAACGCACCCATTGTATCGAGATTATTATTTAGAATTATCGTCATCAGGAACGTGATAAAGATCATAGTAGTGATCATCTCATTCCCCATTTTTATTATCCTTAATAAATTTTCTTTAATAATATAACAGCCTTTTTTGTACTGATTTTGCTTATTAAATTTTCAAACTTTTTGATAGATATACCCTAAACACCGTATAAAACTTTATTATTACAGAAGGAATTTCCGTTTCTCTGAAATCGAGTTCCTGGTATTTACAGGTTGCTGGTCAGAATTTTAAGTTAAACAATATGTGTTTCTATGTACAACCTGAAAGATGATTTTTTTTAATTATACTCAGATATTCCTTCTGATGACTTTTCTGCAAAACTGACCGCCTTCATTTCTTAGGATTTAAGATTTCTCCAAACCTGAACTTCCCAAAGCAGCTGCAAGGAAACTGGGTATCTTTCCTTGATAAGCTAGTGAAACTGGATACCTTATATTATAAAGCGTAAGTCCAGTCGTGCATGGAGTACTGTTGCCAGATTAAGTATTACAGAAATCATTATTTCACGTAGTAAGTAGAGGCATGTTATTTCATAAATAAGATTTAACAAATATATACGGATAATAAATATGTATATAATATATAATAGTATATAATATAATTTTATATGTGAGTGTGAATAGGTACTAGTATGTATATGCATTTTTTTACCTTTATGTATGTACTTAAAAATGTATACTTTGAGTGAATGGTTTATTAGTTACTTTTTAAATTGAAAGTCAGCGCCAATTACGACGCCGGTTCAATTACAGAATCAGTAATTATCAGATCTTCGCTGAAAATCAGCGCTGCTGCAATATCTGTTGTATAAGCATGGGCTGAGGCGGAATCCTTTTTGGTATCACATGACTCACTCTTGCTGAGATTTGATTTTATTTAAGTTTTCCATGTATGTTTTGATGTTCTTTCTTATTTACTTCTAAATGTATATTTTGTGAGTGTATTGATGCTAATAAAAGCATACGTCTATGTTTATGTCTATTTGGGTTAGTGATGCAAAATGTCACCTAGCAGTTTCGGACTCGGTGGTGAGACGTGCTAATAGGATTATTGGTAAGCTTGATTAGGTTTAATCCAATCTGGTCTGCCTCGAGCACAGATGCAATGTAGTCAGCATCTATGTATTCTAAAGAATGCATTTTGGAAAGTGTGCTCAGGGCTTACATGCGTTAATGACTCTCGTTCCTTTCGCAATCGAAGAAGCAGGCAATTGTCGGCTTTTTACTTTTTGTTGTCGATATTTCACGCATTCGCACCAAGTGGTTTGCTTCATCTTTCGAAATGTGTACAGCAAAGGAGTGAAAGAATCTGCCGGCATCTGTCTTTCCGTCCGGAAACAATCGAACCGCCTTCAAAGCAGAAGTGAATAGGCTTTTGTATCGATAAGTCAATGAGATTTACCATATAGGAATTTACCATATATGAATTTATCCCCACTTACCAGGTGTGGCAGTTGTCAAACATTTACTTATGATAAGTTAAAAAGACAACAAAGTTAGCTTCGATATCAGTCACGTAGCAAAATTTATTAAGACATTTTACTAAAATAAACTTATCTAGCTTATCCTCTTATTCTTATCATTTTAACGGCATATTATGCTGTTTGATACCTAGTTTCGATAAAAAGAGTTCCATGTCAACTAATTCCAAGAAATTCATTGAATTTAAAAACTCAGTTACTCCACATTTAAAAGCGCACCCGTATTCACGTGTTTATCGTGTTATTCTTTACTATGCAAGTAATCGAGCAAAGCAAAGTCTCGATGGAATAAGAACAGAAAAGGAACACGAATTGAGCCTTGAGGAACACCCATCTACTAGTTCGGAAGAACTACGGCCATTGATAACAACGGTTTGCATTTTTTATTTTTTTTTATTTTTTATTTTATTCAGGACAACAAACAATTGTGTAATAAAATATAATACAAAATACAGGTCCTATAAAAAGGGAAATACAAATAATTACACAACCAGCACCGTTATCCACAAAGTAATATCACAATAAAAGTAATGTAATAGTGCACAGCAAACATGTTGTATGATACCACAAAAGATGAATAAATTCGAGCGTTCCCTGAGCAAATCCCAGCCAACACAACCACTTTAGTGGCTATGCTAGCCACTACATTGGTTGTAGTGGCAAAACTTGTCTCGAGAAACAACAGTTGAACCATTAAACTATTTAAACCTTAAGGCAATACATTACTTATTAGTATTTTTTTAAATACACTTTTTGAACATTTCAAATGATAAAGCAAATATGTCATGATCAGTAAAGTTATCATTATATGATTTCATGATACGCCGTAGTGGAGCTGTCTCTCCCGCGTTTGTTTGGCACATCTTAGGAGCAAATAAACGACGACTATACGTATTACGAATGCGTTGGGACTGACTAGGTGTGCGTAGATATATTTGATTTATGAGTTGATTACAATCTAATTTATTATGACAGATTTTGTATAAGAATAACTGATCAAAATATAATCTTCTCATTTTTAGAGTGGAAATTGAGAATTTATCTAAATGAGTGAGATACAATGACCATTTCCTAAAGCATTTATAGTTTAAAAACCGAAGATATTTACGTTGTACCAATTCCAGCTGATCACTATGTTTTTCATAATAAGGGTTCCAAACACAAGTGGCGTATTCGAGTTGTGACCTAATGAGTGACTTATATAGTAATAAATACGTCTCAGGCCTTTTAAACAGATTACAGGTCCTTCTTACGAAAGCACTAAGCTGAAAGCCTTTAGCCGTAATGTGACTAATACGAGCATCAAAATGTAGCTTCGAGTCAAATAGTATTCCTAGGTCTTTTATTCTGGAGACTTTTTGTAAGGAAGTGTTACAAAGAGAGTATGTGAAATGGATGACATTAATATTTTTAGTAAATTTGATAGATTTACATTTTGATAAACTTAGCTGTAAATTATTAGCAGCACAATAAGCAGACAAAAGATCCAGATCACTTTGCAAATTATAACAATCTTCAGTTGTGTTTATTTTTCGAAAAATTTTTAGGTCGTCAGCATATAAGAGAAAATAGGTGTTTTTGAAGCAGGTATTAATGTCATTTATGAAGAGAACGAAAAGCAACGGCCCCAAAATTGATCCCTGCGGTACATCAGATGTCACATCTATCACATCTGAAGAAAAGCCATTGACCACAACCTTTTGGGTTCTATTTTTTACATAAGAAGCAAACCAGCGTAACAAATTCCCACGTATACCATTAAATGCGATTTTTTGTAGTAGTATGGTATGGTCCACCTTGTCAAAAGCTTTACAGAAATCAGTGTAAATGGTGTCAACTTGGAGTCGGCCATCCATATTTTCAAATAAAAAGTTAGCATATAAAGCCAAATTACTTACCGTGGAGCGATTTCGGACAAAACCATGTTGTTCAGGAATAATAAAACTATGCAGATATGGATAGACAACGTTGTGGACCAATCTTTCCAGCACTTTTAACAACGTGGACAAAATAGATATTGGACGATAGTTGGTGATGTCATTTTTTTTGGCCATTTTTATAAACAGGTGTAATGTTTGCCGATTTCCATGCCCGCGGCACTACTCCCTCCCTCAAACTGCGATTAAATAAAATAAACAATGGTGTACTAATGGATTCGGCGGTATATTTTAGAAAAAAGGGCGAGATACTATCAGGTCCAGATCCCTTTGTCACGTCCAAGGCTTTAAGAATCTTAGTTATCTCATCTTTTGAGAATGTTAAGTCACATATAGGTAATGGTTTCTTAAATTTACGCGAACACTACACATTGAATAAAACTAAATTTACGGATTTTATCGCGTTTATTTCACTACTTTTACTTATTTTTAATTCCCGACGTTTCGGGTGCTTTACAGCAACCATGGTCACGGGGGGACTGAGATGTTTGACGTCCCAATGTCATAGTTAGTGCGGCTACCTTCAGTTTTTGAATATTATTTTTTGGTCCGATTTACGCAAAACGAGTTTATAGTATCATGAAGTCTTGCAGTGGTATGCTTAGGTTTGGGTTTAATTTTGTTAATTATAGGATCCCAAGCAGGTGGCAGCACCCATCCATCTTCTCTATTGAAATTTGGATGTTTTTTACTATGACATTGGGACGTCAAACATCTCAGTCCCCCCGAGACCATGGTTGCTGTAAAGCACCCGAAACGTCGGGAATTAAAAATAAGTAAAAGTAGTGAAATAAACGCGATAAAATCCGTAAATTTAGTTTTATTCAATGTGTAGTGTTCGCGTAAATTTAAGAAATCATTATGTGAACCAGTACGGACTGGTAATAGCAAATAAAATTCGCCGATTAGAAAATCTTAAAACCAAGCGCGCAAGATATATAACATCTTTAAATTTCTTGAAGAGATGCAGAGACCATAATCTCATTCCTACGTGTGTCAAAATATCAACAAAAAAGGACATTCGAGGAAGCGCAAAGATCTTAAATCAGGCAAGTAAAAAGTTGTTACGAACGGTGATTCAGCAGAAACGGTTCGATTTACATTTCATAAACAACACCATAGACAATTTGTTCAGTGAACTAAAGACAGTTTTAATGACATTTGATTTTAATAGTTGCATCGAAACTTTTAACAAACGAGAAACAGCAAAATACAATGAATGCAAAAATAAACAAATAGAAAAATACCAAAAATTAACAATCAAATCAAATGCCAACCATCTAAGTCAACGTCAGAACGAAACACAACCGTTGACCACAGACGCAAACAATAAACAGCGCACGGTCTATAATCTGTCAAAACATACACTGGACGAACCAACAATAAAGGTGTTAGCGAAGGGAATGAATTTCGCATTAACACCGCGAAAAATCCCGTACGAAGAAATTATCTGCAGCGTTGAGGATTGTCTGTTTAAAAATAATATTGGTAAGGAAGATTTGGAGGCTATACGTCAAGATATTTCGTCCTTGTTACGTCGTAGTTCAGTGCCGAAACCAAACCTTCCTAAAGACGAACTTACAGCGTTGATTAACTTACGGAACAGACCAGAGCTAACGATTCTCCGCGCGGATAAAGGAAATGCTACGGTAATAATGGACACGTCAGAGTATAATTTTAAAATACTACAGCTTTTATCGGACGAAAGTACATACAAAAAAGTCAAAACAGACCCCACAACTAACATGCTTAAAGCAACTAGCGATTTAATAAAGAAATACTCCGAAAAATTAAATCTCGACGTGAATTCGCTAATACCATCATGTACCAAACCACCGAGGTTGTATGGGTTACCAAAGATACACAAACCAAACGCTCCACTACGTCCTATAGTGAGCCAGATTGATTCACCAACTTATAAGCTGGCACAATACTTGGCAAAAGTACTGTCACCACTGAGAGGACATACCAGAGCGCACACAAAGGATTCATACCATTTTGTTAGTGAGATAAAAGACCTACATCTTGCTAACAATGAAACTATGGTCAGTTTTGATGTTCAGTCACTATTCACATGCCTACCTATTGAAGACTGCATATCAATTGTAACTAGGAAGCTAGAACATAATAACATGCCTGCTGAATATGTAGTATTACTCAAACACTGCCTCACATCTGGCTATCTATTGTGGAAGGAAGAGTTCTACAAGCAAGTAGATGGTGTGGCGATGGGCTCACCTGTATCTCCCATAGTCGCTGACATATTCATGGAGGACTTCGAGGAGAAAGCCCTTCTTACTGCTCCTGTAAATCCAAGATTCTACAAGCGGTACGTAGACGACAATTTCACAATTTTACCATCTGACAAAATAACTGCATTTTTAAACCACCTTAACTCTATAAACTCTAAAATACAATTCACAATGGAGTTAGAGGCAAATAATTCTTTAGCTTTCTTAGATGTTTTAGTCATACGAAATCCTAATAACACAATTGGTCACACTTTGTATAGAAAAAAGACCCATACCAACCGATATTTAAATGGTGAATCTCACCATAATCCTTCACAGTTAGCTACCGTGGGTAAATCTTTGTTTCAGAGAGCACGAGGGATCTGTGACAGAAAGCATCTGGCCGCCAAACTTCAGCACGTCAAGCAAGTATTGCAAGACAACAAGCTTCGGGTCCCGCACCTACGTCACAGTGACAGAGTGAAGCCGGCCACAGTCGAGCGTGTACCTGCTGTACTACCATATGTCAGAGGAGTCACAGACAAGGTTGGCTACATCTTGAAGCGATCTTCCATTAAAACATACTACAAGCCGCCGAAGAAGATTAGTCAATTTTTACCATCCGTCAAGTGTAATATCCCTCTACAAGATGCAGGATTGTACAAGTTAGATTGTGAATGTGGTCTCTCTTACATAGGTCAAACAAAACGATCCATAAAAACCCGCGTGAAAGAACATATAGCTGACGTGAAGCACCGACGCTCCGGGAAGTCTGCAGTCTGCGAACATGTTCAAGATCGTCCCCACCATTACATTCGATTTGATAAACCACAAATTCTCGCAAAAGAACACCGATTCCTACCAAGGATGATACGCGAGGCTATTGAAATTAAAAAAACATCCAAATTTCAATAGAGAAGATGGATGGGTGCTGCCACCTGCTTGGGATCCTATAATTAACAAAATTAAACCCAAACCTAAGCATACCACTGCAAGACTTCATGATACTATAAGCTCGTTTTGCGTAAATCGGACCAAAAATTAATATTCAAAAACTGAAGGTAGCCGGACTAACTATGACATTGGGACGTCAAACATCTCAGTCCCCCCGTGACCATGGTTGCTGTAAAGCACCCGAAACGTCGGGAATTAAAAATAAGTAAAAGTAGTGAAATAAACGCGATAAAATCCGTAAATTTAGTTTTATTCACATATAGGTACTTGACTATTTGAGGTAGAACTAATTACAACATCATTAGACTGATTTATATATTTACTATTTTCGTACACTGAACTAAAAAACCTTGAAAACAATTTACACACGTCCAGAAGACCGCTGGACTCTTCGTTACCGTAAATCATTGTATTAAGTATACCTGTTTTTTTGCGACTATTTATAAAGGACCAAAATTGTTTTATGTCTTTTTTTATTCCATTCTCAACAGACTGCACGTACTTATCAAAACATTCGGCCGATAGCGCCTTAAACCTTTTGCGATACAATGAAAATTGTTCGTAGTCAGTTATGTTATGATATTTTTTCCATTTAATCCACGCCTTTTCTTTGTTTTTAAAAATATGTATTAAAGGGCGGGAAAACCACATAGGATAATCATTGGATTTTATAGGTCGCTGCGGCACATGCATTTTAACAATTTTATATATGGTCTCATAGAAGCACTGAGTAGCAGAATCTAATGAAATATCATTCAAAATTGAAGCCCAGTCAACAGAATTAATAACACTATTAATATCAGAATACTTGCCTCAGTAAAACGATATCTAGGTTGAGAAGATCGGGCCATGGGTTTATGTAATAATCCAAAACAAATTAGCGTGCTAAAAGGCGGATGATAACTATCTATCGGTAATAAAGTGTTAAGAGTTGGCTTACAGACACATATTGCGTCATTCGAAATTAATAAATCTAAAATATGGTCTAAGTGATTTCTTATATTGTTATATTGTTTACAGTTCATTGATGATAAAAAAATAAACAAGAGGGTATCCAAAGAGCTATTATTATTGTGTACGCTTGGCATGAGTGCATACGTATCGTGGCGGAGCGACGAGCCTAAGGCTACCGAAGTCTAGTTCCCCGGTCTAACCTTAAGCCTATTACGCGAGCTATTAACTAATGTGGACTGTATATGCGATTGCTTCTACGCTTACGTAAAGGCGACTACTATAGCATGCGGTACAATGCACTCGCTCTTCCCCAAAAACAAACTATTATTTGCCTTTAAATCAACGAGAAATTTATGTTTAATAAGGTGCATCGTCTAATAAGTTCCATCTCATCACAAAGTTTGGATAATTATTAAAACTCAACTGACTTTCAAGAATATATAATTTTTATTAAAATGTTTTTAAACATAAACTGTCTCAAAAGTCACAAATTTATAATTAGTAATTTTAAACGAAAACATCTTTTTTTCTATGAAAACTATTCATCTTCGCTACTTATGGTACGTTTTGTTGCACAGTCTTGTCTTCAATTTGCCATTCGTCTTTCTAATATGCTATTTAAATTAATTTAAAACAAGACTTAATTGATTTATTTCTTTTTAATTTAAATTGAGGCAATATTTATACCATGTAAATATTTAATTATATATAAATATCACAATAACAATAGGACAAGTGACGTTAATAGAAAATGGCATCACGTTTAGGAACTATAAGACATAGTTTAAATTAATTATAATTAATCAACTTTAAAGCTTATTCCAGTAATTAAGTAATCATTTAAAATACTTATGAATCGAGCTGAAATAGTCACTTAACCCTGTTTATTTTACATAAAAGTGAAAAATAACTACTTAGTAAAAAAGTATGTACTAATTATAATTTGAAGGTTAAAACAACAAATCTTTACTTTGAGCTACTTTTATCTATATATTTTTATAAAGATATATTTTAGTGAGAATTCGTTAACAACATAAATATTTAATAAGAAATAATATGTATGTTATACTCATTTATTTTCTTAAAATGCTTCTTTATTCTTTGCAGCTCCTTTTTTTTTATGAAGTTCGTGTTTTTCTGGGTTCTGTTTTATTTTTTATCTATACTTTTTATATCGTTTCGCAGCCGTCAATGCCATGGTTAGTTCTAGAAAAGAAGCAAAATTTTATCTTGACCTGTATAATGAAGTTACTACCACACTGTTGCTGTTGTTAGTTGAGTACGAATCCTCGTCCCACCTACACTGTAATCGAAAAAAAGAAACGCATTACAAAAGTATGTACTACGCAATAATCAATTAAATGTATTTTCTTGTTAATAAACGTAATTGATAATTTAATTTTAACCTGTAAGGTCTAAATTATATATAGATAGAATTAAAGGTTAAGCAGCTCAATAAAAACTTCAAAATAAACCGAGCACAATGTAAACCATGCCTAAGAATTCCACTACGTCACATTTGGTATTCCACTTATACATTACGTTGCGTAGGGGACGTGGCGTATGACGCCGGCATAGAAATAAACTTCAAAGTTCAATAGATCGATATAATTTAAATAAATATTACTTTCAATTCAGATTCTTAAGACTTTGTAATAGTGGGGATAAGCGGTCCACTATATATATTATTTATTGCCGATTAGCCTGGCTGCTACAACTTTTTTTTAAATTAGCTATCAAAATTTCTAATACGAAAATCATTACTTAACTCAAATATTAAAGTTCGTGAAAATTAAAGTTCGTGATGGAAAATAAAACAAGACAATGTGACTCTCAACCACTCACTTGCATTTATATGGTTTGCTAGTTAAAAAGCAGCCAATAGTAAAAACCAACACTTAATTTATAATTTCTTTAGTTTAAAGTCCAGAAATCGACGTAGCGTATATGGAATTTTCCACCAAAGGCATATTAACGGACAAGTTAAAACCAGTATTTTATATTATTTTTTGCTATAAAACACTATAAATAAAGAATATCATCGAATTCGGATCACATAACACTACCAAATTATATACAATTATTAAAGAAAATGTAAAGCAATACGGAATTTTTTGTGCAGAACTTCACGAAACGAGGGTGGGACAGTAAAAGATTCACCGTTCGTCTTTCTCATAATGCTTATATTTATGTGAGATATACAGATTTATGTAGTTTTGAATACATTAATGAACAATTTTGAAGTCACTTTGTCATATTTAGGTAAAAAAAACAAAAGTTTTAAAACCCTTAGTTTGCAGTATATAGGTCTAAAATCATAGGACACGTAATTTTCTAGTGAAAAAACTTTTTAAAAAACACTCATTCGCCAACAAACTACCTTGCAGTTTGGCTAAAGTTGTATGAAGAACAACCGACTGTATTTTTGTGCAATAAATAAATTAAAAAAGAAAGAAAATAATTAAACTTACGTATTACACCGTTCGTAATTAGTAGAGCACTCGCGAGGCACGGCACACGGCACTTATTTAATAAAAGTAAAATACGATAAAATATAAATTCGAAGGAAAAGCGTACATATAATATCTTATACCGATAAACGGGGCGTGAGTCGGTAAACGTGAATCAGATCAAGTCTGACATTGACACTTTGACTGTTTTGATGCTTGATGGACGTATTCAGTGTTGCAAGTTCTAAAGTAAATTAACCCTGTCCTATAATGTAACGCTACATGTTTAAGCTGTTGATGTATTAAAAAAATAAACAAAATCCTATCCTTTAGCGTATTTTGATTATTTTGATTTGTATTAATTCATTAATTAAAGGCTTGTTTTTTTACATATCATATCATATATAAAGTATTTTTATGAGTTTAATTATTGTTTTTCCCTACTCTGATCTTTTAAAGTATTATATGGCCACATTAAGGGTGCTATAGAGTGACTTCAAAGAGAAGAAATCACTTTAAATACTTTTAAACTTGATTACTTTTCAACAGCTGCTATGAAATGTTAATAGTTATTCAAAATTCTTTTTTTATTTTATTTAAATGAATAGCAATAGTCTTATTTTTGTAAAGCTTGGGGCACATTTTGGCCATCTCATTTAAAGTACAATAACATAAAAACACAGTTTATTTTAGAAGAGTGATGCACATTCTGTTTACACAGGGAAAAGCGCAAGCTTCTCATAACAGTTACTCGACTTTTACGACTTCGTAATTCGTTCATGGGTGCTCTTGGTTTTAAAACAAAATTCCTACGTCGTTTTAAAACAAAGTCCTAGAAAGTGTGCGCGGCCTATTTATTCAAAAAGTTATAATTTTCTATTAAACAAAAGTTGTTTTTAAAGAGTTATTATAAAATAATACACGATTCATAATAAACCTTGGAAGTAAGATGACCTGTTTTATGAAATAGATGCTGTCAAAAGAAAACACGCGATGATTTTTGTGTCACGTGATCATTTAATTTTCAGATAGATGTGCATTTTGTTCAGATTCCTACTTTAAGTATTCATTACCCCATATTTTAAAGTAATATTCACTTACGGACGCTATGAATTTTATATAGAAGTTCAAAAAATGATAACAGTATTTACAATTTTTAATGAAATACCTTCATGAATACTTTTTAACTGATATTAAAATGCTTGCTTTTAAAAAGATAGGCCTTCAAACTTTATTAGCTTTAAGAACATTATGTTTTGAGAACCCATTACTTAATAATATCACCCGTTCCACCTTTTTCTTCTTCTTCCTCTTTTTAAGTCTCTGAAAGTCTATTGCTTGATATAGGCCCCTCCCTTTATACAGGATTTGTCTTCGCAGTACCAGACGTCTCGCAGCTTTGTACATATTTCCTCTAGTGAATCTGAGATTTACACCTTGCATAAACGAGATGAACTATTTGATGGATAATTTAAGCAACTTTAATATTTTTACATTTAAATGTTTAAACTCGTATCTTCGCTTTTTAGTCAAACTATTTTTTTAAGTTGGCTTAGTTTAGTTATTTTTTAAGAAATAAGATAACTCTTAGCACGTACTCGTAAATTCTTTGTAAATTTCGATGTTCTCGAATTTCGACATAGTTAGATTGTGTTACACTTTTCGTTATTGTTTACGAATAAATGTCCGTTATTTTTTGACGAACGAAAATCGTTTTAAAGGAATAAAGAATAGCAGTTAACATTTAATCATAATGGATACTGCAGTAAAAAGGTATAATTAAATGGAAATTGTGACGATGGAATCCAATAAGCGACTTCCACCTGCACCCAACTTACATTGGAACGCGTGGAATGTCGATAATTACACCTCTGCACTCCAACTGTTACCTTGTCTTATCTATTTGAACCAAAGTCTCTTAACTTATCTGATTAAATTTTAGCAGATTTCGTGATACTTGTAAACCTTAAAGTTAACAGTTATTTTATAAGTAAAATTCACGTAACATGACGTGACAACTTCATGTAAGACGTAAAATACCCAGACTGGCGACAGAACGCAGCGGCTAAAATTCAAAACGTCAGATACTGCAACCGTCAATTCACCTACCAAGCGTGATCCTTCCTACACGGAAGGGGCTCATATTCAACAGTGGACTTTTCGAGGCTGGGAAGATGCTGAAATATTAGGATATCATATTACTTTTATTCATTTACTGCCTTTTTTTTGCGGATGGAAAATCATCTAATGACGCCTTTCGCTCTGGGTGGAGCGTAAGGGAGTGTCAGACTTTTACTGACTAAAAACCATCCGTGTTCCTTCAGTGCCCTTACGTTCCGGAGCCGCGGTATGACACGGCCTGTCGTCGTTAGACGGACGGACGGCGAGCTACCCATTGCTCGCCATCCACAGGCCCACGCCTACAGTGGCCGGGGGCCATGAAGTAGCCCCCGACGCCCGGGGCGTCTCCCGCGGCGGCCGGGGAGGAAAGCTGCTGCTCTCTCCTTCTCCCGCTCCGCCACCTCCTTCGCTAGCATTACTGCTTCGCAGAAGGTGGTGACAGCATCCCATTCCGTCTCGCTCCGGACCATGGCTTCGTCCAGGGCCGGACGCAAGAGGTCGCCGCCGCCTATCGCCGCTACGAGGACACGGCGGTGCTCCGCCCAAGCAGGGCACACCTCCACGGTGTGTTCCACCGTGTCCTCCATCCTCGCAGTGGGAGCACCCGGGCGTTCCCTCCCGCCCGATTCGGTGCAGGAACCTCCCGAACACACCGTGTCCGGTGAGGACCTGCGTCAGGCGAAAGGTGAAGATGCCGTGGCGTCTCTCAAGCCACTCCTCAAAGAGGGGTCTTATCGCCGCTATAGTGGCGTGCCCAGCACGGGGTTGCAATAGTCACTCTCTCCATGTCGCCATGAGATCGTGCTGGAAGTCTGTCCGCTGCGCGACAACTTGCCGCAGCAGCGGGGTTTCCCCCCGGCATTGTGCCTCCGCGCGCCATTCGTGCAGGCACGCGAGGACTATCGCCTCCAGATCCCATGGTGGCAATCCGGCAAGGAGGCTCGCCGCCTCGCGGGAGATCGTGCGGTAGCCGCGAACCATTTTGACGGACACCATCCTTTGGGGCGCGTTCAAGTGGTGGACGGCAAGCCGCGCCAAACCACGCGCCCACACCTGGGCCCCGTAAATGGCCATGGACCGCACGATCCCCACGTAGAGCCTCCGGCAGGAGGCGTTTGGCCCCCCCAGGTTCGACAGGTGCCGCCTGAGGGCAGCCCCGGTGCATTCCAGTTTGGGAGCCAAACGTCGGAAGTGCTCAACGAAGTTCCATCGGCCGTCGAGGACGAGTCCTAGGTACTTCATCGTCGACTCGACGCCGATGGATACCCCTCCTACTATCACTGAGGATCTCGGTGGTGGCCTGTTCCCAGGACCATGGAAGTGCATGGCCTCGGACTTGCGCAGAGCCACCTCGAGACCCAGTTGCCGAATCCTCTCAATGACTATCGCATATCCGCGTGTCATAGTTTCCGCCGCCGCCTCGTACGACCCCCCTTGTGCCAGTACCAGCGTGTCGTCGTGTACGCTGACACCGGTAGGGAGGTCGGCGCGCAGCACCCAGTCGTAACCGATGTTCCACAGAGGTGGCCCCAGAACCGAACCCTGTGGGACACCGCACGACATCTCTCGCCGGTTCCACTCACCGTTGCGACCGGGGTAGATGATGGCCCTGTCCGTCAGATAGTTTCCGACTATACGACGGAGATAGGTCGGCACCCGGTGATACCGGAGTGCCTCCCTAATGCAGCTCTAGGGCATGGAGTTGAAGGCGTTGCCGATGTCGAGAGACACCGCCAAGACAACCCCCCCTCTGGCCACTGCATCCCCCGTCGTGAGGGCTCTCACGCGCATGATGGCGTCCACCGTAGAGATCCTCTACGAACTCTAGAAACCAAACTGGTGTTCCGCAAGATCCGGGCCCGTCCCCGCAAGGTGCTCGGCGAGGCGGTTTGCAATGACTCTTTCAAAGAGCTTGCCCACCTCGTCGAGCAGCACCACGGGCCGGTATGCGGACGGAGAGTTCGCAGGGCGCCCCGGCTTCCGAATGAGGACCAGCTTCCCCGTCTTCCAACAAAGCGGGAATTGGCCTCTTTCCAAGCATGCGCTTAGGAGCCCCTCCAGTCGGGGTCCGAGAGCCTCCGAGGCCAGGACCCAGGCTTTGCCAGGCAAGCCATCGGGTCCTGGGGCGGTACTCCTGGCCTTGAGCCTACGTACCGCCACTCTCAGGTCTACCCCGGTCCCTTCCGGGATGTCGTCGTCGTCGTCCTGGTGGTCCGCTTCCGGCACCGCAGGTGGCGGAGCCATAGGCGGGGGCGGATGTTCCCCTTGCGCAGGGAACAGAGCGCTCACTACGTCCTCCACGAGCTGGGCCCGGAGACTCTGCGTCAGCGGGGGGGGGGGCTCAGGTGCGGAGTTTATCCCGCACCATCTTGTAAGGGCGCCCCCACGGATCTCTGTCGAGAGTCTCCAGCATCTCCTCACGGGCCCGATCCCGGGCCCGCAGGACAGCCTCCCGGAGGGCGGTCTTTGCCACTTCGAGGAGCTCCCGGTCCAGCTGCTTCAGCGCCCAACGCGGACCACTTGAGGCCTGTTGGACTGGCGCGCTTGAGGGCTGGGTGGAGACGTCAAACCGGATGTACCGGTGGTCGGAGTAGGTCTCCACCCCCTCCATGACACGCCAGTCAATGGCACTTGGCGGCAGAGCGGGGCTAGCGAACGAGATGTCCACCACCGACTCGCCCCGCATCCGTACACACGTGGGGACAGAACCCCGATTTAGGACGACCAGGCCTGTCTCCAGAGGCCAGTCTTCCACCATCCTACCCCGCACATCTGTACGACAAGAACCCCAAGCCAAGTCCTTGGCATTGAAGTCCCCGAGGACAAGTACGGGGAGGGGATAACTTCCGACGACGACCGCTCTCAGCTCTGCAAGAGAGTTGTGGAGCTCGGCGAGAGATCGGTTCGGGGAGAAGTACACCCCCACAACGACGAACTCCCCGAACCGTGCTGCTACGTACCCCTGACCCCTCCTGACACCTTCAAGGGTCGGGGTACCGGCGGCGGCCGAAGAGATGATGGCAACTGAGCCGTTAAGGTCCGCCACCCAGTCCTCCCTAGGCCACACAAAATACGGCTCAGCGACCACAGCGATGTTAATCGACAACTGCGCCATGCTATGAAGCAACAGATCCTGAGCACAGGTGCAGTGGTTGATATTCGCCTGGAGGAAGCTTAATGGGGCCGTTATAGGCATTCCATTTCAGCTTCCTCCACGGGGGGCCCCTCTGCGGGCGTCGGTGTCGCGGCGGCGGCGGCGGCGACAGTGACAGCGGTGGCGGCGGCAGTTGCGGCTGCGGCGGAGGCCACAGAGGCGGTGGCGGCGGAGGGCCCTCCCCTACCCGCGGCCTTGGCCTTGGCGGGTGGCACGCAGGCCTTGCTTCCGGCCCGGTGATCGGCTGGCTTGCCGGTCGCCGCACATGCATCACAGTGCGGCGTGGTGCAGCAGGTCACCGATATGTGTCCGGGCTGACAGCAGCGGAAGCAAAGGCCACTGCGGTCAACCTCCGAGGCGCATCTCACTGATACGTGGTGCCCCACGAGACAGCGATAGCACCTCAGAGGTCTGGACTCCAGCAGCTTAACCTGCGCTAAGACCCAGCCCACCAGAAGCCTTCGGCCCTCCGCTATGGTTTTGGCCGCCGTAACAGGGCAGCACACCGTGGTGGCATGCATACCCTGTTGGTCCGGGCGTATGGCGCCTGACCTGACCTGGTCCGTAGTGCACCCCCCAGACCTGGCGATGGCGGCCACCAACTCCTCCACCGATACCGATTCGTCCAGACCCATGATGTGCAGGTCTGCGCATCTGACGGGCCTGGACACTCGGGCTTCGTCCGCGTCCAGAGATGCTCTGAGTTTCGCATCCAGAGCGACGCGGTCGCGCCACTGGATTCTCCGGGGACCTCCAGCATACGGGCCCCCGTCTGGGTGACTTTGAGCCGGAGGCCCCCGGTGATCCCGAGCTCTCCGAGATCCACCGCCTCCTTCGCTTTCGCGAGCAGATCGCGGTAGGCAACGCCCTTCTTTTCCGCGTCCGGCTGTAATGTAATCACTACAGCTGCGGTCTTCGGGGCGTGGAGCCTAGCCGCGTTCTTGCGCGCCCTGAACTGGCGCTGCCGCTCCTGCTCTTTGGCCTTTTTGGCTGCCTTCTTCCCCTTCTTTTTGTCCCCGACCATTTTATTTACTGCCTTAGATAAATCATTTTAATAATACAACACAACGCTTTAGCTTAGCTTTCTTAATACAAGCTAATTGCCAGATATTGCGAATAGCAAGTAACGAATAACCATTACCGCAATTAACCTACGCTCCTGTGATGCAGTTGTAGTATACACATTTCACGTTTCTGTTTTGATATAGTATTACATACTTACTTATATTATATACATATACTTATTTAAATGCTACGTTGCAAGTATCAATAAAGATGTTACCTACAATGTTCTTGCAGTTAACAGAAATACTTCGAAATTCCGTTGTGTATAGTTTAAAAAAATCTCTTTTAAAAATTTCTAGATTAGCGTGAGATCAATATAATGCTATGTAGATGTAGTGGCGGTCTAAAATAATATATCTCTCATTTACTTTCAATAGATATAGTAAGAGGCTACTATTATTGTTTATTATATATTTATAGGCCACAGTATTGTTAATGGTGAGTGATGTCTGAACGATCAAAGCGAATCCCCCCTACTTTTTTACGTGGTGATGCAGAAGAAAAAGAAAAAGGAGTAGATCATGATTTAATAGTGTGTCTGTGAAAAATTCAATTGTTTTTAATAACAATGTTCAGATTGACGTTTTGTTCATCAGTCATTATCATTAAAATTCAAAACCTAAAATTAAAACTAATCTAAATGTCAGGAAACAGTTTAACAAGTCATAAGCTGAAAAAGTTAGATTGTTTTGGTTGGTCTGTTTTGTTTTGAAATTACCACACACATTCGTAAAAAGGATATCTGAGATAAAACTAAGTAGGCGTCTATCTGATCTGACCGTCATTTATTCTGAAATATTTTAAAAAGATTTTAAGTGTAACAGAAAATGTTTGAAATTTTTTGCCTGTAAAAATTTTTTGACTGGCAGTTTCTTGTTCACTTTTTTTTAAACTAAGAAAAGGACTAAGTTGGCATGTTTCATTTTCAGTAAAAAGTGTCTCCACTACACGCCATACGAAACACAATAGCAACAAGCTGCTACTTAAAAGAAATACACGAAGTTATTTTTAACTCTATAACCGATACATAATAATTTAAGAAGCAAATGTTCACTTTCACGAACCGAACATAAAGCCATCGTTTCCTACACAAGAGTGATTCTCGCTTATCGAACCATAATAAATGACAATTACCAGTTGTACCTGGACAACTGAAATGCACCCAAAATTTTGCCATATATCCCTTACTTGAATGGATTTGCGTATTAGTGTAATTTACATATGCCCTCCGGTTCTATGATATTTATGTACCATTAGCATTTCATAGATACTCGTAGTTCACATAATTTGTTATTTGTCGTAACACTACTTATTTGGGGTACAGAGATATGTTAAAGCTTTTGCTATATAAACACGCATTGTGTTTTAGCAGCAACTTAAATAGTGGTATCTAGCCTTTTTGGCTAAAAGAGACACAAGAAACACTCTAGAACAGAATAAAAATGTTTTATTATACAATATAGATTACAAATATTGTATTTATTATCAGTCATTATAAGTTTAATTTACTACTAATTCAGAAAATGTGGGACTTAAAAAATACCAATAACACTTTTGTGTTGGTCCTTAAACACATTAAAATTATAAACAGTTTTAGGGTAGGATCACGGTCATCCATAACACAAGCTTTGCATAGTAAATTTTTTAATCTTGTCTATGTAGAAACTTTGTTGGACATTTTTTGTGAGAACGTATTGTGCCATTGGTGTAGGAATGAGTTAGTGACTTTGTGGAGTCAAACAATAAGTATTACTAGATTGTGATCGTTCTTTGTATAATCAGAATAAATATGGTTTTTATATTTAAAACTATTTGTGTTTTATTTACATGCTGTATTACATTTCCACCACCTACAGTACCACTTATATAGTTTATAGATAGCTCATAGTTATACGAAAATTATAACTGACGTCAAATATTGGTCAGAAGAATATCATCATCATGTTTAATAAGGAAATGTTTAATTTAATTTTAACTAAGAATCTTTTAACTAGTTTTAACAACGTGATTGATCACAATATATATGGCGATAGGACTATGGAGGATTTGTAATGAGATCTTACGTAGGTAATAAAATCAAAATAATACTAATTTATACATTGTACTATCTATAGCAACATCCTCGATCAAGAGTAGTCAATCTATAGTAAAGTTTGCATAAATTACGCATGGTACTAACTTTCAGAGCACATTTCGGCGTAGTACAAATAACTTTTTAAAGCAAATTTACGTACCCCGAAATACTTAACGTTGCAGAATTGTGGGCTTAAATTATTTGACACATTCTTAATTTAAAAATGAAATTAACAAAACATTATTTTAAATTTGTGTTAAATGGAATATAAAAAAACAGTGCAAATAATTATTTCTGGACCGAGCGCATCCGCGAATCCATCATTCATTTCGTCCCGTGTTCTCAAAAAGCTAAAATAAAAATAAAAAAAGAAATAGCTAACCAGATTCCGTGTAGTGGCGGCATAGGAGAAGATACTTTACCATATCATCAATTAAATGTCATAAAAGGCGACAGATGGGCAGCAATAATATTGCTAATATCATATATTTATAGTTTATAGCTAATATCAATAGTTTTTTAGGAAGATATTATCTTCCTAAAAAACAACTGAAAATAACGAAAAACAGCGGTTGTCATGTCAAGCGTGATATCCACTACATACGTTAATATAACTATAAACCTCATATTGAGGCTAATTATGGCAATCTGAGGCAATAATTCTTCTATGGAGATTTTTTGATTGATTGAATGTTTATTTATAGGCTTATTTATAACCCCAATGCCAATGTTTTCTTGTACCATACAGATAAGTACAAGTTGTCACATCTCTGAGAGTTGCAATCTGAATACAACGTTAGGTCTATGTCATAAAAGTACCAATAATGTTCTACTAAAGCTCTGAGTATTTTAAGCAACAAGCACACCGATATAGAGTTTTTCAACGTATTTATAGACAGTTGTTTGGAAAATTTAAAAGGTGTAGAAAGGGGTTTACAAATGGGTAAGTTAACCGTCAAATGCCTTTTGTACGCCGATGATCAAGTTATCTTTGCATCGTACGAGTGGGTGGCCCAGTTGCAAATGTAATATAAAAAATGACAGGTACATTAATGAACAGCTCACTAAAAGAAAGGGGAATGAAAGTGAACAAAGATAAGAAATCACTTATCCACATCATCTCGTAGATGTAGCAAGAAAAGCATCATCATCGTCGTCGTCGACAAAAGCATATGAAACAGGAAATGGTCAGCAGCACCTTCCTAAAAATAATTTAAAGTAATAAAAATACTGTGACCCTATGAAGTTAACCGTGGGGAGGCCTAGGCCGTTCAGCAGTTAACTTTTGATAGGGGCTAACAAATGAATGAAAAGAACAATGATCTGCAAAATAGAACTCCATATCGGATCCGTCATTTAGTCACAAACTGAGGCATCATTATCATCATCATCAATCATTTATAATAAGAGTATGTTGATAATATAACTCAGCTTACCTTTCAAGCTGCAACCCCTAATAGCAATTAAGCTGTAAAATCCAACTAGCTAACAGCATATCCGATATTTTAAAATGTAAAAAATATATTTCCTATTATATTTATAAAAATTAAAATGATATCTCAACTGTAGGACCGTGGCGCGCAGCGTCGTTGCGTCTTAAAAAATGGTTGTCCCGTATCTTCAAAATTATTGCAATAATTTTATTTTGAATACTGATAACCAGGTACAGATTTAAGGAAAGTTATCTATAAATGTATAGAACTGTATAATTTTTTTTAATTTTATCAGAGGGGAAAATGGTTCAAGAGTGAAAAAAATGTCCAAGCAAGAGCAATTATTAAGATCATTTTGTTACACTTGACCGATTTCATTTTCTCAGACAGACAGTTTCTTACTGAGCGTTTTCTGACAAGAAAATTGCCGGATTGTGGCTTCTGACTAAGCAATAAGCATCTGGTCAAGTATTTTTTTTAAAAATGAAGTAATGAACGAACTTACAGTTCATCTAATGTTAAATGGAACCTGCGGTGTGTAGACCACCTCCAGCCAACCTCATACAAAAAGAGCTACCAATGAGATGTCACCCCTGAGGATGGATTGCCTCACAACCTGCAATTTTACTGAATCTGTTTCCACTTCAGACCGGAACACAGCAATTTAAGCGTTGCTTTTTGACAGTAGAAATAAGTAAGAGAGTGATACTTACAAAGATGGTCTTCAAGGCAGGAAAGGAGTCCACTTCATGGTCAAAAATAAAACTTTTTTTTACTTCGACAAATGTGTTGATTTTATAATGTTTGTATTCGTACTAAGTTCTTATTGCAGAAAATTGTGTGAATTTAGAATTTGATATCAATGAATTCATGTGCACGACGATCTAGAAAAACGTCGTGAGGAAACTTGCAAGTCAGAGAAGTTACAAATATTTTACAAACTATTTTGCGAAATACGACAACAACTGCAGCAATGCAGCAAAATCATACTTGGAAAAAATTACACAAATTAAGGAAAACAGTTTTTCTTGAAATTTGATACCGATTTGTTTTTTTAGAAACTATAATTTTTCATTCAATTATTCTGGTATATACCTAAATCCTTTCCACAACAATACAACATAAAATTCTAATTATTTACACGTACTAACCTTAATTTCCCAAATTTATTATCTGTTATCGGTCCTTATTCTACTTCGACAAAAAACAGAAAAGTCTATTTAAAGAATCCAGGCGTTATTCAAACAAAAATCGAGTGTAACGGGAGCACGTCCGAATTTTATAGTTATTTTAAATATTTTGAAATAATAATAAAACTCAACGAAAAAACTTACAAATGATAATTTTATGGCATATTTTAGTACTATGAAAATTTTCTTCTCAATAAAAGTTTCAGAATTTGTGCCTACGGCGTGCATCAGTAAATAGTGTCTAGCTACAAAGTTCTAGATCCTGAATCCTAGTACAAAATGATAGAATGTTTTTGCACCAATTTGTACAAATGTTGGCTGTATTCATTGTTTTGCTATCTCTTTCTTTTCTCAACTTGTTATTAACTTTCATGATTAAAATAATATATATATATCAACGAACTTGATACGTAATGTAGCTTCTGTCTAACCCTAAACAAGGCTGTACTTATTCTGCTTATTCGTGATGGTAACTTGTACAACGGCAGCCCAAAATTATCTAACCAATCAGTCACAGATACGGTCATTCATTCGAATGCGTACTAAACTGGTGGAGGGGGTTTTAGGGAAGGAAGATAGCACTCATAAGAGTTCGAGACTTACGTAGGCGGTCCCATAATGAATTGGCCTAACTATGAACCATTGAAGGTAATGAAACGAAACCAATTTTATTTTTCAATATAATCACCATGAATACTAACACACTTCTGACATCTGTGAATCAACATCTCTAAACCTTTATAAAAATAATCACATTTTTTATCCTAAAAATGACTGAAGACGGCCGCCTGCAACTCTTCATCGCTTGAAAATTTTCTTCCTCTTAAGTCCCGCTTTAAATTTGGAAATAAATAATAGTCGGACGGGGCCATGTCTGGACTGTAAGGTGGATGTTGAACTTCTGTGAACCCGCATTGACGAACTGCATCCTTCGAAACACCAGCGGTATGAACAGGGGCGTTGTCATGCAGCAACAGGACACCTTTAAACAGCTTGCCTCTTCGTTTTTCTTTTATCTTGTCTCGTAATTTATATATTAAAGAAGCATAATATTCGCCGTTCACGACTGTATTACGTTCTTTAAAATCCACCATCAAAATGCCTTGAAAATCCCAAAATATTGTGCACATCAGTTTTTTAGTCGATTGTTGCACCTTTGCCTTTCTAGAGGGCTTTACACCCTTATAACGCCATTCCATTGACTCGCGCTTGCTTTGTGGATCATAATACAAGATCATAGTTTCATCACCAGTTACTAGCCGCTCGATCACAGTCTTATTTTTTTTGGGATTTTCGCCACAAAGATCCAAAAACTCCGAAGCGCAGCGCACTCTTTCCTGTCTCTGTACCGCAGAAAGAAGTTTCGGTACCCATCTTGCACTCACTTTTTTCATGTGAAGATGTTCATGGATCGCGCGATGAACGGTACTTTTAGAGAGCCCAAGCTTTGCTGCAATTTTTTTAATCTTCAAACGGCGGTCACTCAGAACCTCCTCTTCGATAAGAGCAATCGTTTCGGGAGTGAGCACTTCCACAGGTCGACCGTCATGGCCAAAGTCTTCGACTGTTTCTCTCCCGAGGCGAAACTCTTTCACCCAGTTTTTCACTGTGCTATAGGAGGAGGCAGACTCCTTATACACGCCATCCAATCATTCTATTATTTGGGCAGGGGATAAACCTTCTTTAAACAGAAACTTTATGGCACTTCGATACTCAGTTTTCGACATTTTGAAAAAATACGCGACTCTCGTTATTCAAATGCCTGTTAAACTAAGACTAAGCATTTCATGTCGATGCATGTTACTTATATTAAGTGCAGGATAAACGTACTATTTAATGCAATACAATATGTAGCGACATGTCGCGTTGACCTATATCAGGCCAGTTCATTATGGGACCACCTGGTAGAAGAAGTAACTTTTAAGCAATTAAGTGCAGAAATAGTTGTTATTAAAAGTCTAACGATATTAATATCTTCAGATTCCAGACTATTTAATTATTAGAAGACTAAAAGTGTAAGTACACGTGAACTTATTTCCTATGATATTCTGTACACTCTGTGATATTGGATTACTTTATGATAATAAATGATGTGAATATGTGAAATATTTGATCTTTCTTTAACGAATCCCTGTGATTGAGCTGACAATATGACTATGCATAAATGTTTAAGATGTTTATGACTAGCGAAAGTCGAATTTCTAAAGCTTACACCGCCACTTACACACTATCTGATCAAAGGTTAATAAAGATAGATGCACAAGTTAATTAATTACTTTATTAGTTTCATTTCATTATTATTGGAATACAAAAGTGAGTATGATTCATCAAATTATGTTGAATTATACAGTGAAACAGAATTATTAGTTAATGATAACATTAATGTTCTACAGACCAAATTTCGGTTAGTGCGGCCAATCTTAACGGAGATTAGCTATATACGCGGAACAATAAAGTGCACGAGTGTGTATGTAAACACAGGCGTAGTTTGTATTCTCTTACTTTCACAGCCTGATGAGACGGCAATCTAATACGACTGGAGGGAGATCAGGTGCAGAACCAATGGCTTTACGTGTTTTCCGAAGCCCCGGTGTAACATATCAGGGTCAAAAAACTTAATTCCGGGCTGCTCCTTACTGAGAACTTCACGACAAATAGATCCAATAACAGATTTTGGCCTCGGATCTGTGATCAAACCCGAGACCACATGTTTAGCAGTTGCAGTTACGACCACTTAAGCAACGAGGTAATCTATAAATTATATGTATTAATTAGTTATATCAAGTGTCAAATAGATGTCTTCGGCTTTGGTCTGTAGAGACGTATTTTGGGATTTTGCGTAAAACTGGTGTTTCGTTTGGAAGACGTCATTAAATAATTTGGATCCCAAACTATACGCATTTGTTTTATACCCTTGCTTACTTTCCTTTCATAACGGATTTGTTCAATTTGCAACTTTAAATGTAATATTCTAGACGAAGGAGTAGATTGAATTGCCTCTGAGTACGTGTGCAAGAGTGTTTTCCGCACAATTTATTGCTGCGGGAGTGATATCAAATAGTAGTAGTTAATATAATAGTCGTAGTCAATCAGAAAGATATCATCATCATTTTCATATTATTTTATGTTAAAGAAATAAAAATATTATTATTATTTCAACTTTAACTGCAACTGACCCTTAAAAATTGCTGCTCTAACTCTCTCTGCTATGTCAGACTTCACATGTAGTCGATTTTTTTTTAAATATACAGGCATAAAGGTTTCTCACGAATGTTAGCTTCACCGTTGAGCAAGGTAGATCAGAAATTTCAATTGAAGCGATAATTTAGCCTGGTGTTGTATGATTTTATCTTTGCGAGTTTGTTAATACATGCATTCATTTGCACGAAACTGAACTCTATACAGCTGAGGTAAGGCCAAAACATCAATCAAAACAGTTTGATATTTTCGGTCACAACTAACCTAACTTTCAAACTTTGCTATAAATAACGTAAATTTCTTTTTGACGGTATTCAATAACGCTTACGAAAAGGGAAAAGTTCCATATGGCGCTTTTTTGTAACTTTTCTGTGTTTTACCCTCTCAGCAACTTATCAAATGCTAATAGTAGTCGGTAAGAACAGGCTGAAGTTTGTATACTAGGTGAGAGGATATATATATATATATATATATATATATATATATATATATATATATATATATCCTCTCACCTAGTATACAAACGTCGTCGTTGCTCATGGGGGGATATTACGACACATCTTCTCGTCAGGTATACCTCAATCTTTGAAAACTAAAGTGTACAACCAGTGCGTGTTGCCAGTGATGACTTACGGATCAGAGACGTGGTCCTTCACTGGTGGCCGTATGAGGACGATCAAGGTCGCTCAGCGAGCTATGGAGAGGGCTATGCTCGGAGTTTCTCTGCGTCATAGACTCAGAAATGAGGATATCCGCAGTAAAACCAGAGTGACCGACATAGCCCAACGGATTAGTAAGCTGAAGTGGCAATGGGCCGGCCATATAGCCCGAAGAACCGATAACCGATGGGGAAGAAAGGTTCTCGAGTGGCAGCCTCGTACTGGTAGGCGTAGTGTAGGGCGACCCCCACTAGATGGAGTGACGACCTGGTAAGACATGCAGGAAGTCGATGGATGCAGGTGGCTCAGGACCGTGCTTTGTGGCGTTACTTGGGTGAGGCCTATGTTCAGCAGTGGACTTGTGAAGGGCTGTAAGGATGATGATGATGATATATATATATATATATATATATATATATATATATATATATATATATATATATATATATATATATATATATATATATATATATATATATATATATACTGGATGACCTTTTTTACCATCTGTAACAAAATAGGATGTAACATGTCCGTATGACTAGAAGTCTGTCCCTGAAGAACAGACAGTATGGCACTGATATTTTACAAACAATAAAAACCAAAATTTTGAATTAAAAGTTTGAAATGTTTTAACCATTACTTTGGCATTTGCCCTTGAGCCTGTAACTCTGCAAAGTGACAGGGTCAAAGATGCCTACTAAATTTATTGTTTTATTGCCGTTCGTAAAGTAGTGTGCATATGATTTGAATTTCGATAGATTTTAATTGATTTATTTATCATATGTAATATGAATGTAAAATATCCCTATTTTTCCAGACGGTAAAACGGTCATCCAGTATATTATGATATAATGAAAGATGGTTTGTGCTATATTTTCGGAAATATAAAGACGCAAACTAAATAATTTCCATTTCATGCAAAATAGTGATAAATATGAAAATATGTACAGAAAACATTATAATACCCCGCCACATATACTTAATAACCCGCAAGCCAAGCGCGATAACTGTGTCAAAATTCTCCCTGTGGGGGAGGCCTTCGTTCAGCAGTGGACTTCTGATAGACTGTAAGTAATTAATTAATTAATGTACTGTTGTAAATAGTAGTCGATTTGATTATTGTAAATAATTTAAGGATGCCTTCGCAGACCACTTTGGGTGTTTAAGGACGACCATTTATAGAACCAGTGTTAGTTTAGCACTAGTGGGTGCTAGGTCAGTAGCAGCGTGGCTAAGCAGGTTCGATTTCCGCACAAAATAAGCATGAGTAAGAACAATAAATAATTGTTTCAGGTCTGGTCTGTATATGTCCAATATATGTATGGAAAATGTTTAAGATACAGAAGAAATTTCTAGTATAAGTGGCATTTTTTATAAAATGCAAAAATTAATATTGCATATTTCAAGTAATTTTCAAGTAATCTTGCATGCGTGACCAGCTTTTTTAAAATGAAGAATCCAAAAGCATTATTATTAATAAAATCATCATTCATCATCATTTTTATTTTATTATTACAGCCCTCCACTACAGAAAACAGGCCTCCCTCAAGGAATGCCACAAAGCACGGCCCTAAGCCACCTGCATCAATCGACTTCCTGCATGTCTTATCAGGTCGTTATTCCATCTAGAGGAGGGCAGTCCAAAACTTCGCCTACCGGTACGAGATTGCGACTTTAGAACCTTTCTTTCCCATCGATAGTCGGTTATTCGAGCTTCATGGCCAGTCTATTGCTACTTCAGTTTATTAATCCGTGGGGCGGTGGGCAAACTCCAGCTCTGTGCGAGTGAAAGGGTACGGAAGGTGAGTATAAACGCACACTTCGTAGGATCTGACACGGCCTCTAAATGTATGTACTTATATCTTAGACAAATATAAAGACAAAGAAATGATATTGTTAATTTCGAACCACGGCCCTATCTATATAGAGTAAGAAACGGATCTGCAGGATCTAAACCAACGGTTCTAAATGGGAAGTTTGAAGTGACACGCTGCGATGGCAAGTTTCTCATTATTTTTCTTTGTATACGTCTATACGTATAACATTGACGTATTGTGCGCCGAGCTAGATGTCTACCATTGACTGGCCAAACAGATTCTCTTTTTATTGACAACAGCAGTTGTGGGCCAGCATGTAAATTATGTCTATGCTCATATTCCAAAATTAATTTGGTCAAGTGATGCGATGCGTGCATGAGAACGGGATGTTTTTTATTTTAGACAAATTCTGAAGCATATAAGTGGCCACCCACTCTAATCACGTTAAATTTGTCATCGGAAAATGGTGATAACGATAAAATATTAGATTTTGTACTGATAGGTTTTCCGTTTGTCTACAAATCATACTCTATACTAAATGAATGCTGCTGAGCTAAGCGGCACAAGTGGTAAAATGAATTATTTTGTTCCTTGGCAGTTAAACTACCAGAAATCATTGACTTATATATTACTAGCGTAAGGACCGAGCCGACCGAACAACAAAACGGACCAGTGCGCTGGCCCAAAAATTAAAGTTTAGGGCCAACGCAAATCGGTGGACAGTAGTGCGCGCGCAGGACAGATTTTCCTGTCACAAATATGTCTAGTTGCGTGGTAATAGAATGCAAAAATTACGACAAAAGATTTAAAAAAAATATGGTACATTTATCATGCCATTTTTCTTTGCATAGAATTTTAGTTGCACCTAATTCTGAATCATTGAAAAGTCTATCTTCGTTCTTGCGAAAAAAGAATTTACAAAACATTTATCAAAATTTTGATGCAGCAGTTCGTATGGCTTTATGTACATCAAGGACAAATTGTTCGAGTGAGAGAAGTATTTCTAACTAAAATAGGTGAAAAACTATCTAAGATCTACCATTGCCAAAAAAAAAGCTAAACGCCTTAGGGTTTCTGTGCATAGAGTCAGCTAATGAGATTTCAAACGACGATTTATTTGATGATTTTGCGAATAAAAACTCGCGCAAGACGGTATTGCAAAACTTTCATAACTTAATTTATCATACATATACATATTTCATCATCATCATCAGCCGGATTGTTACCAATTTTTGTTATAGAATAATAATGACAAACGAGCACACAGTCCAACTAATGCTGAGTGGATGCTGTGAAACATAGACATCTAAATTTATCTTCGATTAAGAATCAAAATGCAGACGCGTTGTTACCCTTGAGGAATAAGATAGAACGCCTCATGTCCAGTAAAAAGGGTTTCCGATTCTCTACACTCATCATACGAAACAGCAGTTTTGAGGTGCTATTTTACACTGGTATTCTGTAAGCGCGGGATCCCTTCCCGCTTGAGCTTAGCCATTCATGCTAAAACCGTAATATAGCTGCAGCATGGCTCTATCACACAAAATTGAATACATTGTTTTCAAAGTGTAAGCGCAATAAAAATTATTTAAATACTTTTACCGAATGTAAGTAGCATTGGTAGCATTGGATTGGTCTTTTACTCGTATTAGCTCGGAAATACCCAGAAACTATTTCTTGTGCAGTCTTAACTAAACCTTTGGGTTGTAAATATAGCCTAAGAACACAATAAATCCTCGAGGTCACAATCATACTAATTATGGCGAAAAGTTGGTGTAATTAGGACTATAGCCCACAAGCCATAAAGTTACAATTTAATTGACAAAACAAATGTGATACATATGATTGTGGACTAGGGTATCGATTTGTAGAAGTCAATAGGGACGGCAAAATTTGAATAGCCTACTGGGGGCAAATGTGTAAATGCTCGTACGCCACTGCTTCACTTATTACTCATTTACTATCAGGTAATAGTAAGTGAATACTGTGGCACTCGGTTGACAGATTCGTTTTCTGATATTCTTCATCAGTAACTTATTGTGGTCTTGGATTTTAAAAAATGAGTTTTTATTTTCACATGTATTGGTAACAAAACACAGTCTAGGTAGACTACACTTACCATTCATTTACCATCAGGTGATGGTAAGTGAATGTGTCCTTCATCGCAAGAATATTTCCCATCCATACTTTTGCATATTTTTATTATTATTAAATCCCATTGTACCTGATGAAAAGCGACGCTCTAGTCAAAAATGTGACAAAATAAAATGAATAATAGAGTTAATCAGGGAAAAAAACTACTGATAAACTTAAAAATAAACTAATATTATATATAAATTAAATTATTTATTGTATTTATATATAATATTAGTTTATTTTTAAGTTTAACAGTAGTTTTTTTCCCTGATTTACTCTATTGTTCATTTTGTTTAATAGAGTAAATCAGGGAAAACACCACTGATAAACTCAAAAATAAACTAATATTGTATATAAATAAAATAAATAATTTAATTTATATATAATATTAGTTTATTTTTAAGTTTGTCAGTGGTTTTTTCCCTGATTTACTTTATTGTTCATTTTATTTTGTCACCTATAACATAATTTCCACACGTCGCGGGTTGACTGGGAGAGAATGCCTAATGGCATTAAGTCCGCCCTTTGTAATCTTTTTATGGTGCAATAAAGCGTAAATAAATAAAATAAATAAATATTCTGGATGTTTTCGTGGAAGAGCCCCATATAAAGCCGTTCATAGCCGCGATCGGGGCATACCCTTATTAAATCCTCCCTTAAGGAGAACGAAAGGGTCGTCCCGGTTGCTAACAATAGTGGGCTTCCCCTACATATTAGCAACCTATTAAAAGCCAAAAAAGCTGCTTTCCGGAGAGCAGCAAAATATCCCACCCCCGAATATAGGCGCGCGGCCAATCGTCTTCAACGAGAACTCCGTTTCCGCCTCTCTGAATTTCGAGACCTCGAAAAGAGTAAACTCTTGGAGAATATCTCTCCATCTCATACAGCGTACTATCAGATGGCCAGAGCCCTCCGCATAGACGCTATCACCCACACTCCCCCTCTCTCCCGCCCCGACGACACGGTTGCCTTCGAGGACAAGGAAAAGGCTGAGTGCTTTGCAGATAGCATAGCCGCTCAATGCTCTCCTAGCTGTCAACCCGTCGACCCCTTACACGTCCAGGCAGTGGAGGATGAGGTCCGCCGCCAGAACTCACCCCCTACGGCCTCCGAACCTATCTCTGTATCCAATGATGAGATTTCATCCCTCATCAAAGGAATTAAGCCTAAAAAGACTCCGGGCGCGGATGGCGTCTCCAACCAAGCCCTAAAACACTTTCCTGAGCAGGTGTTAACCTTTTTATCTATTATCTTCAACGCCTGCTTCAACCTTAGTTATTTTCCCACTACGTGGAAAGAGGCAACTGTGATTGGAATTCCCAAGCCAGGCAAGCCTCTCAACCTCCCCTCCAGTCATCGCCCCATTAGCCTCCTCAAGGCAATGGGCAAGCTCTTCGAAAGAGTCATCCAAACGCGTATGAGGCGCTATCTGTTTCCCACAGACGGCGACCCTCTTATCATTCCCCATCAATACGGTTTCCGAGCCAAACACTCATGTCCCCAACAAGTTCACCGCATTGTGGAATATATCCTCAGCGGTTTCTATCCTCGTCGTCATAAGACCATCGTGGTCTTTTTCGATATAGCTAAAGCTTTCGATAGAGTCTGGCACACAGGTCTCATCTACAAGCTCTACAAAATGGGTCTCCCTGATCGTCTAGTTCGTCTCGTGGCCTCCTACTTAAAACATCGTACCTTCCGTTTTAGACACGAAGGCACGCTATCTTCACAGCGAACTATCAAGGCTGGTGTCCCTCAGGGCTCAGTACTTGCTCCTCTGCTGTACATCCTGTTCACCAACGACATTCCCATTCCGTCGAAAGGTGTTCAACTCTCCCTCTTCGCAGACGATACTGCCATCTACTGCAAAGGTGTCTCATTACCCTTCATACGGAACAAGATCCAAAAGTCAGTTGATGACCTAGGAGCTTGGTTCAAAAAATGGCGCATCGATGTGAACCCGGAGAAGAGCTCCGCCGTTCACTTCGATTATAAACGACGCCGTCTCAAAAACACTCCAACAATACGTATGCTAGGGACCCCTGTCCCCTGGCATACGTCCGCCAAATATTTAGGTGTCACTCTAGACACAGGGCTCACTTTCAGGCCCCACGTCAAAAGAGTAACCCGTCACGCACGGTTTTATCTGAGTAGGCTCAACAGTATGTTGGGCCGACACAGTAAAATGTCCCTTCGAAACAAGCGTACCTTTTGCAAGGTCTGTATACGACCAGTCATGTCCTACGCGGGCCCCGTCTTTGCCCACGCAAACCCTAATATTACAAATTAACTCCAAATAGTTCAGAACCTCTTCTGTCGTCGAGCTGCGAACGCACCTTGGTACGTCCGTAATGCCGACCTTCATCGGGACTTAGAGCTCCCAACAATTCAACAATTTCTTAAAAAACTCTCTGAGAACTTCTTCAAAGCCTCAGAGTCGCACCCAAACCAATTAATTCATGAGGCAGCTTCTTATGCAGCCCCACCCCCCTCTCGCTATCGTGTCAGCAGGCCGAGAAACTCTCTCTCGGACCCGCCTAATAAACTGTCAAACGACCTGAACTGTCTCCTGGCGGCTCAGGCCAACTATAATTAAATTAATTTATTGTACTAACTAACATTAATTTGCCTTCGTAGGCACTCCCTCAGGGGCTCTTAGCCGCCTGCGCCCTCTTTTCCCAAAAGAGGGTCGCTCATGATAAGGCACAATACAGCTTAATCAGCCGGCTGCCTGTCCCCAAAGGCGGTTTTTAGAGGGTATCACTTAGGGTCCCCGGTAGGACAGTGAGCCCCTCATAACCACGATAGACCGGCTATCGTGGTATGCGTAATACATTTTCCGCCTCCCTACGTATAGGGTAGCCCTTTAATTGCTTCGGGCGCAAAAAAAAAAGATCAGAGCAGTATTGAATTTGGCGAGACAGGCGAAGCTTCGGAGCGAAATAAAGTGAATCAATGTGATTAATTATTAGTGTTTTAAGTTTTAATTGGTGTTCGGTAATAAAAGTGTAAATTTTGGTAGTTCCACTTGAATTACCAAAATTTACACTTTTATTACCGTGCAGTTTTTATTGTCACGAAACTCAAGCTCGTAATATTAATATTAATATTAATGTAATTTTAAATGGGGAGAAACTGAGTCTTGTTGATACTACCATTTTTCTTGGAATCAAACTAGACGCAAAGCTCCAATGGCTCCCCCATTTATCAAAACTAGCTAGCAAATTAAAACAGGATAGGATAAAATCACCGGCTATAATAAAGTAATCATTAGGTTGAAAATTAATAAGAACGTCAGTAATTCAACAAGTTTAATAACTCGTGATGAAAGTGCTCGGTTTGGAGGAATATAGTTGTAAATAATATATAAATCGTGCTGACAACTGATTGCATGCGCTGGTATAGTTACAAATGCATTCAAGATCTTCACGGTCAAATTCGGTACGCCTGCGCACCCCAAGCCGAGATACGCAAGCGATCTTCACTCCTCCGCCCGGCGTCCCACGGTCACAACGGAACAGATCATACCTGTCTGAGCTGCACAGCTCAGTGTCGAGAATGCCGTCGCATAACCATGACTCAGTAATAAATGCTATGTCAATATCTGATGTATAAAGATTGTTAAAAAATATATTAGTTTTGGCACGTATATCACAAACATTCTGATAAAAAAGTTTTAAAGTAAATAATACTTTTAGTAATAATACGTGTTTATCCTTCGTAGTAAAAAGTTTAACGATAATAATATTAAAAAGAATAACCTAGGTATTAATCTCATAAGATTCTTTCTGGAAGTTTTTTGTCCATACAAAGTTAAAGTTAGATTCTTTAGCCTTCAGCTTACATTATTTAAGCAATGTAATGTTTATCATTTAGATAAATGTTCTTCATTTAGATATGCTCGAACTTGAAAAATCATCAAAATAGGACGTTTTCCTGATATTATTATATTTTACTCAAAACTTATTTACTTTTAAAATATACATATATCTTGCAAATATTATATTTTCATCTCAAATGGTCAAGATATTATTATCACTATAACGATCAACGATCGAAAATTACAACAGTTTTAAATGCTTATCTTAATCTTATCTTTATTATTTTATTTTTAATAACGATATTCTCATATTAAAAATTATTTTATTTGAAGCAGCGTCTTTTAAAACTACATAATTTAATAACAAACCACACTGTGCACACATATCCACAACTCAGTGGTGTTATCCCGGAAGCCTCATTCGTGCTCTGTATTACAATTCGCTTGAATGGGAAAATACATTCAGGTTAAGTGCATTAAATAGCATCACGGACCTCGGGTAGCGATTTCATTTAGCCTGTTCCATAGTGATTACGGTTATAATAAGTTTTAACTATTATTGTGACCCTGACTGATATGCCGGAGGTCGTGGGTTCGATTCCCACCCAGGACAAATGTTTGTGTGATGAGCACGATCATTTGTTCTGTGTCTGGGTGTAATTTATCTATAATATTTATGTATTTAGAAATATATAAGTATGTTTATCAGTTGTCTAGTACCCATAACACAAGCTCTGCTTAGCTTTGGACTAGATGGCGTTGTGTGATAGTTGTGGAATATTATATTATTATTATTAAATATCCATTGCAGTTCTCATGAAAGTCGTTCAAAAGATGTAAATTAAAAGAAGGGCTTTGTTATCATTCCTGCTATGTTCGCACGCAAAGTAATGCACTTCCATTTGTGTGCGATTTTGACGTTATTGTATTACGTGAGATATGTGGAGATATGTAATATATTTGTCAAGTGTCATATAAGGCATAGAACGTTACGTTCTGTCAAGGAGTACGTACATTGTGAACTAGATTGCAAAGGCTTGATACAAGCGTCTCGCAACGCACACAGCAAGGGGTTCATTCTACAGTCGTATAACGCGATATTTAGATTTTCATCTCATTTTCTATGTCAGCTGTACTGTTTGTTGTAAGATTTCTAATTCCGTTCTTGTGTGTGTGTGTGTGTGTGTGTGTGTGTGTGTGTGTGTGTGTGTGTGTGTGTGTGTGTATGTGTGTGTGTGTGTGTGTGTGTGTATGAATCACATTTTACGACTAGTGAACTTTATGACCTAAAGGCCAGAGGACTTTGTAATAGCCGTGGGCACTGAGGTTGATTTTAGATGTAGCCAACAATATTACGCAGTAATGGTAATATAAGCGCTGCGCTATGTCCTAAACCAGCCAAAAAGTTATTATCATGAGTAAAAATAATATTATTGGTATAGAAGTATCATAAGTATCATTAGAGTAGCATTGGCTTATAACTGTTAAAAAAAAGTAACGTGCTAAAGACATGCCGCTATTATGATGCTTTTTTCGACTGTTCTACTCAATTTAATTTATTCTTTTAGAAAAAAGACATTAGAATAAAATAAATTGAGTAGAACAGTCGAAAAAAGCATCATAATAGCGGCATATCTTTAGCACGTTACGTTTATTAACAGTTATAAGCCAGTGCTACTCTCACCCACCTAATGTAAAGTATACGAGATGAAGTTTCTCTGAGATAAAGTCATAAACCTGTGGACTTTGCTTCGACAAATTTAAAATGTTTTTTTTTTAACTAAAAACAATTATTTTTGTAAGATTATAAAAACACTTCTCAAGCTTAACTTACTTCTGTAATAGATTGATCAATAGTTTTGTCAGTAATATACTTTAAATAACGTCAACAGTTTATGCCCGGCCTTTTTAACGTCAAGCAGTCTGCATTAAAAGACCTTTTAGGTTCTCATTTATGCGTTGCCAAAGATTAATGGCTTCCATACATTACCATTTTTTACGTGGTAGAGCCATGCTGCAGTTATATTAGTAGTATAGTTGTAGCACGAATGGGTCGGCTCGACCGGGGAAGGACCACGCTCTCACAGAATACCAGCGTGAAATAGTAGCTTAATGCTGCTGTATTTCGTATGGTGAGTGTAGAGAACCGGAGACCCTTTTTACTGGAAATGAGGCATTCCATCTCAGTCCTCACGGGTGACAACGCATCTGCATTTTGATTTGTAATGGAAGATAGATGTAGATGTCTATGGGCCACAGAAACCACTTACCATCAGGTGGACTGCGTGCTCGTTTGTCAGCCTATTCTATAAAAAAAAAAAACCTGGAAGATTTGATCATACTCATCACTCTTGGCCGGACAAGTAAGGGTGAGAATTATCTTCATGAATTATCTTTATCTTACTGGGAGGAAAAACGGCATTGATTCATTATAGTTACTACAAAATTTTAAAATCGAGATAATAAGCTTTTAATAGGCTTACAAGGAATACATAGCACAAACATAGCTTTATAACGCTATTTCACGCTGGTATACTGCGCGAGCGTGGTCCTTCCCCAGTCTATTCGCACTGTAGAGGTAATATGATACAGTATGTCTCTACAATATAAACCTATTTAAATTGCTGACGTTTCGAACAGCATCCAGCATACATGCATAGCCAAGAAAACTTCCAATTCAAGGTGTTACTTTGGACTCTACGAGTCTGTCATTTTAGTAAAATAGTAGTTAAGGTTTCTATCATGGATAATTCGCGGGGCTATTAAAATATAATAATAATCTTTTCATCCAGTATATGTAATAACTCACAATGTGCGTTCGAATTCAAGCAAGGGCCAACATTTGTGCAAATACCACAAATTGTTGTGATAATCATGACATATTTATTATAGATAGGTCTGTATCATCGAAGAGTGTTCGGCGGTGCGCGACGAGTGACAGAGCTCATTTCATTTTAAATTAATCATTCAACCGCCACTAGGAAGAGACCGTGCTTGTCATGTCCATCAAATTCCCGCATCGCTTTACGGTCATCACAAAGCATTACGTACTAAGACGCGTCAGAGATACGAATCACCAAATCATCATCACAGAATACGAAACAATAAATATTCAAGGGCCAAAATTTGCAAATTCGTGTAAAAACAGATCTAAGCTTCTACTTTCTTCTAAAAACAGATCGACAGTCTACACTTTTGTACTAGAATGCAGGACCCGGAACCATATAAGCAGGTGTACTTTATTTACTGGTACAAGCAGTACTCACAAATTCTGACATTTTTATTTAGAAATAATAATAAAGTCATTTCACATGACTTAAAAACATATTTTGTAATTTTGTTCCTCTAATTGTATTGTTCTTTTAAAATCGTTGAAACAACAATTACTAATTACACTCAATTTTTTGTTTGAATAAAGCCTGGATCCTTTAAATGACTTTTATGTTTTTCGTCGAAGTAGATAGAAGAGGACAGATAACAGATAATACATTTTGGAAATGAACGTTATTTTATGGGTTAGTGCGTGCAAGTAATTATAATTTTATGTGTTATATTATGTTGATATGAAATAGGTATATATCAGAATAAATGAATTGACAAATTATAACCTTTATAAAAATTATAAATCACAATACAAACCAAGTGGGTATCAAATTTCAAGAAAAACTTTTTCCTTATTTAGTGTAATTTTCTCCGGGTAAAATTTTGCTGCACTACTCCACTTGTCAGATTTCACAAACTAGTACTTAAATAGTATTTAATATAATAATTCTATATTGATATTGGTTGCGCGGAAAAAAAACCATTGGATTATTATATTTGACGGTAGAGGTGCCAAGCCGCTTGTTCCTTTCCGACAAAACGATATCATTCATACCCTCCTCGATCCTCCATCGACACATCGGGGTGGTGGGGTGGGAGGGGCAAGAAGATGATTCTAGAATGTCACGTAATCATCGGGGCCGAGGACATATAAGGCACGCGCGACCGTTGCGCGGCCTCTTTCCACCGTAGTCGTCGTTGAAACCACACCGCTAGTAGAAACCGCTTTAGCCTGGAAGCAGTCGAGCTCCAGGAAACCCGCCTCACCTCGTGTGAGATATAGTCGCGCACCGCTTCTCTCCGGAGTGTTCCAGAAGAAGTTCTAGAAGTTGCAGCTATAGTGCTCAACAGGATAGAAGAAACCCCGGTGAGTCAATATTCCTTTATTTACCGCCTGCCTGATAATATAGTTTAACCCGCTCCAATTTGTGTTTTCCTAATCAGGCAGGATTCCTTTTCAGCGATTTGGCACAATAATAGTTTAGTTTTAGGGAAGAGCGAGTGCATTATACCGCATGCTATAGTAGTCGCCTTTACGTAAGCGTAGAAGCAACCGCATATACAGTCCACTTTAGTTAATATCTCGCGTAATAGGTTTAAGGTTCGACCGGGGAACTAGACTTCGGCAGCCTTAAACACGTGGCCCCACCATTTTATGGTCACTTCGAGCAGGATTTTGGTCGAATTGTTGAATTAATTAATTAGATAATGCACTCCAATTTATAGAATAGACTTAAATAGTGTTCGTTTAAATTTAAATTTTGATTAGGTACTCGCAAACAGAATTATTCGTTTTATAGCGCTCGTATTTGATTAAATTTAAAGCCTATTAAATAATTGAAACAGTGTAATAGGAACCGTTTGATACGCTTACCCACAATCTTGATAAAATTATTGAGTCTAGCAAATGACGCGTCACCTCGACTCGCTGCGCAGGTGTTCGATTTAATTACGTAATACGGCATACCGAGTGTCCATCCTTTATTGTTTGTGCGTTGTGAGATTAATTGTGATTGATATAACTTTATTATAATAGTTTAAAATGGCAGTTAGTGGAAGTGAAATCAAAATTAAAACGCTTTATGCTAAGAGGGACATACTCTTTTCGCGTATGCAGAATATAAGTGATTATATAAAGAACATCCATATAGAAGCAGTGCGGGAAACTTTTTTGACCGAAATCGAAACGATAGATTCTTTACGAATAGATTACGAAAAAATATTAGACCAAATTAATCATTTGGAATTACAAATCGACCCGAAATACATAGTGAACTACCAACCGCTGCTGGCATTCGAAGATATGTTGTGTCGCGTGAAAAGAATTGCGAGATCCCTATCTCAAAACGAAGCAAAGCCGGAAAAACAGGTACGTCCAAGCGACTCGATTAGGTTGCCGCCAATAGATATTCCGGTATTTAATGGTGATATTAAGACGTGGCCCTTCTTCTTCAGTAGTTTTCAAAACAATATACACAATAACCCATCGTTATCGGACGCCGAAAAATTATATTACTTAATCAGTAAACTTAGTGGCAGGGCACAGTCGATCTGCTCTGGTTTTACACCTACAGCAAACAATTACTTATTAATATTCGAAACGCTTAAAACTAAATATGAAGATAGGAGAATGTTAGCTTCCGAATATTTGAACCAGATATTCGATCTTAAATCTATATCATCCGCGAACATCAACGGCTTAGAGCAATTTCTAGATAAATTTGTGGCATCGGTGGCTGCACTTAAGAATTTGAAATTAAATGATCTTATGGACGTGGTGTTTCTCCATATTGCACTGAAGAAGTTGGACCCCGACACCGTGCGTGCGTTTGAAATGGAGCATCGTAGCTCGAAGATGCCTTCCTTTCATTCATTAGCATCGTTCGTGCGAGATCAAATAAAGGTGATGCAGCGCTCTCCGAACGTTAAACAGGAGATTAAAAGGTGCGTCGACCGTAGACAGACTCAACCATCTAAAATAGCAGGGTCGTTAACTTACGTAACCGCTACGCCAACATCACTCCAGCATACTTGTTTAGTATGTAAAGATAGACACGGTAATTTATATAATTGTGCGACTTTTCGTAAATATTCACCAAGCGAGCGTTATAAATTAGTAAAGACAAACAACCTATGTTTGAACTGCTTAAGCGATAAGCATTTAGTTGCAAAATGCAATTCGAGTTCCGTATGTAGCAAGTGCGCCAGGAAACATCACACGCTATTACATTTTGAAAATAGCAACATAGCGGCGTCAAGTAAAGCGGATAAGGAATTCGCCCCTACTAAGGTCAACGATTCTAGCGGTCAACCTGGTGATGTCGCTCTGTGCTCATTGGCAAATATGGGAGCACAACCTCCTTCAACCGTGTTACTGGGTACGGCACGTATTTTGGTTAGGGATTCGCGTGGAAACGAACAAAGCGTCCGTGCACTGCTGGACATCGGAGCCCAAAATAGCTTTATAACGCGACAATGTTGTCAGCGCTTAGGCTTAGTAATAAATAGGTCACTTTCATGTCCTGTAATTAAAGGCATCGGAGGCACTAGTAAATCGACACAGGGATATATAAATTTAAAAATTTATTCTCGGATAGATCGTAATGTTAACTTTGATATAAATGCACTAGTAGTAGATAGGGTCACTGAACGGTTGCCAACCGTTTCGGTTGACACCTCGGCAATGATTGAATTTAAGAATTTGACTCTGGCGGACGACACTTACGCCGTCCCTGGAAACATAGACATGCTCATTGGAGCATCGCTTTTCCCTTATCTTTTGTTAAACAATAAGGTCAGGGGCAACTCTTCGCATACCGCGCCTTACGCACTGGAAACCGTATTGGGCTATGTGATCCTTGGCTCCGCCCCCATCATAGATAGCATTTCGGCAACATCCTGTTGTTGCACCGTCGCTGTAGAACCTCCTGAATTATTGACTCGCAATTTTCGGGAAATAGGGGAGGGGAACATCCCGCTTTTACTTAGCTCGGGTAATAAATTATGCGAAGGGTCGAGAAGCCAGACGTTAGAGTCTGTTGTTAGTAAACCTGTTGTAGTTTCGTCGCAGTCGAAGGGAACGCCGAGTAGGGATAGCCCTGGAGCTAGGTTTATCGACACCGCGAACAAGGCCCATATTAGCAAGATTAGATCGCCCCGCAACCCGTCAGGTGACATATTCAGTGCTCGAATCGATCTAGTTAGCGGAGGCGCGCGCGGCGCGGATCGAGGTCACGGTCGCGGCGCATGGAGACACCGAGCCGCTGCGACAGAAAGCGTGCCTCACTGGAGGCTACGGAATAGACCTGCTGAGGCCAATCTTGATTGGCGGAAGGAAGTGAGACTTCGCGAGCAACAAGCCATATGCAGTGTTGTTCCGAAGCGTTCATCGCATAGTTTCACCGCTTATTAATAATTATAGCTTAGTCGCTTAGAAATTGCATACTTGTGATTGGATAGTTTTATTATTTAAATATTAGTTTGTCGTTGATAGAATTATATATTGGTATTTCCTTAGTGTTTGTTTAGCTTGTTGGTGTTCCGTAAAATTAAAAATAAAATAGTATAGTTTGGCCGCGCCACAGCAATACGCTGTGTTATATTTAAATCATTTTTGTCGTTACAGTGTAGCCTTTGTAGTTTAAAAGTCGATAAGTAGTGTTTGTTCGTATATCGTTACGTCCGATTACAACTATGCTGAGTCGCTAGTATTACGTGAACTTCAACGTGCGCACTTCTCTGAAGAAATTAGAAGATTACAATCGAATAGAGCTTGTAGTCGCGCCTTTCAACGCCTTAAGCCATTTTTACAGGATGGGATTGTAAGGGTAGGTGGACGCTTGTCCAACTCGCAATTGAGTTTCGACCAACGGCACCCTATTGTTTTAAAGCGTAAATATCATGAACTTATTAGTCGACTACCATCATAAATTGAACTCGCACGCAGGCCCCGACTTGTTGATGTCGATTTTGCGTCAGAATTATTGGATTCTTTCTGCACGTAGTTTAATACGCAATCGGGTGCACCGATGTATAGCTTGCTTTCGGGCACGCCCCAAGCCGTCATTTCCGGAAATGGCGGAACTTAGATCTTGTAGAGTAATACAATCAGTAAAGCCCTTCACGCACACCGGGTCTGATTTCGCTGGTCCGTTTAAGGTCACGCTCACTCACGGGCGTGGTATAAGATCCACAAAGGCTTACGTCTGCATTTTCGTATGTCTAACTACTCCAGCGGTGCATATAGAACTCGTTGATGATCTAAGCACAGCAGGCTTTATGGGTGCATTTAAAATATTTCTTTCCCGCCGTGGCCCTGTAAGTAAATTATATTCGGATAACGGTACGAACTACGTCGGTGCAAAACGTATTCTATCAGTACTACATGAGCTCTTAGCTAGCAAATATTATAATTCGGAGTTCACTCACATTCTAGCCGAGAACCGCATTGAGTGGTCTCTGAACGTCCCAGCCGCGAGCCATTTTGGGGGCAATTGGGAGCCTAATATCAAGAGTCTAAAGAGTCATTTATACCGAGTAATAGGAGATCAAATTTTGTCCTTCGAAGAGCTAAGTACGGTGCTCGCTCAAATTGAATGCGTAATGAATAGTCGCCCACTTTGTCGTACGTTGTCTAGTGACCCCCGGAACCGCTGGCTCTAACTCCAGCACATTTTTTGAATTTAACGCCTTTAAAGTATTTGCCAGCCGCAGGTATGGATGAGAACAGACTTAGCATTTCCACACGCCACAAATTATTAGATCGGTTAGTGCAATCGTTTTGGAAGCGATGGAGGATGGAATACTTGCATACTTTGCAGTCTCGACAAAAATGGAACACAGAAACTGAGCCTTTAGCTGTAGGAACTGTAGTTGTGCTCACCAAAGAGAATACGCCGCCTCTCCACTGGCCGTTAGGAATTGTCGAAGAGGTCTTTCCCGGTTCCGACGGAGTAGTTAGGATAGCTCGCGTTAAGACCACGGTTGGGTCTTACTTGCGTCCGGTTGTCCGTTTGTGCCCCCTGCCTCTTCCATAATTTAAATTAGCTTTCTAGATTAAATTGTAGTTGAATTTAAGTAATCTTAGCGTTAGTTAGTTATTTTGTTAGTTGATCTTAGCTCTAGTTGTATTAGTTAATTTTGAAGGAAATCCTTCAAGGGCGGGGGAGATGGTTGCGCGGAAAAAAAAAACCATTGGATTATTATATTTGACGGTAGAGGTGCCAAGCCGCTTGTTCCTTTCCGACAAAACGATATCATTCATACCCTCCTCGATCCTCCATCGACACATCGGGGTGGTGGGGTGGGAGGGGCAAGAAGATGATTCTAGAATGTCACGTAATCATCGGGGCCGAGGACATATAAGGCACGCGCGACCGTTGCGCGGCCTCTTTCCACCGTAGTCGTCGTTGAAACCACATCGCTAGTAGAAACCGCTTTAGCCTGGAAGCAGTCGAGCTCCAGGAAACCCGCCTCACCTCGTGTGAGATATAGTCGCGCACCGCCTCTCTCCGGAGTGTTCCAGAAGAAGTTCTAGAAGTTGCAGCTATAGTGCTCAACAGGATAGAAGAAACCCCGGTGAGTCAATATTCCTTTATTTACCGCCTGCCTGATAATATAGTTTAACCCGCTCCAATTTGTGTTTTCCTAATCAGGCAGGATTCGATTTGCGATTTGGCACAATAATAGTTTAGTTTTAGGGAAGAGCGAGTGCATTATACCGCATGCTATAGTAGTCGCCTTTACGTAAGCGTAGAAGCAACCGCATATACAGTCCACTTTAGTTAATATCTCGCGTAATAGGTTTAAGGTTCGACCGGGGAACTAGACTTCGGCAGCCTTAAACACGTGGCCCCACCAGATATAATTTTCTGAAATAATAACTTAGTACCAATATAAATATTATAAATCAACACATTTGTTACAGTTAAGTTATATACCATTGATATTGTCTTAATATTGTGACTCAAAATCGGACAGTGAAAGTGTTAAGTATGATATTTTTTACCACGTAGTAGGACTCCTTTTCTGGCTAGAAGACCATCTGTGTAGGTATCACTCTATTTCAATTTCAATTTCAAATCGTTTATTGCTTCTATAATGTACAGTACATTAGCAGTTACAGTGACCATTATAGACCCTGTCGGGCGTTGCAATATACTAGAAATATACAATAAAATAATTAAATGGACTTATAACTATGTAACATAGTAAATAACATAGTATACAAAATATTATATTTGGCTATTTTGAACATAAAATTTTATTTAATGCTTAGTAATATGTTGCTTAGTAATTAACTATCAAAAAATTCAGTGAGCGTGTATTACCTATTTCTGCCGCCAAATAGCATTGCTTGAATTTCTGTATTATGGTTTATATTACTTCAGTGTAAAGAGGGCAAAACTATAGCAGGCTACGAGGCATTCCATCTTAGTCCTCAGGGGTGACAACGCATGTGTAGCTCTTTTTGTATGAGTCTGGCTGCAGGTGGTCTACACACTGCAGTTGCCATTTAACATTAGATGGACTGTAAATTCGTTGGTCACTTCAGTTTTATAAAAAAAGGGTAACCAAGTGCTTATTATTTAGTCGGAGGCCACAATATCTGGCATTTTTCTCGCGAATAAAATTCCATGAGAAACGTTCTGTTTGAGGAATTAAAATCGGTCAAGTGTAATCTATACCTATACTTGCACAGATACTATCAGTTTCCTAGCTGAATCAACAATATGTTCTTAACAATTGACTAGGCTAGGACATTTTCTTCAAAGGTTGAAAAAATGATACAGCTATACATATTTTAGATAATTTTCCTTCAATATACGAGTACACCTACTTATTAGTACTCCAGGTAAATTATTGTCAAAAAATAACTAACGTTTTTTGGCAATCATTTTGAAGGTATGGAACAACCATTTACATAATTAACTGTCCTGTGTAATTGGCAAAGTCGTTGTAGACCAAAATCTCCCTATACCCACTGAACTGCACTGTTCCATTGTTAATTCTATGTTCTATGAACACACATTTTCTATTGTTAATTCTATGTTATAGGCAAAGATTTATTTTCAAACGACACCACCAGATATTAATTAAATATATTGAAGGATTTTAAGGAAGAACCTCATCCAGAGTGATCACTTACAAAAATGTGGAATAATTAAAAGGCTTATAAAATTGGATCCCAGATTCACTGCATTGTCTTGGAAAGAGAGAGAACAAAAACTCCACACAAGACATGGAAATGTTCCGTTTAGATGTCATTTGAACTGACTGATGCTGTTATAACTTCAGAAGAAAACTAAAATTCTCATGGAACTCCTTAGTTAAAGTAGTAGCAACAAAAAACAGCCGAATGTTACTACGGTAACGAAAAGTGGGTCATGGATGTAAATTTTTCTTGCTTCACAAACTAACGCGTACATTAAAATCTGACAAGAATCAAAGAGTTTAAGGATATACCACCTTCTATGTTGTCTCATCTATTAGACGGAAGGCATTCAAGTTGGCAACCGGTAATATAAAACGACGTTACTTATATATTTTTGAAATAAGGCTTGGTATAATTAAAACAAATTGTGTGCACAGGTGGCGAGTTGTTGTTGTTAATTGACAACCTAATATTAAATAATAAAATAAAGTAAAAAAATATGATATTATCTGACTCCATGTGGTACTAGCATAGAATACTACATGTACTATAGTATTCTATGAGTATAGGAGGTATAACAAGTCCTTGCAGTACTATGCTACAAGTGCACAGTAATAATAACAAAACACTAAAGTTATTAACACGTGCGTGCAACGACTTTTTTGAATTGTCTCATTCACCGTCCTTAGGGCGCGCTACGCTTTAATTTTTGGCTATTTAAGCAAAGCTGCGGCTTCGGCCAAACCTTCGGCTAATCTTGACCGGAGCCGAATGTGTGGCCGAAGCTGTCTTTTTTTAGCCGAAAGTGGCTGATACCGAAGTAAAAACTTCGTTTGGACAATATTTGTAACTGTTTCTGGTTTAGATTAAAAGTTAAATATTATTATGCAGACGAAATGGGGAAATAAATATTTATTTTTCACATTTATTCAACTCAATAAGTTTTATGAAATATTTACGTGCAAACAAAATCTACTATTTTTTATATTGTATATGATTCAAGTAAATAGTTATGAAAGTAAGTAAATAAGCAGTAACACAGCAAGTAAATAAGCGAGTAAATAAGCATGTAAATAAGCAAATGAATGTACGAATAAATAATGATGATATATATGAGAAAATAAATAATTATGTACATATTCAAGTAAAAAGTCAAGGAAATTTGCAAGTAAATAAGCAAGTATATGCACTACTAAGCCAAAGTAAAAGTCACTATGGAATAACGATTTTTTATATTTACGCGAACGCTACATAAAACACATTTATTAAAACTAGTTTTTACAGATTTTATCACGTATATTAACTTGTTTTATATTCCCGACCTTTCGAGTACTTTACAGCACCTATGACCTATGGTCACGGGGTAGACTTAGGTGTTCGACGTCCCAACGTCATAGTTAACCACGGGTACCTTCAGATTAAAATTACTTTTTTTTAATTTTGAAAATTTTGATGTTTTGTAAATAGTTTAAATACGTTAAAATAAATAAGTGATATTTATTCCGTTCATTAAAAAGTCTAAATTCAGCACACTTGTCTGTAAACTTTATATGATTTCACATCAATTATCGAAGCTACCTGTTTTTACTTAAAAGTAACACACGTAAATCCAATTAAGCATCAGCTTCTTCTGATGAACTGTCGAGGCTATCTAGGTAAATGGATTATCCATTTAGTTTGAAAGACAATTTTGTTTGTAAACGACGCGTGCGGTGACGAACGCACAAAATATATATCTCACAGTGTGAAAGCTAATCGCGGGATATAATTTATATCTCGGTATATAATATAATATATTATATATATCCCATAGTGAAAAGCGGGCTTTATGTGGACTACGAGTATCTGTGCAATGCTAATGGTACATATAACTAAATATCACAGAACCGTTGGGCATACGTAAATTGAACTACAAATTCGTTCAAGTAAGGATATAGATTTTGTGTGCATTGCAGTAGTCCAGGTGCAACCGATAATTGTCATTTATTACGGTTCGGAAAGCGAAGTACATAGAGAAGCACTCGTGTGTATGATTTATGAAACTTAATGTTTGCGTGTTAAATTATTATGTATCTAATACAGAGAATAGCAGCTAATTGCTGCTGGGTTTCGTATAGTAAGTGTAGAGAACCGGAGAACCCCTATTTCTGGAAATAAGACATGCCATCTTGGTCGTCAGGGGTGACAACGTATTTGCATTTTGATTCTTAGGCGATGATAGATGTAGATATCTACACACAGTAGCCCGCCTAATAGAACGTGGGGCACAATAATAGTATCATCAGGTGAGCTGTAGGTTCGTATTGTGTAAAAAAATATATAACATTTGGGATTTAATCAGGATTCCTCTATAGATTAATTAAACTTATAAGAATCTCATAAAAAATGTTTCTCCACATATTTCTTGGTTTTTAATTGCTATAAATAAGCAATTATTATTATTACTAATACGATGATATCAATCTCAACCAGCTCTCTCTATTCTCTCTATTGCCATTCTGAAAATTAATTGTTGGAACGAGAACATAAAAACTTAATCATATTATACCCCTGACTTATCAATATATACCACTAAATCATTATATACTTAATTGCAATTTGAGGTATTGATAAATCGGTTTTTCAATCATTAATCAAGGGTTAAAGAAAACAGCGTAAAAAATGAAATTATTCCGTAAGAGAAATAAGAGCTGCGCGACGAAATCTTCCCCACTTACAGAACCTTTTCAGAATTCAATGGAGTCATGTGATCAATAGAAGAACATAAATAGGCGGTTACTCACTTTACAATCAACGCCAGCACGACTAAAGAGATTTTAGTATACAGCCACTTTCCTGAGTCGAATATCGCAGCTCAACCAAAACTGCATATTACTATTATTATTCCAACTTTTTTCAAACGAAGCATTTAGACGTTGGTATGCTCTATATTATATTGAGAATATTATCATTTTAACATAATATAAGTATAGTAAACGCAACAAGTGTTAAAAACTGTAAAATGGCAATAAAATGTTGTTATGATTTTGATTAAGGGAATGAAATAATTGTTCTTTAGCTTTACTTAATTTTTAGCCTTTTTATTTCAAAAATTGAACGAAAACTGCAAAAACTGCAAAATTTGAGGCTTTTTCTGTTACACGTTAAAGCCATTTAAAATGTTTCAGAAATGTAGAGGTCCACCTAGTTTTGTCTTAGACAATCTTTTCGCGGATGCGAGTGGTAGTTTCAAAACAATACCGACCGACCAAAATATTGTAGCTTTTTCAGCTTATGACTTGTTAAATTGTTTCCTACTATTAAAATTGGTTTTAAGTACCTGGTTTTCTAATTTTAATGATAATATTGACTTGCTCATTATAACTATTAAACACAAAATATAAATATAAGCATTGTTCTTAAACACAAATGAATTTTTCAAGAGAAAACATCATCATCTCCATCATCAGCTACATTGTCACTTTCATCATCATATTCTCTTTTCCTTTTTCTTCTGCATCAGTATGTAAAAAAAGAAAGGAGGATTCGCCTTAATCGTTCAGACGTCACTCATTTTTAAGAACGCTTCCCGTCTCTGGTCCGGGTATTTTGTGTCTGACGTAAACGAATGGTATACAGAAATCTTGTGAAAGACATAATACCTACGGGACAAAATTGAGTGATATATTATTCCACACGACCACTACACAATATGAAAAAATTACCTTTGTATGACACTTTTTTATGAACTTTTGTAATGACACATTACGATAAGAAAATGTTTAACATAATACAGAAGTATTTCTGTTATCTGCAGGAAAATTGCAACGTCTTTATTGATACTTGAAACTCAGCATTTAATTTAGTAAATACAAATCCAAGCTGAAACTTTAAATGTGTGTACTACAAATCCATTGAAGCATATGTGTATGGCTGCATTACAGGAGCGTAGGTTAATTGCGGTAATGGTTATTTATTAGGTTGTTATTCGCAATATCTAGCGATAATCTTATATTAAGGAAGATAAGCTAGTATGTTGTGTTGTATTATTAGAATTATTTATCTAAGACTTTAAATGAATAAAAATGACATATATTCCACGGATCAAAAAGCTAAAGTGGTAATGGGACTGCAGTGGTAACAAAAGGTCGAAAATTCAGAACCAGCAGAAAATTCAGAAATAAGATTAGCTTAGAACGACAATTGGATGAATTGAATACTTAATTAGACATCCTTAGACATCCATGCTGAGAGTCGGTGTTTGCAGATGACTCAGGACGGTCCTCTTTAGTTATCTTAGGTTGAATCAATATATCACAAAACATTATATTTTTAGCTGTGCGCTTCTTATTTACCACGAGTAAATTATACAAATATTTCAAATAATTAATTATGTACTCTTATAGCGCCAGAAGGCAAGCGAATTTCTAATAACAACTAAAAATAAACTGTTTGCTTACCTACCTTATTTTTTTATAGGATTAGGGTGACAAACGAGCACACAGTCCACCTGATGGTAAGTGGTTGCTGCGGCCCATAGACATCTACACTTAACCTCGATTAAGAATCAAAATGCCGATGCGTTGTTACCCCTGAGGACTAAAATGGAACGCCTCGATTCGAGTAAAACGGGTCTCCGGTTCTCTACACTCACCATACGAAACACAGCAACATTAAGCTGCCGTTTGACGATGGTATTTTCTGAGAGCGTGGTCCTTCCACCGTTGAGCCGACCACCTACCAAGCGTGACAATACGACAAATATACCTTTTAGGAGGGAGTCTATTTCTATGTAGTATGTAGTAGTTCTATGTAGTATATTATATATATATATTAATATATATATATATATATATATATATATATATATATATATATATATATATATATATATATTATTGCTGAACACGGGCCTCTCCCGTCGTTGGGAAGATCACGCTTGGCCTTAAACGAAATTTTAATGTGTATGTGGTTTTGAATCTAAATTTTAACTGTTCAAGGTTTATACACAAAATCTGCTCAAATTAAATCAAATAGGTTAAGAGACCTAGGTACGAAAGACAAGGCAAGGTAACAGTTGGAGTGTACGTAATTATCGACATTCCACGCATTCCGGTGTAATTTGGGTGCATGTAGGAGTTGCTAATTGGATTCCACCGTCTCAATTTCTGTTTAATTGTACTTTATCATCGTATCCATACCGATAGTAAAATATATTTTATGTAAAAAATATATTGAGAATTATTATTTTTTTATTATTACGAAACCTTTTATTTCCTATCGTGTAGTTCGTTTTTAAAACAAAATTCTAAGTTATGAGAAATTAAATAAAAATTATTTAGAATTAATATAACATATTAATTCTAAATAATTTTTATTATTTAATATATAACATATAATATATATATATATATATATATATATATATATATATATATATATATATATATATATATATATATATATATAATGAATTAAATATGGATTTATAAGAAACGGGGACTCTTAAAACTGGTAACGAGGCAATTTAAGTTAGTCCTCGGCGATAATAACTAATCTACACTTTAATTGAGGATATATTTAGATGTCTAGTGGCCACAACAACCATTTACTATCGGGTGAACCATGTTCTCGTTAGTTAATTTTACTTGTATAAATTAAGCAACCTGAAAAGATTAGCGAAGATTTAGTCTTTTCCGTATTACACTATGATTCGCTATGAACTTGTCGATAGACCGTTTGACTCTGAATACAAAGAAAAGTTGCTTCTTATCTACCAACTTGTAGACATGAAGTTTAATATCTTTTCGTTTGTGCCAGCATGATGAATGTTAATTTTATGACAAAAGAAAGAGACAATATCCTTTACCAGTAGTGTGGGCCTATTTTATATTATATACAAAGTAATAAAATCTTAGGCTAGTAAAAGCATGTGCTAAATAAAAATTCATACTGTTTGTTTATACTTGCTCTATATGCAGTAAAACACAAAAATTGTATATGTACTCCACTTACCATTTGTTACGTTTTCATAACTATAGCATTTAATTTAAACACATCAAAATCCGTATATTTTACTAGGTAAGACGCCTTTTTTAAACTTACAGTCCATCTAGGTAGGTAGGCACCACCCTCTTGAATATTTCTGTCTCCAAATAGTAGCTAGCTTGCACTGCTTTGTTTCTGTCTCAGGGGTGAATTTACAGAGATAGAGAGCAAGTATATTTACAGCCTGTGAATTATATCATCTTAGTCTTTTGAAAGTTTCTACAGCCTTCTTTATTTGGAGTTGGCTGCATCTGTGCATGAACTATGTTAGCTACTTACAATCACTGTAGGATTGTTGACAAAATAATTCTGAAAATATTGAAATAATATTATGTACCAGGAAATTTTGTAAAACATTTCCTCGCCAAATCCTTGGAAATAACATAAAGTTACAGAAAAGTAGGAGTAAATAACTTATTCATAATTAATAATTTGTTGGAAAATCAATGTAACAGTAACAATATTGTAACACAAGGTAGCACAGCAGTCGCAGAACATTTCGGCCAACTGACGCGCACTAATGAAGACATGGTAGTGTAAATTTGTTACGGAGATGACGCTAACAAGGCTTCGTCGCATTCAGAAGTGAGTTATTATCTCTACCCGGTGTAGGGCGTTGTCAGTCAATGGTCTTTATGCGAGGCGGTTTTCATGAATAACTGTGTGCCTTTGATATATTATACCTTAACAATGTCATTAAAATTAATTTGTTTTGTTTACCCTGTCCAGTTTTGTAACGGGAATAGGAAAAATATCCATCTATAAAAATATCGTACTATGTCGAAAGCAATGAACTGTTTACGTTATAAAAGACATTAAATTAATTTAATTTAATTTAGTTTTTATAATACTGTCGTATTGGCGACGTAAGACAATCAATCAACCTATTTCATCACTTGAGTGGAATCTTATGTAATACCTGGCCTTAAAATATATAGTGATATAGCAATCCCGTTTATATTAAACGTAAAATTCCACACCGAAGACAGTAAGTAGTGGTATAATAAAGATGCCATTTATCTTGCGTAAAGTAATGGTAGTAAAACCTTCCAGTATAGGAAAAGGTCCAGAAGTGGAATTTTCAGGACTGGTGCAGAAGAAGACTTTAAAGTAGCATCAATGTGCTCTTGTTAACGTTTGTGCTCATTCTGGACGCCTGTCTCCCAGATCTAGTCTGCCAGTCAAATAAGTTGACCAAGTCCGATTTGATATCGGCAAAATTATCATATCATATTTTTCAGTTTCATTTATTGGATGTAAAAGTTTTTACACCAGCCTAATCGTTCGCTTAAGACCTTGAAAAAAAATCAATATGGCAGAGCAACACTGCAGCTGTGTTACGGGTATGTTCGCGGAACGAATGGTTCAGCTCGACCGGAAAAAACCACGCTCTTATTGAATACAATTAATGCGGTTGTGTTACGTATTGTAATTGTTGAGACACAAAGACCCCATTTTACTTGGAACATTTATCATAGCGTCAATTCATAAAAATTTTGATTCTTAATCGAAGATAGCTGTAGGTGTGTATGGACACCGTGTACTCGCTTTTTCATTTCATTTTATAAAACACAAAAAAAACACTGCAATAAGGTTAAGATATTTAAACATAGTTAAAACATTACCTAGAAGGTACTACCTACTACTAATAAATAAGCAGTTAAAGCAAATAAATTCTAAGTTTAATAAATACGGATTCAATATTAAGACAAGTACAAAGAAAGTGTAAATGTTCGTACACCCATTTTAAATAAAAACCCTCTAAAGTCACAATATTTTGAAATTTCCTTAGTTTAGCAGCTTTAAGTTTTAAAATAATTAAATTTCTGAAAATAATAATTTACATTCATTTATTTACGAATTTAAGATTAATTAAAACAAGAACATATTGGTCGTAATAATATCGAAGTCATTAGTAATAACAATAATGACGGTAGCCAGCTAGATGCGCAGGACAAGATTAGTGCCCGAGTATATGCCGCAAGTACAGATGCGCTTTGTATTACTTCACACATTCACACTCATAGTAGAGATAAGTAGCAAGACCAACATGTATTTTCACAGGAGAACCTGTATATTTACAGGCTGTGAGGAATTCCATCTTATTTGACAGGCCTGTTGGTCTAGTGTTTAGTGACCCTGACTGCTAAGGTTCGATTCCCACCTAGGACAAATGTTTGTGTGATGAGCACGATCATTTGTTCTGTGTCTGGTTGTAATTTATCTATAATATTTATGTATTTAGAAATATATAAGTATGTTTATCAGTTGTCTAGTACCCATAACACAAGCTCTGCTTAGCTTGGGACTAGATGGCGTTGTGTGATAGCTGTGGAATATTATTATTATTATTATTTGCGCCAAGTCGAGCAAAAAAGCGGCACGGCCGTAGCAATTTTTTTACTTTTCTCGAAGCGATTCAGGCCATTTCAACTCCCTATAACTTCATTGTGGATTGAACTAGAAACTTGGATTTTCAGAAACCAAGCAGCCATTTTATACTCACGGTATGTTTCGAATTTCATTCAATTTAAACCAATAGTTTAGGAATTTTAATTACTCAAAGTTTCTTGATTTTATCACTCACTGACTGACCGATCATCAAAACTCTAAGGCACTTCTAGCAAACATAGAATCTTCTTCAAACTTAGAACACAATTAGTATTTAGTGTATAAATCAAGGAAAAACTAAAATATTTTTCAATTTCGGTCCAGTTTTCTAGATACACTAACTTTATAATCCCATATAAATATATAAAATTACAAAGTTACATTTGCAGTGAATAAATCAGTGTACCTGTATATGTATAATTTAAAACATAAAAGATTTTTAATATTGATATGGTCACAACAAGATGTTGTTACGAGTATGTTAGCTAATTACGTAATAACTTAAGACAGAAGGACCTTTAAGTAGGGACTGAATAAATTAACCGACTTGGTATTACATGGATCTCACAACATTTTACGATAGAAGTACTGAGTTGCGAGACTTGGTTTTTGTCTACAATTTATGTTTTTGATGGCATTCCTTTTTCTTTGAAAGTAGCTGGTGCTGTCATTAATTACTTCAAGTTTATAAAATATAAAAGGAAGTAGCCTTGATAGAACAGTTAATATTTCTGTCCGCTTATTCTTTCCAACTGTGTGAGACATTTCTCTCTCCATATGTTTAAGTTTCGTGAAAATGTTTTTTAATAGAATAAGGGTAGTAAACGAGCACTCAGATGACCTGATGGTAAGTGGATACTGTGGCCCATAGACATCTACATTTATCCTCGATTAAGAATCAAAATGCAAATGCGTTGTCACCCCTGAGAACTACGATGGAATGCCTCGTTTCCAGTAAAAAGTTTCTCCGGTTCTTAACTCACCATAGTAAACACATGATGGTAAGTAGACGCTGTAGTCCATACACATCTACATTTATCTTCGATTAAGGATCAAAATGCAAATGCGTTGTCACCCCTAAGAACTAAAATAGAGTGTCTCGTTTCCAGTAAAAAAGGTTCTCCTGTTCTCCACACTCACCATAACAAGCAGCATTGAACTGCTATTTTAGGCTGATATTCTATGAGAGCGTGGTCCTACCCTAACCGAGTCAACCCATTCGTGCCACGGCAATAATATGGCAACAACGTAGCTTTACATACATACATACATAAACACTCACGCCTGTCACCCAGAGGGGTAGGCAGAGACTACAGACTTTCATTTAGCACGATCCTGACATACCTCTCTCGCCTCTTCTACATCCATATACCTACGCATACATGCTCGTCGGTTGAGGGTACTCTTAATTTGGCCCACTTTTAGTATATCGCTAAGTTGGTCGACAAACTTCCGCCTAGGACGTCCCTTTCCGACTCTTTCATTCACTTCTGCTACATATATTTGCTTTGTCAGTCTTTCCGCATTCATTCTTTCTACATGACCAAACCACCGAAGCATTCCTTTCTTAATCCTGGTCACTGCATCATCTTGCAAACCACACTCTTTTTTTTATCACACAGTTTCTTACCCTGTCATGTACATTTCTACTGCATTTATTCTACTCTCGTGCTTCTTCTGCCACACCCAACTAGCGAAAGTTGGGTATATGGGTATAAATGGGGTTGAGAATATCCCTGTTTATTTTAGAGCAGTTTTTTTAAATATTTTGGGCTCCCTGATTTGCATTTGACATTGGAGAATTTATTGAATAAATTTTTCCAGCGTTACATTTGATTTCTTTGAGAATAAAATATGAAAGTCACTATATTCAAAGTCAAACAAAGCGGTATTCTTCATAAATAATAGGTCCTTACATATGAAATTGTGGTTTTGTGCGGGAGGAATATAAAGTCATTTTTTTTTTGTAAAATCTATTTAATTAAAGTATGCACCGTTGTTATCTATGCACTTTTGCCATCTCATAGGTAGTTAATTAATCCCCTTACTAAAAAAAAACCACAAGGGCGAGAACCAATAAACTCTTTGAAGGCGGTTTTTACTGCCGCATCGGAGTTGAATTTTTTTCCTTGTAAGGAGTTGTCCGAATTCCGGAAAAATTGTAATCTGTTGGAGCAAGGTTCGGGGAGTACGGTGCATGTAGCAGACAATCCCCACCAATTGCAGCTCAACTAACTTAGTGGTTGTTTGTTGTGCAGAGTGTGGTCTTGCGTTGTCGTGAAGCAGCAGTAGCCTAGAGCGATGGACCAATCTCAGTTGTTTAGCAGCTAGTTCTTCCTTCATGGTTTGCAGTTGCTGACAATAGATATCTGCCGTAATCGTTTGCCCAGATTTTAGAAAGTTGTAGTGAATGACACCGGCACTAGTCCACCAAACACTCACAAATAACTTTTTCTGAGTCAATTTTCAGTTAGGGCAGGATTTGGCAAAAATTGGGTGACCAACGATCTTGATGTACTTTCAATAATTAGTTACTACTGCAAAGTTACTACATGGATGATTGATATCTGTAGGTGACTCGGCGCACAAATGTATATATAAATAAGGACAGATGCATGATGATTGCTGTAGATCACCTAATTTTAATCTGTTATCATGTTAGTTCTGTTGTCTTTTGACCGTTGTAGCTTAAGAGAATATTTGCCACGAGCTCGGCGGTGAAAGAAATTAAAGTGAGGAAACCTGCATATTTGAGGAATAAAAAATAATAAGAGGACATGTGACGTACGTTATCACACACTAAAGTGGCGTATAGAATTAATTGCTCAATAGCTCTAAGAAATTAAAGGAGCCCTGTGTCCTGCAGAGAGACATCTATTTTATATAGATCATAGACAATGCAGGAAATAAAGTAAATGGGGCTCTACACTCTATTGTGAAAAGTCAGAATGTGTCAAAAAAGGCACGTATAGCAATTCACAATGCTGTATTAGTCCCTACTTTAACATATGGTAGCGAAAGTTGGGTGTGGCAAAAGAAGCACGAGAGTAGAATAAATGCAGTAGAAATGCGGTCGCTAAGGAGTATGTTAGGGCTGAATCTGAGTGACAGGGTAAGAAACGGTGTGATAAAAAAGAGTGTGGTTTGCAAGATGATGCAGTGACCAGGATTAAGAAAGGAATGCTTCGGTGGTTTGGTCATGTAGAAAGAATGAATGCGGAAAGACTGACAAAGCAAATATATGTTGCAGAAGTGAATGAAAGTTTCGGAAAGGGACGTCCTAGGCGGAAGTTTGTCGACCAAATTAGCGATATACTAAAAGTGGGCCAAATTAAGAGTACCCTTAACCGACGAGCATGTATGCGTAGGTATATGGATGGAGAAGAGGCGAGAGAGGTATGTCAGGATCGTGCTAAATGAAAGTCTGTAGTCTCTGCCTACCCCTCTGGGTGACAGGCGTGAGTGTTTATGTATGTATGTATGTATAGCTACGTTGTTGCCATATTATTGCCGTGGCACGAATGGGTTGACTCGGTTAGGGTAGGACCACGCTCTCATAGAATATCAGCCTAAAATAGCAGTTCAATGCTGCTTGTTATGGTGAGTGTGGAGAACAGGAGAACCTTTTTTACTGGAAACGAGACACTCTATTTTAGTTCTTAGGGGTGACAACGCATTTGCATTTTGATCCTTAATCGAGGATAAATGTGAATGTGTATGGACTACAGCGTCTACTTACCATCATGTGTTTACTATGGTGAGTTTAAGAACCGGAGAATCTTTTTACTGGAAACGAGGCATTCCATCGTAGTTCTCAGGGGTGACAACGCATTTGCATTTTGATTCTTAATCGAGGATAAATGTAGATGTCTATGGGCCACAGTATCCACTTACCATCAGGTCATCTGAGTGCTCGTTTACTACCCTTATTCTATTAAAAAACATTTTCACAAAACTTAAACATATGGAGAGAGAAATGTCTCACACAGTTGGAAAGAATAAGCGGACAGAAATATTAACTGTTCTATCAAGGCTACTTCCTTTTATATTTTATAAACTTGAAGTAATAAATGACAGCACCAGCTACTTTCAAAGAAAAAGGAATGCCATCAAAAACATAAATTGTAGACAAAAACCAAGTCTCGCAACTCAGTACTTCTATCGTAAAAAGTTGTGAGATCCATGTAATACCAAGTCGGTTAATTTATTCAGTCCCTACTTAAAGGTCCTTCTGTCTTAAGTTATTACGTAATTAGCTAACATACTCGTAACAACATCTTGTTGTGACTATATCTATATTAAAAATCTTTTATGTTTTAAATTATACATATACAGGTACACTGATTTATTCACTGCAAATGTAACTTTGTAATTTTATATATTTATATGGGATTATAAAGTTAGTGTATCTAGAAAACTGGACCGAAATTGAAAAATATTTTAGTTTTTCCTTGATTTATACACTAAATACTAATTGTGTTCTAAGTTTGAAGAAGATTCTATGTTTGCTAGAAGTGCCTTAGAGTTTTGATGATCGGTCAGTCAGTGAGTGATAAAATCAAGAAACTTTGAGTAATTAAAATTCCTAAACTATTGGTTTAAATTGAATGAAATTCGAAACATAACGTGAGTATAAAATGGCTGCTTGGTTTCTGAAAATCCAAGTTTCTAGTTCAATCCACAATGAAGTTATAGGGAGTTGAAATGGCCTGAATCGCTTCGAGAAAAGTAAAAAAATTGCTACGGCCGTGCCGCTTTTTTGCTCGACTTGGCGCAAATAATAATAATAATAATATTCCACAGCTACCACAACGCCATCTAGTCCCAAGCTAAGCAGAGCTTGTGTTATGGGTACTAGACAACTGATAAACATACTTATATATTTCTAAATACATAAATATTATAGATAAATTACAACCAGACACAGAACAAATGATCGTGCTCATCACACAAACATTTGTCCTAGGTGGGAATCGAACCTTAGCAGTCAGGGTCACTAAACACTAGACCAACAGGCCTGTCAAATAAGATGGAATTCCTCACAGCCTGTAAATATACAGGTTCTCCTGTGAAAATACATGTTGGTCTTGCTACTTATCTCTACTATGAGTGTGAATGTGTGAAGTAATACAAAGCGCATCTGTACTTGCGGCATATACTCGGGCACTAATCTTGTCCTGCGCATCTAGCTGGCTACCGTCATTATTGTTATTACTAATGACTTCGATATTATTACGACCAATATGTTCTTGTTTTAATTAATCTTAAATTCGTAAATAAATGAATGTAAATTATTATTTTCAGAAATTTAATTATTTTAAAACTTAAAGCTGCTAAACTAAGGAAATTTCAAAATATTGTGACTTTAGAGGGTTTTTATTTAAAATGGGTGTACGAACATTTACACTTTCTTTGTACTTGTCTTAATATTGAATCCGTATTTATTAAACTTAGAATTTATTTGCTTTAACTGCTTATTTATTAGTAGTAGGTAGTACCTTCTAGGTAATGTTTTAACTATGTTTAAATATCTTAACCTTATTGCAGTGTTTTTTTTGTGTTTTATAAAATGAAATGAAAAAGCGAGTACACGGTGTCCATACACACCTACATCTATCTTCGATTAAGAATCAAAATTTTTATGAATTGACGCTATGATAAATGTTCCAAGTAAAATGGGGTCTTTGTGTCTCAACAATTACAATACGTAACACAACCGCATTAATTGTATTCAATAAGAGCGTGGTTTTTTCCGGTCGAGCTGAACCATTCGTTCCGCGAACATACCCGTAACACAGCTGCAGTGTTGCTCTGCCATATTGATTTTTTTTCAAGGTCTTAAGCGAACGATTAGGCTGGTGTAAAAACTTTTACATCCAATAAATGAAACTGAAAAATATGATATGATAATTTTGCCGATATCAAATCGGACTTGGTCAACTTATTTGACTGGCAGACTAGATCTGGGAGACAGGCGTCCAGAATGAGCACAAACGTTAACAAGAGCACATTGATGCTACTTTAAAGTCTTCTTCTGCACCAGTCCTGAAAATTCCACTTCTGGACCTTTTCCTATACTGGAAGGTTTTACTACCATTACTTTACGCAAGATAAATGGCATCTTTATTATACCACTACTTACTGTCTTCGGTGTGGACTTTTACGTTTAATATAAACGGGATTGCTATATCACTATATATCTTAAGCCCAGGTATTACATAAGATTCCACTCAAGTGATGAAATAGATTGATTGATTGTCTTACGTCGCCAACACGACAGTATTATAAAAACTAAATTAAATTAAATTAATTTAATGTCTTTTATAACGTAAACAGTTCATTGCTTTCGACATAGTACGATATTTTTATAGATGGATATTTTTAAATAAATAAATTGTTTGGTAAACAAAACAAATTAATTTTAATGACATTGCTAAGGTACAATATATCAAATTCACACAGTTATTCATGAAAACCGCCTCGCATAAAGACCATTGACTGACAACGCCCTACACCGGGTAGAGATAATAACTCACTTCTGAATGCGACGAAGCCTTGCTAGCGTCATCTTCGTAACAAATTTACACTACCATGTCTTCATTAGTGCGCGTCAGTTGGCCGAAATGTTCTGCGACTGCTGTGCTACCTTGTGTTACAATATTGTTACTGTTACATTGATTTTCCAACAAATTATTAATTATGAATAATTTACTTACTCCTACTTTTCTGTAACTTTATGTTATTTCCAAGGATTTGGAGAGGAAATGTATTACAAAAGTTTCCTGGTATATAATATTATTTCAATATTTTCAGAATTATTTTGTAAACAATCCTACAGTGATTGTAAGTAGCTAACATAGTTCATGCACAGATGCAGCCAACTCCAAATAAAGAAGGTTGTAGAAACTTTCAAAAGACTAAGATGATATAATTCACAGGCTGTAAATATACTTGCTCTCTATCTCTGTAAATTCACCCCCGAGGCAGAAACAAAGCAGTGCAAGCTAGCTACTATTTGGAGACAGAAATATTCAAGAGGGTGGTGCCTACCTACCCAGATGGAATGTAAGTTTAAAAAAGGCGTCTTACCTAGTAAAATATACGGATTTTGATGTGTTTAAATTAAATGCTATAGTTATGACAAAGTAACAAATGGTAAGTGGAGTACATATACAATTTTTGTTTTTTACTGCATATAGAGAAAGTATAAACAAACAGTATGAATTTTTATTTAGCACTTGCTTTTAGTAGCCTAACATTTTATTACTTTGTATATAATATAAAACTACACTACTGGTAAAGGATATTGTCTCTTTCTTTTGTCATAAAATTAACATTCATCATGCTGGCACAAACGAAAAGATATTAAACTTCATGTCTACAAGTTGGTAGATAAGAAGCAACTTTTCTTTGTATTCAGAGTCAAACGGTCTATCGACAAGTTCATAGCGAATCATATTGTAATACGGAAAAGACTAAATCTTCGCTAATCTTTTCAGGTTGCTTAATTTATACAAGTAAAATTAACTAACGAGAACATGGTTCACCCGATAGTAAATGGTTGTTGTGGCCACTAGACATCTAAATATATCCTCAATTAAAGTGTAGATTAGTTATTATCGCCGAGGACTAACTTAAATTGCCTCGTTACCAGTTTTAAGAGTCCCCGTTTCTTATAAATCCATATTTATTTAACACTGGCATTTTGTTGGAGTAGTATGCATACTTTCCTTTTTGAAGCCGATTATCTTCTTTTAGTTTCTGTCTGTCGCATCTTACGATAACCACGGGATAACACGGGGAGACTTATTACTATATAAGCTACTTTTTGTAATAAAGCGAATTCTATTGCTCGATACAGATGTCTTTAAAAACATTTAGACGTGGAATAATTATTTACAGGCCGTGCAGTTACTTACTTACTTATAATTACGCGTGCGAGAATCGAAACACCTACCTCCGTCGCGGTCAGTCGCGGTGGCCAAACGTTCAGGCTCTTTGCTCCGACACTGTCATGTTATGTCATATTTCATAAGCTTAACTGTTGAACTAATTAATGAAATAAATATTTCAAAAATAATAATAAGTAATATAGGTGATGTTTTCTTTTATTTACAGGATCACTATACCTTTAATAATTATAATTAATATTTATAACAAACTTTTAAATAAAAATACTCAAAACGTCCTTAATAAATAAAGTAGCCTTATGTGTGAGTACCTATTTCAAACTGGGACAGCTTCTTACATATAAAGCGTTCGGTAGTACATTGAACATTGCCACATATGGGTTGGTATTGTAAAATACCACTTAGCAGCTTTAGACTCAATAGAAAGGTATGCTAAGAGGCTTATGTATGACCTAAATCTGTTCAAAGCCAATCTCACCAGTCTCAAGCACATGTGTAAATTAACTTAATTTAACTAGACTTAAGTTAACTGGACTTTCGGTGTTCTACATGACACATTTCGGATTTGCACAGGATTTGCATGGCTTAATATCTCCCTTTCCCCTTTCACCATCGGACCACCAGTTGCCCGGCCAGTGTATATGTGTATATATTGTGTGGCATGTGTTGCCGATATATCACCATTTAAACAAAAATCTTTACTTTAGAGTTCGTTATACGTGGCCTGTGGACGGCGAGCAATGGGTAGCTCGCCGTCCGTCCGTCTAATGACGACAGGCCGTGTCGATGGCGCGTTTTGTTCCACGCGCGCCTCAAAGAGCTGTCAGCAGCGTGAAGGGGCCCGCAAGGGCCGACGCCTGCCGGGGCTGCGAGCTGTTCGAAAGAGATACCGCGGCTCCGGAACGTAAGGGCACTGAAGGAACACGGATGGTTTTTAGTTAGTAAAAGTCTGACACTCCCTTACGCTCCACCCAGAGCAAAAGGCGTCATTAGATGATTTTCCATCCGCAAAAAAAAGAGTTCGTTATACGTACAGCATAAGAGTGGAATAATTTTCCATTATCTTTCTTTCTTACTTATTACAATATATTTCTTCAAGACAAAAGTGAATAGGCTTTTGTCGAGCTAAGACAGCGCGCTTTACCATCTTTTGCTACATCGCCAGATAGCATCAGGATACTACAAGCACTAGCACTGGTATATAATAGTTAAAAGAACAGATTTCCATTTAACTAAAGACGAAATTTCTAGGCTACTATTATAACACGTCATTAAAGTCTATTGTTCCTGCTTGCTTCAGACAAAGAAAACAATATAAACTAATTGTAGTTACAGAACAAGTTTTTTTTTAATATTTTATATGCAAGTTTAAAAACCTTACTAGTAAACTAAAATCAATGTTATGTTATGTGCAGTATACAATTTATTTATATAGCATTTTTAGAAATATTATAAAGCACCTAATAATATTAGTTTCATCGCAAAAAAAAAAAGACTGTCGCTGATAAAACTCAAAAGTAGTACACATTTTTATTGTATTAAACAAATTAAGGTAATAAATTATGCTATTGAATAACAAAACTACCAAAAGGGAGCTAATGTCTAAGAATCGTCCATAGAAAACAAAATTTATCGTTTTACTATCCCCTTCCAAGAAAATATTACTTTTAGGAAGTTCCCTAGACGTGTGCCTTCTTTTGTGTTGTATGGGAAGAGATTTCCATTGCCACAAATCCACGTCACTTCGAAATAATGTGGCTTTTTATCAGTGAAATAATTTTGAAAATCAGATTAGCAGTTTAAGAGATTTCCTTTTACAAATAAACTTAAATAATAGAAATACATACACACAAACAACTTTATCTCTTTATATATCAGTAAAGATTGAAAACTGATTTTTTTTCTTTTTATGTAACGTTTTATTCAAATCATAATGTAAAAGGTAGGATCTACAGGACATTAGAAAATTTTTACAGGCTATCAAAAGTCCACTGCTGGATACAGTTTGCCGTAGTTGTCTCGCTGGACAAGTTGGTTGATCACCGCAGTTTTTATTATTTTGTGTTATATACCATCAGTAAGATGCCGCTGCCCAGCTCCTGTTTCATTTCCCTCTATCGCCTCTTATGACACCCACCGGATGAACTGGATGTGTGTGTGTGTGTGTGTGTGTGTGTGTGTGTGTGTGTGTGTGTGTGTGTGTGCGTGCGCGCGTGTGTGTGTGTGTGTGTGTGTGTGTGTGTGTGTGTGTGTGTGTGTGTGTGTAACTGCGTACCAGTGGTTTAAGTATATGCACTAACTCATATCGTCACGTGGGTGTTTTAAGAAGCGACAGAGGGGAACAAGGCAGGAGATGGAAAGCAGCCTCTTTCTAATAACGGTCGAATAAAAATAATCAACTTCGCCACCCTCCTGTGAAGCTTGGCAACTATGGTAATATTAGGTAATCTAGTATGTGGGAAGCCTGTTCAGTTATGGACTATTATTTGGTTGTATTGTTAGATTGGTTATATTGGTGGTGGCGCATTTGACTGGAAATGTGGGTTCTATTCTCGCCCAATCTAAATATTCTGGTGGAACCTATACACTTTCTTATTCCGTATATTGGTTTATGTAGTTGGTACTAAGAATTTGAATGAAACTTTGTATTTAGGTAATGTTTTACTTTTCAAAATTATTACCATAAGTAACTCTGAGATATTTTTTGTTCCTAACGCCAAACAAAGTTTTGCATGCTTACTGTTGAGAACCGGAAACATTTTAACTGTTACAAGGAATTCTGTCTTAGTCTTCAAGCTAACCCTTTGTTATAGTTGAAAAAATTCTCCTGGATACCTCTCTTTCGCGTGGGCGATAGACGACTTTTCCAGAACGCCAGTCTGAGTATATTGTGTCGGGTGAGAACAGCGCAGCGTAGCTTTTGAAAGTACGTAGAGTGCCTAAAATGGTTATATTATATTTATAACAGCAAGAAAATATATATTTGATAACTTTGTTGATAATCACCAAGTTTGTCAAACATACATTTCCACTCATCACGTTAGCTTTTTCAAAATAGTATACAGAACTTTAAAGTGCACATCTGTCTGAAGAAAGGTACAGGGCCAACAAATTGACACTCAGCTTATTCTATGTTTTCTTCACTATTGATATACAATTTTTCAATCAAAATATTGGATCCATTTCATTAACATTTTATTATTAAAAGGCTAGTGTGTATGTTTTATAATTATTTATTCTCAATAAAGTATCTTTGTATTTAGGTAATGTTTTACTTTCCAATATTATTAAGATTTCATTACGGCAAGCAAAGCTAGGTTGCTCAGGTATTATATAAACTTATCACTACGGTTTGGGAGAAATTTACAATTTAAATTTAATTTGGTGGTAACGTTTTACATATATAGGAAGCTTACTATGGCTAAAATCAGCAGGAACACATCATAGACATACAACGACTCAATCCGCCGTAAGCTCCATACATAACCCATAATGCTTGAAAAATATATGGCTGCATCTTCTTACTTTTGCCATTAGTGATAACAAAGAGCTGAATTATGTCAAAAATAAACACTATCATTTCCATATACGTAACTTAATGATCGTATTTTAGAGTGGAATAGAATCATTTTTATTCAATATACTACTCTGTGTAAAAAGTATCGGGAATATGTCAATAAAAAGACCCGCGTAAAAGAGGTCGTTCTAATTTTTTTTGCTGCATGTTGGTAGCAGTGTACTGATTTAGCGCGCAAAGTTTGAGCGGGATCTGTCATTTAATTTGTTTTAAACTACACTTTTTGTTGGTCATAGTTTTGAGTTCTCGGCGATTTTTACAATGGAAAATATTGTTGAACAAAGAGTGTGCCTTAAGTTTTGTGTTTCGAATGATATTTCATGTGGTGAATCACTAAAAATGTTGCGAAATACCTACGGCGAATCGTGTATATCGAAAACAAGGGCTTAAGAATGGTATAAGGCTTTTAAAGAAGGCCGAGAAGTAGTAGTAGACTTGCCTCGTTCTGGTAGACCTTCAACCGCTACGACCAAAGAAAACATCGACAAAATTAAGAAGCTAGTGCTCGAAAATCGACGTATGAGTCTGAGAGAGTTGGCTAGTGAGGGGAACATATCTTTTAAGTCCGTCCACAATATTCTCATTGACATTTTAGGCATGAAACGCGTCGCCGCTCGACTAGTTCCAAAAGAGCTCAATTTTGTTCAAAGAGCGCAGCGAAAGCATGTCGCTGAAGACACGGTTTCCCGAGCTTCTAAGGATCCGACCTTTATGAAACGTATAATAACTGGCGACGAGACATGGGTTTACGAGTACGACATGCAAACAAGCCAACAGTCTTCAGAATGGCGTCTCGAAAACGAGCCGAAACCCAAAAAACCGCGGCAAAGTCGCTCCAAAATCAAGGTGATTCTGACAGTTTTTTTTTGACTACCGCGGTGTGGTTCACTCCGAATTCCTTCCAAAGAGAGAAACAGTGAATAAAGAATATTTTTTAGGTGTCATGAGGCGTTTGCGTGAGAGTATCCGCCGAAAACGTCCAGATTTGTGGCAACACAACTCATGGATGCTGCACCATGATAATGCACCATCACACACAGCCATTATAGTGAAAGAGTTTTTAGCGAAAAATTCAACAAAAGTTCTCGACCAAGCACTGTATTCACCTTATATGGCTCCGTCTGACTTTTTTTTATTTCCCAAGTTAAAATTACCACTTCGAGGAAAACTTTTTGAGTCGATAGAAGCCATAACAAAAAATTCGCTGAATGAGCTAAAGGTCTGCGGTATGGCCTTTATCCGCCGAAAACGTCCAGATTTGTGGCAACACAACTCATGGATGCTGCACCATGGTAATGCACCATCACACACAGCCATTATAGTGAAAGAGTTTTTAGCGAAAAATTCAACAAAAGTTCTCGACCAAGCACCGTATTCACCTGATATGGCTCCGTCTGACTTTTTTTTTATTTCCCAAGTTAAAATTACCACTTCGAGGAAAACGTTTTGAGTCAATATAAGCCATAACAAAAAATTCGCTGAATGAGCTAAAGGCCATACCGCAAATAGCCTATGAAAAATGTATGTAAGACTGGGTGAAGCGTTGGAGATGTTGTATTGCAAGCGATGGGGCCTACTTTGAAGGCGATAAAATAAATTTAGATGAATAATTTGTATTTTTTGTTTTATTGACAAATTCCCGATATTTAGTACACAGAAGGTAGATTACATGTATTACTAATTGAGAGTAATTTTTTACTTTTACCACTGAGTGCTTGGTAGTATGAACATTTTGGGAATCAAGGAAGTGACACAACATTACTATTTAAAAATGTATTTATTGCTTTTTGAAGTATTCTCCGCGAAATTTGACACATTTTCCGTACGATGGAACCAAACATTGAAGCAACCATTCCATTCGAAAGTTGGAATCTCCAAAATGGCCGTTTTGTAGGCGTCCACATCTTCTTCAGGTGATGAAAATCTCTTTCCACGCAATTTATTCTTTATTTAAGGGAAAGCATAGAAATCATTAGGGCTTAGGTCGGGGCTGTACGGCGGATGGTCTAATAATTCTATGTTTTCTTGCTCTAAAAACTCTTTTGTTCTGTGTGCGGTGTGAGAACTAGCATTGTCGTGATGGAGGATGATGTGGCAGTTGCAGTTCTCTTTACGGAGTTCAGAAACGACCTGTGGCAAACAAATGCTAGCATACTAATTTGCATTAACCGTTCTTTCTTCCTCAAGAGGAATAGTCGTAACATGGCCGGTTTTGGATACAAACGTGGCCACCATTTTTTTTTGGAACACTCCGTGAACGAACAATTTTTGTTGGCTATAACTCATTTTCGAACACCCAAACTCGTGACTGGTTTTTTGTTTCGGATTCGTACGCGTATATCTAGGATTCGTCACCTGATACAATGTTGTATACAATATTTGAGGATCCTGCGTAGAATCTTTCGAGAGTTCTGACGCACCAAGTAACGTGAGCCGCTTTTTGCTCTTCACAGAGCGAATGCGGTATCCATCGGGAAAACAATTTTCTTACACCTGATTGTTCATGCAACATTATTTGTATTTGACTCATGCCAATGTCTAAAGTTACTTGAATTTCGCGGTATGTCACATGTCGATCTTCCTCAATCAGCTTTTCTTGGGTGACTGCAGTTTTTGGACGACGTTGACGGGGATCATCACTGAGCTTGACACGTCCACGTTGAAATTCAGCAAACTAGCGATATATTGTGGTTTTGGATGGGGCTTCATCACCAAATGCAGAAATCATCCGGTCAACACACTGTTTTTGTGTTAAACCACTTCGAAAGTCATAACAAATCATCGCTCTTGAATTTTCTCGAGTCAATTCCATTTTCTCAACGACTAAACAGGTTTGACAAAACCTTGTGACAAGACCGAGAATCCTTTTATAAATAAATAAATGGTATTCGATTTTCAAAACCAAGGAGTTTTCAATTGAAAAGATTTTAATATGACAGGAACAGTGGAAATTTTCCATTCCCGATACATTTAGTGCAGCCTAGTAATAGAGTCTTACCATAAAATAAAACTTACCTTTTATTTTTTAATCTTCGTTCGAAATCCATCTTGAGTCAATCATTAGTCTTTCCGCCCTAGTTCAGCACTTCAGGCTACCTTACCTGCTTGGAGGGGACACCCCACCAATGATTTTGTAACAAGTCGCTTTTAGTCACTTAGTGATAGAGCTACGCTGCAGCTAAATTAGTTATAGCACCAATGATTCTCACGGGTGACAACGCATCTGCATTTTGATTCATTATCGAGGATAGATGATGTCTTATGGGCCACAGCAACCACTTACTATCAGGTAGACTGTGTGCTCGTTTGTCACCCTGTCCTATAAAAAATATCTATGGGCGACAGCATTCACTTACCATCAGGTGTACTGTGAGCTCGTATGTCACCCTATATTCTATAAAAAGACACCTTTCACATCCCTAGACAAAAATTTATGTAGACCACACAAGTCATTTAATGTCCTCAGTGTTCAATATTATAAAATTTTCTCAATGCAACAACGATATATTAACACTGGCGCTGACATGTATTTGTACCGCATCATGCATGTTTGTGGCTGTATAATAAGATGGCTCCTGCATTATTATCCAAAAAAAGTCTGCCTAGATGGTGCTGCGACTGTGTGTGTGGGGGGGGGGGTACTTACTAGTAAAATGCTAAGGATTATTAAAAAAGGAGGGACTGCTGCGTCTTTAGTAAATATATCATTTTACACGTTAAAAGACGTGTGAAGCTTTGAATCGATTAAAAGCACAATCACATATAATTTCCTTTCTTTTCAATATTTTACAAAATAAAGGAGACAATCATTTTTGGGCCGACTAGAAATATTAACGTAATTTAATGGTATTTACACCAAAAAAAAAGATACCAAATTATAATAGTAAATGGTCTATAGATTTCTCGAAAATGTAAACGGAAACAAGAAATCTGAAGAAAAAATTAGTTGTTTTGACATTCGTGTTCTGATCATTGGCTAAGGTAATGTAACATTTAAAAAATTATTGTCTTAGAAATGTGCCGTGATAACTCGGAAAAAATCGACTCGAGTTGAAATTCAGGTAACTCGATTTTGAGCTCGAGTTAAACAATTCAAATTAGATGAACGAAGCTGTGTCAATATTTCACAAATTATTTTTATAATTGTTCTTCCATACAACACAATTATTATTACTACACTTAATAGGTAGTTATATATTATTTTTGGTATGCGTATCGACATCTTCATAAAATAATATCACTCTAGTTACTAGTTTTTGAGTAAATCAACTATTTACAGAAAAGTTTATCACTAGAGTTGAGATCAGCGATTACTTTAGTTAAACCATTTTTAAATATGTACCTTTATAAATAAGTAATATGTGGCAACATGAAATTAAAACTATAAATCTGTTCGCGACGGCCTAACAACATTAAGAAACAAAGTGATAAAGAATATTGTTTTTTGTATTAATAGTGAAATTACCGAGAAAACTAGGTGAAAACGTGTATTAATATAGTTATTTAGCATGTTTATAACTCTTAGTATATTTGTATAGAGTGTCGTTTTGATAACAAGTAATATAAACTACTTTTATTATATACCAAAAATCGACCAATCACAGCGCGTCTTATCGTGGAAAAGTTTTTAATTAACTGCGTAATAGTTCATACTAAAATAAGGAAAATAATTTTATGTTCTAAAAGAGTTATAAATATGACATTCAATTAGCATATGGCTTATAGATTAAAGAAGTATAGGGATATTTTTGTATAATTAAACGCATTTCGTAGTTATAGAAAAATCAAGGAATCAATGTACCCAAATATTATGAAAATTTTGGACATTTCGTTTAATAACTTTTTATATTGTTAATATTTTGAGTAACCTTTATGATCTACTAATAAAGTACCTGACTACCGATTTAATGATGTATAGCATGTTAGTGTAGCAATTAGTTTTGTATAGAAAATATTGCAATTTTTATATTTGTATAGTGAAAAGTTTATGCAATAAAGAGGCAAACGGAAAATGGCGAGCGGCTCACTGCAAAGTATTGCCCAAGTCTACCTTAGGGGCTCGGGACTCAGTACCAGTAGTAGTGTGAAGAACTACCAGTGACAGTGAAGTGAAGTGAGTGGTATCCGGTGGTAGCTGAAGTGACTAGTAGCAGTATATAGTGAATAGTGAAAGTGTTAGCTAGCCGAAAAAGGTCGTAACTGACATTCGCAGTTACATATCGTGAAAGTGTTAGCTAGCCGAAAAAGGTCGTAACTGATATTCGCAGTTACATATTATAGTGAAAGTGGTAACTGATATCCGCAGTTACACAAGTGATAAAATCAACTAGTTTAGTTGATAATAGCTGCTAGTCAGTAGTGTTAGAAAACCAGCTACTACCAATAGATCTTTGATACCACCGTACAATTTAAAGAAATCTTTCGAAATATACAGTGACCAACCAATAGTGAACAACCGTAGTTTAACAACCGTGATCAATAGTTATAGTTATAAAATTTCGCGACTAATCAATCAGTCGAACCGCTGGCCACTACCTTGCTATTTGTATTTGTTAATCGTGCATTTTGATTTGAACCACAGTCCACAATACCTCAGCGGCACCCACAAAGACGGCGGTGAAAGTACCCACCGGAACCTATAGGTGTAGGACGTGAGCGACTCGCGAAGTATCTTCGACAACATTTACTCCGGAGAGTTTCGCCCGTCCGGCACAAAATCAATATCATAAATCAAACTAAGTTCAGGTTTGTTTACAACATGCCTGATGCAAGTTTGAATTTGGATGCAACTTGTGATGTCACCCGCAGCGACTTATTATATATACAAGTAAATTCATATCTATATAGCACCCTCTGAATCTATACGATGCGCCGAGTTAACTCGGTAACTCGGTAAAATTTATTTTCTATCGATTATCGAGTTGTACAAATTCACTCGATTCACTCGAGTGAAATAAAACATAGTTGGAGTCGCATCATTATGGTAAGAACAAAATGGAGTTTTTTTATTTACAAGCATTATTAAACTAATGTTTAAGAAAATATGGATATTATCAATTATCAGAAAGGTTAGCCAAATATTAATTGACACAAGTACGTATGTTTTTCTCTTTTTAGTTTTTGTGGTAAAATTCGCAAATAGAATATAAGAGTTTATTAATTTACACCTATTCTAGGTTGTGAAAATCTATTATTAAGTTTGTATATTTTACCTCAAACAAATACAAATAATAAACAGGTCTTAGAAACTTATTAGTTTGTTAAAAGTGACAAAGTATTAAGTTTATTTTATTAGTAAAATCTAAATTAAATAATAAATAGAATAAATGCACAAAAGAAGTTATTATAATGTTAGAAGAAAATTAGAATCTTTGGGTCGAGGGACTTAAAAGAGGGTTTTGAAGAGCAATTCATATAACTGCATTTGTGTACAAAAAGGTACCTTATGTATTCAGCAAGTTGCTTAATACTAAATGGCTTTTTTGTTAAGCCAAACACAGATCCTGGATTTATACCAGCCATAGTTGTTGGCGACGCGCCTATAAGAATATTTCAGTTTATTAAGTCAACCGATGACAAATAACTTTTCAAAGACTCATTGTCCAATAGAAATGTTCTGATAAGAAAATGCTTAGTTAAATCTTAAAGAAATGTCGAATTAATGATATGAAGGTCTTGGGTTTAACTCCCAGGCCGGACTAGTTTACTGTTTTCTAAGTAATATCTTTCAATAAATTCATATAGGGAATTTTATGATATAAATTATGTTACCGGATTTGTTCCCCGGTTGAAATCGTCTTTCCAACGATGTAAATTCAAAGGAATATTAAAGTGAAGTTAGAGATCGGATTTGTTCCCCGGTCGAGATGATCACTCTGTGCATAAACAGAATTAACGGAAATTAATTGCATAAGTATTGTCTTGTATAAGTTTGATATGTTTTGTACGAAAACAAATGCCTATTTGTTATGATTGATTAATGAGAACATTCACTTGTATTGTTATCTGATAAGAAACATGATAACTGATAAGAATCCTATCAGAGATAGTTTCCTACAGTTCGAAAAATATGTAGAAGCACTTATTTACCTAATATTGTTAAAATTGGTGTATTTCAGACTTTCATTTTTTCTGATAGCCGAGAGCCGTGCAAAGTTAGTTGTTCAAATAGTGTGAGTTCACGGAAGCGCACTGGCCACGCCTTTAGGAGGCCGAATATGTAAAAATTTAAAATGTTTGTAATTTCAGCAATTTATGTAAAAATGACTTGTAAAACATTTCAGGTTGATTTGTACGTGCTAAAGAGGTGAATTCTGTGTTATTTTTATGTGAAAATTCCTGTGTATAAGTGAAATAATGATAGTTTTGTATAAGAAATTTAAAAGTGTTTTAAATAGTGAAATAAATAGAGAAAATGTAAATTAAACTATTGTATTAGTTAACATATGTATAAATTCAAGTGGGAAACATTGTTTTAACTTTCTGTGTTAAATATTTAAGAAATTTTGACTTTGAACTTGTGATTAAAATAGGCATATTTTGTTTAATAAATAAAAGGTATTTTGTGATACGAAAATATAATGTATATCGTAGTGTAGATATTGTTTTGTGCTATCTAAATAGATAAATTGTATTTATGTATGACTTATGTGAATAAAGAGATTAAGTGAAACGTGAGAGAGTAATAGAACAAATTCATGTAATTAAGTTGAGCAAGCACGCGAATGGCGCGGTTCACTTTCGCGTATAGCTCTGGGGGTAGCTTAGTGAACGGGTTTCTCGCCACATAACCACGCAGCCGGCTGCGTGGTATGCTATGAGCATTCCCAACCTCCCTCCCCCGCTTTCCGGAGAGTTGCCCATATTTGCTTCGGGCGCAAAAAAAAAAAAAAAATTGCAATTCGTTCGGGAAAATAGTTCGGGAATCAAACCAGCAGTCAATAAGAACAAGAAAGAAAAAGTGTAGGCAAGTGATAGGGAAAAGTGATTACTCTCTCACGGAACGGTTTGAAGATAATTGCTGTTTTATTCCCAAGTAATTCATCCCTCAAGTTATACAGTCCACATCGAAGAATTAAGGCGTCGGGACCGGGACGACTTCGGAAGACTGGTAATCCCCGTCTGAACCTACTTGCTGAAAAAGAAGAGGTTATCGCCCTTGTGTGTTACTCCGTTGCGGAGATCACATACGTTGTTCCCGAACCCAACGTAGGCGTTATAGGAGGCCGGATCGAGAGAAGCCTCGATTCCTCCCTTCTGTTTCTTAATCGAACGTCAATTTTCGTTAGGGCCGATTGAGAGGATTACCGTTTGGTTCTCTTTCAATTGGACCTTCGGAGCCGGATTAAAAGGACCACCCGAACCCCGCCAGCTGGATCAAGGAACCAGCTGTGGACTGCTGGTTGTGGAAAAAGAAGACCTTCGGAGCCGAGTGAAGATCAGCAACCGAAGGAAGCCGGAGGTTTGAGCTGAAGCAATAGGACCAAAGGCCAGAAGACCAGGACGTCAGCGCTGAAGGACTGGACCTGGAACTACCGGAAGAAAGAAAACCGGAATTGCAGCCTGGGACGTGTGCTCGCATGGGGCACGTATCGCAGCCGGGCGCAGGTGTCTTGTGAAGGCACTCATCGTGGCCAAGCAGGGCTTGGCATTTTTCCTGTCGGGCAAGCGTGCTCGGCATTTCCTGTCGGACGATCGTGTCTGGCATTTTCCTGTCGGGTCATCAGGGTGCAAGAAGAAGCATCTACCGCTGCTGCTGCCAGGCGAGGGTGCGCGCGGGCACCTGACTGCATCGCGGCCGGAGGAGGGCGCTCGGACGAGGCGTCACCGGCACAGCATACATCCCGACCACCTAACGGTGCAAACGGTCGGGCTCTGGCACAACACCTTCGGGTGGAGCGGTTCTCTCGAGCGAGACTGCGCTTGCACTACCGCTCGACTGTTTCGTCATATTCCTTGGCGGGACAGTTCCTAAACCTTTCCTCCATTCCATTCCTGCACGACTCCATCCCTGGACGGCTCACCTCGGTAGGCCCCGTCCAGGATTGATAGGGCTGATAGGGCTGTTAGGGTGGTAGTAGGGTTGTAGGGTTGGGAGATAAGGGGGGGAGGGGTAGTGGTGGTATGTAAGGTGTTGTAGGGACCGTAGGGACAGTTAGGGACCGTAGGCCAACAATCACCTTCCTGCAAGATGAAGAAGGCACAAGACCAGACAGGGAGAAGCGAGGGGAGCAGAACAAGGACAGGGCTCTCAAGAAAAGCTAAAGAAGCGGAACCATCTGGAGCGACCACAGCTACTGCGTCAAATGGAGCAACTCCTTCTAGTGGAGCCACCACCGACACGTCCACATGCACGTGGGACTCAGGGACGTCCATGGCAACGACAAGCAACAGGACGGACACCAGTGGTACGCAGGCCAGTACTGCACAACAATCCGTTATATCCAGGAGTGAAACGGTGGTCGAAAAAGTAGGTCAAAGGACCGAAGAAGCGGCATCTTCAAGGACAGTAATCGGGCACACTAGTGATAAAGGGTCACAGAGAGGTAGTGGTCATCGCGATCGGCGAGGCTGAAAGCCGAATTAGAGGCGCGGATTAAATTCGAACGCTCAGAGCTCGAACGAGCACAGGCAGCTGCTGCCTTGGCCAAGACTCAATTGGAGCTGGCACGACTCAACCGAGAAGAGGAGATCGACTCGAGTGAGGATGATGAAGAGCGGAATACTCAGGTGGAACCTTTCGTGAGGAGTTGGGTTCAGCAGACCATAATGAGCGCGCCGGTTATTGTAGCACAACCCGATATTACTGATAAGGAAGCGTGTAAAGGATCACGCCGCAAAGGGGCGGAGATCAAGCGCAACCAAGGAAATGCACAGAAAACACACGCGAGTGAGGTGTCAAAATTGACCGAAGCGATTGTGAGTGCAATAAAAATAGCGGGTAAGTATAAGTCTTCCCAGCTTCATTTCCTCCAGGAATTACCGGTGTTCGATGGTGACCCGTGTGAATGGATAATTTTCAAAACGGTGTTTGAAGACACGAGAAGCCAATTTTCAGGGGTGCAAAATGTTGCACGCCTTAGGAGGGCATTAAAGGGCACCGCTAAAGAGGCGGTAAAGTCGCTGTTATTTACTTTGTGTGAACCGGAAGAAATAATGAACGCTCTCGAAAGAAGATTCGGTAGGGTTGAGATGCTCATTCTAGCCGAAATCGAGAATGTAAAGCGTATGCCAAGATTGGCAGATTATAGGATAGATTGCCGGAATATAGGATCTTTTGCAAGTCGTATTACGAACGTGGTTGCCACGATACAAGCGTTGGATCAACCACAGTATTTATACTCACCGGAGTTAGTGAGCCGCATAGTGGAGAAACTCGGAACTATGATTAAATTTAAATGGTTTGAATATCGAGCTCAGTATCCTTTGGAGCCAGAGTTACAGAAGATGGCCAAGTTTTTAAATTTATTGAGTGAACAATTTGGAACGTCCTTAAGCAATGAAAAAGGAAGCGTCCTGAATTCAGGAAGCAAACTGTACACTCTGCAAAGGGAGGTGTACGCAGCTGTGCCGTGAGCGAGCGCTATATGCACCGAAGTAATACGAGCGAGCGTCTAGAACGCCGAAATAATAAAGGGCACAACCGACAAGTGGTTACGACAACCCAGGACAAGCCTGTAAGTCGGGTAACACATAAGTGTGTTATATGCAACAAGGAGCACTCTATAGTGAGTTGTTACAAGTTTAAGGACATGAATATTCGCGAGAAATGGGAAGCAGTCAAAAAAGCGAAAGTATGTTTCCAATGTTTGTCACCTAACCATAGGAGGTTAGAGTGCAAAGCGAAAAATGTGGTGTAGAGGGATGTAGAATGTCACATCATCGAATGCTACACCGATACCCCAATGAAAATACCTCGCCACAAGGGGACGAGGGGGGTAAAGATGCTCAGATTACAACTGTTAGTACAGTGAATGCACTGGCATGTGCATACTTAAAGATTATACCGGTCGAGTTGTATGGACCTAGAGGAAAGGTCAAGACAACAGCTCTTCTGGATGAGGGATCGACCATGACACTCATAGAGGAGTGGATGGCTCAGAAATTAGCGCCTCGCGGACGTAAAGAGGGATTACGTATCGAAGCCGTGGGAGGTAAGCGAATTAACGACGACAGTTCGTATCGCTTAAACGTTAAGATAAAAGGCATTTACTCGAGCGACTTGGAAGAGATAAGTGTACAAACAATTAAGTCACTTAACCTTTCTCCTCAGTCGGTAAGCCGAGAATTATTGCAACGGTGTTCTCATTTGACACCGATTAAGGATGAGTTGATGTATGAGAGGTCCAAACCTACCATATTAATTGGTCAGGACAATTGGCATCTCATAGTTACTCGTGAATTAATTTCAGGAGGTAAGAACCTACCTGTAGCATCGCTCACCAAACTTGGATGGGTTTTACATGGTCACATATTGGGTGGTATTAAACCAATCAAGATCGTTAACCAGATTTCCACCAAGAAGGAGGAAGATATGGATAAATTGATCAAGGATTATTTTAGTTTGGAATCTCTGGGAGTGTCTGCGAGAAAGCCCGCAAACGACCCAGAAGAACGAGGTTTGAATATTTTGAACAAAACGGTACGTCGTATACCTAATAATAGGTACGAGACTGCTTTGTTATGGTGCACAGACAATGAGTGCATGCCGTCGAATAGAGCGCAGGTTGAAAGTCGCCTGTTAAATATTGAAAAAAAAGCTCGACAAAAATAGCGAGTTGAAAAAGGAATATGAGAAGCAAATTGAAAATCTCATCGTTAATGGTTACGCAGAGAAAGCGAACCATATTCCCATTTCCCCACGTACGTGGTACCTTCCTCACTTCGCAGTGACTCACCCACAAAAAAAGAAAATAAGGATAGTTTTCGACGCCGCCGCAAGGACGGGCGGACGTTGTCTCAATGATGCATTGTTAACCGGACCGGACTTATTGAAGTCGTTGTTCGAAGTTCTGCTACGATTCAGAGAAGGAAGCGTGGCAGTAATGGCAGACATTAAAGAAATGTTCCTGCAAGTGAAAATCCGGGATGAAGACAGGGATAGCCTTCGATTATTATGGCGGCACAATCGTGACGCGCCACCGGAAGAGTATAGGATGACGTCACTCATATTTGGAGCGGCATCATCACCATGCATCGCTATATATGTAAAGAATAGGAATGCGCAGGACAACGCACATATCTATCCAGAAGCAGCTTCCGCTACGGAAAGCAATTTTTATATGGATGACTATCTACAGGCATTTCTCGACGTGACGACGGCCGAAAGGATAGTAAACGATATGTATGAATTACATAAACATGCTTCTTTCCAACTGAGGGAATGGGCTAGCAACCGACCCGAAGTTTTAAGTAAAATGGAAAATAAATATAAGAGCGACAGTGCTTTGCTGGGAGATAAAGAGCACACAGAGCGCACGTTAGGTTTGATTTGGAATATCAAACGGGATATAATAAGTTTCTCCACAAGTCTTCGTAACACACCGGAAGAGGTGATGGAAGGTTTACGACCGCCTATGAAGAGGGAGATAACTAGCGCTGTGATGTCAGTCTTCGATCCTTTGGGACTCGCATCACCCATAACGATTCAAGGGAAGTCGCTGATCCAGCAAGTATGGAGGACAGGCATCTCTTGGGATGAAGAAGTTTCACACGAATTACACGTGTTATTTTGTAAATGGATATCGGAAGTGAAGAAATTAGGTCATTTAGAAGTACCTAGACCCGTTGCTGAAGGCGTCGGCAAGGGAGAGTTACACACTTTCACGGATGCTAGTTAAAAAGCAAACGCTGCCGCGGTGTAGTACGTCACCATGAACGAGCTAGGAATAAGGCGGATTTCGCTGATCGCCGCAAAGACAAAAGTAGCGCCATTGAAACCAATTTCGATTCCAAGGCTTGAATTGCAAGCAGCTCTTATGGGCAGCAGACTGGCTGCATCGGTTAGTGAAGAGAGCAAGTACGAGATGTCCGAGAGAGTATTTTGGACAGACTCACGTACAGTGTTAGCGTGGATTAAGTCAGATCCTCGCGCTTTTAAACCATTCGTTGCTCATCGATTGGCTGAGATCGAAGATCACAGTAAACCATGTGAATGGCGATGGGTTCCAACGTCACAAAATGTGGCAGACGACGCCACTAGAAATTTTCCTTCCACCTTCGATGTAAGTCATCGCTGGTTTCAAGGACCTGAATTCCTCAGGAAAAGTCCTAATTTATGGCCCAAACAAGTGGACACCATAAAAAGCTTAGAAATAGGTGAAGAAAAATCGCCAAAGGGCGTAAATGCGTTAAGAAAGCAAGAACCGTTAAGTCTACCCGACTACGGACGATTTAGCTGCTTTAAGAAATTCCTTGGGGCAACTACACGCACCTTACCAGCGGTAGAAAAATTCAAGAGTTTAACAAAGTCGGTTAAAGGACCCGACGACGCAGCCGAAAAGTCGGTTATGTGTTCCAACAAAGTTTTAGCAAAGTCGGTTAAAGGACCCGATGGCGCGTTGGACATAGCGCTCTTGAAAAAAGCGGAATTATTAATTTGGAAGTTCGTTCAAGACGAGTGTTTTTATTCGAAAAATAAAATGCTTGAAAGCAGGCAAAAGTGTTGAAAGAAGTTCACGCTTAAGTAAATTATCTATGGAAATAGGAGAAGATAACTTACTTCGTTTAAATGGACGTTTACCTTTCAAGTCTAATTTGACCGAGGAAAGTAGAAAACCTGTCATATTGAACGGTAAACACGAAATCGTTAAAATGATGATTAGAGAAGTTCATCATCATTTTGGACATGCCAATCACCAAACGGTGATGAATGAGGTGAACCAGAAATTTTATGTCTTGAACTTACGTAATGTAGTACGAAGTGTGTCACATCATTGTCAGTGGTGCAGGACATACAGGTCAAAACCGCAGAACGTGCCACAAGGAAATATTCCTCCGGAGAGAATAGCTCATCATGAACCACCTTTTACATGCTCAGCTGTGGATTATTTCGGTCCTATGAGTGTGACTATAGGAAGGCGACACGAAAAACGTTGGGGTGTTTTATTCACGTGTCTGACTACCAGAGCAGTACATCTGGAATTAGCAGCCTCGTTGACACCAGCGTCAATGATAATGGTGTTGAGGCGATTTATCGCCAGAAAAGGAAAACCAGCCGTTATATACAGCGATAACGGGACAAATTTCAAAGCTGCGAATAAAGAATTATTGAAAGCATGCGAAGAATGCCATGAGAGCATGAAAAATGAGTCATTTAAGAAATATATTAAATGGAAATTTATACCTCCGGGAGCACCGCACATGGGTGGCGCCTGGGAGAGGTTAGTAAGATCGATTAAAATTCCGTTGACCGCTACGCTCAGAGAAAGGAGCCCACGAGAGGAGGTTCTACATACGCTACTTTTAGAAGCAGAGCATACAGTAAATTCCAGGCCTCTGGTAACATTCAGTATGGATAGTCCTGAAGAGGGTTTCACACCCAATCATTTTCTTCTGGGACGCTCATGTGGTGATCGACCACCTGGATTATTTCTAGAGCAGCATCTGACGGGTCAACTCACAGAGGTTAGCCGACCATTTTTGGACAAGGTGGCTGAAGGAATACATGCCTACCTTAATACCTCGAACAGGTAATAACGGAAAGTTCATGGAACCTAAAGAGGGCGATATTGTTTTGATAATAGATCATTCGTTGCCACGAAATACGTGGCCGAAAGGCAAAATTAGTAGAACGTTACCGGGACCAGACGGTCACACCAGAGTGGTTGACGTCATTACTAGCACAGGTATCTTGAGGAGACCTACATCCAGAATAAAAGTCCTGGTACCCGCGACGCCTCCCAAATGATGGTGCTAACGCACGGTGGGGGGAGATTGTTGGCGATGCGCCTATAAGAGTACCTTCAGCTTTTTTAATTATTGTTGAAGGTACTCCGGCTTTAACAATGACATCGGGACGTCAGTCATCTCAGTCCCCCGTGACCATGGGTGCTGGAAAGCGCCCGAAACGTCGGGAATTAAAAATAAAAAGTAAAAAAAAAAATAAACGCGATAAAATCCGTAAAAGTAGTTTTAATCATGTGTAGTGTTCGCGTAAATATAAGAAATCATTTTGTTAAAATTGGTGTATTTCAGACTTTCATTTTTTCTGATAGCCGAGAGCCGTGCAAAGTTAGTTGTTCAAATAGTGTGAGTTCACGGAAGCACGCTGGCCACGCCCTTAGGAGGCCGAATATGTAAAAATTTAAAATAATTGTAATTTCAGCAATTTATGTAAAAATGACTTGTAAAACATTTCAGGTTGATTGTACGTGCTAAAGAGGTGAATTCTGTGTTATTTTTATGTGAAAATTCCTGTGTATAAGTGAAATAATGATAGTTTTGTATAAGAAATTTAAAAGTGTTTTAAATAGTGAAATAAATAGAGAAAATGTAAATTAAACTATTGTATTAGTTAACATATGTATAAATTCAAGTGGAAAACATTGTTTTAACTTTCTGTGTTAAATATTTAAGAAATTTTGACTTTGAACTTGTGATTAAAATAGGCATATTTTGTTTAATAAATAAAAGGTATTTTGTGATACGAAAATATAATGTATATCGTAGTGTAGATATTGTTTTGTGCTATCTAAATAGATAAATTGTATTTATGTATGACTTATGTGAATAAAGAGATTAAGTGAAACGTGAGAGAGTAATAGAACAAATTCATGTAATTAAGTTGCGCAAGCACGCGAATGGCGCGGTTCACTTTCGCGTATAGCTCTGGGGGTAGCTTAGTGAACGGGTTTCATTGCAATTCGTTCGGGAAAATAGTTCGGGAATCAAACCAGCAGTCAATAAGAACAAGAAAGAAAAAGTGTAGGGAAGTGATAGGGAAAAGTGATTACTCTCTCACGGAACGGTTTGAAGATAATTGCTGTTTTATTCCCAAGTAATTCATCCCTCAAGTTATACAGTCCACATCGAAGAATTAAGGCGTCGGGACCGGGACGACTTCGGAAGACCGGTAATCCCCGTCTGAACCTACTTGCTGAAAAAGAAGAGGTTATCGCCCTTGTGTGTTACTCCGTTGCGGAGATCACATACGTTGTTCCCGAACCCAACGTAGGCGTTATAGGAGGCCGGATCGAGAGAAGCCTCGATTCCTCCCTTCTGTTTCTTAATCGAACGTCAATTTTCGTTAGGGCCGATTGAGAGGATTACCGTTTGGTTCTCTTTCAATTGGACCTTCGGAGTCGGATTAAAAGGACCACCCGAACCCCGCCAGCTGGATCAAGGAACCAGCTGTGGACTGCTGGTTGTGGAAAAAGAAGACCTTCGGAGCCGAGTGAAGATCAGCAACCGAAGGAAGCCGGAGGTTTGAGCTGAAGCAATAGGACCAAAGGCCAGAAGACCAGGACGTCAGCGCTGAAGGACTGGACCTGGAACTACCGGAAGAAAGAAAACCGGGATTGCAGCCTGGGACGTGTGCTCATCAAGGATATCAAGGATTTCCTAGGTGTGCGTCGCTTGCAGTTATACAGTGGCTGCAATTGACCGCCGGTACGTCATACTCCGCCGAACGTTGAGTCCCGTGATTCCGTGAGGCGTCGAGGTCACCGGCCCCTGGGTGATTCTTGGGCACTTTATGCGTTTCGTGCATCCTGTGCCTAGTCGCGTATAAAGTGCCACCGTTGCACTTCCCCCAACCCTTTTGGTGTACAAAAGGGGTAGGCAGTGCCCCATGAGATTAAGCCAACGTAGTTTGCATCTAACCATCCGCGTCGCGCATCGTGCCGAACGGCTGGGATTTAGACAGGGCCATTAGTAGATTACCTGACTGACTTTAGGTAGGTAAGTAGGTTACCAACATGTCCGATAAGGACAAAGGGGAACCTCCACCTAAACCGAAGCCAAGAAGACCACCCGACCGTCCTGGTGTATTAGAACGTCCAATCGCGTACCGTGATATCTTTCATCCTGAAAGGACTAGAGTAGTGTCCTCCTACTCTCAGATCCCGACAAGGAAACCCTCCTCACCGGGCAAGGAGCCCGCACCGAGGACCGCGCTCTCGCCCATCGTACCTGAAGGTACGACTGGGCGGGAACCGTTCCCACAACCCCAGCGGGCCAAGAAAACCCCGAGGAGACATACGCCTCCAGAGACAGCAGCATCCCTCCAGGAAAAGAGGCGATGCTTCGGTTCCTCCGACTCCTCGGATTACTCATCATCCGAGGGAGAATTAGAACGCCAACTAGAAAAACCGATTAGGAGAACACCACCTCAATCGCCATCGCCGACTAAATCCACCCCCCCCCCAGAACACTGGAACACACCAGCATGGATGCTGCTAATCTGGAGCAGGGAGGAGAAGGGTCATACGGATGGAGTGCCACCACGTATGCAACCCTAGCACCTAGCACGTCTGCCGGACACTCACCGTCCGCACCTACCACCAACCCGTCAGGCCGGCCATCGGATGATGGTCAGAGGCCTTCCACCAGCTATGCCCAACTGGTAGCTGCCCCGGCAGTACCAAGGACAAAGACTGCCGAAACACCTAAACCGCCGGAAGAATCGGCTAAAAGGTATCCACCTATTGTAGCTGAGTGCTTGCCGGACTGGACGAAGCACTTCGAGGCACTTAATAAGAAGCTGGGCCACCCACCGAATGCTCGTCCATTCGGCAAGGGGGTAAGATTCACCCTCCAGAGTCCGGAAGAATTCCGGACGGTACAAAAGTACCTAATAGAGATGACTGAAAAAGTACCAGCTATGTCCTGGTACTGCTATACTCCCGAGGAGGACAAGCCCACGAAAGTGGGTATAAGAGGACTACCAGTGGGCACGGATCCAACCGCGATAGAGGGGGCTATCAGGGCAAAGGGGTTCCCGATTAGATATGTAAAAGGGATCCCCCCCCGTAGAGGCAGACCTGGGTGCCTCTACTTCGCGCAGCTGGACCACCTGAGCCTGGAGCGCCTTAATGAATTATACCAGATCGACGAGCTCCTATTCATGAGAGGAGTCGTCATAGAGGCCTGGCAAGGAAGAGCGGGTCCTTCACAGTGCCACCGCTGCCAGGCCTTTGGCCATGCGTCTACGAATTGCTTCAGGCCAGTGAAGTGTGTTCGCTGCGCCGGAGATCATATCGCCAGCAACTGCCCAAGGGGTAGAGAGGAGGAACCGCGATGCGCTAACTGCGCAAAGAACCATACCGCCAACGATCGCCGCTTCCCAGTCCTGAGGAGGATTGCAAGGAAGCAGGGGATCACTCTGCCGGGACTACTCCTAGAGGAGCCCAAGAGGGTCCCCAAAGTCGTCCCAGGGCCGTGGTCCAGGAAGACGGGTGGACTACAGTCAGAGGAAAGGGAAGGCAACCTGCCCCCCCTCCACCCGTCACGGCACCCACAGAAACGGTGATGCCCATCATTACTACATCAAAGGCAACCACCGGGGCGACTCTTCAGCCCCCCGCTAATGACGCCATAGAGCGCCAAACCTCTCAGAGGAGTAAGCGGGGGAGGAAGCAGAAGAAGAAGGTACAGCCTCCTCCTCAGGCAGCAACCTCTACCCCAACCCCAGCGGTAACGATAGCCCAGGCGCAGGTTACCAAGGATGACAAGAGAACCAGAATGGGTAGAATGCCAGAAAGGGCTCTATCAGAAAATAGAGCCCGTTCTACACATAGAGCGCGTTCTGCCCATATGCAAAGAAATGCAAACCAACTCCCGAGACCAGCGCCAACCGCTCATACAGCTAGAACACCTCCAGCCGGCTTCGAGACTGCTGACGCCATCCAACGTTTGGTTGGCATAGCAATCGAGGTCGGCAGTCAAGTCCTGGCGGATATCAGAGCCGGGACAGATCCGATTACAGCGGTTATGAAGGCGCTGGCTAACCTACTGGCTCGGCACTACAGTGAAGGAGTCTAACCTGCGCCTCCTCTACTGGAATCCAGGTGGAATCCAACAGAAGTTACAAGAACTCCGCACCGTTGCCCAACAACAAGACGTACAGGTCATCTTGCTGGGAGAGACGAAATTAAATCCGAGTACTCGCATTAAGCTGCCAAATTATCATATATATAGGAGGGACGAAGTCACTTCTCAGGGGGCCGCCTACAGAGGGACAGCGGTCCTAGTGAGAAGGGACATCGTCCATCAAGAACTTGATTTACCGGAATACCAAACGATGCGCTCTATCGGTATAAAAATGGAGGCGGCGGGCGAGGAACTTAGAATCTACGCAGCATACCGCCCGCCAGGGACTCCATTTTGCTCCTCAGACGTCCGGACGGTAATGGAAGGCGAAATACCGACCATCATCGCCGGGGACCTAAACGCCAAACACCCGGCGTGGGGATCTAGATTGATCAACCCGCCGGGTCATGCACTATTCGAAGATGCCGAAAGATACGGCTATGACGTCTTAGGTCCCGAAGAACCTACACATGTTCCAACGGATCCACGAAGTCGTCCGGATGTATTGGACATCGTGCTCGCTAGGAACATCAACTACCCGATAGTGGTAGAGGTGCTGTACGACCTGGATTCACAGCACCTCCCGATCTTAATTACCCTTGGCCTAAAGGCGGTGACTACGCCGCCCAGAACAGTGAAGACACGTGTCGACTGGAGGCTCTACCACAAACACCTGCAGGAGAGACCTCCAGCACACCACCCCCTAAACACAGCGGACGACGTAGAAGCCGCAGCCACAAATATGACAAAGGCAATACAGGAGGCCCTCAATGCTGCCTCTACGATCATCCCGATGTCCACCAAAAGGGATGATCTGCCGCAACACATCTGCGTGCAGATTAAGAGAAAAAGGGCACTAAGGAGACTCTGGGCGCGTACTCGCTGCCCGAGAATCAAAACAAAACTGAACACCTTGTCGGAGGAACTGTCGGTTGCAGTCCAGGCACACAGAGGAGATGCCTGGGAGCGGCGCATATGGAAGGCGGAAGAGCATGATGCGTCGCTCTATAAACTGAACCGACAGTTAACTAAAGCCAAACCTCCCGTTTGCCCGCTGACCAACAACGCGGGCGAATGTTGTTACGATGCCAAGGGTAGAGCGGATATCCTAGTCGAGCACTTCGAGGAGCAATTTATGCCGAACCCAGCAAGTGCGGAGTTCTTGGAGCTTCATGCCCAAAAGGAGAGTCGCGTACAGGAGCTCCTGTCGTCGCCCGCGCCGCCTCTTGCAGGAGAGTGGTTCATCTCCCCCGCTGAACTGCGGTGGACAGCAACCCGCCTGCAACCGAGGAAGGCGCCGGGGCACGACGGGGTTACCAACGCTGCACTCCGACAGCTGCCTCACAGAGTCCTAGTAGAGCTTGGTCGACTCTACAACGGGATATTGCGGACATCCCACTTCCCGGAGGACTGGAAGAAAGGCAAAGTAATCGTCTTGCCGAAACCCGGGAAGGACAGGCGTAGAGCTGCCAGCTACAGGCCGATCACGCTGCTACCACACATAGCTAAACTGCTTGAAAGATTGTTGCTAAGACGCCTCCGCCCGTGCATCCAACTTCGGGCGGAGCAGCACGGATTCAGGAGGGGTCACTCTATAGCAACACAGCTGACCAGAGTGTTGCACCTGCTTGCGGCCGACTACAACCGAGGCCGCACTACGTTGGGCGTCTTTCTCGATATTGAGAAGGCGTTCGACAGGGTGTGGCATTCTGGGCTACTTTATAAATTGGAAGAACAGACCAGTGTCCCTCCTGCTATGTTGCGGCTAGTGGCGTCTTTCCTGGCAGACAGGAAGTTCTACGTCTGCGTAGAGGGCACCGAGTCCGCAACCAGAACCATCAGAGCCGGCGTTCCTCAGGGCAGCTGTTTGTCTCCAGTCCTGTACGCGGCTTATACCAACGACATCCCTACCCTGGCAGGAAGGCTGCAAGAGTGGGAGGATGACGTGGAATTGGCGTTATATGCGGATGATAGCGCTTATTTCACCTCGTTCAGAAGAGCCCACATTGCCACTGCCAGGATGCAACGTCTCCTGGACCTACTGCCACCATGGCTAGATGAGTGGAGGATGGTCGTCAACGTTGGTAAGACGACCGCTCTGCTCACTCGCCGCCTCAGGAACCTACCACCTCAACTAACCCTCAATGGCCAGCAGATCGCGTACGAGAAGGCCGTGACCTACCTTGGGTGCCGGATCGACCGGGCGCTGCGCATGACTGCGCACGTCGACCTCGTCGTCCGTAGAGCACGATGTGCGCGGGCGATGCTACGTCCGGTCCTGGCATCCAAGTTACCACTTAACACCAAAGTGCGAGTATATAAAACATACATAAGATCTATTATCACCTATGCTGCTCCGGCCTGGTACGCGCTTCTGAGCGAGCCTCTGAGGCGGCGACTGCAGGCCCAGCAAAATATGGCGTTAAGAACCATCGTCGGTGCGGGTCGCTACGTTCGGAATGACGTCATAGCGGCCAACCTGAAGATCGAAACCATACAAGAATTTGTGGCCCGGTTGGCGCGCGGTATGTTCGACCGTGCAGACAACGGGCCACATATACATCTAAACAACTTTGCGCCGCTACACACTCGCCCTCCGGACGGGCGACCCTATCCAAGAGAACTCCTCTCTATATCGATTAGAGAGTCGAGTAACAACCCTCAATGCCGCTGAAAGGCCAACTCCGACTTTATTAGATAACCTCCTTTTTTCGTAGTCATAACCGACTACGAAAAAATTACCGATTGCGACAAAAAATCGTATACACCTACAATGCCAATAGAAGGCTCCCAGGACCGGTCCATAGTGGTGGACCGCGAGGATAGCACGGGTAATGGGGGCTTACCCCGAGGCCCGAAACCTGCACGTACATCAGTGCGTGAAGACGACAATCCTTCCTTGCAATTCGTTCGGGAAAATAGTTCGGGAATCAAACCAGCAGTCAATAAGAACAAGAAAGAAAAAGTGTAGGGAAGTGATAGGGAAAAGTGATTACTCTCTCACGGAACGGTTTGAAGATAATTGCTGTTTTATTCCCAAGTAATTCATCCCTCAAGTTATACAGTCCACATCGAAGAATTAAGGCGTCGGGACCGGGACGACTTCGGAAGACCCGTAATCCCCGTCTGAACCTACTTGCTGAAAAAGAAGAGGTTATCGCCCTTGTGTGTTACTCCGTTGCGGAGATCACATACGTTATTCCCGAACCCAACGTAGGCGTTATAGGAGGCCGGATCGAGAGAAGCCTCGATTCCTCCCTTCTGTTTCGTAATCGAACGTCAATTTCCGTTAGGGCCGATTGAGAGGATTACCGGTTGGTTCTTTTTCAATAGTAGATAGGCAATATAAATGTTACATATATTTGTGTGTAAGAAATGTAGTAATTATTTGTACTAGAAGCAAATATAAAGTTTAATAATAATAGTTTGCATAAAAAAAGTGTAATGGTTGTTTCTATTATGCTTAGACAGCTGTGTTGTTCACTGTGCAGAAAGGAATATTATTTTGTTATCTAGAATCAGATATACTTAATATAACAATAATATCTTTGTCTACTATGTAAGTAAATGAAACCGGTAAAAATAAAATGTGAGACAACTTTTACATGGTTGAATATTTTTTCTTTTTATAGAACAGAATAGAATATGACAAACGAGCACACAGTCCACCTGATGGTAAGTGGTTGCTGCGGCCCATAGACATCTACATCTATCTTCCATTGCAAATCAAAATGCAGATGCGTTGTCACCCATGAGGACTGAAATGGAATGCCTCATTTCCAGTAAAAAGGGTCTCCGGTTCTCTACACTCACCATACGAAATACAGCACCATTAAGCTACTATTTCACGCTGGTATTCTGTGAGAGCGTGGTCCTTCCCCGGTCGAGCCGACCCATTCGTGCTACAACTATACTACTAATATAACTGCAGCATGGCTCTACCACGTAAGAAATCTATCATTGATGTTAATCAATAACTGCTTCTGTATTTCATCAGCTGGAGCTTGGATTAATGCTCTATAATTTATAATAATTTCTTTATTATTTAACATATGAAAAGGCAGATATAATAAAATGCTCACAGAAGTATGTAAATACAGTTTATTGACATTGAAGGCATAGTCTTATCTCATATCTCTTATTATTAAAAATGTCCTTTTAATTCCTATATAACATAGAAAAAAATAATATATTGATAAGAATTATTATTTAGTTAAGACACCTTTACAATTGTCATTAACTTCTTTTCAGGTGGATCGCTTTGAACAAATCTGTACGCCGTGCAGGCTGAAAGCTTGCAGAGACAAAAGTGTATGGATATTGAAGACAACAGTCTTATATCATATATCTTATAATTGAAAATTCCTTCTGATTGCTTACAATATCATAAATGTACATGTTACCATCAAGTTATTTTCAAAAAACCTTCAGAAATATATCTAACACTAAAATTTTCTACCTATGTCCGTTAGAGACAAAGCATAAGAAACCTTCCAACCAATTTAAATGAAAATGTTTGTTGTGTTTGGATGGATCCCTAGATGGTTTATATTTACATTTGGACTCGGTAGATGGCACTGTTGTCGAGATCCATAAATCACCAGTGCACAGCTGAGGCGCATCGCCTTAGTAATAAATACATTTAAATTAAGCCTGTGTTTTTGAAATCCTTACACAAACAGTTTAAAACATCTTACTTCCTCACTATTTATCATTGTGTAATACATAGATAAGGATTTTATTATGATGTATACTATTTACTAATCAACCAAAACATTTTAAAATAATGTCTTGACCCCGCTCCTGTCTATACATGTCAGTCAATCATTAAAGTTCAAAAAATGTATTAAATTAAGTTTGTATAAAAGGGGTTATTATAGTATAAAGGAATTTATGGCTGACAATAACCCGTGGGTAAGGTGATCGCTACCAAGCTATTTCTAATTTGTTCTGTGTTGTTAATTATGACATACATGATTGTAAGCTGGCTTTTTTTTAAAAGACCCACTGGGTATTTTGCTGGTTCTCAAGTCAGAGGTTTTTTTCCGAACCAGTGGTAAATTAAAAAAGTGACTTTCAATAAGTATTACTTATAATCTAAATTCAATAAAAGGTTTCTGTTTCTGCACCAACTACTGTTAATAGAATACTTAAATAAATTATGATTTACAATAATAAATAGAATTACCTACATTATATTTTGTTTTTTGTAATACAATCAGTTTAAAACGTATCTTACTGTGTGTTGGTAATATCATAAATATAAATAGACATTATCCCTTAGCCATCTTGGTATTTAGAATTACACTCACAACCAATCAATACATGTCAAAGTTAGAATACATACGACATTTGTGCATAGACAGGCACTATGTTTTGCCCAAACTAGTGAAAGGTTTTACATCGATTTTAAAATATTTATAAATGCTGAATATACCTACAGCTTAGTTTTATATGTACTATTATTCAAGACATTATCCCTTAGCCATCTTGGTATTTAGAATTACACTCACAACCAATCAATACATGTCAAAGTTAGAATCCATACGACATTTGTGCATAGACAGGTACTATGTTTTGCCCGAACTAGTGAAAGGTTTTACATCGATTTTAAAATGTTTATAAATGCTGAATATACCTACAGCTTAGTTTTATATGTACTATTATTCAAGTGTGCACTATTTTAACTTATAATACCGATGAATACTACTAGAAAATCGCTTTCAGTTTATTTTTAGGTTATTGTTAGATTAATATTTTATTTGTTAATTTCTTAGGACTCCGTTTAGATGCAGTAAAACTAATAATTTTATTGTAATCTATGGATTAAAAGGAATAAATCGACATGCATTTCATTGATAATCTTTAAAATTTGTAGTGGGCCCATTCTCCATAGAAAAATTGATTGTCTCCTTTAAGCCATCAAAAGCTCGCCATAAAAATCATAGTAGGTGAGCAACCTAAGTTCGAAGCCCGCTGGCACCAATGAAAATTTCAATTTCAGTTTGAACTGCTGATTTATCACGTGCTTGGCGATGAAGAAAAACATCGTTGGAAAACCTGCATGTCGGAGAAATTAAAAAAAATATATATATTTCGAGGACATGTGAAGTCTGCCAACACGCAACAGGGCAGCCGCGGCAGCAGCAGATATTTCCTCACTCCATAAACACTCACGAATATTATTATATGGCGAGTAACTTTTTTATTATTTTATTACGCATTTCATTTTTATAGTTGTAAGCCATAACCAAAAAGGTTAAATTTAGTCTGATATTTACCAGTTTTAATTTTATTTTTTGTTTGATTACAAATAAAATTATGTCTTTAATCAGAATATTTATTTATTGATTAAAGACAACATTTTATCTAGCTTCTTACATCGTTTTTTATCGAAAGAACAGAAAAATGAACTTGTATCCTGCATTTAAAAATATGTAAACATGTCTCAAAGAGGGGAAAATGAGGTCTATAAAAAGCTAAAGCATTTTCAGGTATTCCTTGACAAATTAAGCTAACTTCAAAACGTTTGATGTTCGTGTTTGTTTTGCCGAATTAATTTGTTTTCTTGTGAGTGGGAGAAATTGTGTTCACTTAAGGCTCTTACGAAAAAGTTAACAAGTGGTTTCTTTGGTTACAAAACTTTAATTTGAGTTGGCATTTATAGCCAAAATAACTATATTACTTGGAAATATTTCTTGCTTTGTAGTATTAGGTATACTTCATTTCTTTATTTCTAAATGTTCGAGATTTAATTATTTTCTTACAAAACAATAACTTTTTCTAATCTTTAGTAAAAATGTTAAACACAATAATCAATTTCTGATATATAATATATTTTAAACCATACCTTATTACCCTTTTAACTTTTTTCATATAAAATTATTATATTACATTTAATATAAAAATATTCCATTTCATTAAATATAAAATAAAACCCACATAACTATTTGGTTCCACGCCACGTATCAAAGACAGGTATATAAAAGAATTCTCGGACCTTTCCACGGATTATTTGACAAAGTGAACGTAAACCTAAATCGTTTGATATTGAAAACTTCTCTTCATTTTGAAGAATTAATCTTTATTTGTGAGGAAAAGGAATCTTATTTCAGGCCTTTGGTATGAAAGTGGCTTGTTCATGTAGCCTACTCATAATATTGTACTTATAATATATTTGAGTACATTTTTGAACATGAAGGTAAAGGAATCAGAAAGACTGCCGACTACGTCACACGATCGCACTTCGATCTTAACGACTGGCGGCGGCTTAATCAAACGTATAACGTATTGTGCTATGCACATGATATATTACATTCCATCAAAGCGTATCTGCGGACCGCTAGTAGAGGATGTTTGCCACAAAAGCAAGGTTTTTAGGTTTTTAAGTTGTTATTTGAAAGGTGCTGGTATCCAACTCCTGATTAAATATCCTATGTTGCCTCTTACGACATCCACGGGATGGTAAAGGCTAGTGGTTTATAGTATGTTGCCACTACAAGGCGCACATTAAAAAAATCATTTAATGTTTGAAATAAATAGATTTTGGCTGGGTGTACCCTTAAAGTCTGTTATAACATTTGTGAACGTGAATGGAGAAACTGTGTTCTAGGTAAGGTGTTCTAGGTTTAAAGCGACAGTAGCCTAATGGCAGGGCGCGGCCCGCGAACTCAAAAAGGTCGTGGGTTCGAATCCGCTATTCGACTACTGCCGTGAACCACTCGTAACACAAGCAATTTAAGCTTACCACGAGTGATTAAGGCGAATATTAGTAATGTTTATAGCATTATTAATATTCTTGAAAAAAAAACCCTTATTTAAGAGTCCCCATTTAAGAGTCGCTCTTCAACTTAGATTGGTGGACCAAGAGTAAACATAAAATGCTGAATATTTAATTTGTGTAAATATTCAATTTCCTTTTTTAGGGTTCCGTAGTCAACTAGGAACCCTTATAGTTTCGCCATGTCTGTCTGTCCGTCTGTCCGTCCTCGCTTAATCTCTGTGACCGTTAGCACTAGAAAGCTGAAATTTGGTGCCAATATGTGTATCAATCACGCCGACAAAGTGGTAAAATAAAATGTTTTATTAGGGTAGCCCCCCTATATGTAAAGTGGGAAGTGATTTTTTTTTTAATTTCAACCCTAACATGTGACATATTGTTGGAAAGGTATTTAAAATGAAAAGGGGTTTACTAAAATCATTTTTTGATAAAATCAATAATTTCGGAAATAATCGCTGTAATGAAAGCTAGGGAGCCGTGGTAGCTTACGTATATACTGTGAAATATATAGCACTCGCTATATATTTCACAGTACCCGAGCAACCCGGATTAGATCCCCGCCGGCACCAATGAAATTGTAAATTACAATTTTAAATGCTGATTTATCACCTACTCGGCGGTGAAGGAAAACATCGTAAAGAAACCTAAATGTCTGAGAAATATATTTCAAAGACACGTGAGATCTAACAACAGGCATTTTGTATTATTTTCTTCAGATCGATCTTATAAGATAAGAAACTATTTTCCAAATATGGTCGGAAATTCTCAACCGCTAAGACTTATATTAATCTTCCTTAATTTTAGGTGTGTTGTATCAAATTGTAATCAAAGACAATACACGATCATACAAAGTACAATGAGTCAATAACTTTTTTGTAGAATAAGGGTGACAAACGAGCACAGAATCTACCCGACGGCAAGTGGGTTCTGGGACATGGGCCACATGTCTATGGAGATATCTACATTAATCTTCAATTAAAAATCAAAACTCAGATGAGTTGTCACCTCTGAGGACTAAGATGGAATGCCTCATTTCCGGTAAAAAAGGGTTTCCGGATCTCTATTCTCACCATACGAAACACAACAGAATTAAGCTGCTATTTTACGCTGTTATTCTGTAAGAGCGTGGTCCTTCCCCGATAGAGCCGACCTATTGGTGCCACAACTATAATATAGCTGCAGCTTGATTCTATTACCGTCACCGACCGTCAGGTAGGCTAAACCTATCAAAAGTTATACGTCTCCACCGTAGATTGCTTCAAAGTTCATATTTACTGTATGGAGTTGCTAAACTTGGCCGGTGCTCTGAAGGTAGGTAATAAGCATTGCGTCTATTATCTGTCATTTACATAACATAAAAAACATAACCCATTTTAAGATAAATTAAGCGTAAAAGAAAGCGTCCCTTGAGTGTTTACTGTACACATTGCCGGGAAATCCTATGGTTCCCCGTAGTAGTAATACAACCATCTTATTTAAATCAGGTTTGTAAACTGACGAGGAAATAACGTCAAGGTGCAAAACGTCTGGTACTGCAATCACCAACTTGCCGCACTAACGCAATTAAGGCAAACCCTTCCTAAGTCGCGAGAGGCCAGAGTCATTTGATGTGTATGACAAACTTAACCAAGTTTTTTAGGACAATCTTATCTTATTATATGGTATCTTTGAGTGGAAGAAGAGATTTCGTGTGATACTTATTCTCTTAGCAGAAATTACCATAGTTTTACTAGAGTAGTGCTGTAGAATAATAATAATATAATAGTGTAATTTCCGTGTAATTGCGTTGTAAGAGTGTTCACTACTCCATATCATGGGTGTCGTAAGTATATGTTGGAGATGGGCAGCAGCATCTTCCTAATGACAATCACAAATAAAAATTAATAGCAATAATCCGTGAAGAAATATATGTGAGGTTATTCAGTGAATTTAAATAGGCTGCAGCGATATAAGTAACGGTTACTGCTATAGATGTGAGTTGTGAAAGTTTTTTTTTCCAGATATCAATTCAAAAAATATTCGATGGAATAAAAATCGGCATATATATAGGCTTCGTTATGCGTCTAAATATTATTTGACCATCAACAGTGAAGTTGTAATAATCATATCGTGGTGAGTAAATTATATTTATTATTTTCTTATCAACATCATTATAGGTAGAGACCTTCACAGTTCTGCTACTGAACGTCTTTGCTAAGTAATACCACTAAACATAGTCCTGAGCCACATGCGTCAAAACAAATGCGTCACTGCACATACTGCCAGGTCATTCCATTTAGTAGAGGGCCACTGGTTTTTTCTTATTATTATATAGGATGTAAATTTAGTCTTTATGTTTTAAAAATTGTGAACAGTGAACATAGTTTCAATCGATACTATTTAATGTCCAACTTCTGTACAATACTAAACATTTTCTCAACGCTCGCAAAGAATATAATACCACACTTTAAGAAACATAAATGCCCGTATTTATCGCGTCGTTCCTTGTAAAATTTGAATTGTTTTAGATATGCTGTTGGCTGTCATGAATTAAATTACCAGTAATATTTCGTTTCCTAGATATGGTAATAATACCCTCGGTTTGTCTACAAAGCAAAATAATCAATTATTCCTGTAGAATGGTAGAACCACAAACTGCTATGAATAAGTTGTAGTATTGGTAATTTTATTTGTTATTACAAACGGAAGCCCCTTGTAACCACCGCAGTGATTACTCGTACGTAATAAACTGTTTCAATTTTAAATGTATTGCACAACTAAAATCGTTGAAATGGGATAATCCGTTAGTGTGAGTCAAACACTAACGCACCGTTCTCCGTGACATGATAATGGTCTAAACAACGTTTAATACGAACAGTTCGGTAGTTGACAAAATCATAAGTTATTACATATCATGCCCAACCCAGCGGGACTATTTTTTTCCAATAATAGCTTACAATCATGTTTACAATTAACAACATAAGACAAATTAGAAATAGCTTGGTAGCGATCATCCTTCCCAGGGGTTATTATCATCCACAAATTCCTTAATGTTATAATTACCCTTTTTATACAAACTTGGTTTAATAAAATTTTTGAACTTTGTGTATGACAAATTTTGTATTTTTTTTTTTGAGATTTTATTGTAAAAGCGTAAACATCGGCCCAAGAATGAATTACTGACTCGGTGGAGTCGAGTAACTGGTACTACTAGCTTGTGTCTGCTCCTAGTATTTACAGAATGAATATCACTTATTTTCGCAAAACTAATTTTATTTTTGTGTACGTACATTACATTTTCATAAATGTATTGAGAGACCAGAGCTAATATGTTAATTACCTTAAATTTTTGTCTCAGTGACTCTTTTGGTTTTAAATTATATATTGCTCTGATGGCCCCCTTCTGTAAAATAAATATAATTTCAGTGTCAGTCGCGTGTCGCCATAGCAAAACACCGTACGACATAATGATATGGAAATAACTAAAGTAAACTATTCTAGCTGTTTCAACACTGGTATGAGTTCTAATCATTTTTACAGCATATGCTACAGAACCAAGTCTGCTAGCTAGTTTTGATATATGAGGGAGCCATTAAAGCTTTGCGTCCACTGTGATTCCAAGAAAAATGGTGGTATCAACAAGACTCAGTTCCTCCCCATTTAAAATTACATTAGTATTGACATGTTTAACATTAGGAGTTACGAATTTCATACATTTAGTTTTAGTTCCATTCAAATGCAAATTATTAATATTAAACCAATTGACTAACTTAGATATAGCATTATTTACTTCGTCGTAATTTAATAACCGTCGTTTTAATTTGAAAATTAATGAAATATCATCAGCAAATAATACTATATCATGGTTATCCCCTACTATGTAAGGTAAGTCATTAATATATACAAGAAACAGAAAGGGACCGAGAATTGAGCCCTGGGGTACGCCCGTACAATTGACCCAGTAGAACTCATAGTATTAATGACAAATTTTTGCGTTCTGTCACTTAAATATGAAATAATTAATTTAAGGGCATCACTTCTAACACCGTAGTATTGAAGTTTACTGATTAATGTTTTATGGTGAACACAATCAAAGGCTTTGGATAGGTCACAGAACACACCCAAAGCATCCTGTGAATTCTCCCATGCATTAAATATATGTTTAATCAGCTCAACTTCAGCATCAGTTGTCGAGCGACCCCTTGTGAAACCAAATTGATTTTTATGAAGTAAATTATTCACATTAAAATTTTTTACATTTGATCGATAATAATTTTTTCAAAAATTTTACTAAGTGTTGGCAGTACATTAATAGGTCTAAAATTAGCGGGGTCTAATGTACTACCAGATTTAAATAAAGGTATTACTTTACTATGCTTCAATAAATCAGAAACATTCCAGATTCGATACTAGTATTAAAAATAATAATAGATCGCACCTCGATTATATCTATTATAGACGCAACAACTTTAACAGAAATCCCCCACAGATCGACGGTTCTCTTAATATCAATAGTCTTAAAATATTTTACAATATCTTTTGACGACACTTTATGAAATGTAAAATCCTTTGTACACACATTTACATTTTGTTTAAGTAATGATTCGGCGACGGCTGGAAAAGAATTCAGTGACTTAGTAGTTAAGATCGGAATATCAGTAAAATATTTCTCAAAAACCATTGCATCATTCTGATCTGATTTAGTTAATTAATTGTTAAAACTTAACTGGTAGTTTGAATTGCGAGAGCTAGCCTTACCAGTTTCACTATTAATTATACTCCATGTCATTTTAATTTTATTAGAAGCAGTCTTTATTTTGTTGCTCAAATACAATGACGTAGTTAAGGAGCACACTCTTTTAAATATTCAGGAATATTTTTTTACATATTCCCTAAATTCGACGCTCGGATTATATGACCTTTCATTGTAAAGTTCTTTTAACCTTTGCCTACTCTTATGGACTCTCGCTGTTTGGGGAATTGCATCGTCACACTTGACATTTGGATGGACGATCGTTGTCGTCTTGTGATTTTGATGCAGCTGGTCATCACTGGTCCAAATAACCAATCTGGGTATTTTATGCCTATTATAAATATCTAATTTTTTTATAGAATTAGGGTGACAAACGAGGACATCGTCCACCTGACATCGAACCATAGACATCTACATTTATACTCGATGAAGAAATGCAGACGGAAACCACAAGACCTTTCTGGCATATCGTATGGCATATAGTTAGCGGATACGGAACCCACAGGATGAAATGGAGTGATATCAGTATTAAATTAAACCAATTCGACAGGCCTGTTGGTCTAGTGGTTAGTGACCCTGACTGCTATGCCGGAGGTCGTGGGTTCGATTCCCACCCAGCACAAATGTTTGTGTGATGAGCACGATCATTTTTTCTGTGTCTGGGTGTAATTTATCTATGATATTTATGTATTTATAAATATATAAGTATGTTTATCGGTTGTCTAGTACCCATAACACAAGCTCTGCTTAGCTTGGGACTAGATGGCGTTGTGTGATAGTTGTGAAAAAAAAATTATAGGGTTATCTATATTAACACTTGTCGTAAAATTCACATGCGTTTTCCAGGAATTTTGTTTCTAATTTTTACTATAAATTAACGTTATTGGATTTCTGAAATAATGTATACAGTAATACTGGTGTAGTGCGCCCGCGACTTTCATACCACTATAAAATGGTCCTATGTAATATTTCATAATTAAATGGAGGTCTATGCCAAATTTCATTAAAAGTTCTACAAGAATTTTTAATTAATAATAACAATAATTAGTAGATGTACTTTTATCTTAAATTTAGACCTAACTCTCAAATTTATATCTTTAATTAATAATATCTCAAGCAAAATGTAAAATAATTTAAAGCGTGTAGGTAAGTATACAGTAATAACATATTAAATTGCGTTTGTAAGCCACGCATTTGTAAAGCGACGCGATGAAAGCTTTGTGGTGTGTAGACCGTTGCTGATGGCCGTGTAGAGCGCAATTGTGTTACATAGGTAGGTATCAGTATTATATTAATTTTTGTGCAATACTGACTGTCCGTGAAACAAATTCAAAAACAGAAACGGGATAATTCTTCTAACGTATTATCAAATGTTATCATGATAATGGACCCGTAAAAGTCCAACGCTGGACATTGGCCACTCCCACTGTAGGGAGGATTTGCCTTAACACAGTAAAGTCGCAGTACCAGAAGTAGAACTGTTTTGATACCACTTCCCGGTCTGAATATTTTAGGCTTCGCTTTGTTTTTTTACCCCCAATCCATTGCAAGCCACAAGATCTACTGGCATTTCTTTTTGTCGCCTCTTACAATACCTACAAGGCAAAATGAGGTAATGTATTGTCTGCCACCACCACAAGATTAATGTTATATTAAACTAGCGATTCGTTCTGTCCTAGCACGGGAGATTTCTGGATATGGCAATAGCGCCACCTACTGGGTTTAATTATAAATCCAAGTAGGAGTTGAGTCATACACACGGGCAGAAGAATTATTATATACTCACTTACGTATATATATATATATATATATATATATATATATATATATATATATATATATATATATATATATATATATATATATCATATTCATAACTAAAATCAGATCGAACGAAAAATTTCAAATATTATATTCAAAATAAAAATAAAATTATTTATGGATTTTATGGCCTAATGATTGGATATTTTACAATCTAACAAATATGTTAGTTATTTATTAAAGTTTAATAAGAAAAATTATAAAGAAACTTTATAAAGATTGTTAATATTACCTGCTAGGTATCCCATGTTAACTGCAACTGATCTACTAAAAACTTGTGTAGCACATTTCACTTTCATTTTAGGTATTTTCTTTGGGTTGACATGGTATCCTGTGAGTTTTTGGAAGAAGTCTAATGCCTTTGTAGGCTGGATTTTCTTTATATAATTGAACAATGTGGTCCCACTTAGCAGTTTTCTTTTTATTGTCAATAATATATGTTAAGTTTTTGGTCAAAATTATTTCTAATGCTTTTGATCAAGTGTGGACGATCAAACGAAGGTACAATTTTATCACCATCAATTTCAAGTCTTTTTATTCCAATCGGAATTTTTCTCAGATGATGTGCTTTAGTTTTTACTATGAGATTATGAATTGCACCCATGTTAGTGGTACCTTGATCACATACTGTTGCTACAATCTGACCCCACCCACTGATGTGAGTTTTCTTATCAATTCCTTTATTTGAATGTTTAATTAATTTTTTTGTGATTCCAGAGCAGAATGTATAATTAATAGGTAGTTTTTAATTCTTTTAAACTCCCCTCACCATAAACACGAATGCATGGTCTGCAATTTCCATAATGTTTTTCTTGCCATTGTTAACAAATCCCTTTATAACATCTCTCTTCCTGTTGTACTCAAAATGTGGTGAGATTGCAATTTTATCGAATAATAACATGTGTAACTTGTCAGTCTGGAACATTTTTTAACTTTTTTTCATAAAACGTTTAATAAATTATAGTTAATTCCAAGCTTCAGCAGCTCTTGCTATCATGCGACTCAGTGTTGCTGAAGAAGGCAGATAAAATACATTCCTAAGCCAACTGTAAGCTCTAGGTCCTTGTTTGTAAAGAGCTAGGGACGAACCTTTTTCTTTTTTTGAATATCTTATCCCCATTTTAATTTTCTATATTTCACGGAACTGAAGTAGTGTTAATATACTAATATAATATATGGGCAGCTGATGTAAATTTAGAAATTGCTTTCTGAAAAGTAGGATTTTCAGATAGCTTTAATGTCTTTTTCAGCTTCAATGCAGAATGATCTTTGTAAGCTTGATTTTTTTATTTTGCGAGCAAGAGAACTAGCTTCAGAAGAGAACACTTTGCAAAGGCTAGTCTTTTTTGACGCTGAAAATAATGAAAATAAGCATTTGTTTCGATAACTAAAAAGTCAGCAAAGTTTAGAAACTAATTAACAATTTCTGAGTTGCAAAATTCGGATCTGATTTCCAATTTGGAACTTGCCATCATAACACATTTAAAATTCATTTATCGGTTGTAGCCCATCAAAAGTGTTCTGCTAAATATAGTCAACAGAATAGATCTCCGTAGATCTAAAATTATCCATAGTTTCCTCGCTTGGCAGGCAATGGGCAACTGCAGATTTCCATTATTTTGAGTTATTATCAGGAGAATGTAGCTGTCCATCTCCTATTTAATTTTGCTGTCACCTCTTGACACTTATACTATGATATTGACACATAAAGCAAAATGACATTAGTCATAACACAATTTTGCAATTTGAGAAGTGGGTTTCTATGCAATTTTCACCACCATTCAGATAATAACATTTCATGACAAAGGTTTATAATATAATATACATTCATATTTAGTTTACATATTTGAGTTGTCAATGCAAAGTACAGTTTGCTTGTCTCATAGAAAGAAAAGATTATACTTCAGCAATATTAAATAAAAGTTGTCTGTTTGAAATTACCTTGAGCAGGTGCTAGTGAGATGCTAGGCTTTGTAGTGCTTGTTGAAGGCTGGTGAACAAAACCAACATTTATATAGCAGCTTGGAAAAATACTAAAATTAAAAATGTGTATTTAACTGTTTTGTATCATATATTTTGAGGTAAAAATCTTAGTACAATTGCATGTGTTTATAATTTATTATAATCGGTATTGAATAAAATCTTGATATTATATTTAAAAACAATAGTAACAATCATATTACATTACCAAAAATTATTGAGCCTAACCACACATTGAATCAAACATCATTTACATGGCGAATGTAAAAATGGTACCGCATTAGGTGCAAGTATTTTACTCCATGTGTAATACTTTGACTCAAAGTGGAGATGACATACTCTGCGGTAATTAAATATATGGTCATATGTACTTCATTGCTAAAATGTAGGAGACATTTTATACCAATGGCATACACCAAGAGCGAAATCGATCAGCTTGTTTGCTTGGGTTTGGAAATATATGTAATATAGCATTATCCGATCCTGAAACAACAAATAAATTAAAAAGTATTATTATTTAATGCTAATTTAATGAGATTTTCAAACTTCTTATATAGAGTGGATATAAATAAGTTTTAACAGAGATAAGTGACTTCATGCTTATTAAAGCATTGAATAATTTATTATGTTGTTTTTTAACTTAAGAATGATTTGTATTTATTTTCTTTATGAACAACACGTAAAGCTAACCTGGTACATGTTCGGGCTATCGCAATTACAGAGATGTATAACAAATAATATCAAGTAGGTTTTATTTTTGTACCTTGTAATAATTTTATGATATAAATACTTACGGTTTTTGTTGCAATTAGGTACACAGCATATTTTTCGGCAGCCATGGTAAATGCCGACAGAATCCGTGAGAAGTCCGTAAGTTAACGTAAATAGATTCAAGGTGCCAAGTCCAAAAAGCAAGGCAAAATTGTCGAAAAATCCACAAAATCCACAATTTCAAGCACAAGAACACATTCACGTTAATAAATGTCAAACGGAATGAATTTGAAATTTGAATTGGTTTCCAAGATGGCAGACAAAGCGAAAAAATGCGCCCTCTGGGGCTTTATGTTTGAAACTTAAACACGTCTAAAACATAAAATGTATAGAAGTGATAGGCACCTATCTCGAGAGCCGTTGAGCCGCGAATGAAAAATCCCGAAGTGAGCGCTTCTTTTATAGCCGCTGCCGGGGTCGCGTAGGCACCGAGTTGGTGTGGACGAGCGCTCGTCCTTTCGGGACCTTGCTCTGATGCGGGGTGCGGAAAACGTGTCGAAGCGGGTACGGTGCGGGGTGAAAGACGGTTGCTTCCTCGCCGTTCGTAACATCCTCCCCAGGGCGTAGTTTACGAGCCATCTTCTTCGGGAGGACGGCAATCTTCCTGATGGGCCCCCTCAGCAGGCCGCCTCTGGTTTTCGCTTCGAAGTTTCTCACCACTCCATCCGGTCCTGTGAAGGTCCTTGTTACGACTCCTCTCGGCCATACGTTCCTCGGGAGGTTGCCGTCTGCTATGATCACGAGGTCATCTTCTTTGATCAGTGGTTGCTTGGCGTTCCATGATTCTCCTCTGAGTAGGTACTCGCGCACCCAGCGTAGCCAATACTTATCAGCCTGTCCTTATGTAGCCCTCCAGGTCCATCGATCCGCCGATGAACACGTCGCGGTGACTGGCATGTTGGATGGTCTCAACAGGAAAAAGTGGTTGGGTGTCAGGGCTTCCTCGTCGGCGATTCCAACTGGCACGTGAGTGAGAAGTCTGGAGTTCCCTGTGTTCTACGCCTTTGCCAATAATGTTACGAGTGTTTCCTCTTTGGGACTATTTTGATGAAGAGTAGCCTCAAGCGTCGCCTTGATTGGGCGCACCCAGTGCGATGAACTTGCAGTCCATCTGATGTGTAAGCGCAAAGTACTTCAGCTGTTTCTCAGTAGCTAAATCGTTTTACCTGCAAAATTATTCTCAAGGTTAATTTTCACAAATAATAAAACTGTGATAGCGGGTACTCGATTTTCCCTCCTACTTATGCAATCAAACATTATCAAGAATAAGACAGAGTGCCCTGAGGAATTGTTCGGACTAATTTCAGTCGTACATTATCACAATCGCACATTGCGACAAAACTCTAGACTACATCTACCATCTGGATGACTGGCGGTCCATCACTGTGTGATTTAAAAGGAATTTTCTTCTTCGCTACACATTCAGTATAGAGTGAATACAGTTCGACCAACCGTATTACTTTCTCAATAGATTCACACTGGTGTAATGGGAAGGACATAATGACGTGATAACACCAAAGTATGCAAACCAGCAACACTATCTCTTAATGTAACACATAACAGACTCTCAGTAAAACGATCTTCTTTGCTTACATTAGAAGAACAACTACCACGAACAGTACGACGCATATCTTACTTAGGCAAAATTTTAGTATGGAGGTGACGTTTACCCCAACTGGCATAATAACAACAGTGAGACCCGTAGAATTACCGACTGATCCCTCTTAGTCGCCTGCGCAATACTTCATACTGCCAGAACAGGTGGGAGATTATAGTTCTTCCCTTATATCTTCACATTTCTTTTATTCTTTTATCCTCGGTGATAACAGAATATAATGTTTCATAGTCGGCGACCGAACTCTTTCCGTTCGGCTCAACTTACAGGCACGCAAAAAAAATGTTGCATCTCTTTACGTATGTTACCGCATTTACTATGGGGAGTGCTTTGAGGAATTCTTCGGACTAATTTCAGTCACACAATTTCACCATCGCACATTGCGACAAAACTCGCGACTACATCTACCATCTTGATGACTGACGGTCCATCACTGTGTGATTTAAAAGAAGTTTTCTTCTTTGTACAACACCCTTCTGGAATCGACTACCACCAGAGATTTTTCAGCATCGATACGACTTAGGGACCTTCAAGAAAAGACCGTACTTCAATTCCGTTGGTGTTGCAATTATTCATGGGCGGCGGTAATCACTTACCATCAGGTAAGCCATATGTTCGTTTGCCCCCTCTCCTATAAAAAATATTGCATAGAAATAACTTAAATAACCACTTCTTGGAGATAACATCATCTTCATTAAAAGTATACCAGAAGCACGGTCCGCCAACACTTTTTTTATTTAGTTGTTATGAGGAAGCCGCTGCTGTCCAGTTCCTGATTTTTTCCTCTTCTGTCGCCACCTACGATACCCGCAGAACGATGTGGGTCAGTGCATATTCTGACACCGCCATTACTCGGTTACATAATAAAGTTAAATCACCGTTCTGAGCCATCTAAACATTTGTCAAACTAGATAAGTTTGACAAATGTTTAAAACCGCTTTTTGGTACGAATAAACTGAACCACACATTTAAATTCCGGCACCATTATTTTAGTTTATTTCATATAGTTTATCTTTCAAAGTTCCATATATTTTAGTCGATATAAAAATTAATACTTTTTATTAAATATATTACTATACTTGTAAATTTACTTGTACCCAAACCAGGGTCGAATGTTCAATATTAATTTAAAGTTTCAACTTCAATCATGTTAAATATTATTTTAATGAGTAGGTACGCTATAATAATGACAGTTTGCTCTCTGTGTTAACAAGAGGGTGGAGACGGCTAATGACTGACTTGGCACTGTTGCGTGCGGCACCTATGTCTTTTGCGGAACTCATGCGAACTTCGAACGTGACACCCAAATATTTGGCCTAATCTACTCAGGGAATGTGGTGGCCGTATAAAGTAACTACATTTGATCTAATTTTTGGTCTACAAATCTTGTGGTGTGTTTTTGGTCTCCTTTCAAAATATATTGCAACACTTTTTTCGAGGTTTACTTCAATTCTTCTTAGGCGAAACTAAGCGATTGGTAGTTTTTGGGGTTTCAAACTGAGACTATTCCTATTATAGTGAAATTTATGATAAAAAATAAACTCACTTTTCACTGCTATAATTTTTACTCCTCACAAAAGACAACTCCACAATTTACAATATACTTACACATATTATTGTTTATTGATTCAGAAAATTGAGAATTATAAGACACAGATATCAACAGTGCCGTATCGTATGCGAAGAGAGCAGCGTAGCAGTGTTTACTACTTGGTCCTTAAGGATATCACCCGTGAAGAATGTGAAGAGGATTGGAGACAGGACGGAGCTTTGTGGGATCCTGGCCTCTAGGAAACGTTTCGTTGAAGGGATTCCCTTCACTCGATACCGAAAAGAGCGATTTGTAAAGAAGTCTCGGTTGATGTGTACGAGACTATCAGGAACGTTTAGTTCATACAACTTGTAAAGCAAGCTGTCGTGCTAGATTATCCAATGCCATTGCAACATCGAAGAAGAGGGATCTCGTATTTCTAGACTTTATCTTTGTCGGTTGGTGATTGAAACCAGATAGAAAATATACTGTTAGGTGTGAATTTGGTGAGTGCACGAGCTTGGCTCTAAAGCCAAGCTGCTCGTCGGGGAGAGGTCTAATAATTAAAATGAAGTGATGGAGGCGCTTTAGAATAACACACTCGTATAACTTACGTGTGGCCGTGGAAGGAAAAGGAGAGATCACCCGCCGGGCAAGGTGTTCTGCCCGGGGAGCGGCAAACACTCCGTGTGATAGTTCGGAGATGTTCTATATATACTGTTTATGATTCGGAATATTGATAGCGCGATTTAGGCTTCGGTGTGTTTCGGTGTGCTAGTGGCGTGACGACAGCACCGCTACATTACCCCCCTGCTCAGACCGGAGGTCGATAGTGAAGTCTCGTTGTTGACGAATGTGCAAGTGCCAGGATATTGCCTTGTAATCTGTGGTGAGTTGAGAAGAAGGCAAGTAATCTGCGAGAGTGCCGTGAAGCAGATGCGAGCAGTAAGGCTCAGATCCGTGCCGAACACTGTAGCGCAGAGAGTAGCTTGAAGGAACAGGAAGCATTATTATTCCAGTGCTGCGATGAACCTTGTGAACCTAGATGGCTTGCAGGATATGAAGACTGCAGACGATATCTGCTCGGGAGCGAATGGATGGGGTACTTTATGACAATGATGAAGCTTGAAGTTTCCGAAGGTTGTTGGTTGCGTGTTCAGATCACGTCGGGGTCACCACTGTGGCCGTGGAAGGAAAAGGGGAGATCTCCCGCCGGGCAAGGTGTCCTGCCCGGGGAGCGGCCAACACACCGTGTGATAGTTAGGAGAGGTTCTATATATACTGTTTATGATTCGGTATGTTGATAGCGCGATTTAGGCTTCGGTGTGTTTCGGTGTGCTAGTGGCACGACGACAGCGCCGCTACATACGCAACATGTTGAGTAGACCTGTAGATGGTGGTTCGATTGTGCGCTTTCCCAGGTTTTTTTTAATCCCTATTACCTACTTTCCATATCCCGTAAATAGCAGTTCTTGAGAAGCGCATTGAAAGTTCCTACGATAAGATAAATAAGTGATACCGGAAGAGATTTGACCCCTTTTTGCTGATGCCGTCTGACCCAGGGGCTGATCTATTGTTAAAGCTTCAAGCTTCTAAGACTCACTTCGTCAACAATCACACGATGGTAGAGCTACGTTTGACCTCAGCTTCTACCTTTAGTGGGTGAGTGGGATCTGTTGGTACGCTGGATGGGATACACTGGCTCTCTAAACCGTCGGCTAGGCATTCGGCTTTTTTGAGATCATCTAAGGCATGATCGGAGTGGTCTACCAAGTGACATATGTATATTGAGTACGAAACTAAAACCACATAGAGAGATTACCATGGGGTCGGCTTTAGTCTGACCAACTTGCTTGGTCAGAGTCGTAGCTTCTACATGAAAATATTTAATCCTTATTTTTCTACGCAGGTTTAGCAAATTAAACGATAAAAATATATTTATTTTAACAGGTTTTATTAGGCACTCCATGGAGTAAATAGCCCAAAATTAGTAGCTCAGTAATCGTAAGAAAACCTGCATGTCCGATAATACATAGGGTGGAAAAGTCACTAAATTATAATTTAGGCTTACGGAGCCTATACACTATAGGATATATTCTGCTGTTTTATTTTACTTTAAACTTTAACCTTCATTTAAAACCATACAATTTGTCTAAGGAGACGCTAATAAATAGTCGTCCTATTTTTTGTTTACTATGCCATATTTAATAATACCTAAGCAAATGACGGGAAAGATTGTCAAAGGTGCGAGATATATAACACAGTAATCGCCAATATGTGATTTTGTGACCGCCCAATATACCATTAAGCTATTTGTAATCATTAAAAAGTTGTCAAAATTTACCTTCTTATTCTAACGATATTGTAGCAGTTTTTCATTGCCTAAAACACGGACAAAAAGACATTTTCTAAAAATAAAACCTAGCTAGATCGATTTATTGCTCCCGAAACTCCCTGCACACAAAATTTTATGAAAATCGTTGGAGCCGTTTCCGAGATTCCTATTATATATTTATATATATACAAGAATTGCTCGTTTAAAGGTATAGGATACAAAAGAGTCCAAGTGGAATTTTAACCCTAATATTTTGTTAAACTGGATTAGATTGTGAAAATTTGTAGGGAGTTATCAATCACTCATGGCTTTTGAAGATTTAAAGTGCCGCGTGAAGCGAGCAGCCAGGAAGCTTCAACCTGCAGCTCAGGGTGACGTGAAGCTAGCAGTTCAAGTACACTAACGCGACTCACCTAGATTGCCGCTTATCGATATCCCAATGTTGATATTAAAACTGGGCCGTTATTTATTACTAGCCTTCAAAACACTATAATACACATAACAATCCCTCTTTAACGGATGCTGAAAAATTTTTGAATTGGCAAAGTAAGTGGCATGGAGTATATATAGCACTGTGTGTGCTGAAATCACACCGACTGCAGACAATCATTTATTGATTTTCGACTCGCTAAGATATAAATACGATGATAAACGAATGTTAGCTTCTTTGTATTTAGACCAAATATTCGATCTTAAAGCTCTGTCTTCCGCAAATATCAATAGTCTTGAACAATTTTTGGATAAATTTGTAACGTCGTTAGCCACTCTCAAAAATCTTAAATGTAATGACCTTGTGGACTTTATATTTTTACATATTGCGTTAAAAAAGCTAGACCCGGACGCCGTAAGTTTATTTGAAATGGAAAATCGTAGCTACGACCTATCATCGTTCGAAGCCTTAGCATCTTTCGTTCGAAACCTAATTAAGGTAACCGCTGGTACACACAAAAATGTAGTGTATGGTAGTATACCAAACATGAAGCAAAAAAATACGCCGACCATCGGATGGACGTTCCATCGAAGCTAATGAAGTCCCTATCGTATGTAAACAAGTTCAAGGGTAACTCCTCGTGTAATCGTACCTTACGCGTTGGAACCCATTTTAGGTTATGGTATTGTTGATGATAACAGAACCATTACAGTAGTAGATTAAAATCAGGTGAGCTACCTCAGTTTTCATGGGTTACAATTCTTCTGTTTACATCCATTTGTGCGTGGAATTGTCTCCACATATCCGTCGTATGCAGTAGTGCCTTAATATAAAAAGAACATCAAGATCGTTGGTCACCCTATTTTTAATAAATATGACGAATATCACTTCGTTTGACATTGAATATAGTTACTATTACATTTTACGCTCAAACGAAACGAAATGTCAAAGGAAAGTTACTAATGGCAGTAAAAATACAAATTTATTCAATAAATTTTCGCAGCGTTCACCATTGGGCGATAACAGATCCCTTATTGGCATTTAATAGTTCATTCGTGCGTTTATAATTTGTGGTTTGGGAAACAGGTATGTGGATGTTATTAAATATACAAAGCTTTTATGCATCAAAATAAATAACTGCTGTTGTTATGACTAAATTCTCTATTTTAAATAATTTTATGCATGATTTTCTTTTTTATAGGTATCATTTTAACTCAAGAAACACTTTTATCCCCTACTGAGTTTGATATATGTGCTTGTAAAACTGACTTTTTAATTTGGATTAAAAGCATTTATCTTTGTATTCAATAAGACTGTAGAATTGAAATCTTTAAAAATAAGTTTGTTTTACATTTCATATTCCCGTTTTTTTCTTAGAAAGAGAATAAAGCCAGCCAATATTGATTTTATGGTTAATCCCACTTTAATCTGTAAAAATAACTTCGTTATGGAGAGTTTAATTAGCCAATATTAATTGCTTTGGTAGAAAAGCAAACTTCAATCTACTATGCTTTCATTGCTCAACGTTCACAGTTATTTTACATGAGAAGTTCATCTTAATTCATTCATGATAGTCTTTCAAAGTCTGCTGCTGAAAATAGGCCTCCTTATAGCTTACTTCATATGGGGAATATTGCCACAGTTGTCACGCTTGGCAGGTGCGTTCGCAACTGCAGTTTTTTTTTCTAGTTGTTATTAGGAAGATGCTGTCCATGTCCAGGTTTGTTTCTCTCTGTCGCCTCTTACTACACCCACGGGACGACATGAGGCAGGTAACTATATTATGATCATAATCTTACCGTGTAGTGGTGATGTAAAAGAATTGTTATTCCGATGTCGTGAAAGGAAACTATGAGTTTCCACAGCTATTAAGATATGGTAGTTTCACCATTTCAGCTACGCCAGAAATCCAGAAAGGTAACGTAGAATAGCAGAAAGGTGCGCTGCGATCTGCCTGCCAAGTTTTGTGATTGTACTAATTGCACACTACAATGGGAGAGGCCCAAGTCTAGCAGTGAATATTAGCTTGTATAGATGAAGAGTAAGAAGAGTTTATAAGATTTTCTAAAATAAATGGAGTTAGAATTTATAGAATAAGGTGTAATAAAATAGAATATAATAGAATGTAACGGAAGGAAACGGAATGGAATGCTACGCAATAAATAGAACGGACTAGAACAGAACCGAAAACAATAGAATAGAATCATTTTTATTTAACATTCAAGTCATTTTTATTGAACATTATTTTCCCCCTTTAACTATTGCACTGGTTCAAAATAAACTCTCCAGGGAAGAACAATCAACAAAATACAGTACGAACTAACTAAACTTAAAAAAATGAAATGTGATTTAATAAATTTAAAAACACTCAAAAAAAAGAAAGATAGGTAAATAGGATATTGAAATTGATACTAAAATCAATCATTCACGTTTATATAGCAATGAGACGGTGTACTATGCAGATTGCGCCTCGTCGCCTCAGGAGCAATCTAAGAACTAAAGACGACTATGTTATGATGCAAGTAACCACTACACGCCGAAGAAAAATTCACTTGATACGTAGCCTCAAAATATTAATAAAAGATTTCACTAGTAATTGAAAGTGTTATAAAATATAGTGTAATGTATAAAAAATGGTGTCGTGAAATTCTAGAGCTATTTCATTGTGCACATTACGACCTCTACAGAAGTTAAATGAAGAGTTAAAATGAATAGCATCAAATCAATCAGCCCCTGGACCAGACGGCATTAGCAATAAGGTGATCAAATCTCTTTCGGAGCCACTTATTTACCTCCTCGTAGAAATTTTCAACGCACTTCCCACGAGCTGATCCTACTCGGACATCTGGAAATAAGTAGACGTAATAGGGATCCCAAAGCCGGGAAAACCGTGCAATCCACCCATTAGGTACGTACCCATCAGTCTAATCAACACATTGGGTAAATGTATATATATATATATATATATATATATATATATATATATATATGAGTGCACTATACTGAATCATCTCCATCACTTCACTGTAATTACAGACTTCTCCCTAACGAGCAGTTTTTGTGCAGATGCACTCTTCAAATGAAAAATGAAAACCCGACAAAGAAAAAGTCTAGTAATACCAGAGCCTTCTTCTTCTAGATTGCAAAGGAGCGCGCGCTCGCGCGCGCGCCCGTGTGTGTGTGTGTGTGTGTGTGTGTGTGCATGTGCATGTGCATGTGCGCGCGCGCGCGTGTGTGTGTGTGTATGTGTGTGTGTATGTGTGATGTGTGTGAAGTGACAAGGTCCAGGACGACGGCATGCTTTACAAGCTGTATAAATATGTGCATATCATACGAGCCTTTCTTTCAAATCGAATTTTCCTCTATCGAGTGGGGGGAACCCGTTCCACGAAACGTTTTTAAATGAAAAAATTGTAGCAAAAAACATTCAACGGAGTTCAACTCAACACCACAAGACTTGTGAACCAAAACCAAAATTAATTCATTTCTCTATATGGCTGCCCCAATCCTCTGATAAGAATCGGCCAAATACCTGAGCGTCACGTTCGATGCCTGCATGAGTTTCGCGAAACACATTAATATAGTACGTAACAAAGTCAAGACTAAACATTTTAAGAATAAATATTTCGCAAGATATCGAAAGCAGTGATCTTCATAGTTTATTTGGTTAAATAATTTCAAGGAATTGACAAACAACTTGAAAATTATAAATATTATGTTGGTTTAAAAGAATTCTTATTATTTCCTGACAAGTTGTAACCGTGTCATATACAGATCGAACCAGTATATTAAAAATACTTTTTTATTTAGTAGGTAACATGATGTACATGACGTACAGTGGTGGACTACCAAGTATCCAGATGGTATGGATGGTATCGGGAGGCTTGCCACGTAGTACGTTCATGAAATTTGGCGGCAGGGATTAATCCGAACAATCCCTCAGAGCACTCCCCGTGACAGATGCGATAAAATACGCAAAGAGATGCAACATCTCTTCACATCGCCAAAGAATCGAGACGATCGGAAAGCATTCGATTGTTGACGATTCAAGACGCTCTGCGCTGGATGCGGTCAAGTGGAAGGAGCTGACACTGGGGAGCCTCAGCCCTGAGATGGGAAAAGTATTCCATGTGCGGCCAAACCAGTGCCTTGTAAAGTTGCAGGCGGTGTGCCGTCATGAAATACTGTCCCGCTCTGCTGAGCACGCCAAGCTTTTTAGAGGCCAATTTGGCCTGCTCTTCCAAGTGACCACGAAACTGCACATCACTCGATATGTCGACGCCAAGGATTCCGATACTGGCTGAGGCAACTAAGGGAGTGCCTTGAAACTGAGCAGATACGACAAAGGGGTTCATTTTAGCGGTTAACGCGCAGAATTGTGAGTTCTGAGGGTTAAATTGGACTAAATTTAGTCGCCCTCAATCCGCGACTTTATTCAGCAAGGACTCCACTTGAGACACAAGTTTGTCCCGGTACTCGGAGATGTTTTCCCAAGAAATATTGGCAGGGCCGTTGTACAGAGCATCACCAGTACTGTCAACTGTATAACAATTAATGTTGCCGGTTTGCAACATATCATTGATATGCAGAAGAAACAGCGTTGGTGACAGCACTAAGCCTTGTGGAACACCAGTATTAATAGGATTGCAATCGGAGCTTGCACCGTCTATAACAACCTTGATGCTCCGATCTACAAGAAAGCTGGTTATCCAATTCCACAATTTCTCTGGAAGCCCATAGGGGAGCTTCAAAAGAAGCGCTTTATGCCAAACCCGATCGAATATTATATCCAAAGGAATCCTTTAGAAATAAATGAAAAAATAAAGAAATATGTTAATTTTGTCCTTTCTGTGTATTAACGAACATTTAATGTACATTTATATATAAAATATTTTGATTAACCCTGCAGTGGTCGCGCCCCGAAAAGTTTCATGAGTGGTCGCGTGGACTACATACGTAATCCATATACAAATTGAAAAAAACAAAAGATTTATTCATAAAAATAAAAGCAGTTTAAAAATAAAATCAGTACAGTTTTCTCTTTTTAAACATAATTATCACAATGAAATCACAACCTCTGTGTTACAAATAATCAACAAAATAAAAAATCTTCTCTAAAATGGCACAAAAATCACATGGATTGTTCTAATTGACATCACAATTTATAAAAATAGTTGAAACTTATATCTAAATGTTGTTTTCTGCACAGGAAAGACACATAATCTTTAAATGATCTCCACATACAAACTTACTGCACTTGGTGCACATCTTTCTAGTACTTTTGTTGCGCGCTTTTCCACAGTCGTGGCAACGGCGCACAACATTGCTCGATGTAGCTTGCGAGGTAGTGGGTTGAGTTTCTGCGTACGTAATACCAAGAAAATCTTTGATTTTGATTGTGAGTGTTCTTGGCAATGTTTTTTTTTCTAGTCTCTTCTGCGCTAGTGGTTTCATCCATGCCAGAGACAAGTCAATAAGAGACTCACGTCGGCTGACATGTTCGTAATTTCTGTTTACCGTGTAAATGCACAATGCATTGAGTGCACTCAAATTCAGCAAGCGGAAGAAAATTGTAAGAGGCCATCTTCTTGAGTTTCTTGCTACATCATACATGGAACACATTTTATCCACCAAGTCGACTCCATTCTTAGTCCTATTGTAGTATGTTATAACTTCTGGCTTTCGACTATCTCCAGAGTCTTCATCAATTGTAGCATCGTTGTGCATCGTCGAAATCAAAATAACAACTTTATTGGGTTTTGCCACATAAGGCAACAATGTACATGGTGGGTGAAACCCAAATTTGGAAGAATATAGTGGGTTTCCTCTTGCGACACGAAAATCCCGAGGGATTTCTCGTTTATCTTTCCGTACCGTCCCGACCATAGTTGTACCGTTTTCGAAAAGTTGTTTTGCAGTTCGAAGTGAAGAAAACCAGTTATCCATGGTGATATTCATATGTTTGCCATTCTCATAACAATATCATGTCTTTCATTGCTCAGGCGAAAAGGACCATCTGGTTGTTGGCCAGCATATATTTCTAAATTATATGTGTAAGGATAGTGGACATCAACTAGCGTAAAAATTTTCACCCCGTATTTAGCCGGTTTATTTGGAATATATTGCCTAAAAGGACAGCGGCCTCGAAAAGCTACCAGCTGTTCATCCAAAGTCATTTCGGCACTAGGAATAAAATAGTTTTGAAAATTTGCAAGGAACAATTCAAAAATCTCTCTTACCGGGGCTAACTTATCAATTCTGGCACGGTCTTGGCGGTCTTCAATATCGTCAAAGCGTAATACCCTTGTTATAAATTTAAACCTTTTTTCCGACATTGTCAAATATATGGCGTCGATCCCTGTGTGTTTTACATGTTCAAATATAATAGCAGTACTTTTCCTTTTTCCAACTACTCCAGCCATTATTAATATTCCTATATAACCTCTAATTTCAGTTTCATTGGTTTGTGTAGCATCTCGTTCTCTTCTATATTTCTCCTTGATATAATCAATTTTCTTATTAGTATATTTGGTAATGAGGTGGATGATATGATCATCAAAAAACAGTGACATGCGGTCTTCTAGGGTTGTTTTTTGGCGAGCTGTCCCTTTCGGCCCTGGGGGTACAAACACCATATTATGACTTCGTATTCTACCTCTATTTAGGGGAACTGTTTTCGACCATAATGTATCGTCTACTCCCTTGTAAAAGTCCGTGCGTCGGCGGCGTTGCCGAGGTGGATTATCTTCTTCAGAACTTTCGTCAGATCCCTCACCTTGTATGTCTTGCTCTTGCTCAGATTCCGATTGATGATGATCTTCCTCTTCTAAATTATCAACTTCTTCGTCGGAGCTCGATTCAGCTTCATAAACATCATTTCCGACATCAACTTCAGCCAGCCACGACTCAATTAGTGCATCACGTGCATTGTCCATTTTTTGTCTAAAACAAACATTATATTACAATAATGTAACAAAACAGATCAAAATAAAGTATTATTTATCTAAAATAAATGAAAACATAATAATTTAATGTAAAAAAAAATACTCACGTAATTGGTCGCGCGGATTACAATTGTAGTCCACGCACTTTACTGAGCTCCTGTGACACAACCGCGCGAGTCCTGTGCTTGCGCTGCACTGAGTGCGTCGCTCTATCATTCATTTGAAAGTACCTGGAGGCGCCACAAGTTAACGCAAATCGATTGTTAGAAATTATCGATTTTGTATAGGTGGATTACATATGTAGTCCACGCGACCACTCCAGGGTTAAAATTATTGATGTACATTCTGTTAAGGGTGAAGAATCCTGAGATTCGGCATATTCGGTTGATTCCCTTGGTGAAATTTATTTACACAGATTTCTATAAGTAACAATGTGACACAAAATTTTACTTAATTATTGACATTTAACGAACACCACTTTTGGCCGGATGGTTCCCAAAATATAGCATTTTAATTCTTTTTGGCCAGGGGAATCAATTAAAGACGACAAGAGAATCAAAATTGAAACCAGATTTATGAGAAAATCAAGTTTCCTAAGTCGTATTGGTCCGGAAAAATCTCTGGTGGTAGTCGATTCCACAAGGAATTTGTGCAAGATAGAAAATTTCTTTTAAATCGCACAGTGGTGGACCGCTAGTCATCCAGATGGTGTTGATGATATTGGGAGTTTTGGAGCGATGTGCGTTCAAGAAATTTGACGACTGGGATTCAACACCAATTCCTCAGAGCACTCCTCGTAACCTGGTTAATGCGACAAAATACGCAAAGAGATACAATAAATTTTCGCAGTGCCAGTGAGTCAAGCCGATCGGAAAGAGCTCGGACGCTGACGATTCAAATGGCTCCGCGCTGAATTCAATGAAATGGAAGGAGCTGGCTCTGGGGAACCCTAGCCCAAAGATGGGAACAGTATTCCATTTACGGCTGAACCTGCGCCTTGTAAAGTTGCAAGCGGTGTGCCGGTATGAAATACTGTCCCGCTCTCCTGAGCAGGCCAATCGTTTTAGAGGCCAATTTGGCCTTCTCTTCCAAGTCACCGTGAAACTGCACACCACAAGATATAAAAAAATAAATATATGTGTAAGAAATAGTACGAAAACTTTCTTTTTTTCACAGAAATTTAGAAAAAACTTTGAGTTTTTATCATAAATTTTGATAACCCTGGCGCAAATACCAAGGGAATCAATGCCAATGGAATAAAAAAGTAGGATGTTTTTGTCGATTCTGAAAAACATCACGTTTTAAATAATAACAATGAAATAAAAAATAATGATCATTAAATCTGTTCCATTAGCACTGGCAACTAATCCTTAAAACTCAAATTACGTTTTTAAACGTGGTTAAGGTAATCAACGACCTAGCGAAACAAAACCAGGGGAATCATATCTTCGTATTTTCGTCCTGGACTAACGAGTGGCGCCATCATCCGCATTTACGTTAATTACGATAATATATATATATATATATATTATAGCAGCGCTCATGTGACGACGCAGAGGCACTACTCTAGAACATTTAACTAGGTATGTACGAAGTTTTGCGACGCGCCATGGGAATCACTGTTTAGTCTCGGACAAACTTTATATTATATTTTTTTAAGAAAACTGTCATAAATAAACATACGGTATATTTTTTTTCGGAATGGTAAGTGCAGCGGAAGAAGTATGTGGTACGACAAAAAGAGGTAGTAGTAAAAGAAGAGATGCATGGTGGAATGACGAAGTGAAAGAAGCTGTAAAAAAGAAGAAAAAAGCATGGTTAGACTACTTAGCCTCTACTAACGATGAGCATATGAGAGAGAAGATGAAAGAAAGATATAAGCTGCAGAAAGTTCATGCGAAAACATTGATTGAGGAAGTACGTGAAAGGTGTAGAATAGAAGCGGACGAGAGGTTGTCGCACAACTTTAGGGAAAACTCCAAACTCTTCTGGAAAGAGGTTGGAAGGTACCGGAGTGGTGCGACAGCTTTAAGAATGAACAAAGTGCTTTCGAGAACCAATGACGTCCTCTCAGAAAAATCGGACGTCATGCAGCGATGGAGTGAATTTTATAGAGAATTGTATGCGTGTCATGATCTTAGTGAAGGATCCGGGGGTGACGCCGTGACTGGCACGCCAGACACGGACCTCGATGACACTGAGGTCATCAGCATGAAAGAGATTGAACGTGCGATTCGAAGTTTGAAATGTGGTAAGGCTGCGGGACTAGACAGAGTTACTGCTGAAATGGTCAAGTACGGTGGGCCTCGCGTCTGGGACAGCTTTCATCTGCTGTGCAATTTGTGCTGGCGGACGGGAGATGTCCCGGATGATTGGCGATCCGCGGTCATTGTGCCTTTATATAAAGGTAAAGGTTCACATTTTGACTGCGGGAGCTATCGGGCGATCAGCTTGACCAGTTTAGCAAGTAAAGTTTATTCGAAGGTTTTGACACGCAGGATGCAAGAGAAATCGGAAAGATTCTTATGGGAGGCACAATGCGGATTTAGACCTGGAAGAGGATGCACGGATCAAATGTTTTCTCTCCGCATGATCACGGAGAAGCTTCTGAGTGTTAACCAGAGGAATTTTTGTGCTTTTGTGGATCTGGAGAAAGCATTTGATAAGGTTATAAGGAAGAAAATGTGGGAACTGTTGCCGGGATATGGTGTGGATGGTCGATTGTTAAGGGCTGTGCAGTCACTTTACTATGACTGTAAAGCCTGTGTGCGGGTAGGGCATGACCTGTCACCCATGTTTAGCATCCAAGCGGGCGTAAAACAGGGTTGTGTCATGTCTTCCTGGCTGTTCATACTGTATCTCGACAGCTGTTTACAGAAGCTGAAAGATAGCTGTTTGGGTGTGAAATTGGGTGACATAAAAGTTAATTGTCTGCTGTATGCTGATGATGCAGTGCTTATTGCACCATCAGAAGCAGAACTGCAGGCATTAGTCACGTGTATGAAAGAGGAATGAGAAATTAAAGGTCTCCGTTTGAATGCTAATAAAACTAAGGTTCTGGTATTTGAAAAGGACGAAGAGAGAACGAAATGTGAAATATGGGTAAATCAGGAATGTCTAGAACAGGTAAATGAAATTGTATACTTGGGGAGTGCTTTCAGCCGGGATGGAAGATGTGATTTAGATGTGGATAGGCGTGTCGCTGCCGGAAACAAAGTCAATGGTACCCTGAATGCATTAATAAAAAGGCAAGGCGTGGTGAAGAGTGCACGCCTTGCAATACATAACGCAGTGTTGGTACCGACTTTGTTATATGGCAGCGAAACCTGGGTATGCCAGAAGAAGCATAAAAGCAAGTTGAATGCAGTGGAGATGCGATCTCTTCGTAAAATGTGTGGCGTTACCATAGCCGACCGAAAGCGAAACGAAGAGATTCGCAATATGGCAGGATTGAAAGATGACCTTATCACAAAAATTGATAGGGGCGTACTCCAATGGTTTGGACACGTTGAACGAATGAGTGAAGACCGAATGGTGAAGAAAATATATAGAGCGAAAGTAAATATTAAAAGGTGTCGAGGTAGACCGAGACTAACTTTCGAAGACCATGTGAGCAAATTGCTCGAAGAGGGGAGGGTCAAGAGTACTCGAATACCTAGACGTGCATGTATGAAGAAGTTAATGAACCTGAAAGAAGCGAAAGAGGTATGTAAGGATCGTGACACTTGGCGATCTGTTCTCTCTGGTTACCCCGTTAGGGATTGTGCGTGACGATAAGTAAGTAAGTAAGTAAGTATATTTTCTTATACATCAACAACCATCTTCTCCAGGGAGATCAGACCGCATTATTTATTTTATTTCCGTTCATAAGTAAGTGTTTTGTTAATAAGTTGGCCGTGAAATGTGAAGCGGACGCGTCAGGCGTATCAATATTTAGACCTTTCGGATTCGATTCGGATTTTTCGACTGTTTTGTACCAATATTAGACACAAAACCTATCGTGTCTTACTTAGATATTACATTATAGTAGCATAAAAATATTTTAGTTTCAAATTTTAACATCACGGGTACTTTTTTCTCCGGACAACTTAAATTAAGCCTCTCAAGATTCACCCTTAACATAAGTAAAAAGCACGCAGCAAGCTACTCATACCAGTTATTCGACTTTTACTGCTTAGTAATTCCTTCAAAGGTACGCCAAAAAGTACCAATTCCTTTAAAACATTTAAAAAAAATTATGAAGCAAAAGATGTAATAAAAAGGTTATTATTAAACAATACACGATTCATAATAACCCTTGGAACTAAGGTAGCCTCTTCTATAATATACTATCAAAGGAACACTTATTGCTATTTAATTTTCAGACAGATCTAAGTTTTGTACAGATTTCTGCTTAAAAAGTGTTGTAACTTTTTTATTACAGATAATTTTAGTATTCATAAGCCCATATGTCTAAAGTAATATTCACTTATGGACGCTGTAAATTTCATATAAAATTTTGGGAAAGATTTACAGCATTTTTCTAATTTTCTATAACGAAAACACTTCAGGTATACTTTTTCTAAAATTAAAATGCTTGCTTTTACATAAGAATTGCCTTCAAACTTTAAAAGCATTAAGAATCTTATCTTTTGTGAACCCATCATTAAATAACGGCGTCGTGGCGCATAGGCTTAGCAATGATCTGCGGCGCTGAGGGCCGAGGGTTTGAATCCCGCACGGAATAAGTATTTAGCCAGCCCTGTTTTGATTTTGTTTTAATGTTTTATCCACTTTTATATTTCGGCATTGACCGATTTGTAAACTCGTTTGCAAATAAGAAAAAAAAAACTAAGCATATATTAAAACGTAAATTTCGGTATTCTCGAATTTCAATATGGTTAGATGGTACAAAAAATCGTTTCAAAGGAATTAAGAATAGTAATTAAAATTTTATTATTATAACGGAAATTGCAGGAAAAAGTTCGATAAAAAGTATGGGAGAGTGGGGTAAGACGGGGTCCTTAAGGTTTGATGTTAAATAAAATTGACCGTAAAGAGTTTTATTAATTTGTTTTATTCTTATAATCTTCTTAGATAATCAGTCTTCATTGTTAACGAGTATTTGGCGGTCTTATCAACGTAATAAAATTAAAAAAAATCAAAAAGTAGAAATACACCATTCACCCCATCATGCCCCACCCCTAGGGTAAGATGGGGTACCCCGTGGGTATGATGGGGTATGGGACTGTTCACAATGTTCACAAGTGAACACGGTATCTGCATCTTCGTCGTCCACACCTGCACAGCTGCAGTGAGCCCATTTACCGCATCCTGAACAAGCAGCCCAGCCTTCATTTGAGTCCAAATATAGGCCTTTACAATACAAACAAGGTGTATTTTCAATATCGCTGTCACTATTCTCGTTTAATGATCTATTCCTAGCCCCTTGTTTCTTCTTTCTTACTCTTTTCTTCTTAGTTGCCGGGTTTTTTTTCGGATTTTTTAAGTTCCCTCAACTCTTTTTTTCTCTGTTTATCCTCTTCCGCTTGTTCCTTTTTCTTAATCGTTTCTTCTAACTCATTCTTATACGGCGAAGATGTGATCACCGCGGTTTTTCCTCGTTTTCTAGTTGAGCGAGATGTTTTTGTAGTTACTGGAAAGGGCATTATTTGCTGCGGACTTACAACACCAAATATTGATTGCTGCGGAGTTCGTGGTCTTTCGTGTAGATCGGAGTTATCGAGCCAGTAAGAACATCCTGGTTCAGGGGTTGACATTGTATTAGGTAGCACAATAAGTGCAGTAACCAGATTAGTTGATAGTGACGTACTCGCAGAAATACTAGCGGTAGTATCAAGTCTCGACAATGTTTCTGTTTCCACTGTTACTGGCGTCACTGCTGCATCCGTCAAAGTTGCCGCAACAGAAATGGCTTCAGATATAATTGGCGCATTCTGATTATTTGTTGCTGGTTCTGTGGATGACGATGCCATTATTAACGAACTATTATCGCTTGCAGGTGCGTCGGATACATTAAGCTGAATATCTGTCATCAAAGACGGAGCAAAGTCGGTCTCAGAGAATACTGTTGGATCATATGGCCAAATCCCACATTTCTTAAAACCATTGACAGCTGATGACATCGTAGACGCTTTTATGAATGCCTTTCAAAAAATTTCAGCTACTTGTCGGACAGTGACAGTCATCCCTGGGTTGCTGTGAAGCCACGCCATGATTTGATGATCGTAGTAGGTACTTAACGGTCTCATGTAAGCAATGTCTGCAACCTGAAGACGGTGAGTTGTATGTGGTGGGAAACATAAAATGATAAAGCCGTGAGCGCGTGCTTCTTTTATGAGATCAATGTTCTTCGTATGAGTACTATGTCCATCCAATAATAACAAAACAGGACGCTCAGGTGTTGCTCCGCTAAATTCGACGAACTTTTTAAACCAATCTAGGAAAAGTTCTGAAGTCATCCAGCCCGAATCACTGCAAACTCCCCAAGCTCCGTGGGCAGCATTAATCATAAGTTGCGGATCCATTCTTTTTCTAGGATATACCATCATGGGTGGCATAAAATTACCACTAGCACTAAAACAGATTTCTACTGTAATGGTCGTACCTCGTTCAGCAGATGTTATGGCTCCCACTTGCTTTCTGCCCTTTCTTGCGATAATTTTTGATTTAGTTTTGGGCACAACTGAAATACCAGTTTCATCGCAGTTGTACATACGATCAGATGTTAGATGATGTTCATCGTAAACATTGCCCAAAAAATTGAAAACTGGTCTACCACCTGTTTATTGAAACCAGCAGCACGTGCGGATGAGGTACTTTCAGGCTGTCTAATAGACAGTTCTGGGTGCCTTTTTAAAAATCCTAATGCCCAGTCTTTCCCGGCTTCTTCTTTTTCATTGTTAAACGGATGACGTTTGTTATTTTTTACCGCTAGTCTATAGACTAAACCTCTTAAGTCTTTCATTGTCAGTCCATAAAGCCTGCTCTCCATATCTATTATGTATTTACATAGCTCTTCCTCTTCATTATCAGTAAAAACTTGCTCTTTTGGGCCTAACGGTACCTTAAATTTAACAGTCATTGGATCATTCTTATCTAAACTTTCTCGCGCAAGCTTCACTTTCCTTTCTAAAGTTGTCTGTGGGACAGAAAATGATTTTGCTACAAGCTTGTAGCCCATTTTTCCTTCAACCACATTTTTTACGGCATCTTTCATACTTTCTTCTGACCAATCCCCTCTACTTGTTTTTTTTTATAATTTCTCACCATTCTAGAACAAAATACACGGTAAAATTAGACATTTATACGCCGCTTGCAAAGGCTAAGGGACAAGATGGGGTTCCCGACCGACCGACCGACCCCATATTGCCCCCGCATGCCGAATCAAATTTAAAAAAATACTGAATAAAACCAATACGCAGCACAGAGAAAAACAAGTTCTTACCTGTTAGTGTAGTTATTGTCACATTTGATACCATTTAAATCAATTCCGAGGTGTTATTATTTACGGAAATTACACGCCCTATATAGTATAGAAAAATCACTAGCTATTTGTCAAAAAAAGTTTTTTCCAGAAAACAAATAAAACGCGTGGAGTCTTTGTCCGCTCACTTCGATGACTGATTGCCGGAATGGCGGCGCGACGTCAGGTGCTAAAATGATCCTGATTGGCTAATTCGTTCGCGCTCAAGATCGGTCACTCCGTCTTGGCCCGCACCCCGTCTTGCCCCACTCTCCCCTATAACTAAATAGAAATTGAAAAGGTGGAATCCAATAAGCGACTCTTACCTAAACCCAACTTACACCGGAGTGCGTAGAATTACTTAAAGGTACTTAAAGTAAGACTACTAAGTACTTAAGAAGGTACTTAAAATTATGTCGATAATTATACACTCCAACTGTTACTTTGCCTAGTCTATTTGAGCATAAGTCTCTTAACCTATCTGATTAAATTTAAGCGGATTTCAGATATAAACCTTGAAGTTAACAGATATAAACCTTGTTACGACAATTGCGTGTAAAGCCTGGTACTGCGATCGTCAATCCGCCTGCCTAGCGTGAGCCTCCCAACAACGGAAGAGGCTCGTGTTCAGCAGTGAACTATTAGGAGCCAGGTAGAAGATGTCTAAATACTATGTATAGTCTTTATACCGTGTGGTGGCGGTGTAAGAATATCCACTACCCCATATAATACAGACTAATAAACGTTTTTTTAGTAATGTAAATGATAGATAATATTGTTGCCCTCCGAATGAGTCATTTTTTATCTCAGTAAGACCAAAACTTTGAGAAACATGATTTTTTTTTTGTAAACACGTAGAGAATATCTCTAGAAAAAAACAAAATGACCGCTACATAGAGGGGGAGGGGATTAGACCTCAGTGTGGCGTATTTTTGTATTAAAATAGCTGTTTTATAAGTACCTAGAATATCGCTAGTCCGTGACCGGACACACTGTACATATATAATAGAAATAGACTCCCTTATAGAAGGAATAATTGTCATATTGCCACGCCTGGTAGGTGGGTAAGAAACCAGTTTTTATTTTTATTGTACGTTGTTATTAGAAATTCGCTTTCCCTCTGCGTGACGAAATTATATTAAAGACTACATAAGTTAAAAATAAGACTAATTTACCAATGGTATAAAATAAGAAGTGCACGATTAAAGATATAATGTTTTGAGATTTATTTGTTATACCTAAGACTACTAAAGAGCACGGTCCTGCATCATCTGCAAAAACCGACTCCCATCATGTCTAGTTAAGTATTCAATCCATCCAGTTGTCATTCAAAACTGATTTTATTTTTCGATTTTCCACTGGTTATAAATTTTCGGTCCAAATTTGTTGCCACCCCATTACCACTTTAGCTTACTGATCCGTTGGAAATATATTACTATTACTCATTTACAGTCTTAGATAAATAATTCTAGTAAGACAAAACATGTTGTGACCATGATTAATAAAGGTATGCTTCGGTGGTTTGGTTATATGGAAAGAGTTAATGAGGAAAGAGTAACAAAGCAAATTTATGTTGCAGAAGTGAACGGCAGAGTCGGAAAGAGACGTCCTAGGCGAAAGTTTATCGACTAAATTGGCAATATATTGAAAACGGAATTTAAAATTTAAAAAAAATTAAACATTATTAACAAATTAGGAGTACCCTTAACCGACGAGCATGTATGCTTAGATATATGGATGTGGAGGAGGTGAGAGAGGTGTTTCAGGATCGTGCCAAATGGAAGTCTGAAGTCTCTACCTCCTTAGCAGCGATACACATCCGCTTCAATGGATTTAAAGTACACACATTTTACTTTTCAGTTTGGATGTATTATACTACATGTAAACTTAAATGCGGTGTTGCAAGTATTAATAAAAACGTTGCAATTATCCTGCAGATGACAGAAATACTTCTATATTACTTGCTTTATTATTAAAAAAATTGTATTTTTAAAAATTTTAAGTTGTATGTGATATAATATGCTATAGGCGCTTTTGGTGGAAAATTCAAGATTGACATTTTCTAGGAAGCCCTCCTCGCTTTGTTCCCCGAAACTAGATGGCGCTAGTGCCAGGTACCAGACGTTAACTTAGGCACGTAACAATATCATACTAGGGTAATTTTTCATATTATGTAGTGGCGGTTTAAAATAATTTTAACTCTATTTTGTCCCATAGATGTCGTAAGAATTTATGGCAAATTCATAAAAATTTTACGTCTTTCAATATTTCAGTATACCATGTCGTTTACGTCCGATACAAAATACGAGTACCTGGACCGGCGAAGGGCAGCATTCTTGAAAGTGAGTGATATCTAAACGATTAAGGTGAATCCTCCTCACTTTTTTGAAGATCTGATGCAGAAGGAAAAGAAAAATGTTTTGTGTTTAATACCTACAACGAGCAAGTCAAAATTATAATTAAAATTAAAAAAAACTAGGTACTTAAAATTAATCTTGATGAAACAGTTTAAAACTATTTATAAGCTGAAAAAGCTAAATTGTTTTGGTCGGTCGGTTTTGTTTTGAAACTACTACTCGCATCTTTAAAAAGGATGTCTGAGATAAAACTAGGTGGGCGTTTATATTTCTGAAACATTTCAAATAGATTTTATGTATAACAGAAAATTGCTCAAATGTTGCAGTTTTGGGCACTTGTCGTTCAAATTTTAAAATAAAAAGGCTAAAAACTAAGTAAAGCTTTTAAAATCAATTATTTGTAACCTTTGATGAAAATCATCATCAAATGGTGTTACCATTTCATTTATATTTTAAAATTTTGCACACTTATTACGTATACTTATATTAAATAAAATGGATAGTATTCTTAATATAATATAGAGAATACGTTGAGATGAAATAGGAAAGCAGTACCAACGTCTAAATGCTTCGTTTGAAAAGTGTAAGAATAGTAATGGTAACATGCAGTTTTGGTTTAACTGCGATTTCGACACGGGAAAGTGGCTATTTACTAAAATCACTCTTATAAGAATGATCATTGTTCGTACCACAATCATAATGGCCTTGATTGTAAAGTGAGTACAACCTAGTACTATTGATCACAGGAGTCCACTGAATTCTGAAAAGGTAAATAACCTTCTAGTAGGGGTTAGTCTAGTAGGGAAGATTCGGTCGCGCAGCATAATTCACAAATATTTATTTGCATAGAATGCAGGTAGATATTACAAGAACTATCGAAGTCATTTATAAACTAACAGCAAAAAAATTCAAGCATTTTTATATACAGAGTCAGTACAATTACAAGTGTTTGGTCCTAGTGAACAGGAATGACAACGCATCTTAAATATGTAATTTGTTTTGATTTTTTTTTGCTCTTTTTCCTGTTACGGAATAATTTCATTTTGTTGACGCTGTTTTCTATAGCCTTGATTGATGATTGAATAGCCGATTTACCAATTCATAAAATTGAAATTAATTTTTGATTTGGTGCTGGCGCAGATCAAAATTAGCTTAATAATAATAATAATAATAATAATCACCTCATTACCGACGATCTCGGAAGATGCATCCTATGGGACGTCATTGTAGTGCGGACTTTTCTATCCAGGGCGTTAAGTTCAGTCTGACTCCACCTGAGTATGCCAAAGGTATACATGAGGACAGGCATGACCCAACCGTTATATGCATGTGTCTTATTCACACCGGACAAAAGGCTGTTAAGCACTTTGGTCAAGCGTGCATAAAACACGTCGCAAACTGACTGTTTCATACCAGCCTCATCGATACCGATGTTCTGTGACATATCCAGGTATCGGTATGTTTCAGCCTCGGAAAGGGTTCTTAAGTTGACGGGCATAGATAAGTCTATGCCCTCAGAGTTAGCAACCCTTCCCCTTTCAACATGGAGGACCGCACACTTATCCGTCCCCAGCTCCATTCTAATAGAATTGCTAAATTCACACATGTTTAGCAATTCCATAAGATGGGAGCGACTGGAGGCGAATAATTTGAGGTCATCCATATAGAAAAGGTGGGTCACTTTTGTACCTCCTTTCCAAAGCTGAAATCCCCTCCCGGAGCCCTCCAGTAAAGTACTGAGAGGGTTCAAAGAGAGGCAGAACCAGATTGGACTCAGACAGTCGCCCTGGAATATACCCCTTCTTATCCTTATGCGGCTTTCCGCAGCCGTCATCCGCTCGCCTAGATGACAGAGGATCGTACTCCACTGCCCCATACACTGCTCGAGGAAGTCTCGAACTGTACAGTCAATCTTGTACAGCTCGAGGACCCTCTTTAGCCATGTATGGGGCACCGAGTCAAATGCCTTTGTGTAATCTATCCAGGCGGTGGAGAAGTTCCGACGGTTGCGTTTCACCACTTTGCCAATGACCGCGTCAATGAGGAGTGGTTCCTTGGTTCCACGACCGCCGCCCCGACATCCATTTTGAGCGCGCGACATCACCTGATTTAAGTCCAGGTGACGAGCGAGCGAAAGCATGGTGGGCGTGGCTTCCTGAGCGCGCTCACCATGCATAATCGCGAAGTGTGCAGCCTCCGTCATTACTTCCTGGCAAGATCGGATGATCCATTCTATAATGACGTCATTTCTAGTGATAAAGGACTTACCCCTCTATCCTTAGCCAACGAGCAACGGGAAGACCCGGCAGTACAGAGCATTTCCGACCGGGAGACCGTATGGAAGGAGAAGGAACTCCACGGGAGGTACTACAGGGCTCTACATGAGCCTCACGTAGATACAGCCGCCTCCCTCAACTGGCTACGTTTCGGTGACCTCTTCGGGGAAACCGAGGGTTTTGTCTGTGCAATACAGGATCAGGTTATTAAGACCAACAACTATCGGAGATACATTCTAAAGGATGGCACTGTCGACCTCTGTCGAGCTTTTCGCCATCCCGGGGAGTCACTTAGGCATGTCATCTCCGGTTGTTCGGCGCTTTCTAACTCTGAGTACTTGCACAGGCACAACCTAGTAGCCAGAATTCTACACTAGGAGCTCGCTCTGAAATACGGTCTCGTGGACCGAAAATTGCCGTATTACAAGTATTTGCCGGAAGCCGTGCTCGAAAATGATCGCGCCAGGCTCTATTGGGACCGGGCCATCATCACAGACAGGACTATTCTTGCGAATAAGCCTGATATTGTGTTGATGGACCGGGCAAAGTCAAGGATATTTTTGGTCGACATTACCATTCCGTATGACGAGAACCTCGTGAAAGCCGAAACGGATAAACGAACAAAATATCTGGACCTGGCTCACGAGGTGATCGACATGTGGGGTGGTATGCCGACCGAAATTATTCCTGTAGTCGTCTCTGAGAATGGGCTAATCCCAGTCAGCCTCTCGGGTCCTCTGAGGCGACTGGGACTCCTTGACGGACCGCTCTGGGCTCAAATGCAGAAGGCGGTGCTTCTCGATACCGCCCGCATCGTCCGCCGGTTTCTTTCCCTTTCCCCCTAACCCTCGGCCGTTTGGTCTCGCCTGCCGAGGGCTCCCATCTGGTTGGATCTTATTTATTTATGTAGTTTTTGTATTTATTTTATTTTATTGATATTTATGTATATTTATCTTTTCATTTTAATTTATAATTATATATTTATAGCACCCAACCAGGTGAGAAAAGTAGATACCCCATAATAATAATATATATATTTATAGAACCCAACCAGATGAAAAACTATATTGATACCCCCACAATAATAATAATAAATATTTATTTCATTTCCAATTACACATGTTTACATACAGGAATAAATAAACAATAAGTCTAACAAAAATAACATCCAATTAAGTTTTTTGTGTTCTGGTTCCAACAATTAAATTTCTGAATGGCTATAGAGCTCGTTGAGTTTGATATCATCGTAATAGTAATAATAATTGCTTATTGATAGCAATTAAAAACTACGAAATATGTAGAGAATTTTTTTTCACGAGATTCCTATAAGATTAATTAGTATAATTAAGAATCTTGATTAAATTCCAAAACATATATTTTTTATAGAAAACGAGCACATAACTCACCTGATGGTAAGTGGATACTGTACCCCAGGTACCATCAGGTTGGGTACTGTGTGCAGAAATCTATGTCTACCATCGGCTAAGAATCAAAATGCAGATATATTGTCACCCCTGAGGACTAAGATGGCATGCCTTATTTCCAGTAGAAAGGGTCTTCGGTTCTCTACATTCATTATACGAAACACAACGGCAATTAGCTTATACTCTCTGTAACATATACATAATAATTTAACAAGCAAACATTAAGTTTCACGAATCGAACACGAGTACTTCTCTATGTACTTCGCTTTTCGAACCGTAATAAATGACAATAAATATCGGTTGCATCTGGACTACTGAAATTCACCAGAAATCTAGCCATATATCCTTACTTGAATGGGTTTGCAGTGCAATTTACGTATGCCCTACGGTTCTATGATATTTTAGTACCACCAGCATTGTAGAGATACTCGTAGTTCACATAATTCGTTGTTCGTTGAACAACTACTAATTTGGAGTTCAGAGATATGTTAAAGCTTTTGCTATATAAACAAGCATTTCGTTTAAAGCAACAATTTAAATAGTGCTATTCAGCCTTTTTGGTTTACTTAATTATTTCCACTATACTTAATAATTATTTATACAGTTGAGGTAAAGCCAAAATACTAATATAAACATATTCATATTTTTAGTCATATCTTACTGAACTTTCGACCGTTGCCATCAATAATGTAAAGAATCATGTCCAGTCTTAAACTCAAAACTTCCTAAAGTGTTTAGTGATGTAAAATATCGTATAAAATTGCATATTTTTTGCTTATTTTGTATCGCATAATTGAATTTTCAAATACATGTAGGAAACAAAAATAATGTTACTATGTTAATCATTCTCAATAGACTTTTTTGGGTGCGGTCTAATGCGACCGCTCGGGATTTGACGCATGCGACTGCTTGGGATTTTCATGGAGATTGAAGAGTTAATTAAATAGTGAACATAACATAACAATATTAAATAATCGAACATAACGATTTCCAAATTTAAGATAAAATGCTTTTTACTTGAATAGGTGTGTGTTTCGCATCGAAAGTTTGAGAGTCTTTAATATTATTATTTTTAAAATTGTACAAAACTTACTTCAACCCTATTATCATGATTTAAAACGAAATTAACAAATTGGATTTTCATTTTCGTAAGCTACTTATTTTCCAATCAATCATATAATGGAAGCGTTTCATAATCCTTGCATCATGTACTACGGATGCAGAAGAGCCAATTGATTGAATAATTGCGAGTTAATATTATATTATTGATGAATACTGAAGAACGTATACTATTATTGCATATACTGTACATGATTAAAACTACTTTTACGGATTTTATCGCGTTTATTTTTACTTTTTATTTTTAATTCCCGACGTTTCGGGCGCTTTCCAGCACCGATGTCATTGTTAAACCCGGAGTACCTTCAGCTTTTTAAATTATTGTTTATGGTCCTATCTATGCAAAATGAACTGACTATGTCTTGAGGTCTTGTAGCGGTATGCTTGGGTTTAGTTTTAATTTTATTGATTATAGGATCCCAAGCAGGTACAAACCGATAAAAACCGATATTTAAACGGTGAATCTCACCACCATCCTTCACAGTTAGCTACCGTGGGCAAATCTTTGTTACAGTGAGCACGACGGATCTGTGACAGCAAACACCTGGCCGCCGAGCTTCAGCACGTCAAGCAAGTTCTGCACGACAACAAGCTTCGGGTCCCGCGCCTACGTCACAGTGACCGAGTGAAGCCGGCCACAGTCGAGCGTGTGCCTGCTGTACTACCATATGTCAGAGGTGTCACAGACAAGATTGGCTATATCTTGAAGCGAGATTCTATTAGAACATTCTACAAGCCGCCGAAGAAGATTAGTCAGTTCCTACCACCCGTCAAGTGTCATATTCCTCTACAAGATGCAGGAGTATACAAGCTTGATTGTGAATGTGGTCTCTCTTACATAGGACAAACCAAAAGATCAATTAGGACCCGCGTAAAAGAACATATAGCTGATGTGAAGCATCAACGTTCCGGGAAGTCTGCAGTTTGTGATCATATCCTAGACGGCCCCAACCATTACATCAGATTTGATAGACCACAAATCCTCGCGAAATAACACCGATTCCTACCAAGGATGATACGTGAGGCTTTTGAAATTAAAAAACATCCTAATTTCAATAGAGAAGGAGGCTGGGTACTACCACCTGCTTGGGATCCTATAATCAATAGAATTAAAACTAAACCCAAGCATACCACTGCAAGACCTCAAGACATAGTCAGTTCATTTTGCATAGATCGGACCATAAACAATAATTAAAAAATCTGAAGGTACTCCGGGTTTAACAATGACATCGGGACGTCAGTCATCTCAGTCCCCCGTGACCATGGGTGCTGGAAAGCGCCCGAAACGTCAGGAATTAAAAATAAAAAGTAAAAATAAACGCGATAAAATCCGTAAAAGTAGTTTTAATCATGTGTAGTGTTCGCGTAAATATAAGAAATCATTATGCATATACTGTAGCTACATTATAGTTGTAATACAAGTGGGTCTGCTCGACTGGGGTAGGACCACGCTCTCACAAAATAACAGCGTGAAATAGCAACTGCCGTGTAGTGGCGGTTGAGAATATCCACTACCCCATATCTTCCCGTGGGTGTCGTAAGAGGCGACGGAGGGAGACAGGCGGGAGATGGGCAGCAGCATCTTCCTGATAACAAATGTGACGTAATAAAAAACTGCGGTTGCCAACCCGCTCGCCAAGCGTGGCAACTATGGCAAATATCCCCCCATGAATAACGACGCAAACAGACGGCCCTCAGTCCCCGGCGGCCCCGCTATTCCTGGCTACGGTGGTGACCATGGTAACGGCGGGGCAGGGGGTGCTAAGAATCTCCGGTGGGGGTTCGGTTGCCACCTACGACGACTCGACCTGACAACATATAACGCACGCACCCTGAGGACTAACGAGATGATACTGAAGCTGGAAGAAAAGGTAGACAAGTTGCGCTGGCATATTATTGGATTATCTGAGGTCTGAAGAGAGGGGGAGGACACGGCAATCCTCAAGTCCGGCAACTTGTTCTATCACCGGTAGGGCGACCATCTGTCCCAAGGAGGTGTCGGATTTATCGTCCACAAGTCTCTCGTCAACAACATTGTAAAGATTGGGAGTGTGTCGACAAGGGTCGCGTACCTGATACTCAGAATCACCAAACGGTATTCGCTGAAGGTCATTCAGATTTACGCACCAACCTCGGCACATTCCGATGAGGTGGTGGAGGAAATGTATGAGGATATTTCTATAGCCATACATTCCTCCAAAACCCACTACACGGTGTTGATGGGAGACTTCAACGCAAAACTGGGCACAAGAGAAAGCGGTGAGAAGAAGGTAGGGAAATTTGGAGTAGGGCAACGGAACCGAAGGGGCCAGCAGCTTGCCGACATTATGGAGAAAGATGGTTTCTTTATGATGAACTCTTTCTTCCAGAAGCGGCCCCACAGGAAGTGGACCTGGTCGAGCCCCGACGGTTCGACAAAAAATGAGATTGACTTCATTATGACGACCAGACGCCAACTGTTCAGTGATGTCTCAGTGATCGCAAGGGTGAAAACTGGCAGCGATCACCGAATAGTTAGAGGCACAATGAACCTAAACGTTAAGTTGGAGAGGTCTTGTCTAATGAAGTCATCGCTCCGTCCCCCTCGTGCACTAATCCAGAATCCTGAAACATTTCAGCTCGAGTTACGTAACCGCTTTCAGTGCCTAGAAGATTGCAATGCAGTGGACGATATGAATGACAAGCTCGTGGAAACTGTCCATGTGGTCGGAGCTAAGTTCTGCAAGACCCGCCGCAGAAGAACACAAAAACTCTCCGATCACACTCTTAATCTCATGGCTGTTAGACGGGAGATGAGGCTGCAATCGTCAACAAATTTGACAGCATACAGGCAACTGAACAGACAGATCTCCAAATGCATGCGGCGAGACTTACGCAACTTTAAAACTTCTCGTATTAAAGAAGCGATCGAGCGGAACCAGGACTACAAAGTCTTTGCTAGAGATCTGTCTGCCAGAAAGAGCCAACTGTCAAAGCTGAAGACTGAGTGTGGCAACATCGTTTCCGGGACACCTGAGATTCTGAGTGAGATTGAGAGGTTCTATGGGCAGCTGTACACATCATCGTTGGAGCCACACGCAAGTGTGAGTAACAATCCAAGAGCAAGTCTTATCCGACACTATTCCGATGATATCCCGGACGTCAGTCTGAGCGAGATTAGAATGGCCCTCTACCACCTTAAAAACGGCAAGGCCCCGGGCGAGGATGAAATAACAGCGGAGCTTCTCAAAGCGGGTGGAACACCGGTACTTGAAGTCCTTCAGAAGCTCTTCAATTCCGTCCTCCATGGTGGCACTACTCCGGAGGCGTGGAGCAGAAGCACAACAGCAACAACGGCGACAACGCTCTCTTGAAGAACTGCAGACCGATTTCCCTTCTGAGCCACGTCTAGCACGCAGACTCGAGGACTTCCAGCCTCCCGAACAAGCCGGTTTCCGAAAAGGCTTCAGTACCATACACCACATACATACCCTGCGGTAGATTGTACAGAAGACCGAAGAGTACAATCTGCTACTTTGCCTGGCATATGTGGACTGTGAGAAAGCCATTGATTCCGTCGAAATTTGGGCGGTGCTACAGTCCCTTCAGCGGTGCCAATTTGACTGTCGGTATATCGAAGTGCTGAAGTGTTTGTACAGTAGGGCTACGATGGCTATCCGAGTACAGAACCAGAGTTCAAAACCTATCCAACTGCAGAGAGGTGTAAGACAGGGTGATGTTATATCCCCGAAACTCTTCACCGCTGCGTTGGAAGACGTTTTCAAGCTACTGGACTGGAAAGGATACGGTATTAACATCAATGGCGAGTACATCACTCACCTTCGATTTGCCGACGATATAGTCCTTATGGCAGAATCGCTGGAGGACCTTAGCACTATGCTCAATGACCTCAATGGTGTCTCCCAACGGATAGGTCTTAAGATAAACATGGACAAAACAAAGATCATATTTAATGTCCATGTCACACTTATGCCGGTAGTTGTTGGGAGCACTAAGCTCGAAGTGGTTGACGAGTACGTTTATCTGGGACAAATAGTCCGACTAGGTAAGTCAAACTTGGACCGAGAGGTCAATCGACGGATTCAACCTCAATCTCTGAAAACCAAAGTGTATAACCAGTGCGTGTTGCCAGTGATGACTTACGGATCTGAGACGTGGTCCTTCACTGCTGGCCGTATGAGGACGCTCAAGCTCGCTCAGCGAGCTATGGAGAGGGCTATGCTCGGAGTTTCTCTGCGTGATAGGCTCAGAAATGAGGATATCCGCAGTAAAACCAGAGTGACCGACATAGCCCAACGGATTAGTAAGCTGAAGTGACAATGGGCCGGCCATATAGCTCGAAGAACCGATAACCGATGGGGAAGAAAGGTTCTCGAGTGGCAGCCTCGTTCCGGTAGGCGTAGTGTAGGGCGACCCCCCCACTAGATGGAGTGACGACCTGGTAAGACGTGCAGGAAGTCGATGGATGTGGCTCAGCAGTGGACTTGTGAAGGGCTGTAATGATAATGATGATGATGATGAAATAGCAACTTAATGCTGTTGTTTTTCGTGTGGTGAGTGTACAGAACCAGAGACCCCTTTTTCTGGAAAAGAGGCATTCCATCTTAGTTCTTAATAAAAAATAAAGGGTATAAAGGGTATCCAGTAAGAATAATCGAATGCAGGTGTAAATACATCACCCCTTTTCATCCCGTGCATGTCGGGTAAGTTACAAGTTTAGGAAATTCTGGAGAAATCTAAGAAATCAGGCAATCAATATCATTAATTTCAAGTAAATGTATTTGTTAAAATATTACACTTAAATTCCGTAAAAATAGGTATTATGAAGAACTTCGCTCTGCTGTTTATCACAAATTCCTGAAGATCAAATTTGATTTGATCTCTAAATTGTAAATTGAGGTATTTTCAAAAAATTAGGCACATTCTTTCTAATCGATAATCTTATTGATAATCTTGAAACTCGATTGTTTAACCATCTCTTCTTGGCGGTACTTATTTTTGTCCAGATCAGAATTCCCAATCTTATTTATAATAACTTATACTCGTCAACTTCAGAGAAAGAAGACAGAAATGTTGTCATTCCTATTCACTAGGACCAAACACTTGTAATTGTACTGACTCTGTTACCGTAAAAATTGGTTATACAGTATGTATGCGAATGGTACCTTTATAATTTTACAATAGCCACCAATATAATAGCAACCACTTTATAATAACTTAAAAATAAATAACGTGATTCAATTTAAGCCTTAATACATTTAATAAGTTTATATTAAACACGTTTTACAGCAGCCGAGTTTAATTTAAGCCAACAATGAAAATTTCAAGCGGCAAGGAATTAAGAGAAAACGACACGACGCGGAATAATTTCCGGTTTTTAGTTTCAAAGAGCTGCGTGCTGGGAGGCCCCGGCATCCGGTACTTTAAACTTGGGTAAATTAATCATAATTATAGCTATGTAAATTAGTAACTTTGATAAAAATTATTAATTGTTTCTCTGTTGATCTCATGTAATATAGTCCCGGTCCAATCTATCCGATCAGTATAGTAATAAAATAAAACTTAGTTTTCGACACCAAATATGTATATTTTGTTTGACTAACGTTATCGTGTTTTTAGTCTGCTAGATACGTTACAGAAAAGACACAGAATGTTTTTATTCAATATATATATTATAAATATAACTTATTGAAAGTCACTATTTTGTTTAATTACAACTTTTTTGGATAAAAACCTCTGTCCAGGAAGAACCAGCAAGGAACCGAGCGAAACTTTTTTTTAAAGAATTGATTACAACCTTGTACGTTACACAATTAATCAAAACAAAACTAATAAGAAATAGCTTGGTAGCAATCACTTCATTCCCAGGGGTCCCATACATTTCTTATTATTACACTAAACCATTTTATATAATAATAAATTTTTTTAACCGTGAGCAGGTCAAATTTTGTATATTAATTTTATATGTATATGTGTAAGTTGTGCTTGAAAGCATTAATTTTTCTAGATTTTTACAATTCTATGCTAAATATTACAGTTTAACGATAAAGCAACATACAACATACATTCATACGATGCAGCAGTAAATTTATATAATAAGCACTGGTTACACTAAAGTAATAAAGTCACTTAAGGGGAAATATAATCTCAAATGGCTTAGCAAGATCCTTCGTTATGCCGAAAATATTGCAGCATTAATTTTGAAATGAATATATGGTAAAGTTGAGGATTCATGTTAAGGATTATGTTAGACGAAAACACGATTTCGTAAAATTTTCTTGATAGAAAAAAAATCCAAAGTTACCTCCAAAATAAACAATAAACCGCTGTATATTATTATTATTATTATGAAACTTTGCATAATAACTGAACTAACTATAAAGCAGTGCTTATGTTATTTACTTTTTTTTAAAATACCATTACTTTCACTGTAAAAAGAAATTAGATAAACTATCGGCCTCTTGAAGCGTGATTCCTGCCGCCCGGTCACTTAGCTTTGGACTTTGAAGGGGGAGGTTGTGTCGCTTACGATCAGAATATACATTACGCAACACGACGACGTAAAATTAAAATGGGAAGTAACCGTTATAAAAATAAGAAGGGACTGGCTTGGCGTTAAGAAACAGGCATAAATATGATAAACATAATGAAACAAGTGTCTAACGACCTTTCCACTTACAGTATTAGTGATTACAAACATGTCGGTACATAGCATAGGACGCGCGGGCAAGTGGGGACGAAATTAGAATTTGAGCTGACTTACTATATCCCCTTAAGGCCCCGGTCTTGAAAAAATTTGTGTTCTCGCAAAATTTACAGCAAAACAAATATTTTTTATGGTATATAAAAAAGAAAAAGTAAAACATATTTTATATTTATTAAAAGTGTAGGATTTGATATTTTGGAAATTGTTTTTTTAATTTTATTTTGGTGTTTAAATTAATAGCTCTATTAGGCGTTAAATATACCTATGTTTAGGTTACATGCGTAAAAGGTCTTATTAAAGCCTCTGCTATGTACAAACTATAACAATATCAAGAAAAGTATTCAGATCACATTTATTTAAATATTGTCTACAAAAATCTGATCTGGTCATTTTTTTAATAAATGCTTTAATTTTCTTATTTGAAGGGCTTAAAAAGTTGTAATTTCATGATTTTTTTTACTGCAAATATCTATTTTTTTCTATTAGAAGTATAAATGTGGCAAAGTCGTACTTAAAACCACATAAAGTATAACTATTTTCAAGTAAATTAGAAATAAATAAAATAAAAAAATATTATATTTTCATACCTTTTACCTATATACCATTTATAAACTGGAAACGCGTGAAAGTTCGCTCAGTTCTGCTGGGATTTCTCGGCGTTCAGACGTGTGCTGTGTTGTTCAACGTTATTTTACCTCTCGCTCGCACGGTTGATCTCTTTCACTCGCGCAGCTCTTATGGACTGACTGGAGCATATCGTGAAATTTGCTCTACATAAACATATATTATTTTTATTTAATTGTACATATTAGTTCTAGTTTTTAGTGTGTAAGTGTATTAGTGTTTATATTAGTATTCGTGTGTTAGATTAATAATTGACTTTGACTTCTATTTGATGAATTTCAATTTACAACCAAAAGAAATAAACGGAAAAAGATGGATGGAAAAAAGAGGAAATATCCTTGTGTCATTATAAAGAAATGTAAAGCAAGAGTTGAAGTGATGAAAAGAAACAGACTAAGTAGGTATGTTGAATACTACCTAGGTATACGTGAATAATATTGATATAACTATAGTTAACAAGTGTAATTTGAGATATTATTTATTGCATTATCTATACACATGTACAACGTGCTACAAAGGCGACGTTTTTATACGTGGCAGAGCCATGCTGCAGTTATATTAGATGTATATTTGTAGCACGAATGGGTCGGCTCGACCGGGGAAGGACCACGCTCTCACAGAATACCAGCGTGAAATAGTAGCTTAACGCTGCAGTATTTCTTATGGTGAGTGTAGAGAACCGGAGACCCATTTACTGGAAACGAGGCATTCCATCTTAGTCCTCACGGGTGACAACGCATCTGCATTTTGATTCGTAATCGAGGATAGATGTAGATGTCTATGGGCCACAGCAACCACTTACCATCAGGTGGACTGTGTGCTCGTTTGTCACCCTATCCTATAAAAAAAAAACACAAATACGTTTTCACATTTTCGTTTCATGAAGAAATTATATTTCAATTAAACGTTATTATTTACGGATTTATTTAAATTTTAGAAACTAGCTTCTTACTTATATAATAATACAATCTATACTTAGATACTTAGAGAACTCTCGGCGAGCGGGCAGCGCAGGTAGCGCAAGCGACGCGTGCCCTCTTAATATTTTTGTGAACGTTTCCCCGAAAAAGACGCTTATCTATTGTTTTATTTACTGTAATTAGGATAGTGATTAGTAGGGTTATGGTACTGCGATAAAGACGCTTTGTTTTCTAATCTAGTAAGTACGTTTACATTTCTTTAGATACGGATGCTTTTATTTGCTCATTACTATCGATATTGATAACGAATAATTGTTTGGAAATATTCTTATCTGTCTTTATGTCAGTACGTGTGTGTTTAATTTATCCCGGAAAATGCAAAGTCCGTCTCTACTATAATAGAATTCATCAAAATAAGATTATTTTTATTTTGAATTGTCAGTAATTTATTTACGTGACCTTTATTCTTTTCAGTAATGTCGGTGCCACTGCGTCTACCGATCGTCAACCGATGTCAAATATTAGCAACACTTGCCCTCCAGTAAATGATATTATGCCATGGTAACATTTTCTGTTGTTATACATATACGTTAATGCCATATTAACTTTAATACTTACATATACAATACATATAATATTTTTCGTTTTAGTGATCAAGAGAACAAACCTCAATATTCTTCTAAAAATATTTTAATACAAACTAATGGTTCTAAGGAGACAGAAGGACAAGATTAGCAAATAAACCCCAAAATGAAAACTCGGTACATATTAACAGTTATTTTTGAGTAGCAATTAGCCAATTATCGTGCATAAAACACATGTTGTACATGTTTAATATCTACAACATCGCATTTGTTTTAAAATTGTTATTCATTTTTATTTATCTACACAAATAAATACCAACAGTTTTGCTATTTAAAAAAAGCTAATAATAATATTTATTTTAGGTTAATAAAAAAGGGGCGAAAACGAAAAACCACCAGTGGACTGCCTTTTAGAAAATTTAAAACTAAGGTAATAAAAATATGATAAATATGGGCTCATAAAATTTGACTCGTGGAAATGTAAAACAAAGCTATTATTTTTTTATTTTAGTGCCAGCCGTCCGCACGTGAAAGGGGTGATTGCTTCGACTTCAATGTAGAACGTGAAGAAATGTGTAGTAAAAAAGAGGATTTTGATTTAGAGGGACGTAGAATTGTCTCTATGCGATACTTCTTACTTTCTCTGCAAGCAGTTGCTGATCACAGTCATGAATCATTTGGATGCAGATTTTCAAATTTGAAATGCATCGGTGAGACGAGAAAAGGCTTTATTTCAACGTTGTGCTTCAAATGTCAATTATGTAACGCAGAATTAAATATAAGCACCGATGATCCCAATGCTAATTACAATGTTAATCATGGTATAGTCGCGGGCACGATCAGTATTGGTTGTAGTCTCGAAAATTTGAACGAACTAGCGGCAAACAATAATATACCCGCTATGTCAAAACAATTGTACAATAACACAAGCCAAGTTGTTTATGACTGGTTTCATAAAACAGCGGATCAAGAAATGCGAAATCTTATTTTTAATCTTGTAACCAACTAAATAAATAAATATTTGTGTATTCAGTTATTCCTTTGTTTGAATTTTTTATCGATTGCCTTCTAAATTACTTCTCTATACGATTTTTATTATAAAAAAACTGGTATAAGCGCTATTTGTATGTTCAGTTTGTATAAAAAAATCATATACATCCGATTAGACGGGAGGAGTTGGAATCATGGAGCTGAACCACATTTCATACAAAAAAAATTAAAATAAAAAATTGACTGATTCATAATACAAAATATACAAGGTAGAATCGTAATTTGTATGAATGAAAACAAGAAGCAGTATTTTTTCCCTTCGGTTGTATTTACCCTTTTTAAACCTAGAACCCGTATAAATATGACTAAAAACTACATTTATGAAATATAAAGGGGTAAAAAATTATACTACAACAACACACACACACACACAACAAAACTAAAAGGAATATTTTTGGAAAAAAATTAATAAGTTATATATTTAATGAAATAGAGCAACTTCACGTGCAATCTCGAACGTATTTATGCACGGGGGAGAGCGCCCCCTCTAATGGCTGGGAATGTAAAACAGCACAGCTAGACGGAAGCCTTAAGGTACGATAAATTTTTGTCGGGATTTTAAAAATATTTTGCAGATGTACAAATAATAAATACACACAATAAGAATGCAAATAAAAAAATTATTTAATTTTTTTTTCATTCAGTACGCATTTTTATTGCTAATGACAATAATAACATATCATTTTTATTGACTTAAGTTTATGTGGTATAGAAGCTATATTATGGTTGTAACACTTATGAGTTAGCTCGACCGGGATGGCACCATGCTCTTACAGAATACTAGCGTCAAAATTCAGCTCAATTCTGCTGTATTTCGTGGTGAAGGTAGAGAATGGGAGACCCTCTTTACTGGATACGAAGCATTCCATGTTAACCAACATCTCAGGATTAACAACGCATGTGTATTTTGATGCTTTATCAAGGACAGGTGAAGTTATCTATCGTATCTACTTACTATAAAGCGGACTGTGGGCTTGTTTGTCATCCTTTTTCTATAAAAATAAAAATAAGTTAATAAAATATATTATGTATTTAATAGTATAATAAATATAAAGGTAATAAATATTTTTCCTGCTTATTTTAAAATTGTCATTAGCTTCTGTTCAATTTATGTAAAAAAGCATATTATCGAATTACTATGTGCTTGGCGATGAAGGAAAATATCGTAAAATATATTTCTGAGAAATAAAAAAATAATTCGAAGTCGTGTGAAGTCCTCCATGTGCTTACAGCAGCGAGGGGGACACATTCTTGTTCTAAAACGCTTTAAACCTAAAACCCCATTGTTATCGTATCAGCTTACAATAACAATAAATCTTTACAAATATATAAAGTAATAAATCAAACAAGGAGTGAATCGAGTTCGAGAATAATTTGTAGTGGTAAAGGGTGCGCGACAGGAAACAGGAATGAGCTAAGAATTGGTTGCGCTGTTTAGTCGCCGGATCACTTTCTGTGCCAAGCCTCATTTGTGAGTGAATGCAGTTTAACGTAGGCAATTTATATAGAATAGTACAGGCAATAAATTAAGGTGGGAGCTTCAGTGTGTTTAGAAACAATCTATGGCGTGAAAAATGTTTTTGATATATAAGTGTATTCGTCATATTCCACAGACATCAAAATATATGATGCCCGTATTGGTATTCCTTGCATAAATTGCTCACCAAGAGACAAGTAATACGTTAATAAACTAAATATATATCATAGGAAACATGTTTAGTTTTTACACACGTCACATAGCCAAGACGTAGTTGATGAGTAATTTCACACAAAAATAATGCTTTTTTCCATTTGTCTCTATTTGTACTTCTGAAGTTTGTTCTTCTTTGTGCTTAAACTATGTCATGCTGTCTGTCGAATTTTCACTATCTGTAAAATTAAAAACACAAGGTATAAAGTCGTTTAAAGGAAATCGTTATCGGGCGACGAACGTAAATTCCGAAAATCTTGTGGCTTTCGATGTGTAGCAAAATACGAGAATTCAGTAAATATAACTTTTATTATTTTCATCGTAACAAAGTAATCACAACTAACGATGTATATTTCACCTCTGTGATGACTTAAGAACAGTTTACCTTGATACTTGTTGTGTTATCGTTATCATCATCAGCCGGTGGCAGTCCACTGCTAGACATAGGCCTCTCCCAAAACGCGTCACTTAGCCCGATATTCGGTTACACGCATCCAGTTTCTACCAGCCACCTTGCGCAGACCGTCGTTCTATCTGGTCAGGGGCTTCCCACATTACGTTTGTCTAGACGCGGTCTCCACTCTATAACACGTCTACTCCACAGGTTGTAACTCCTGCGACAGACATGACCAGCCCATTGCCACTTCATTTACCAATACAGAAGGCTATGTCAGTAATCTCGGTTCTCTGGCGGACTTATTACTTACTTATGTATTACACTTATTGTGTAACTAAGTTTAAATAAATAAATGTCGAATCTAATTTACATTACTCTTCTAAACAAGCTATTTGGCGTTATGAATATGCAACTGATTTGCGTCAGCATTTCATTCAGCCTGTGTTTGACAATTCGCTTTTAATGTGAAGGGGACTGCCGAATCGCCGAAGATTAGAATGAACTTGGTTTTAGTGCCAAAACAAGCGTGGATTACGCCAACATGCTTCGTGCCAAATTTTAATCAATTCTGTTTACCAATGGATTTAAATAATGTCATTATTTACACTATATTAGTGAAACACTACATAAGAAATTAACGCCATTATATTAATTATTTTAATTTACTGTAGGCGTAAAACGGGTTCCCTGATTTGCTACACAGTAATGAACTCCAAAATCAATTCGTTTTTCATAGAACAATAAAATGTTTCCATTACTAACGAGCTTCTCATAAGGCGAATTTTTCCACAGTTACCATGCTTGGCAGGCGGGAACCACAGATTTTTATAATTTTGAGTTGTTACGTAGGACACTCAATAAGTTTTGATATATACAAAAATATTCTAGATACTATTAATATTTATTTGACATCTTTTTAAAATATGCCCAATCATGCTCTATACAAAGTTCCATTCGCCTAAGCCAACTCTGAAAACACTTTTGCCAGTCTTGACCTGACAGGTCAGAAATCGCTTCTTCGTAGGCAGCCACGGCTTTTGCGGCGCTTGAAAAAAACTGGCCTTTTATTTTTTCTTTGACTCCTAGGAGCAAAAAGAAATCACAGAGAGCTAAGTCAGGACTGTAGGGTGGGTGACAGAGTTTTAACACCAGATTCCTCAATAAATGCTTTCGTTCTAAGAGAAATATGTGAAGAGGCGTTATTGTGATGCAGCATGGTTCCCCGAAACCCGTGCTTTGGTCTTCTCTCCCGCACAACTTGAAAATCCTTGGGTAATGCAACTGTAGTATAGCTTTCAGAGTTGGCGAAAAAAAAATTGTAACAACGGTAACTGTAACTGTCATCTGAGTAGACCCATACCGACGAATGCCTTTTATTTTCCGGATCTTATTGATAGATCCATGTCTCGTCACCAGTAAAGATTTCTGAAACACGCCTAGATGCCCCGTTTTCAAAACGTAGACGCATTTCATGGCATCAATCCACACGAGTCTGTTTCTCTTTCAGAAGATTCGTTCATTTAAGGAATAAGAAAGAGAAATAGGTTTTTATGTTAATACCGTTTAAAGAATATAATGGATAATAATTTCAAATTAATAACTTATAACTGCAAGAATATTAAGCGTTCTGAGGTATGTGTGAGGTCACTGTGTCAGTCAGCTGACATTGTAGCGCTGCAAGAGACGTGGTTGCTGTGTGATGATCTTCCTTTTTCGAATACTATTAGCGATGAGTTCGCGGGCACCGGCACGTCGGCAGTTAATACATCTGCTGGCTTGCTTCGCGGCAGGCCGTATGGGGGTGTTGCGATTTTGTGGCGTAAGGTGGCGTTTACTTCAGTGACAGTGATCGACTGTGAAAATCCTAGGGTATGTGCAATAAAGGCCGTTAGTGGTGACCGATCGATATTGGTATTCAGTATTTATATGCCAGTGGATAAAAATGAAAACCTAATTGAGTTCACGGAGTGTTTAGGTAGAATTAGTGCTATCATTGAAAGTTGTATGATAGAAACAGTTTACATTGTTGGTGATTTCAATGCTCACCAAGGTGAGCTATTTGGTGATGAATTATTAAAGTTTTGTACGGATCAGTGTTGGCAGTGTGCTGATATGGACACCTGTGTGGCTATGGTGGATATGGCTTACCAAACTGTGCGCAGTGTTGAAATTTTACACAGTATTTATTGGTCGGATCATTTCCCTTTAAGTATTACTTGTGATCTAGCAATTTTGAGGTCTAAAATACCTCAAAATATTGTTAAGAATAGTAAAATAATATGGGGCAACAGAAAACCACATCAAATACTCAAATATAAAGAATATTGTAATTTGAAATTTAGAGATATGCATTTACCGGTAGAGTTTTGCCATTGTTGTGATCGTATGTGTACATGTATAGATCACAAAGAGACTTTAGCTAAGATGTATGAGGCTATAGTAAATACCTTAAGCGAGGCCGCAATTATGACATATGAAGGTAGTGCCATTACTGCCAAAAAGAAAACTGTAGTCGGATGGAATAAATATGTAAAAGATGCTCATAGGGAGTCCAGGATTCATTTTTTAGGTTACAATGTGGCAAACCTAAAGGGGGCATTGTGTATGATCGTATGTGTGAGAGCAGACCTCAATTTAAATCTAAGTTAAAATGGTGCCAGAATCGGGAAGAACAAATTAAAATGGACATAATAGCTACTCAACATTGTAATAAGGACTTCAAAAATTTTTGGAAATCCACAAATAAATTAAATGTGCGGCCTGGTCTTCCTGTGAGCATTGGGAACACTAATGATAAAAAAGAGATTGTTGAAAATTTTAGGCAATATTTTAATGTTGACTCTCCCATAGGACCCATAAATGGTAAAACCTACACGGAAGTCCCCTTCGACACAAACCCGGTTCGCTTCACAGCTAAACAGGTGCGTGCAGTGATTATGAACATGAAAAGGGGGAGGTCTCCTGGGTATGATGATCTTAGCATTGAGCATTTGCAACATGCTGGTGGCCATCTTCCTGGGGTTTTGGGTTTGTTCTTTTCACTGTGCCTACGATATAGATATCTACCTAATAATATAATGAGGACTATTGTGGTGCCAATTCTAAAAAATAAAACTGTGGATATCTCGGACATAACCAACTATAGACCTATATCGTTGGCTACAATATTAGCAAAGGTACTGGACGGTCTACTTGATACGTATTTAAGAAAATATTTGCAGCTACACGATGCTCAATTTGGTTTCCGGACTGGGCTTTCAACAGAGAGTACCATCTTGGCCCTTAAGCGAACCGTTGAGTACTACACGGACAGAAAAACACCTCTGTATGCCTGTTTTCTAAACTTGTCAAAAGCCTTCGATATGGTTTCCTATGAAATATTGTGGAGTAAGTTGAGGAAAACCGGAATACCTGCTGAACTTGTTGCCATGTTCGTGTATTGGTACAACAATCAAATAAATAATGTCAAATGGGCAGATACGTTTTCCGATCCATATAGGCTAGAATATGGGGTGAGACAAGGGGGTTTAAGCTCACCGAACCTATTCAGCCTGTACATTAATGACCTAATCGGTGAATTGAGCAGCATGTATATCGGATGCTATGTAGATGGAGTTTGTTTAAACAATTTAAGTTACGCCGATGATATGGTGTTGCTGGCCCCGTCTGTTAGTGCTCTTAGAAAATTGTTACGCGTTTGTGAGGATTATGCTGTTAGACATGGTTTAGTATACAATGTTAAGAAAAGTCAGTTTATGGTATTTAGAGCTGGAAAAAAGTGTCGAAAGAATGTGCCTCCTATTTTGCTTAATGGCACTGTCCTAGGAAGAGTAAAAGAGTTTAAATATCTAGGCCACTACATAACTGAAAATTGTAAAGATGATATGGACATCGAGAGGGAGCGAAGGGCACTGTCGATCCGTGGAAATATGTTGATTCGTAGGTTTGCGCGGTGCAGCAAGGAAGTTAAGGTTACACTCTTCAAAACCTATTGTCAATCTTTATACGCATGCAGCTTATGGACAACGTATACAAAGCGCGCTTACAGTGACTTTCGTGTTTTATATAATAACATTTTCAGGGCCCTGTTGGGGCTGCCTCGATTTTGTAGTGCAACAGGGATGTTTACAGAAACACGAACAGATGACTTCTTTGCAATAATGCGTAAAAGAGTGTACTCACTGTTGAGCAGAATATGTGACAGCCGCAACAGTATAATGAACGTGTTTGCCGAAAGATGTGACGGGTATATGCAAGATTATTGGAACGATTTGTTGAAAAGTGACTACTCATATTTAAGAAACTAACATTAGTGTTTAAGGTGCACAATTACTAAAAACTTATATGGATCTATGTCTGAAATAAAAAAGTTATTATTATTATTATTATTATTTTCGCTTTTGGAGAGCAAATGAGGGATCCATCCAAAACAAAGCTTCCCCACTTCGAGATCTTGATGTACGATGGTATGAATACTCCCCGAACTAACGCCTACAGTTTTTTCGATGTCCGTATGTGTGAATCGTGGGTCTTCTCGCAACAACATTTCAGTACCCGGTTCTTTGTTCATCTTTAAGGTTAATTTTACCCCTTTTGAATTCAGCAAATCACCTAAAAATTATTGCGCGTGATGGAACTGAGTCCCCTAATGCTGATTGTAACCGTTGTAAACTTAATTGTTCGGTTATACCAAATTTAAAATCATAAAAAATCGTAGCGCGCAAATGTTCACGGTTAAAATCCATTGTTTTAAATGAAAAGCGCAGGAAGTGTTGCAGGAAAATTAATGGAACTTTGTTTTTTTTTTAATATTGAGAATTAGCTTATGGAGTTCTATTTTTAAATAAATTTGCTTTTTAGAAACATATAACACGGGTGCGTTCCATTTTTAAATTTCGAGCGTCTCAAAACTTATTAAGTGACCTACGTATCAGGAAGAATCTGTTGATATCTCCTGTTTCAGTTTCCCTCAGGCGCCTCTTGCAACACTTACGGGCGATATAGGGTAGTGCATAATCTAACACAGCCACTACACGGTTAATTAAACTTATTGTATTTGACCTTTAAAAATACAATAATGGTACCCACCTGCTGAGTTATTGACACTGATTCTTTTAATATCAAAGAAATTTTAATTTTACAGTAAAAGATAAAAAAAAAAACGTTGTCCAAACGAAATTTAAATTTCTTACCTCAATCAAATAAAAATACTTAATTTCTTTATTTTCATGGAATTAAGAGGAAAACGCGAATTTAATGACGCATGACATGTTTAGCCCGGCTTTTTGAATGCATTTACCGATAATTATTTACCTTTGTAAAACAATGAAAATATTTATTACGATATTATATGTGCTTCATTTCATTATCATCATTACAGTTTTACACAAGTCTGCTGAACGTAGGCCTCATCCGAGGTATGCCACTAAGCACGGATCTGATATACTTAAATATACGGTCAAATGAATCGTCTAATATTTAAAATCTAACTCTCTTTCACTTTATCTTGGATAATTGGATTGGAGTTAGATGAGGATGGATATATGGATTTTAGAATTCTTTACATGCATTGCTATGATGTGGATTATATTTTATTTAAAAAACAAGTGAAAGATTTTTTTCGAACATAATTAACATTAATTAAATTAAAAATACTTGCGGCCACTTTTGACTGGCTGCGGAGTTATAAGTGTATTCTACCATTCATAAACGTATGTGAAAATGTGTGTTTGCCTCACAACGTAATGAACGTAGTGATTTTGCAGCGGGATCTTAGACTATTACTTAGACTTATATTAACCCAAATCGCTATTTCAATTTGTGCTTTAAACACTAATCGCTTACAGATCCTGATCCCGATGATAATTTACTGTCTGTCACTAGTGTCGTAGTATAATTAACATGGTAATAAATCAATCAATAATGTTCGAAGCTTTAATCTAATAGATCAAGTTACAAGCAATTGCCTAACACAACTAAAATAATGTTTTTCGAGTAATTTAAACACGTCTATTACTTTTATTACAATTATCGCCTTCTTGTGATGTCGTATCACAAGCGTCCGCCAATAATAGCCTATACATTTTAATATTAAAATTTATTATTAGGAGTTTTTATCACAAAAATGCTGCTGCCCGTCTTCTGTTTCGTTTCTCCCTATCGCGTCTTATGACACTTACAAAACGATATGGCGTAGTGGATATTCTTACACCGCCATTACCGTGTTTCTTATACAGCAGGCGTAAACTAGATAGTAATTTCGCTATTGACCTTTTCTGAAGTATTTTCTTGCGTCACCAACGAGATGAAATGGTGTGATATACTTTCCCACGCCACCATCACAAATCACATGAATTTATAATACTTATAAATTTACTTAATTAAAACGCTATCAATTTTAATTTTGTACTAAATAGCTATCACATCAGATGCGCATGCATTCATGGTGTGTTATTTGACAGCAGCAGTAGCGGGAATTATGGGTATTTCTATACAAAGGAATTTTTAATCTGACAATATTAGAAAATTAAAAATGTTATATGTTTGATGTATAGATAGAAATTTAGTTTTAAATTTTAATATTATATTAAAAAGTTCTTCACTTCGTTCCTTTACTCGTTCTTCTTTTTCATCAGCTCGCAAAAGTTCACTGCTGGAGATGGTTTCTCCTGTTTTAGGGAGGCTTTTCTTTAATAATCACGCTTGGTAATTAAATTGACGATCGCGGTACCAGACGTCTTCTTTCTTCTACCTTTGACGCTGCTGCCCGTCGCTATTCTATGTACTTTATTATTATTATTATTATTTAACAGTTTATGTACACACACACTTTGATAGGAAAATGGTAAAAACAAAATTATGTACAAAGGCACTGCTTATTCCATAAAGAAATTTCTTCAAGCAGGCCTATGTCCATGTCCATTTCCTTTATGTCAATCCGGAGTGAAGTATATTTTCCTTTAGCCACCGTTGAGCCATTTATTTTTTTGTATTAGATGATGAAGATGCTGTTTCACCTAGTGTTTTTTTTTTCTGCCATTCGGTGGATAATATGGAGTAGTGGATTTTCTTGCACCGCCACAACACGGCTTATTGCATCCTAATGACTGCGGTTTATTGCACAGAGTATTTTTTCAGCGTAATGTTGAATTGTATAATAGTATTTTGTACCGAAAAGTTTTTATGCAATTAAAATCAAATTAGTTAAAATCTTCTTCAAAGTAAAACAAAATGCATTAACCCGGTTATAATAGGTACTGAGGGTTCTTTCACCTACAAGTTTAAATGGAATTGCAATGACGTCGGGAGCTAGCTTTGCTTTTTGCTGTTTTTTGGGTTTTTTCATTGATTTTACATTAGTGTGTAAATGTTATCTGTCTTTTTTTGGAGTTCCACGGTCATCTATCAAGGAATGTTTTTGTTTATTATTCCGCCTGTCTATTCTTTTGTCATACACAACAAGGGACCCAACGAGATAAAAATTTTGATATTTATTTATGCCACTTCTTAAACTGGAGACGCAAAACTTATACAGCTCTTCATATCGAGAATAGTGTCATCAGATAGGTCTTTTAAAAATACCTTAAGAGATTAAGCTTTTGAAATAGTAAGTTTCAAAAGCGGTTTGACAGTATCTTCTTCGCCACCCTTATGTTTTGTAACATCAATTAAATTTGAAAAAATTAAATGTTTATAGAACATAACAACATATAAAAATTAGAAAATAATGTAAAATATCGTAAGAACAGCGGTTCATATAAAAAACTCTGCTGACTGCTAACACATATCATTTCATACGTCTTCCAAGCGCACTTGCCCTTATTTCTCTAATATATATATATCGATTCAGCTTTACCGTTACAAACCTGTATTATGTAACATGAACTAAACTACTGTTACAAGCAATAATTAATGCCACTAGCGGCATCTAGTGTCGGGTAACAGAGCGAGGAGAGTTTTCTAGAAAGTTCCATGCTAGAACTTTCCCACTAGTGCCATCTAATATCGACTGGCGAAACTGGAAGAGAACTTTCTACACTTATGTTTCTGTTAAAAACGTCCTATATAAAGGCGTTATGGACCGCGACTGAGTCAGTGTTGAATTGGCGATTCAAGCGGAGTTTCAATTATCTTGACGTTTCGAACTTTAGACTTACTTTCAGCGATTAGGAATTCTTCGAAACATTTGATCTCACATAACTATAAGAGAATTGTAAAATTAAAAGGAAAGAAATAGCAGAAAAAAAATTAAAGAAACAAAGCATATTTTTTAGGATAGTTGTTATATTTTTATTTTAAAATATTCACTAACACCAACAAAGCTAAACACAAACCCTTGTAATATGAAATTTCTAAGACCCGTTTCGAATTAAGCCTCTACGTTATTTCTTCTTAATTTATTTCTTTTGCGGATGAATTATTATAGCATATTTATCCTTATTAAAGAAGATGGATGAAGTAACAAGTAAATTTCAAATTACGGGTCTTACAACTCGAAAGAGTTAATCTGTTTAGTGTACTAAAGTCCTGTGAATAATTTGAGTGCATGAGATAAATCCTCCATGTAAGTAGTACATATTTGTCTCACTGTCATAGGCCTCTTCTCGTGTTTGAGTTATTTTTGGGACGGGGAGTAAAATAATGATAGATTAAATACTTAATTGACAATTTGAATGTTTCATTTAAACACCTGTTAAATGCAATCACATATCAAAAACCGAAAGAGACTTATCGGCAGAGACAAATTGCATACTACTTCAATTTCCGTAACACGACGATCTTAAACATACACCGTGCTAATTTGGGGCGTATTAATAATTCGTATAGCTTATACTAATACCAAGGTACGTGGTACCATGTTGTGGTATAATTTAAGAATATCCACTACCACGTACCATCTCATGGGTGTCGTAAGAGGCGACAGTGGGATACAAATAAGAAGATGGGCAGCAGTGTCTTGCCCGCTTGCCAAGCGTTGCAATTATGGCAAATGTCCACCCCATGAGGCAATCAAATCAAAGTCAAAAAGCTTATACTTGCGGTGATCACATAAAAGTTCATAAGCCTTCTTCATCTAATTGTCCTGAAATACGACTATGGAATGTGGCGTAAGTATAACCATCGTGTTTACGCCAGACTTTAAAATAATATTCAGGACAGCGACAAGATAGGCGAAATGTACAAGACGTCTGTCATCCTTTTCTCTATAGAGCGTGGGGTGAGGCCCATGACCAGCAGTGGCATAACACAAAATATGACTTTGAGCCACCTGCATCCATCGACTTCCAGGATCACTTATAAGGTCGTCACTCCATCAAGTGGGGGTAGCTTTACTAGCCTGGCTTGGCAAATCACAAAGAAGAAAATATTTTTTTTATTTGAAGTTAGGAACTTTAATGTACTGGCTACGTATCACAGCTTGTTTGGTGCAGCCAAAGAGGACCAATACAATGGTACACCTGTTCTTTTACTTTGATAATCTTGCTTGATGTACGCCTTCAATATGATAAACTCACGTAACGTTGACATTCACTTTCTAGATACCTCTTGCGCCTTTTACAACTCTCTAGTCATTGTACAGGTCATATATTGTCTACACCTATGAATTCCTACTACCACCCAAGCGTTAAACGGTTTGCAACTGCTTAAAGAGAGTATTTTACAATAAATTATATTATTAAATTCAAGACTAATAAGTTTAAATTATTAGTCATATCAATTGCTAGTATTGTTTTTACATGGAAGAAATTGCAGCTTTTTCACTATACTACTTCTAAATCTCGCTAAGCGATGTTCACTTATTGCAACAAGCACAACTATCTCGGTAGTTCGTTTGGTAGCGGATACTAGTCCATAAGTCCGAATTCTTAATTGGTGATAGATGTAGATGTCTATAGGCAACAGCATCCACTTACCACTAGGTGAATTGTGTGCTCGTTTGTCAGCCTTATTGTATTAAAAATAAGGACTTCATCTAGTGTGATAAAAGACTTACCCCTCTATCCTTAGCCAACAAGTAGTTCTAAGTAGGTTTAAGACTTAGTTTTTAATAATGAAGACATCTGAGAATGTATGAGTTATATACTTATATTAGTTAGCCAGCATACGTATATAATATGTTATATTTGTCTGTTTCTTTTTAGTCTGCCTGTAGCCTAATCAGCATGATAAAAGTGAGAGACGTTGTTAGATTCTTTTTCACTTTCCTAGCGTTAAAAACAACAGTTTAATGGTTATCATACCACACATTATTCGATATGACTACCTCGTTGGTCTAGCGGTTGTAGTAGTGCGACTGCTGATCATGAGGTCCTGGGTTCAAATAAAAAAAATTTGGCCCGATCTGGCAAAAAATTAATAATTGAGTTTTTATGTCATAAAATTCTCAGTAGCTGCCCGGAGTCAGGAAGTTGGCGGTGTCTCAATCCCGTGCCTCGGAAAACACGTAAAGCCGTTGGTCCTGCGCCTGATCTGTCTCCGGTCTAGTCGGTTTACCGTCCCATCTGATAATGAGAGTGAGGGAATAGAGAGTGCTCCTGTGCTTGCGCATATACTTGGGCACTATAATCCTGTCCTGCGCCGTTGTCGTGCCGTCGGTCTAGAGGACATTATTATTATTATTCGAAATGAATAGTATGGCGTTTGTTTAAGTGCCGTTTTAGTAGTTAACTAGTGGATACCCAGAGTATGCTACTACGCTAAAAATAATTTTTTGTTAATTTTTGGAAAAAAGGATTGTTAGTTTATTTATTTAATTTTATATAGTGCCTAATGCATTGTCTTAGTGGTTTAAAATCTTCGTATCATTAATTTTTGTAATGAAACTGTTTTAAGACACATTCGTTGGATGATTTCAAAGTCTATACCGGACATAGGTGGAAACATTTTTCTGTTTTGTATAGATCATTGAGATTTTTTTTACTTTCCGATTAAAATGTCGTAATCTTTATACTAGGATATTCTTCAGTATCGTCGAGGTAGTTTACATACTTAAATTGCACAAGGACAAACATTCAACCTAGAACAATTATTATAGGCCACAAAAATACTTGTTCCGTGCAGGATTTGAACCCGCGGCCCCCGGCAGCGTAACTTATTAGTAAGCCACTGCGCCACGGAGTCTAGTTCAGCCAAGTTATTTATAATAATAATAAATCTAAATATAAGTATATAATATAATAAAATATAAACGTGGTAGAGCCACGCTGTAGCTATATTATGGTTGCAGTACGAATTCGTCGGCTCCACTGAGGCTACTGCCGGGGACTACACTCTCACAGAATACCAGCGTAAAATAGCAGTTTAATGCTGCGATGTTTCGTATGGTGAGTGTAAAGAACCAGAAACGCCTTTTACTGGAAACGGGGCATTCCATCTCAGTCCAGGGATGACAACGCATCTCCATCATCCATGTGCCACAGCATCCACATACGAGCAGATGGACTGTGTGCTCGTTTGTCACCCCTATTCCATAAAAATACTTTTTTATTACAGAATTCATATTCATATGTGTTTTTTGTAACCAGATATAAAGTATTAAGGACTATGGTTAGTATTAGTTAATCGTTTTGCGTAATATATATTATACTCTATAATTAAATACTCTATAATTAAAATGAATGTTTCAAGGAGACTATTAGTGGTACGTCATATTCGCGACTTTACTTCTTAGTTATATTCAAATTTATGATTTATAATAATTTACTAGCTATTGGCTAATTGATCCGACAAACGCGATAAGTAAGTAATGAGAGTATCCTGCCGCTCAAATCAAAATATTCTTTCATACAAATGTTGATTCAAGCATTATGCATACAGTATATTATACGTTTATACTATCACGAGCTCGTTTCGTAATTCAGAATAATAAATTATGAGCCTTTGATATTCGAGCACAAAGAAAGCTGATTATGATAAATTATTTCTATGAAAACTGTAGTAATATAACGCCACTTGCAAAACATTAAATTAGCTTGATCCAACTCATAACAGTGGTTTACTGAGTGAAAATATAATGAAGTGAACATTATATTTTAACTTTGATAAATTCTAACGGTCTTTTTCTAATGAAGAGCGAATCAAAACTGATTTGTCTTAATAAACAAAACAATTCATATCCATGATTATTTTTGAAAAAAATTACACAAAACACTTTGAATTTCACCTTTTGTAATACACTAGTGGACAGATACGGGGCTTTTCAAGACTCGCCGATCTTCACCATGTTGGGAAAATCTATAAGTCCGTGCATAGCAATTATCCGTGCAGGTAAATGCAGAATTTCAACTGTCAGTATGTGGTATGTGGGTCTGGAAATTTTTTAGATGAATTTGACGCCGTCAGTCGGACGGTTCAACCCGATACATAAGTCAAATAAGGCACCGTCGAGTGTAGATTAGGTTGGTATTTGAAGAAAATGTTCGTATATCTTATATCCAAAGTACTAAATTTTATCAAAAGTTAATGAAGGGTCTGTTTGTTCGGATATGCATCACTGAACACAACATGATATTAAAAATTCACGACCTTACTCATAAAAATAGATAATATATTAAGAAATTCTTAAAGTCTCTCTCTCTCTCTCTCTCTCTTTTAACTAAATGGTAATAAAAATAAACAGGTACAAAGATAATTAAAACTTAATTTAAGTAAACGATAACCAGCACTTACGAGCAAGGATGTAAGCAAAAACAAAAAGAAAAACCTATCCAAAAAACTAAAAAATCATTTTACGTAATAACTTCTGTGCTTAGGCATAGTGTAACGAAGATTTAAAGTCCCGACTTCAGAAGTTGTTATTTAGCCATACTACCCAATTAACACACGGCCTGACAACATGTGTTATCATTTTTATAACGCAATGACATTTTAAGCTAGATATCATGATAACACTGAAATTTCTTTAAACCAAAATTAATTTAAAAAAATGCTTTCCATTCGGTCGTTATTAAAAGGTATTTCGTCAAAAATTTTCCGGAAATTTAAAACAAAATTATCAAACCCTAGTGGTATTTCGCTATGTTGATATATATAAGATAAAATAAATTTGTATATAATATAACAAATGCTAAAATTAAACTAATAGGAGAAGAATAGAAGACAAAATAAATTTGTATTTATTACACATTGTTACATAAAATAAAATTGCCAAGGCAATTACATTAACTCCGTGATTTCATTATTTTTTATTTTAGTCCTGTGCTCTGTCTGAAATTACATGCGCAACAAATTATTAGCCATTCACAAATTGTCACCATAGCTACGTCTTCGCTAACTCACATTGAATTGAAAACTTTTTTGTTTGCTCATGTTATGTTCTAAGTCACACAATTCGCGAGAAATGTCGTTGCCACATTTAAGACATTATGAAGAAAAAAACAGCACATTGGCAACCCTGAAAATTCTCTAAAAATGTTATCGATAAAAAAGTTAAGCTGCCAACAATAAACCGAATACTTTTTTTAACAAATACTACTGATTTTCTTTTGTGATACGGTTTCCGTAGATATAAATACTTAAGATTTTTAATCGACCTTGGTCTCTGGATACCTTAACTTTTTCCCCTTTACATGTATGTACATATTATACTTATGTAAGTTACTCCACCTAAAATAGTTCTTTGTCTTTTTCTTCAAAATATCCAAACAAAAGATAAAAAAACCATTATGCAAAATACATCCGCCTTTCCTTTAATCCATTCGAGATTTCCTACTTCGTGAAATATCTTGGCAATGAATCGTTGTTGCCGTGTTGTTTGACTCGCGTTATTTGTACTGCTTCAAAGATTGTTTGAAGTCGGTTTTTTCACCGTTAAGTATGTTTATAAATCTTTGTTTTTATATGATGTACGATTCTGTTATATTACATTTATTTAGTTAAAATAACAAGAATTGATAGGTAGTATATATACTGTTAGAAACTATTATCAAAATTATTTAAATAAAAGAATATTACTCCGTAACAATCTTTCTTTACTATTAGAAATTATTCTGGAGGCTAATTGTTTAAACTCATAAAAGTGTGAGAACGGATCTTCAACTTGCTCTCTTGCTTACGCAATTAACCATTATCAGGAATAAGACAGTGTCCTACACTATAAGTTCACTACAGAGCAAATACAGTTTGTCCAGCTGTAATATGTTCCCGTCACAATCACACACTGGTGTAACGTGAAGAACATAATAACATGATATCACCAGAGTATGCAAACCAACAGCAGCACTACCTACCCATCTCAATGTAACATAATTACATGATATCACCAGAGTATGCAAACCAACAGCAACACTACCTACCCATCTCAATGTAACATAATTACATGATATCACCAGAGTATGCAAACCAACAGCAACACTACCTACCCATCTCAATGTAACATAATTACATGATATCACCAGAGTATGCAAACCAACAGCAACACTACCTACCCATCTCAATGTAACATAATTACATGATATCACCAGAGTATGCAAACCAACAGCAGCACTACCTACCCATCTCAATGTAACATAATTACATGATATCACCAGAGTATGCAAACCAACAGCAACACTACCTACCCATCTCAATGTAACATAATTACATGATATCACCAGAGTATGCAAACCAACAGCAACACTACCTACCCATCTCAATGTAACATAATTACATGATATCACCAGAGTATGCAAACCAACAGCAACACTACCTACCCATCTCAACGTAACATAATTACATGATATCACCAGAGTATGCAAACCAACAGCAACACTACCTACCCATCTCAACGTAACATAATTACATGATATCACCAGAGTATGCAAACCAACAGCAACACTACCTACCTATCTCAATGTAACATAATCACGTGATATCACCAGAGTATGCAAACCAACAGCAACACTACCAACCCATCTCAATGTAACATAATTACATGATATCACCAGAGTATGCAAACCAACAGCAATACTACCTACCCATCTCAATGTAACATAATTAAATGATAACATGACATGATATCACCAGAGTATGCAAACCAACAGCAACACTACCAACCCATCTCAATGTAACATAATTACATGATATCACCAGAGTATGCAAACCAACAGCAACACTACCAATCCATCTCAATGTAACATAATTACATGATATCACCAGAGCATGCAAACCAACAGCAGCACTACCTACCCATCTCAATGTAACATAATTACATGATATCACCAGAGTATGCAAACCAACAGCAACACTACCAATCCATCTCAATGTAACATAATTACATGATATCACCAGAGCATGCAAACCAACAGCAGCACTACCTACCCATCTCAATGTAACATAATTACATGATATCACCAGAGTATGCAAACCAACAGCAACACTACCTACCCATCTCAATGTAACATAATTAAATGATAACATGACATGATATCACCAGAGTATGCAAACCAACAGCAACACTACCAACCCATCTCAATGTAACATAATTACATGATATCACCAGAGTATGCAAACCAACAGCAACACTACCAATCCATCTCAATGTAACATAATTACATGATATCACCAGAGCATGCAAACCAACAGCAGCACTACCTACCCATCTCAATGTAACATAATTACATGATATCACCAGAGTATGCAAACCAACAGCAACACTACCAATCCATCTCAATGTAACATAATTACATGATATCACCAGAGCATGCAAACCAACAGCAGCACTACCTACCCATCTCAATGTAACATAATTACATGATATCACCAGAGTATGCAAACCAACAGCAACACTACCAACCCATCTCAATGTAACATAATTACATGATATCACCAGAGTATGCAAACCAACAGCAACACTACCAATCCATCTCAATGTAACATAATTACATGATATCACCAGAGTATGCAAACCAACAGCAACACTACCAACCCATCTCAACGTAACACAGGAAAGTTTCTTAGCAACACTAACTTCCTTCCTTACACTAGAAGAACTACAACAAGAAACAGAACCACGACACTTGTCTTACTTAGGCAGCATCTTAGTGTGGAGGTAATGTTTTACTTCAACGGGCATAATAACGACAGTGAGACTCGAAGAATTATGAACTGGTCCCTCTTAGTCGCCTGCGTGATACATTATACTGCTAAAACGGGTAGATTTCAGTTTTACAGTCATTTCGTCACATTTTTTATTTTTTTACATTAATTGCTAACATTATATAATTATATCCCACTCTGGTCAGGTTTCCTCCAATTTCTAAAAGAGTAATGAAGCAGAGAAGCGGTGAGAAACGTGCTGCTACAGTGCGTTTAAGGACTGCGAATGTATTTTTTTTCAAGTAAAGATAGGTTCAAAAACGAGCTAACAGTTCACCTGATAGCAACTGGCTTCAGTAACAGTAGTTTTTTTTGTTTGAAGATAGAAATGTTAAACAGGGTGGAGCTAACCCAAACGGACGTCTGGGCAGAAAAGGAAACCTAAGAATTTGTAAAACCAAATAAAAACACTTTGATATCATCCGATTATCATCATCATTATTTACGTGGTAGAGCCATGCTGCAATTATATCAGTGGTATAATTGTAGCACGAATGTGTCGGCTCGACCGGGGAAGGACCACGCTCTCACAGAATACCAGCGTGAAATAGTAGCTTAATGCTGCTGTATTTCGTATAGTGAGTGTAGAGAACCAGAGACCCTTTTTACTGGAAATGAAGCATTCCATCTCAGTTCTCACGGGTGACAACGCATCTGCATTTTGATTTGTAATGGAAGATAGATGTAGATATATCTATGGGCCGCAGCAACCACTTACCATCAGGTGGACTGTGTGCTCGTTTGTCACCCTATTCTATAAAAAAAAATCATGATCATTATAGACTTTCACAAGTATCTTTCCAAGTCCTCGCACATAAGGGAGGCCTAAGGAAGCTACCGGAAGGAACGTTGAGCCACCTTCATCCATCGGTTACAATTTTAGTTACATTTGCGGTAACCGTGTATGTGCGTTTCATTTCGTGGGTGTGTAAGAGGCGACAGAGGGAAACATATTCGTACATGTTTTTTTTTAATATAACAGGGGGCAAACGCTGCTCACCTGATAGAAAGTGACGAATCGACAAACCTTTTTAAGTTTTTTTTTTTCATTTCTATGTCAACTAAATTATAAACTCTGGTCTAAATCTTCGTACAAAACTTAGAAAAAAACTGAATAGTAATTCTTTGATATAAAATAACGTATCCATGTATTTATTTATATATGAAAAAAGAGGGAGTGTAGTTGTTAAAACGGGGCGATGTTTGTGCACTCTGGGCAAGTTTACTTTACGGTGCCTTTGTTAGTATGGATCGAAAAATTAACTCCAATTTTATATAGGAGATCATTTAGAATGACTGGATATTAAATTGATAAACACCATGAAAAACAATTTTGGCATAACGATTACTGTCACTTTATTATTAAAGCTGTGATCTCCATTTCCTGATTCGTCAATTCCAGCGGTGAATTTGCGTAGCTCTAGGTACCCTATAGATACCTACATATATCCTCAATCATGAAACAACACCGAGGATTACGGTGAAATACCTTGTAATCGGGAAATAGGGTTCATAGTGTAGTAAATAGTATCAATTAAAAAATTAAATCACATCAATACAATCTATCGCGATAATACATTGAGCTATTATGTACTACGTACTAGAGGCGACACTGCATTCAGCTACTCTGTTCCACTCAACTGCGGTGCGTACACCGCACTCACTAGGCGCTTGTAAAACTATCACGTGTTGTGTTGATTTAAAAAAAATCTCTTGATAAAAATATGCCGTCGTATGTACCTAGATATTGCACAAATAATTCAAGAAATGTCTATAAAAACCAAGGAATTACTTTTCATCGGTTAATAAGATACTTAATCAATAAACGAAGTATTATAGATTTTTTTTATAGAAGGGGGGCAAACGAGCATGTGGCTCACCTGATGTTAAGTGACCACCGCCGCCCATGATATACCGTAACACCAGGGGAATTGCAGGTGCGTTGCCGGCCCTTTAGAAAGGAGTAAGCTCTTTTCTTGAAGGTCCCCAGGTCGTATCGGTCCGGAAAAATCGCCGGAGGTAAACTATTCCACAGAGAGGTTGTACGCGGAAGAAAACTCCTTTTGAAACGTACAGTGGTGGACCGCCAAGCATCCAGATGGTGTGGATGGTATTGAGACGTTTGCCGCGTAGTGCGTTCACGAAATTTGGCGGCTGGGATTAATCTGAACAATTCCACCGAGCACTCTCCATGGTATATGCGAATGAAAATGCAAAGGGATGCAACATCTCTTCGCAGTGCCAGTGAATCGAGCCGATCGGAAAGCACTCGGTCGTCGACGATTCGAGCCGCTCTGCGCTGGATGCGGTCAATTGGAAGGAGCTGCTACTGGGGAGCTCCAGCCCAGAGATGGGAACAGTATTCCATGTGCGGCCGAACCTGCGCCTTGTAAAGTTGCAGGCGGTGTGTCGGCATGAAATACTGTCCCGCTCTGCTGAGCACGCCAAGCCTTTTAGAGGCCAATTTGGCCTTCCCTTCCAAGTGACCACGAAACTGCACGTCACTCGATATGTCGACGCCGAGAGAGGAGTGCCTTGAAACTGAGGAGATACGACAAAGGGGTTCTTTTTAGCGGTTAACGCGCAAACTTTTGTTTTCTGGGGGTTAAACTGGACTAGATTTAGTTGCCCCCAATCCGAGACTCTGTCCAGCAAAGACTCGATTTCAGACACAAGTTTGTCCCGGCACTCAGAGACATTTTCCCGAGAAATATTGGCTCGGCCGCTGTAAAGAGCATCACCAGTGCTGTCATCTGCATAGCAGTGAATGTTGCGGGTTAAAAATAAAACAAATTATTCCTGAGACGCCATCTCGTGTCACGGAATATAGATTACGAAATTAATATGTTCAGATGCGACATTTCTGTGGGTACTTAAGTATACGACGAATATATTTCTAAACACATTTTTTTTTGTAGAAACATATATAAGTTATTATAATTAGGCTAATTTTTTTCATGTTTAAATCTGCTTATTATACTTTAATTTTAAATTTATGTTTCCAAATCAAAGTCAAAGTGGAATAAATTCGTCCATTTTTAACTCTCGCGTGCCCAGCATTTATGAACGACTCTTATTCCAATTTAAATACATTTGTAGTTCAAATGTTATGTTAATAAGTTTTGTTAAATATACATTTAGTATGTTTAACAAAACTTGTTGGTCTAGTGGTTGTAGTAGTGCGACCGCTGATCATGAGGTCCTGGGTTCGAATCCCGGGTCGGGCCTAAAATTATTTATTGAGTTTTTCAGTCAAGAAATTCTCAGTAGTAAAGGCATCAGATGTTAGTAAGGACCATCGTTGACAAAGCCCCTCGTATCACTCGCGTCCTCTGTACAACTTGACCGCTTCAGTGTTATCACCCACTGTTGGTTTATTTATAGAGGTTTGTTTCAGCCAGACAGGAATGTTTACGAGTATTTTGAACTGTGGTTGTAAACATTACTGCAGATCATGAGGTTCGGGTTCGAATCAAAAGGTCGGGCCAAAAAACCAGTTATTGAGTTTTCCGTCAAAAATTCTCAGTAGCTGCCCGGATTCAGGAAGTTGGCGGTGTCTCACCCCCGTGCCTCGGAAAGCACATAAAGCCGTTGGTACTGCGCCTGATCTCTCTCCGGTCGTGTCGGTTTACCGTCCCATCGGATTATGAGAGTGAGGGAATAGAGAATGCACCTGTGCTTGCGCATACACTTGGGCACTAAAATCCTGTCCTGCGCCGATGGCTAGTCTCCGTTTAGGCAGGACGACGTGGCCGAAATTTGGTCTGGAGGACATTATTGTAATTTTATATTTGACATAGATACCAGGCGTTCCCATGTTACATACATGTTGTGTTGCATTAAATAGTACGTTTATCGTGCACTTAATATAAGAAACATGCATCGACATGAAATGCTTAGTCTTAGTTTAACAGGCATTTGAATAACGAGAGTCGCGTATTTTTTCAAAATGTCGAAAACTGAGTAACGAAGTGTCATAAAGTTTCTGTTTAAAGAAGGTTTATCCCCTGCCCAAATAAAAGAACGATTGGATGGCGTGTATAAGGAGTCTGCCCCTCCTATAGCACAGTGAAAAATTGGGTAAAAGAGTTTCGCCTCGGGAGAGAAACCGTCGAAGACTTTGGCCACGACGGTCGACCTGTGGAAGTGCTCACTCCCAAAACGATTACTCTTATCGAAGAGGAGGTTCTGAGTGACCGCCGTTTGAAGATTAGAGAAATTGCAGCAAGGCTTGGGCTCTCTAAGAGTACCGTTCATTGCGCGATCCATGAACATCTTCACATGAAAAAAGTGAGTGCAAGATGGGTACCGAAACTTCTTTCAGCGGTACAGAGACAGGAAAGAGTGCGCTGCGCTTCGGAGTTTTTGGATCTTTGTGGCGAAAATCCAAAGACTGTGATCGAGCGGCTAGTGACTGGTGATGAGACTATGATCTTGTAGTATAATCTACAAAGCAAGCGCGAGTCAATGGAATGGCGTTATAAGGGTGAAAAGCCCCCTAGAAAGGCAAAGGTGCAACAATCGACTAAAAAACTAATGTGCACAATGTTTTGGGATTTTCAAGGCATTTTGATGGTGGATTTTAAAGAAAGTAATACAGTCGTGAACGGCGAATATTATGCTTCTTTAATATATAAATTACGAGACAAGATAAAGGAAAAACGAAGAGGCAAGCTGTCTAAAGGTGTCCTGTTGCTCCATGACAACGCCCCTGTTCATACCGCTGGTGTTTCGAAGGATGCAGTTCATCAATGCGGGTTCACAGAAGTTCAACATCCACCTTACAGTCCAGACATGGCCCCGTCCGACTATTATTTATTTCCAAATTGAAAGCGGGACTTAAGAGGAAGAAAATTTTCAAGCGATGAAGAGTTGCAGGCGGCCGTCTTCAGTCATTTTGAGGATAAAAAATGTGATTATTTTTGTAAAGGTTTAGAGATGTTGATTCACAGATGTCAGAAGTGTGTTAGTATTCATGGTGATTATTTTGAAAAATAAAATTGGTTTCGTTTCATTTCCTTCATTGGTTCATAGTTAGGCCAATTCATTATGGGACCGCCTACGTACCTTTTAAAATATTCAGATAAAAATATCATTAAATGTAATTGTGGTACAATATTATGTAATATTATATTAAATAAGAAAATATAATATACAAAATACAGGACGAAATTTGAATATTGTTCTCGACATAATTTACCCATTTAACAATACAATCTACTATTACCTACGGATCATTCTACCTATGTTTATTTTATGATAAAAAAACCACCGTGCGAACACAGAGTAGCGCACATTTTTTGTTTAGATAGCTGTTCTAGTAAGTACATATTACTTCAATGCGATTATATAATATTGTTTAGTGGATAAAGCAAAAGTGACTAGGAGATAAATTTTGCGGGATATTGATTTGGGATGTTAAAATGGCCGGATTTAGAATATTTTGATCGTTGGCATATAGTTGTAATTCAAACGCTGTTCTGTCTTAACACGATTATTCCCATTATTATATAAATGATGCTTTATAGAAACAGCGCATAATACGCTGTTTCTATAAAGCATAGCTAGCATATTAAAAATATACTTTTAATCTTTTTAATTTCTACAATAAATTAATACAATTATTAACTTCATTCTGTGCCATGTAATGGCGGCGTAAGTAAATCCACTACCGCGTATAGTCCCGTGGTGTCATTACAGGCGACAGAAGGATACTAAAACAGGAGATGGGTAGCAGCATTTTCATAATAACAAATGAAAATAATATAAAAACTTCAGTGGCCTAACCAGGTGGGTATGGCAAGTATGGCAGCTAAGGCAAAATATTAAAAAGTAATTTACTTTACGGGAGAGGCCTTCAACTGTGGAATTGTCATAGGCTATAATGAATGAATAAATAATGAATTCAATTCTTATTTGGAGAAACTTAATAAATATTCACTATAATAATTTGTTATATTGAGTGTTGTTGCCATGAAGAGACTTGGCGTGGCCAGAAATTTCTAAACATCTGTCGTTATTAGGAAGTCAAATTCGCGTCATGTTCGTCGTTTTCATAGGCAAATTGTATTCAAACAAAATTACAAGTGAATTTTGATAACGCTTTCGGATTGTTCCCGATTTCAAATACGTTGCATAAAAAATATACGAAACATTTACACATATGTATAGTACAGTTCTTTAGGGAAATTAATGCTCTATCTATTAGTCAGAATTTTTTATCTTCATATTCATCAGTTCGTAAAAGTCTACTGTTGAACATGGGCCCCGTCCGTCGCAGGAGGGATTTTTCTTGATAGTCATGATTAGCAGGTGATTTGACGATCACAACACCAGACGTCTTTTATCTTTGACACTGCTTCTCGTGTTGGTGTAATCTATGTCTGGTGTAAACGGGGTGATTATACCGCTATCTATCGCTACGGGGTGGTGGAGTCTGTTACGCTGCCACCATACGGCTAATTAACAGTTTTATTACTCCCTATCAAAAGTTCACTGCTGAACACATGGTAAATATTTGTCATTCATGGCAAGATTGTTGGCAACAGCAGTTTCTTTATTATTTTGAGTTGTTATTAGGAAGGTGCTATTTGAAGATTGTTACTCAGCGGCTACTCGCCCCCTGCGTCCCCCTTTCCCCAAGGGGCTCGCTTCCGATACGACTAAAAGACATTACGAGGTTAAAGCCGGTCTCACAGGTGGTGTTTAGTGGGTAAGGCACTGAGGTTTCTCGGTGAGTCTCACACAAGCACGCAGCCAACTGCGCGTTTTGCTTAGAGCATTCACCACCTCCCCCCCCCCTCGCTTCCCGTAGGGTAGCCCTTTCTTTGCTTCTGAGCGACAAAAAAGGAAGTGAACATTAACTATAGAGAAAATTAAGTCTCGTGTCGTGATTAGGTTCGTCTTTTAGCAAGAAAAACCGCTACATATTGTAACGTATCCCCCCTCTCTTTTATATTATAATATAACGACTGCCTCGTTAGCCAAGTGGTTGTAGTAGTGCGACTGCTGATCATGAGATCCTGGGTTCGAATCCCGGGTCGGGTCAAAAAAAATTATTGAGTTTTTCTGTCAAGAAATTCTCAGTAGCTGCCTGGAGTGAGGAAATTGGCGGTGTCTCACCCCCGTGCCTCGAAAAGCACGTAAAGCCGTTGGTCCTGCGCCTGATCTCTCTCCAGTCGTGTCGGTTTACCGTCTCATCGGATCATGAGAGTGAGGGAATAGAGAGCGCGCCTGGATTTGCGCATACACTTGGGCACTATAATTCTGCCCTGCGCCGATGGCTAGCAGCCGTTGAAATTCAGGTGGAGGACATTATTATTATTATTATATATTATACTATATTATTTCCCCTTTTCAATCTAATTTTATCGATATACGTGACCAGAAAAAACAAATGTGTAATAAACTTTCCAAATGTTCTTTCTGTAGGTTTATTAATAGGCCGTTTGTATTTATAATTTGTTTATATTTATGATATTTATGGCGTGATTGTCTCACTTTCCACCCTTTTTAAGTTGTGTTTGTTTAGTAACTTGGTTCTTTTAGATGTCTTTTGGAGGAGTAAATGTTCATTTGAGCAATAGAAAGCCGTTGTTAGTGCGTTATAAGCTAAGGGAACCCCGTTCAATAAAACAGGGCTCGAGAAAGGTTAAGAACATTTAAGCATCCCTATTCCACTTGTATCAGGTTTACATTAATGAATTTCTTATTAATTAATAAATACATAAGACTTTATATATAAGATTGGTTTAAGTGGTTCTAAAACTTATTAGCACACCCCGAATCAACGTAGTCTTGTCCGCCCTACCTCTAGAGTATTTTTTTAAAGCCGTAGGCACGGAGGGAGAGCAGCCGAAGGGGCTGAACTTGTGTTTGTGTTTGTGTCACCGCAGTGCCGAAGCCGTTGCAGAAGTAACTTTTCGTCAATATTCCTGTATAAAAAAGTGAGGTTATGATTCTACAAAAAAAAAACACTTACTCATAAACAATATATTTCCGCAACGGGGGAAGGGTAGGGGGCTTCCAATGACCTCTTCCCTTTTCCCCTTTCCCTCCTCCCAACACAGCATGGCCGTTGCACAAGTAACTTTGTGTCAATATTCCTGTACAAAAAATGAGGTTATAATTTTATAAAAAAATATTACGGGGAAGAGTAGGGAGGGCTTTCCATGACCCCTCCTCTCCCGCCTCTTCCTTCCAACACCATACGCGAGTACCGGACGTCTATAATTTACTCGGTTTAGTTAAAGATTTACACATTCTACAAAGATGCCCTTTTTTATAGCACTTCTTACATGAGTAACTCACAAATCAACACTGATCTTTGCTATGATTTGAGTAACCACAAGCACTGCACCTGTGAACACCACGAGAGTGCATCGCGAACACATCCTGAGGAGATGCGGGAACGCCTAGTCGTGGGGTGACGTTAGTGCTCTGCATAGCGAGTCTCGCACACCGCACACTCTGTGCCAACTCCAGGGCCTTGCTTAAGGTCGAATTATTAATACTCTCAGCAAATGACTTTTCTTTATATCTATTGATCTTTTTTTAGAAATTTTCTTTAGCTTTTATTGTGTTGAAAAACTAAATACGAGACGTGAACTAGTCTAATTATTAGCAATTTATAGTATGAAATGGGTTTTGAGATCAAAAATACTGCTGAAATATGAAAAATATGGTTACTACAACAAAATAAAAATTACCAAAAGTAGTTTATACAGCAGACAGCTTACTAAACATTATGTTATTTCGAACACATAAAAATAATTCATGCCATGCAGGAGTTGCATACTTTTTAATATTTGGCGTTTTAATTATTTATATAACTATTATTTTTTATTAGCAGTACGGTAATTAGGGAGGTCATATTATATTTCTTTTCAATTAAGTGTATTGTCATCAGCGAAATCATCAGCAATGTTCAATTTATTAAACCGTGTAGTGGTGGTATAAGAAATACATTAAACTATAATATAGTCTTGTGAATGGTGTAAGAGACGACAGAGGGAGACTGAACCAGAATCAGCATCTTCATGATAATGATACTGTGTTCCTTGTGATGACTGTAGATAACTGGAAACTCTTTAGTGAAAATAGGGCATTCCATCGCGATCTGCATTTTGATTCTTAATCGAGGATAGATGTAGAAGTTTGTGGGCCACTGAAGCCATAGAATATACTATAATACGTAATAGAATGGCTGTCAACTTTATTTTCTACGAGGTATGGCGTCGCCAAGCCCGATTCGCTGTGTTGACAGACTGAATAAATGTACACATTTTAGACTTTTGAATAATGTTCAAGATCATCATTAAAAATCGTTTAAATTTTAATACATATTTATTTGTAAATAGGGTGCAATTTGGCATTTTTTAAATAATTTGCATGTGAAATTTCGAAACGATTGTAACGTCAAAACACATCTCGTGTAGACATTTATACGTGTGAATTAACGTGTAAGTGACATTTTAGTGGCAAGGCGGGCTCCGCCCAATCTCCGTTCTATTATATATGTATTATAGTATTCTATGACTGAATCAAATATAAAAAAAAATATAATTAACAATTAAATAATGCGTTCGACAGAAGACGCTTGAAGTTTATTGTGCGTTAGTCACTGTTAATCCTATAAAAAATTGGTTAAGAGAAAAAGAAATTAAAAAAGCTCTTTATAAAATCACCCAATTACAGTTAAATATACATACATACACTCGAAAAAAAATCCTGCAATCAATACAATTGCAGATATCTAAAATCTAAGATGTACCAAATGAAATTATTATTGGTTTGCTTTTTAATTAAGTGGCATGTAACGGTACAATTTATTTTTATTAATTTACGTTTACCATTACAACACTGAGAATTTCAGAAAAAGATGAATTATTTTTGTATACGTGGTACGTTTACACATGTTACACCTGTATTAGAAGTATAGTTGTAGCACGAATGGGTAGGCTCGAACGGGGTATGACCACACTCTCACAGAATACCAACGTAAAATAGCAGCTTAACGCTGCTGTGAGTGCAAGTGCTGCAAGTGCTAGTATGGTGAGGGTAGTCAACCGAAGACCCCTTTTTTACTGGAAACGGGGCTTTCCATCTTAGTCCTCACTGGTAATAACGCATCAGCAACCAATTACCATCAGGTGGATTATGCGCTCGCTTGTCACCCTTATCCTATATAAAAAAGACATGTGAATTCCTCCCACACGCATTGCTTCGCAGAGGTCACTTCTTTGCTTTAAAAACTCTCTCAGAAATGAGGCCTGTATACAGCTTTGAAGAACCTTGTTTCTTGGAATTAATAAATTTATTTAAAACATGCCACGCTTTACGCTATATTACGTTCGCATGGCTAAACAACCTCACTTAGATTACGATCTTAGTGGGTTGATTAATTTAACAAATTTGTATTTTAGCTTCGTATAATTTTAGTTTGTTGCTATATTCTAATTTGCTTAATTATACTGTGAACTGTGTCAGTCAGTAAGAATTCCGTGGCGCAGTGGCGTAGCAATGAATTTCAGCGCTAAGGGCCACGGTTTCGAATCCCGCACAGAACAAGTATTGGTATGGCCTACAAATAATTGTTCCTGGACTATATGTTTGTCCTTGTGAAATTTATTTTTGTAAACTACCCCTACGATACGAGAGAAAATTCTAGTGTGAAGGTAACGTTAAAAAACACTAGAAGTGATTATAGCATTCTTTTTATCAAAAATAAAACACGCTAATAAACTATAGAGTGTTATGGCTGTAGTTCGAATGTGTTGGCTTTACCGGGGCGTGATCATGCTCGAACAGAATACCAGAGTGAAATAGCAGCACAATGCTACGAAATTCTGGATGGTGCGTAACGAGAATCGGAAACCATGTCTACTGGTAGTAGACCATAAACTGTGATGTGTTCATTTGTTGCCTATTTTTCAATAAAACCACCTCGCGTTTTTATAATTTTCCATTTGTCGCGTAGACCTTATAATAAACAAACTGCATATATATCAGTCATAAAAAAATTTAGGTTATACACGTTCTTCGCTCGAATCAAACTCAAACCCAGTAGCACATCATCTTAACGTAACTTAGTCTTTGATTTAAAAATTCAAGATCACATGAAAAATTACTGCAAGCTTTTTTAATTCTAGGAGAGCTTTAACTTTTTCGGTAACGGTAACTCAGTTCACATGAGGATAAGTTAATATTTGTGAAGGTGCATTAGGTTTATCTTTTTTAGTTTCTATATTTCGTACATATGGTCATGATTATTTTAAAAGATTTAATTTATTATAATGATAACATTTTTAATTATAATAATTTTTTTAAATTCCTTTATGTTTTATAAAAATATATTTTGATTGGTTCAGATAATATTAATGTTAATTATATTTATTTTTATAAATTTAAATTTAGATATTAATAATTTTTGTAATTTTAGATATATAATAGGTTGTTATTTCATTTCTTTTAATTTAATTCTATCAAAGAATTTTAAATTGTATATTAATAATTATAGCAAGAGAATCTTTATATAAAAATCATTTTATATTAATATTTTTAATTAAATACTATTTTATTAATTACATTATATTTAAAATTTAGCGCATTAAGTTTATTTACATTTTATTTATTTTTGAGAGGAGATTAATTTCAACTTTAATATTAATTGTTGCTTGAGGGTACCAACCTGAACGAATTCAAGCTGGAATATATTTATTAGTTGACATTATTTGCTTCTTTACCAATATTAGTAGGAATTTCTTTTATTTTTGATTATTTAAATTATTCAAATATTTATTTTATAAAATAAATTGTATTAGGACTATTATTAGATGATTAGGAGGTTTATTTATAAGATTAAATTGTTTTTGTCAAGTAGATATAAAATCACTAATTGCTTGTTCATCAGTAGCTCATATGAAAAGTAATTAGGGTAATTATAACAATATATTATTGTGGTTATTTAGGTTCTTATATTATAATAATTGGTCATGGATTGTGTTCATCTGGTATATTTTTTTAGCAAATATTAATTATGTACGTTTATATAGCCGTAGATTATTTATAAATACATAAATTTTGTACCGTCAATAAGTTTATAATGATTTTTAATTAACATCTCCTAATTTTGCAGCTCCACCTTCTATAAATTTAATAGGAGAAATTAGATAAATTAATAGATTAGTAAGTTGATCTTGATTATCAATTATTATATTGATTATAAAATCTCTTTTTAGAGCAGGGTCTAGATTATATTTATTTTCATATACTCAATAAGGTAAATATAATTTATAGATTTTATACTAGTGTTTTCCGTGAATATTTAATATCAATTTTATATTGATTACTTTTAAATATATTAATTTAAAAAAATTGAATATTTTATAATTTGAATCAAAATATTGATTTGTGGAGTCAAAAATATGATAGCTATATCATTTTAAATTATTAAAAATTATTTGTTTTATTTTATGTTTTTTGAATAATATTTTTTATAATTAATTTTACTGTGGAGAATTTGGTTTCGTTTTTAGAGTGAGAAATTATTTTTTTTTTCAATAAATATTGTTATATCAATTATTGTAGATTGAATGTCTTTATTATTTATAATATTTGTTTTAATAATTTCATCTCCAGTTATTATAGAAAAAGATATATAAAATCTGAAATAAATTTACATCGATTTATTATTTTAATATTATTATTTGATTTTTTCCCATAATTTTATTAATTATTAGTCCTAATATAATTAGAATTCTTTTTAGGTTGATGTGTATTTGGTTTAGTTTCTTATTGTTTAGTAATTTATTATCAAAATATTATCTTCTTCTGCTTATTTTATAATGCTGGTAAATTAATTGCTTTATCTAATCGAATTGGGGATGTTATAATTTTAATGATAATTTCTTGAATAATAAAATATGGAAGATGAAGTCATATTTTTTATTTAAATTTTATAATTAATGATTATTCAATAAATATTATTGGAATTTTAGTAATTATTGCAGCTATAACCAAATGCGCTCAAACTCCTTTTAGTTCTTGATTACCTGCTCCTACACTCCGACTTTGCCATAATGATAATAACTCTTTAGGAGGACCTGGAGGCAGAGTTGTACCTCTTTTTTAACACGCTAATGTTTGTAATACTCTTGTTTTTGCTGCAACAGGGGCGACCAATCCAAGGCTGAGAATTGCCGCTAATGGGGATCGGCGACAGACTTAGCAACGATGTTAGGATCATTCAGCGATGTGTGTAAGCAAATCCGCCCCCATTGGTAGGATACATAAAAAGCCTGCATCCCACCCCAATCATGGAAGAAACAAGAGTCAGGTGTAACGTCCATGTCACACCTCTGCCGGGAGTTGTTGGGAAAACTACGCTAGGAGTTGTTGACGAGTATCTGTACCTACAACAAATAGTCCGATTAGGTAACTTCAACTTCAAATGAGATGTTAATAAACCGATTCCACGCGGCTGGGCAGCGTTCGGGAGATATCGACACAGCTTCTCGTCAGGCATACCTAAAAATTTAAAAACAAAATTATACCGTTGCTAGTGATGACCTATGTATTTGAGACGTGATCCTTCACTGCTGACCAAATGAGGAAGCTTATGGTCCCTCAGCGAGCTATGGATAGGGCTATGCTCAGAGTTTCTCCGCATGATAGTCTTAGTCCAACGGATTAGTAAGCTAAAGTAGCAATGAGCCAGCCATATTAATGATCGAAGAACCGACAACCGATAGGGAAGAAAGGTTCTCGTGTGGCAGACCGCCTGTACCGACAGGCGAAGAGTAGAGCGTCCCACCACTAGATGGAGTGAAGACCTGGTAAGATATACAGAAAATCGATAGATGTAGGTGGCTCTGGACCGTGTTTTGTGGCATTCCTTGGGCGAGGCCTATGTTCAGCAGTGGACTTGTGAAAGGCTGTATTGATGACAAACAAGAAAATATACAACACAAAATTTTGGATTATTTATATTTAACGTTGCGTTATTAACCCAAATCTACAACAAACGTCGCATCTTTACGTATCTTAAAAAAAATTATTATCAATAGCAATCGGCCTCTAGGGTGTATTGGCATACGGGATAAGGTGATAAAGGAAGGAAGCACATTCAGTTCTTAGCAACGAATCAGAGGGGTGAATACAACCGGCGTTTATTTCGTTACGGATCTGTGAAAATTATGTACATATTTTAACCACTGCGGCAAAATTCTGATATAAAATATTACCTATGGTGAAATACAATGGATTTAAAAAAAAGTTAAAATTACTTTCATTTCTGAGAGGGTTTTAGGAAAAGGAAATATCCAGCGCGCTGCCCAATGCGTGTTGGCGAACTTTACTTGTCTTCGAAACATATTTTTTTTATTATTTCTCACATATGCAGGTCACGATGTTTGCCTTCACCGCCTAGCACGCTGTGAAGCAGCACTTAAATTTGGAATCAATAATTTTACTGGTGCAGACGGGGATTGAGTCCGGGTTGCTCGCGTACTTTGAAATTTACAGCGAATGCTAACCATCTGAGCTAACACGGTTTAAAAACAATGTTACACTAATTAGCCAAACGGAATTATATGTTTCTTCCGTTCTAATACGTGCACTAATTAGCCACACTGCAGCTAAAATATGGTTGTAGCATGACTTGGTCTGCTCGACCAGGTAGGACCATCCCTGAAGACTATAGTGGAATGTCTCACAGATTGTAACTGGCTGTTTATATCCTTCGGATAGGCAAACAATGACAGAGATTTAACACGCTTTCAATGCTTTTTAAAATAGTCCCAAAACAAACCCAAGATTTACCCTAGTGAAGAATTTTCGGCGAGGCGGTAAGTTTTACATAAATTTTGAATAACTGTAACTCGTAGCACTATCATCCAAAAATGTGTGCCTCGCTGCATATACGGACAGAACAGAACTTTGACGTAGAAGAGAGAGAGAGAGAGAGAGAGAGAGAGAGAACGATTTCAAGGATGCTGCTACCGATGTTTGGACTGTGGGGGAAATTATACATGTATCCAGGAATAAAATAGAAATATATAAGATCGAGAAATCAAAATCTTTATTAATATTTTAAATGATCAGTTTGAAAGTTGTATGTAGCAGCACTATTCAAGAACTCTACACTTTTGTAAAATTCGGAATAAGTAAATCTTGCATATTCATCGGATTAATTCGTCATCATCATTATCACCGTCATAATCATATTCTATGTACATCACTGCTGATCATAGACCTATTCCTGGTAACGCCACAAAGTTGGGACCGAGTTGGGGCTGCCCTACACTTTGAAAACCTTCTACAGGTGTCGGTTTTTCGAGCTATATGTTCGGCCCATTTAAACTTTAGCTTATTATATATGCCAATTACTTTGGTTCTACTACGGATATCCTCGTTATGTAGTCTATCACACGCCCAGAAACTCTGTGTATAGTTCTCTCTATAATTCTCCGTCATATATGCCGTCCATTTAACTCCCTAATTCTTTTGAATAATACTTTGTTAAAATAATTGAATAGGTTTCATGAATAAATAAAATCTCTCAATGAAAAAATCATAGCCATTCTTTTCACTTCTAAAGCCCATACAAGTTGAATACCTCAGTGTCAGATATTTTATAACCGTGTTGCTACGGTCAGTTATCGTTGAGTTCATTTACGTTATGTAATAAACACGACTATTTTGTTTCTGCATTATGCGACAGCTGAAAAAACATTTTAACCCGCTTGTGAAATAATAGCATCAAGAAAACTTAAACGTGTATAAAGATGCCTAATTCCATTATTCAAACGAAACCTCTTAACGGTTAACAAATTTGTTTGGGAAAACTTTGCTCTCAGTTGCTCGTTATCATGAAATAATAATTAATTTATTAATATTAATTAAAATTATTTTAGTGAATGCTTCAAAATAAAGCCTTTCACAGCTCCAATGACTCGAGTAGACAGTTGCTGTCGTCAAATTGTATTATTATATCTAATTGAAAAAAAAAAATGAAAAGGGTTAGGGTCATAGGTTTAGTAACACGTAGATCTTTATATATTTTTTGGATATTTTTTTTGTGTTTTAATTCAACAAAAGCTTGTTAAATTTTGGAAGAATTTAGCTGCTGTTACTCAAGTTAACCTTTTACAGGAGTTAGGATCACATTGATATGTATAAATTCGTTTTTGTTGCAGTAAAGATTTTTCAATTTCAATTTTCAATATAATGTTATTATTAGAATTTCTTTTTAATATGTATTTTTAATATAAAAATAATGGCCTGTCTTCTGGGATGCAGAAGGTATACTAATGATTACAATTTAAATAAAAGAGAGACAATAACCAAAGATTATTACGCATCATTAATCAAAAAACTACGCGAAGAACTAAAGAATAAACGTCGAGGAAAATTGCGCGCTGTAGTACTTTTTCATCTTAATAATGCCCGTGCCCATCGATCTGATTTTGCAGGTGCTACCATCAGAACTGCTAGGTTTCAGCTGATTCAGCACCTACCATATTCTCTAAACCTAGTTCTGAGTGATTTTCATATTTTTACTCAACTGAAATTTACTCAACTAAAAAAGCACTTGCGTGGTATAATATTCGACGGCGACGATGTCACTTGTGCTCTACAGGCCCTTTTCGAGACCTAAGATGAAGCTTTTTTATTCCAAGGGTGTTAACCACTTTACAAAATGCTTATAAAGATTATTACAAGGCGATTACGTTTAAAATAAATACAATTTACCTATATTTACTCTAAAATTTCATTACATTTCCAAAAACGTATTGATCAACCAAGTATTATTTAAAAAAATAATCTGTTTATAAGAAAAATGATAAATAAAATTTACGCAAATACTACACATTTAATAAAACAAATTTTATGGGTGTTATCGCGCGTTATTTTTTTAAATAAGTTTTCTCAATATTTGTTTTTATAATTTTTAATTAAAAAAGAAAAACAAAACAATAGAAAACAATAGAAAACAAGTGTAATCCCTCGGCGTGACATTTGCTTAGGTGTGGTAACCCAGCAACCACATCAAATATAAAATCATCGTGTTATTTCATATTTGGTGTGGTTATGCTTTATTAGTAGCTAAACATCTTCGCCTAGAGATGATAACGTAGTTATACAAAATTGTTGTCGTCAGTTCTAATGCCCTTCGAAAGATTTTCATCTCAAGAGAACTACAACATCATTATCGTGTAAAATCTCCACGACAACACAGATTTCTTTTAAGTTGATTTTGAGTTATCATGTTATACTTCCACTTTTTATACGTGGTAGAGCCATGCTACAGTTATATTAGTAGTATAGTTGTAGCACGAATGGGTCGGCTCGACCGGGGAAGGACCACGCTCTCACAGAATACCAGCGTGAAATAGTAGCTTAATGCTTCTGTATTTCGTATGGTGAGTGTAGAGAACCGGAGACCCTTTTTACTGAAAACGAGGCATTCCATCTTAGTCCTCACGGGTGACAACGTATCTGCATTTTGATTCGTAATCGAGGATAGATGTAGATGTCTATGGGCCACAGCAACCACTTACCATCAGGTGGACTGTGTGCTCGTTTGTCACCCTATCCTATAAAAAAAAAAAAAAAAAAAAAACTTTGCTTAGCAGAAATACTGACTATTGCAGTATCATAAAATATACCTTTCATGATAGTCGTATATATCGTCATCGGTTTATTTATTTTACATTACGCAATTCTGGAACGGCCCGAGGTTGCATCTCTCTGGCGTATCTAACGGGATAAAACAAATGTTTGCTTAGATTACTATCCGAAGAAATGAAAAATCATATTACGGTTATTAAAAATAGGTTCCCATAATACCCAGAAACATAACCTAACTAACAAAAATATCGTTAGTTATAAGCTTTAAAAACCTTTAGAAGCATTGAAATATGAACAAAATTCTAACGTACTATTGTCTTTAAAACCCAATTACTTTTAAATCCCAAGATACTGTCAACACTTTTCTAATGAGGTGCATTGAAGCTATTATTGACATCACAAATCCACATTTAATTGTACAAATTACAGTTCAATATTGCTTGTGCTGTCAATAAACCGAGCTTAGAAAAGGCTTCAGTAATACAAAGGCGTGCCCAATTTACCACCACAGGGATTTTGAGATCTGACGCTATCCTGTTATTTTCATTTCATTTCGTAGAAATATTATCGCCATGACATTTTCATGGAAATCTTGATTTTTGGTCTTATAATATATTCCATCCCATCAAATTACATTGCATCTAAAATATAATGCCATTTATAAATCGATAATTTAAAATAATATAATAATATTATATACAACACGTGAATAGCTTATCGAATTAACAATTTTGTGAAAATTTAATCTATAAGTTACTAAAATTTCTTGAGGCAATTTTTCATAGATTAAGTGTAACTGGCCGCTGTCACCCATAGGCGTGTTAACATCTGCATTTAACCTTGATTGAGATTCAAAATGCAGATGCGCTGTCATCACAGAGAACTAAGATGGAATGCCTCATTCCCTAAAATTTAGATTTTTCATTCATCATTTAGATGTGCACAAAATTTTAAAAACACATCACAACCACATCATAATATTATTATCATTACAACGATCAACGATCGAAAGTGCCAACAGTTTTAAACGCTTATCTTAAATATATAATATATAATCTTTTCTTTATTTTTATATCTCTAATAAAGATTTACTCATATATAAAATATTTTGTCTCAAGCAGCGTCTTTTAAAACTACGTAAGTAATTTAATAATAAAAGCACACAGTGCAAACATATCCACAACTCAGTGGTGTTATCCCGGAAGCCTCATTCGTGCTCTGTATTACAATTTGCTTGAATGAGAAAATACATTCAGGTTAAGTACATTAAATAGCATCACGGATCTCGGATAGCGATTTCATTTAGCCTGTTCTATAGTGAATGCAGTTATAGTAGGTTTTAATTATTGTTGAGAAAGTTTTATAATTGTAAGTGTAAAGTGTATAAATCGACTGTAACATTAAGCAGATTTCATTGAAACAAACTACGTTTTTACCCTTTTTCAGGCACCGAGTAGTAGCGAGTTAAGAATATCCATTACCTCATATCATCCCTTGGGCGTCGTAACAAGCGTCAGAGGGAAATAAATCAGGAGATGGGCAGCAGCGTCTTCGTCATAACAATCAAAATTAATAAACTGCGGTTGCCAACTTGCTTGCTAAGCGTTGCAACTATGGCAAATATCCTCTGAGACAATCTATGGGGTAGGCCTATGTTCAACAGTAGACTTTAATGGGCTATAACAGTAACGAAAAGGCAAGAGTAATTAGACTTTTCTTAGACCAGCGCGGTAACTTTTCTTCGGGTACGATGGTAATCAAACGTTTTCCTAATGTAATAGTTTTACGTAGAATCCACGCTTTAAGTTTTAAAAAAGTGTAGTAATTATTTTTTTCTTTATTTATCTTTTATGCAGTTATATATCTCATATAACTATAACAAATCTTTATATACATCGACTGCCTCGTTTTTTTAGTGGTTATAAACGCGCCTGCTGATCATGAGGTCTTTGGTTTAAATCATGGGTCAGGCCTAAACCAATTATTGGTTGCTTTTTCTGTAAATAAATTCTCAGCAGCAGCCCGGAGTCAGGAAGCTTTCACCCCCGTGTTTCGGAAAGCACGTGAAGCCGTAGGTTCCGACTATGAGACTCATCGCACTATGAGATTGAGGAAATAGAAAGCGCACTTGTGCTTGTGCATAAACTTGGGCACAAGAATCCTGCTCTGCGCAGGAAACTAGTCCTCGTTGAGACTGGTCACCTAGACCGAAATCTCTGGGGGCGTTATTATTATTATTTTATGTTAATATATTGATCTTCCACACAATGCACACACCTAACTAGAAAATGGTGAGTTGTTTTCAAAATTCTAAAGCGAGCTTACTGTTACCGTTATTTTTTTTATAAGACAGGGCGACAAACGAGCACACAGTCCGATGGCAAGTGGTTGCTGTGTCCCATAGACATCCACATCCATCCACGACCACGAATCAAAATGCAGATGCGTTGTCACCCGTGAGGACTAAGATGGAATGCCTCGTTTCTAGTAAAAAGGGTCTCCGGTTCTCCACACTCACCATACGAAATACAGCAGCATTAGGCTACTATTTCACGCTGGTATTCTGTGAGAGCGTGGTCCCTCCCCGGTCGAGCCGACCCATTCGTTACAGCCTATCAAAAGTCCACGGCTGAACATAGATTGTCCTTTTCCATAGATTCCTCTATAAGGAGGTCGATTTGCCATAGTTTCCATGCGGTTTGCCAGCCATCTGTAATATTATGAGTATTGAATTAATCACGCGCTCTTGATTAAAGTGTTTATTGAAGACTGCCCCATAAATCAGTAACTTAACTTATATAATAACATTGTAATACTACTTCAAGTCGTTATTTATAGTTCAGTAGTTAGTTACGGAGGAAGCTGCTAGCCATCTCCTAGTTTGTTTCCTTCAGTTGCATCTTACGACATCTGCGGGACTGACACTGACATCTGACGGGTACGGATTAAAATTGGCAATGGCCAGGATTTGAAGCCAATACTGATGAAATTTTACGCACTAGAGGTTAAGGCTATGAACTTTTTCCTTTATTATTTAATAGACATTTTTCATTATAAACTAATGCGCACAATAGAATCTGCCACTAAACGCATCATCGGTTTCAGTGCTTTGGTGAATGAAAGACTTGTGATAACGACGGTTAGATACAATATGGGGTAGAGGAGATTTTTAAACTGCCACTACATGAAAACCTCGGTATATTTATATTAAATATGTTGTTTTTAACATGCAGATATTGCTTATTGGTAGTAAGGTGTAATGAATTAAGTGTATATGCAGCGTATCGGTTCTTAGACATTCACGATTGTTATACATAGATAAGAGTTTAACGTTTAACTTGTATTGTTAAATAAATGTATAATATTGTCCTCCAGGCTGAATTTCAGTCACGGCTGCCAGTTTCAATGGAAACTAGCCATATACGCAGGATAGAATAATAGTGTATGTGTGTAGTCGTGTTTAAGACCACAATTACGAGTATTATACGGGTTAGTTATAAGACTAAGTTCCACTCAGAAAATAGTTAAACTCAAAAGTTCTTAGAATAGTTATCAAAATATACATTTCAATTAAACTTTAAAAGTTCTTGACGAAGCACTTTAACGGAGGCGAAACTTGGATAACTGATTCAGATTTTCGATAGTTATAGTAAACTTAACCATAGTTTTATCGAGACAAAATAAATACAACATTAAAAAGCTTAATCAGGCTAAACGGGGACAGTATGAATAAATTAAAAAGAAACATGTTATTGAGAATAGAGTCTACTTAATTATTTACGAGAACCCTACACATATAAATTAACAGGATTTTATAAATATACTATAAGTACACCTTTATATGATGGGAAACAGTCAGCCGTCTGGCTATACGCAATGCGAAGTACCATGCGGTATAAATGGACCCTAAATCAACTCAATGTATTTACGCTTTTTCTTATAGGAGATAGTACAATTCCGTAGCCGACTGCAGACAGCGGCAGTAAGCGACGTATCGTCGCGACACAACTGGTTTCTATGTAGTTCTATGAAATACGTTCCGTACCTAGCGACACGCCGTTTACCTAACGGCAGACGTCACTGTAGCCCGACCACAGATCAGTGTATAATATATTCAGTAATCTATGAGATCAGTATTGCCACAGACGCCCGAGCGACAACACGTTGAATTTTTCTTTATAAATGAGTTTCACCGATTCCGAGGAACACAAACTGATAAACCAGGTGGCCCAATATCCCGCACTGTATGTTCCCTCACTTTCTTTGCATTTCAACAAAGGGCGTGTGGCTTTTCTCTTTATAAATGTATAATAAAAGCAAGTCATCATCTTCTTCTTCCTCTTCTAATAAAAGAAACAAAATAAATCACGATCGCTAATTTCAAACACGTCAGACATCATGACCCACTGAACACTCGGAACAGACTGGACACGGGCTGCTGCCGTCTTCAGTCGGGTTCGGAATTATGACTGCAGCGACATGAGGCCACGACAAGTCCCCCAAGCCCGCTGCTGCTGCCTTTATTCGGCTACGGAATTGCACCTTAAATTCGCTCAATGTTTTACGTTTTTTCTTTTATGAAGAGAATATCTCGTTTAAAATGGTAAGTTTGATTTTTCTGAAACCCTCGGATTTAAAATTTGGTTTCATAATTATAATTTACAGCAGCCTTTTGTAGGTTTTGTACATTCCTTGAGTATAACCCTAATTAGTAATGTGGCCACCTTTATAAGTCTTACCATACTGACATTGATAATAATTATTTCTGGTATTGTATTGTGAATGTCACGAAGTGCGCATATTTTAACTTTAAATAACATTTTTTCCTATGATTAGATAGTATTCAACAATACCAATGAAATGTAAAGGAGAGAACTATCAGAATTTTGAAAGAATGCAGAAACATACGAAACTATCACATTTTGTGGGTTTACTTTTACACTTGCTATTTCCTTAATACAACTTTACACCGTAGAAAATAAAATTATCATACTTTCATCTTATTAAAAAAAAAACGTTTTAAAACACACTTTTTACATTAGGAATTTCTTCTGTCTTATGGAGGCAGTTTATTTTTGGATACTTGGGATTGGAACCCGCAAAACCAGCGCCGCAAACCAACGCTAATCCACTGCATCTCTCGAAATCGTTCCGTTTGGACGAGATATGCATTCCCTTTTTTTTACCGCGATAACTTTACATACCATTGGTAAAATACCACGTCAAGCTACCTCCAGTGCGTCTTTGTAGACTTTATAATATATTCAGGACATAACATATTTTTTTCATTTCGGATAGTTATCTTTTATGACACCCACGGGATGAAAAGAGGCTTTCCTCTCAACAATTCGTCCGCCAGAGTGTTGAGTGTTGGTCAATCTACTTCAATCTGCTTGAGATTAGATTTACTTAGTATAAAACTAGTTACAGTATCTAAGTTTTTATGCAGTTAAGGGTAAACAACGAACTCACAGTTCACCTGATGGTAAGTACATACTGTATTTCATATACCTACGTCTATCCTCGATTAAAAACTAAAAATGTGGATGTAATGTCATCCTTCAAGACATTTTTAATCCCTTAAGCGTAAAAAGGGCTTATGGGTGTGGTCAATATTGATAATAAACACAGCAGCATTATGCTGTTATTTATCCGCGAGATTATGGCCTCAGCCAACCCATTCATGCACACAAAACCATAGTTGTAACGAGGTTCTGCCAAATAAATCGTCTCATCGAATACAATATTCAAGTCATAAGAATAGTTGTTCTGACTTGTTTGTCTAACAGGGAACTTTTCCAAGCATCGCTTAAATAATTATTGGATTTATTCATATTATATTATCTTAAAAATTCGTATCTTGTTAGATTATCCTGTTGATCTAGTAGTAGTCGAGGAAATTTATAGTGCAAGTGTGCTTGCGCACACGATCATGCACGCTATACACAAAATTTCAAAAATTTATAAACCTGTCTTGTGAACATTTAGTAAAATTATAAATCACTCTTAATTGTAAATAATAAAATAAATCAATGTTAAACTTTTATTAATAAGATAATTTACACAAAGATTTGATAAAACTAAATGCTTGTAAGTACATTAACATAAATTTTAAACATTAAAACTTTTATTAAAAAAACGAATCAAGCGAAGTTAAGCTGTTTGTAGTTAAATGTTAAATTATGTTATAGCAAGCGCGCATCAGATTTTATAATCCTTTTCATTTCCCAGCACTAGGGCATGCTCGGAATATTTAGGAATGAGTTTATCATCATCATTCATAATAAATGTTACAGCCCCTCATAAGTTCACTAATTAACTAACACCTTCCTCAAGAAATGCCGAAAAAACAATCTTGAACCATCTAGCAATCTAATGGTCGGCCGTGCTGCACTCTGCTTAGCGACACGAGGCGGCCACTCGAAAACCTTTTGTCTTTAACGGTTTCACGTGTGGTTTTTACGTCCTAGAGCCAAGCGGATGTTTTATTATAGATGTAGCACGAATTTGTCGACTTGACTGATGGACTATGCTCTCATAGAAAAACAGCGTAAAATAGCAGCACAATACTGCTGTGTTTCTTATGGTAAGTAAGAATAACCGGATACTCTTTTTCTGGAATCGAGGAATTCCATCTTAGTCCTCAGATATAACAATGTATCTGTATTATGATTCTTAATCGAGGTAAGATATAAATTTCCATGGGCATCCACTTACTATTAGGTGGACCATATCGTCATTTCTCATCCTTATGCACTAAAAATTTCCTTTAAGCTCTTCATGTCAGTTGACCCATTCTTGGAAAAGCCTTTATCCAGTAGTTGACAAACTTCAAAATACGTTTAAAGACAAAAATAAATGAAAAGTTACCATTTGTATTAAGATCATACAGCCGAAGGAGATCATCTATTTATATGTGATGAAAATAATAAATATAATTTCACTTTCACACAAAATGAAAATATAGCGCTCTCCATAAATCAATTTAAATAATATTACCCATCATTGCCTAAATTTTAAAAGAAACGCTGCAGCCTATATATATATACATATATATCATCATCATCATCATCATTACAGCCCTTCACAAGTCCACTGCTGAACATAGGCCTCCCCCAAGTAATGCCACAAAGCACGGTCCTGAGCCACCTGCATCCATCGACTTCCTGCATGTCTCACCAGGTCGTCACTCCATCTAGTGGGGGGTCGCCCTACACTACGCCTACCGGTACGAGGCTGCCACTCGAGAACCTTTCTTCCCATCGGTTATCGGTTCTTCGAGCTATATGGCTGGCCACTCTGGTTTTACTGCGGATATCCTCATTTCTGAGTCTATCACGCAGAGAAACTCCGAGCATAGCCCTCTCCATAGCTCGCTGAGCGACCTTAAGCGTCCTCATACGGCCAGCAGTGAAGGACCACGTCTCAGATCTGTAAGTCATCACTGGCAACACGCACTGGTTGTACAATCTAGTTTTTAGAAATTGAGGTATACCTGACGAAAAGATATGTCGTAATTTCCCGAACGCTGCCCAGCCGAGTTGAATCCGTCGATTAACCTCTCGGTCGAAGTTGGACTTACCTAGTCGGACTATTTGTCCCAGGTAAACGTACTCGTCAACAACTTCGAGCATAGTGCTCCCAACAACTACCGGCACAGGTGTGACATGGACATTAAACATGATCTTTGTTTTGTCCATGTTCATCTTAAGACCTATCCGTTGGGAGGCACTATTGAGGTCATTGAGCATAATGCTTAAGTCCTCCAGCGATTCTGCCATAAGGACTATATCGTCGGCAAATCGAAGGTGAGTGATGTACTCGCCATTGATGTTAATACCGTATCCTTTCCAGTCCAGTAGCTTGAAAACGTCTTCCAACGCAGCGGTGAAGAGTTTCGGGGATATAACATCACCCTGTCTTACACCTCTCTACAGTTGGATAGGTTTCGAACTCTGGTTCTGTACTCGGATAGCCATCGTAGCTCTACTGTACAAACACTTCAGCACTTCGATGTACCGACAGTCAACTTGGCACCGCTGAAGGGACTGTAGCACCGCCCAAATTTCGACGGAATCAAAGGCTTTCTCATAGTCCACATATGCCAGGCAAAGTGGCAGATTGTACTCTTCGGTCTTCTGTACAATCTGCCGCAGGGTATGTATGTGGTCTATGGTACTGAAGCCTTTTCGGAAACCGGCTTGTTCGGGAGGCTGGAAGTCGTCGAGACTGCGTGCGAGACGATTCGTAATGACTCTCGAAAATAGCATGTAGACGCGGCTCAGAAGGGAAATCGGTCTGTAGTTCTTCAATAGAGCGTTGTCGCCTTTCTTAAAGAACAAAACCACCGCGCTTCTGCTCCACGCCTCCGGAGTAGTGCCACCATGGAGGACGGAATTGAAGAGCTTCTGAAGGACTTCAAGTACCGGTGTTCCACCCGCTTTCAGAAGCTCCGCTGTAATTTCATCCTCGCCCGGGGCCTTGCCGTGTTTAAGGTGGTGGAGAGCCATTCTAATCTCGCTCAGACTGACGTCCGGGATATAATCGGAATAGTGGCGGATAAGACTTGCTCTTGGATCGTTACTCACACTTGCGTGTGGCTCCAACGATGATGTGTACAGCTGCCCATAGAACCTCTCAATCTCACTCAGAATCTCAGGTGTCCCGGAAACGATGTTGCCACACTCAGTCTTCAGCTTTGACAGTTGGCTCTTTCTGGCAGACAGATCTCTGGCAAAGACTTTGGAGCCCTGGTTCCGCTCGATCGCTTCTTTAATACGAGAAGTATTAAAGAAGCGATCGAGCTCGCCGCATGCATTTGGATATCTGTCTGTTCAGTTGCCTGTATGCTGTCAGATCTGTTGACGATTGCAGCCTCATCTCCCGTCTAACAGCCATGAGATTAAGAGTGTGATCGGAGAGTTTTTGTGTTCTTCTGCGGCGGGTCTTGCAGAACTTAGCTCCGACCGCATGGACACTTTCCACGAGCTTGTCGTTCATATCGTCCATATATATATATATATATATATATATATATATATATATATATATATATATAATGCGCTATTTCGATAAAGCTCTAGCATAATAAATTACATCCTTTTAATCTTTTTGATTCTTCTAATATTAATGACTCAGCATTTTTTTAAAATTTCAATGGTGACAGCGGAAATCAAATCGTTTACTATATCTTTACTTCATAAAACCATTTGAACAACGATTTTACCAACAGGTTCTGAAAACCTTCTTTCTATCTGCGGTAAGACAAGGTTGTGCCCGAGGAGTTATTAACACTCTGTGGGTCGTGCACAATTTCTGAATGTATTCAAAGTTTATCGATATGTTACGGTCAAAACTTATAGCCGGTCAAAATCACTTTTGACTGCAAAAATCAAGCGAAAGAAGTTTAGTTAGTAGTTTTGTTAGTTTAGTTTATTTTTAACTTCTAAAATATTGGGTAGTAGTCATTTCGACCAAATCATATCGGTTAAAAGTAGTTTTGACCAAGAATGTTAGTCAAACCTACCATTTATTTATACTTTTTGAATTAATGTACGTGTCTTTAGGGTGGTCCAAGGGCCACTCCAACTGCACCTTTACCTACTGTCACTGATATTGCGAGTTTTGTCTGATAGTCGGAAGTTTTAAACAGGCAAAACTATTTTTGACTAAAACATTAGTCAAAACTGTTTTTGAGTAAGGGTCTCGGTGAAAACTATTTTTGCCTAATTTTTGCAGTCAAATGTAGTTTTGACCGGTCATGAATTTTTACTTTAACAGATACATTATTAATTTCAGTTCATACTGCACTTATCTCGCAATATTATTTTCCTTCATATATGCAAGATTGACTTGTAAAAAAGGCACCATAAATTTAAAAAAAACGAGTGTGGTTACGACCACACGATTGAAGTAAAACTTCTTTAGCTCCATTTGTATGATTATATATATATATATATATATATATATATGTATGTATATATATATATATATATATATGATATATAAATATGTATGATTTTATATACACACACATATATATATATATATATATATATGTGTGTATATAAAATCATACATATATACATATATGTTCCGATTCCCAAACCCTAACTTGGTAGCGTAATTAGGTAAAGAACTATCCCAGGAGGGTACCAGCACCCCTGGTGAGGGAGAATCCCTCGCTGAGCATCACCGACCAAGTTATCCTACTCTTCCTGAGCGTGGGTGCTTAGGCTGCTTTGAGTATTCCGGGAGGGGGGGGGGGCAATTCCGCTCGCTAGAATTTTTGCAACATCAGGGGACTTCATTCCAACCTTAACGCTGTCCACTACCGTCTGGAGACGGCGAAACTGGCCTCGCTCTTTTTAACCGAGGCGCAGGTAGGACTCCTGATACTTCATATCTCTCCTACCCGGGGTACGAATTAGAACATTACTTTGTGCCCCGGGTTGTAGTTTGCGTATACGCCAGAAAGGACATCTGTTTCCGACGCAACGGCAATCTTGAGGGTACGGACCTGTACATATAACGGCTGCGCGAAGACAGTGACGACCATCCCCACGTCTACGGGTGCCTCTATAGGTCCCATAGCGGTAATACCGAAACAGACCGACTCCTTGACAACGTCCAAATGGCTATAGATTCCGTGCTACAGCAGATCCCATGCAAATGGCTAGGTTCACGTTTTACCAATCATGCGGGGAGATCTGTTATGACTTTGATTTGGCATATGGTCTGACTCAACTGGTTACTGCACATACGCGGATTTCAGATGTGGAAGATCATACACCTTCTCTGTTGGACTTTCTGCTGACCTCTCATCCGGACGGATATCAGGTTTCCGTCAACTTTTAACAGTGGTAGAGCCACGCGGCAGCTTTGCTGTTGCACGTATGGGCTGGCTCAAACCGGGGTGGTACCACGACCTCACAGAATACCGGCGTGAAGTGGAAGCTCTGCTTCCGCGTTTCGTCTGGTGAGTGCAGGTGGCCGGAGGCCCAAATCCCCCCCCCCCCCCCCATCAACATGGTAGCGGAATTAAATAATGATAGACTACCCCAGGAGGGTACCAGCACCCCTGGAGAATCCCTCGCTGAGCATCCACGACCATGTTTCTCCACTTCTGAGCGTGGGTGCTCAGGCTGCCCCGCGTATTCTGGGGGGGGGGGCAAAATTCCGCTCAAGACTACAACTGCTCGGGGCAAACGGAGCAACAAAACCAAGGCGACCCCTGCCACGCTTTCCGTGAATTTCTGCAATATCAGGGGACTTCACTCAAACCTAAACGCCGTCCACTACCATCTCGAGACGGCGAGGCCGGCTCTGCTCTTTCTGACCGAGACGCAGGTGTCCTCTCCGGCTGATGTCTCGTATCTCTCCTACCCGGGGTACAAACTGGAACACTCCTTTGTGCCTCGGGCTGGAGTTTGCGTTTACGTCAGAGAGGACATCTGTTCTCGACGCCTCGGCAGACTTGAAGGTTCGGACCTGTCCATCCTTTGGCTACGCGTAGACAGCGACGACCATCCGCGCGTCTACGGGTGCCTCTATAGGTCCCATAGCGGTAATGCCGAAACAGACCGACTCTTCGACCACGTCCAAATGGCTGCAGATTCGTTGCTACAGCAGATCCCCTCCGCAGAGATCGTGATCCTCGGCGACTTTAACGCCCATCACGCCGAATGGCTTGGTTCACGTTTAAACGATCATGCGGGGAGATCTGTTCATGATTTTGCCTTGGCATATGGTCTGACACAACTGGTTACTTCGCCTACGCGGATTCCAGATGTGGAGGATCATGCACCTTCCCTGTTGGACCTTCTGCTGACGTCTCACCCGGACGGATATCAGATTTCCGTCGACGCCCCTTTAGGCTCCTCGGACCATTGTCTGGTCCGGAGTGTTTGAACTTTTTATTCCTTCCTCTGTGGTGCCCATTGGAGGCAAATCTCAGCGATGGTTTGGTCGCTCCTGTAAAATAGCATCATGCTATAAGCAGGAGTGCTACCAAGCCTGGGTTGATGCATCAGCGTCCCGGGATGTAAACACCAGCGCTCTAAAAAAGAAGTATAATTCCGCCTCTAGGTCCTTCAAAAGAGTCATTGCCAAGGCAAAGTCAGAGCACATAGGCAGAATTGGCGAGAAACTAGTTCGCCTTCCTTCTGGAACCCGTGCATTCTGGTCTCTCGCCAAGGCTGTCCAGGGGAATTTCTGTCAGCCATCTCTTCCATCTCTGCACAGGGAGGACGACTCACTGGCCCATACTGCAAAGGAGAAAGCCGATCTTCTAGGCTCTTTCTTTGCGTCTAACTCGACTCTCGATGACGGGGGGAGTGCGCCGCCGACCATCCCGCGGTGTGAGTGCTCCGTGCCGGAAGTGCAATTCGCACAGCGCTCGGTTCGCAAAGCACTCCTCTCCCTGGACATCCACAAGTCGAGTGGGCCTGACGGAATCCCCCCAATTGTGCTGAGGACGTGTGCTCCAGAGTTGGCACCGGTTTTAACGCGTCTTTTCCGGTACTCCTACTCCCTAGGCGTAGTCCCAAAATCATGGAAGACGGCTTTCGTCCACCCGATCCCTAAAAAAGGCGACCGCTCAGACCCATCCAACTACCGGCCAATCGCCATCACCTCCTTGTTCTCCAAAACAATGGAGTCCATTGTAAACTGCCAGCTCATGAGGTACCTTGAGGATCACCAGCTGATTAGTGACCGCCAATACGGTTTTCGCCGTGGTCGGTCAGCTGGTGATCTTCTGGTCTACCTCACTCACAGATGGGCGGAGGCAGTAGAGTTCAAGGGGGAGGCATTGGCCGTTAGTTTGGACATTGCGAAGGCCTTTGATCGGGTTTGGCACAAAGCGCTTCTTTCGAAGCTCCCTTCCTATGGGCTTCCCGAGAAATTGTGAGATTGGATCACCAGCTTTCTTGCAGATCGGAGCATCAAGGTCGTTGTAGACGGTGCAAGCTCCGATTGCAAGCCTATTAATGCTGGTGTTCCACAGGGCTGCGTGCTATCGCCAACGTTGTTTCTTCTGCATATCAATGATATGTTGCATATCCGTAACATTCATTGCTATGCGGACGGCAGCACTGGTGATGCTCTTTACACCGGCCGAGCCAATATTTCTCGGGAAAACGTCTCCGAGTGCCGGGACAAACTTGTGTCTGAAGTCGAGTCTTTGCTGAGCAGAGTCTCGAATTGGGGACGACTAAATCTAGTCCAGTTTAACCCCCAGAAGACACAAGTTTGCGCGTTAACGGCTAAAAAGAACCCCTTTGTCGTATCCCCTCAGTTTCAAGGCACTCCTCTTGTTGCCTCAGCCAGTATCGGAATCCTCGGCGTCGACATATCGAGTGACGTGCAGTTTCGTGGTCACTTGGAAGGGAAGGCCAAATTGGCCTCTAAAAAGCTTGGCGTGCTCAGCAGAGCGGGACAGTATTTCATGCCGGCACACCGCCTGCAACTTTACAAGGCGCAGGTTCGGCCGCACATGGAATACTGTTCCCATCTCTGGGCTGGGGCTCCCCAGTACCAGCTCCTTCCACTTGACCGCATCCAGCGCAGAGCGGCTCGAATCGTCGACGACCGAGTGCTTTCCGATCGGCTCGATTCACTGGCGCTGCGAAGAGATGTTGCATCTCTTTGCGTATTTTATCGCATCTATCACTGGGAGTGCTCTGAGGAATTGTTCGGATTAATCCCAGCCGCCAAATTTCGTGAACGCACTACACGGCAAACGTCCCGATACCATCCACACCATCTGGATGCTTGGCGGTCCACCACTGTACGTTCCACAAGGAGTTTTCTTCCACGTACAACCTCTCTGTGGAATAGTTTACCACCGGCGATTTTTTCGGACCGATACGACCTGGGACCTTCAAGAAAAGAGCTTACTCCTTTCTAAAGGGCCGGCAACGCACCCGCAATTCTCCTGGTGTTGCGGTTGATCATGGGCGGCGGTAGTCACTTAACATCAGGTGAGCCGCATGCTCGTTTGCCCCCTCTTCTATAAAAAAAAAAAAAAAAACCCCTTAGGCTCGTTGGACCATTGTCTTTTCCGGAGTGTGATACCAGTCACATTAACGTCACGGTTTCATTCTGCAGGCTTCCGCAGTGTTTGGCACGACAGTACTCGCGGGTATTTTGTGAAACACATGTATATTACTTTGCTCCGTCATCATTTAATATTTTCGATATAAATATCTAATATCTAATGTTTTAATTTATATTATTTAAAAGCAGAGAAAAATTACATTAAAATAGTCTATTAGTGATAGTGAATTAATTTGTGATTCGTAAAAAGTAAGCATATACTTTTTTACTTAAATATTGCATGCTTCTGCGTCGACAACAGTGCAGTGGTCGTTCGCTTCCCAATAAGCGCTTTTATCGCTTGAGCTTAGGATTTATTTTTAATTACTTTAAACGAACCGAGATATCTTCTACTGGGAAATGTGCTGGTTGTCAGAATAAAATAACTAATCGACAGTTTATGTGTTGTTGTTCATGTAAACTAAAATATGATTTGGACTGTGCCACGATTAGTGAAAAAACTTTCATTTCGTTGGACAAAGAACGTAAAGCTGTGTGGATATGTCATGCATGTAAAAATCGTCAACCTAAGAGTGATAACCAGAACACTCCCATTCGCGGCAACACAATGTACTCGGAAGGCTGTATGGAGAAGGAGACAGAAGAATTAGCAAGTAATTTAAGTGTTAAAGTGCGCGCCAAGTCTAACAGGCGGGAGGTCAGCCTTCTACCAGCAACTATAGAGGAAATCGGCGACTTGCTTGATAATAAATTATCGGATACATCACCAATTTTTCGCAAATTACGATTGACTATTCTGGAGGATATCAAAACAATAATATCTCAGGAGATTAATTTAGCCCTCAATGAGTTCAAAACCGAGCTGACGCAAGCTACTGACTTTTTAGCTGCTGAACAGGCGGATTTGAAAGTAAAGGTTGAACAAAAAGACAAAGAAATTAAAGATTTACAGACTCAGACTTTAAAACTTAAAAAAGAAGTTTATACCCTCCATGGTCGACTGTCTACCATTGAAAAAATCTCTAGAGACAATAACTTGGAAATTAACGGCATACAGGAAAAGGCCAGCGAGGATCTGTTAGGATTATTTCACAACCTTTGCAACACAATTAACTCGCCAATTGCGGACAGCGACATTCGTGCCTGTCGCCGTGTGGCTAAGATGGATCAATCTTCGAGCAGGCCCCGTTCCGTATTAGTGACACTGACATCGCCGCGTATTCGTGATCGTATCCTTGAAGCCGTTAATAAGTTTAATAAAACTCAAAGTGGCAAACTAAACTCGAAACACCTAAATATTGATGGTGCTACTAATAAAATATATGTCTCTGAACATATTTCACCTGATTGTAAAGCATTATTCAGAGAGGCTAGAAGAGTAGGCAAGGAGAAAAATTTTAAGTTTATTTGGGTCAAAAGAGGAAATGTGTACGCTCGCAAAATTGAAGGTGCTACTCCCGTGCTCATCAAAAACATTGATTGCTTAGTTAACCTAGTTTAGTTATATCTTCCATTTATTTGTTTATTTTATTTTTGTGTTCACTTGGTTTAAGTTTACTTTGATAAAAGCTTATATTATTTTATGGGTAAAGGAAAACAAAGAAACTATTTTACATTAGGTATTTTGAATGTACGTTCGCTAAATACCGGTTTTGAGGAACTTAATCAAAGTGTCCAAATTAAGGATCTTGATATACTATGTCTTAGCGAGACTTGGCTTCATCATAGTTCCAATATTGACTTGTATTCAATTTCCGGCTACAGACTGCTGCACAACCCTCGTATTGGTCGTGGTGGTGGTGTTGGTGCTTATATAAAATCTAACTTACGTGCAAAGCGTTTAGATCACCCCCCTGGGGAACTTGAACAGATATGGTTTAATATTAAAATAGGTAGTGAGACTGCTGTATTTGGTTCGGCGTATCGTCCTGAATCAGTGAGTGTTGGTTCAGCTATAGACTGTTTGCACGAGTCTCTCTCATTTTTTATAGCGCAATATGATCAATTATTTCTTGTTGGTGACCTGAACATTGATTGTCTAAACTACGACGGCCTTCCATTTACGCCTAATTGACTCAAGACCCTTACTGATACATTTAACCTCCATCAAATCGTAAACCAGCCTACACGGGTCACTTCTACTACGAGTACCCTGATTGATGTTATCTTTACTAGGACACATCTTAAGCCCATTTCTGTGGAAGTGACACATAATGATGATCTTAGCGATCATGGACTGATTTCAGCGAAATTTCCGCTCGCGATTCAAAAATCTAAATGTCGTATAATTTCATACAGACCTATAGCTGAGAACACAATTGCTATAAACAATGCTGCTAAATACACGCCATGGGAGCTGGTACTAGTACAAGATGGTATCGATAATATGGTAAATACCTTTAATAATCTCGTCATTGACTTGATGGACTCATTCGCCCCTGTTCGTAAAAGCACTTTTAAACTACCCCCTGCCCCATGGATGACTGATACCCTTAGAAAAATGAAGTCAATTCGTGACAAGGCTTGCCACCGGGCCAAAACTATAAAATCGGAAAGTAGTATGCAATTTTACCGCGATCTGCGCAACTATTATAACCGAGCAGTTACTCTAGAAAAGCAGGCATATTTTACTAGGTTTGTCAATGATAATAGGTCAAATCCTTCTCAGATGTGGCGTCACATAAAACGAATAATTTCACCTGCCGTAAAAAATCGTTCCATACCGGACCATCTTCTTGACCCTGATTCACTTAATAATCACTTTACAAACACCATATCATGTGCACCTCCCGACAAAGGTGTTATTCAAGAAATCGAATCACTTAAGCACTCTGAAATCGAATTTCAATTTGTAGCTGTAAATGAAACGTTAGTGAAAAGTATAATTGCTTCTACAGCTACTAATGCGACCGGAACTGATGGCATCTCCATGTTGATGTTAAAACTTACGCTTCCATATTCTTTGTCAACGATAGTGGCGATTGTCAATAAATCTATATTGGAAGGAGTATTTACAGAATCTTGGAAATGTGCCATCGTCACTCCCATTCCCAAAAAATCAATGGTGGATAATCTTTCTGATATAAGACCAATAAGCATTCTTCCTGCACTATCTAAAATAGTTGAAAGATGCGTTCTTTATCAAATTTCACCATATCTAGAACGTAATCAAGTACTGCCTTTGATTCAATCTGGTTTTAGAAAGAATCACAGTTCAGTATCAGCTCTTTTAAATATTACTGATGATATTCTTGCTGCGTCCAATGAGGGTAAGGGAACAATTATGGTTTTGCTAGACTTCAGCCGCGCTTTTGATTGTGTTGATATATCTATTCTATTGGCAAAATTAAAATACTATGGTTTCACAGAATCGGCCTGCACCTGGTTTCAATCTTATTTCCATAATCGCTGCCAAAAAGTGCAATGTTTGAATAGCCAAGGAGTTCTAAATGTCTCCAACACGCTCCCCCTTAATAAAGGTGTTATTCAGGGTTCAATACTTGGTCCCACATTATTCGCAATTTACACGGCCAACGTTACTAAAGCTATAATTCACTCGAAAATTCACTTATATGCAGATGACAGACAAGTATACGTTCACACAACGCCAAATGATGAGGAGGTTGCTGTTGCTATTTCCAAGTTAAACAAAGATCTTGATTCTATTGCGGAGTGGTCTTTGAAATATGGCCTGGTACTTAATCCCTTAAAGAGTGTCACCATTACCCTTGGAACAAAGCACCAGGTAAAAACGATTAATGAACGGAAATCTCTTGTTAAGATCTTTGACACCGTTATACCTTACGAGGGTTGTGTTCGCAATTTAGGTCTCCTTATGGATGAGAATTTAAAATTTGAGCAACATGTTCAGACTAAAATCGGTAAATGCTATGGTTCGTTAAAAACTTTGTATAAAATTCGCTCATTTCTAAAACGTGACATAAGACTGCTGCTCTGTAACAGTTTAGTACTATGCCACCTTCATTATTGTGATATTGTTTATGGTCCATGCTTATTTAAAAAAACTGTGAAGAATGTGCAGAGAGTGCAGAACGCATGTATGCGTTTTTGTTTTAACATACCGAAAAGGGATAGGATTTCACCTTATTTAGTCAGTAATGGCATTTTAAATATGTGCAATAGTACTAAATTAAAATATGCATGCTTTCTGCACACTCTGCATCACGCAAAGTCTCCAAGATATCTGTATGATAAAATTGCCGTTGAAAAAAAAAGTTTGCTTTCAGTCAGAGAAAATAGTCATCGGCTTCCACTACCCAGGATTAGCCTCGCTGGAGCCAGGGGGTGTTTTAAATTTGCCGCTGCTAAAATTTGGAACGATTTGCCACCACCAGTCCGATCTACCCAATTTCCGTCTACCTTCCGACAAAGATGCCGCAAGTGGCTTATTCAAAGACAGTCCCTGGCTCTATGTGGCTTTGATACCCCCTCAAATTAGACGACTTTTTTTTTTGTATTTGGAAGGTATAATTTATTAATTGTTTTATTTTTATTTTTACTTTTTTATTGTTGATACGTGTGTTTCATCAATTACCTAAGACCCTGTATGAATTATGCGCAAAGGCTGTGGCAGAATAGCAGGAGTAATGGGTTTTCCGTTACAACTGAGTCACAGACCGTTTTGTCACAACTAAAAAGTTATTATTATCTCTCTATTTAAATTTTAACATTGTATTTTTGTGTGGCAAATAAATACTTTTTATTTATTTATTTATTTATTTATAGGTCGACCGATTAGGATTGGAAGCGGTCTTCCTCTGCATCCTACTCTTGGGGCGGGTTTGCTTTGCGCCAGACGATCCTAACGTTCTTTCTGATTCTGTCGCTGATGTGGTACTTGAGGTTATGGAACTTTTATTTCGTCCTCTCTGGTGCCCAGAGAGCAGATCTCATCCATGGTTTGGTCGTACGATTTTAACACTTTTTTTACTTTAACCCCTGATAGTTGAATTGCACTATTACACTAACGACCCGCCCCGGCTTCGCACAGGTATCGTCAGCAAGGCTGCTGCGTTGCGCTCTTATTTTCTATTAACATTATTTTGAATTCACGGAGCATTAAGGCAACCAAATTTTAACTCCAACTTATAGAAACTATGTTTTATATTGATGTACTTTGTTACAAAAACGTACGTGTATTTTAAAGATTCCTCTTTTGTTGTTGCAAGTTATTATAAGTAGTAGTAATAATTAATATATTAATAATTAGACATATAGTGTTTTTCACAGAGAACTCCAACTTTTCTTTAAAACTCTTTGAGAAGAAAATTTTACCATTATTTTGTACCAATTTTCATATACTTCTATGGAATTATGCAGCGCACACCATAGAACTTCTCAGGAGACACAAAGATATAATAAATCATCATAACATGCGTAGACGTGTAATCGTAATTGGGTTTATAATATTGTAAGAGTCCAACTCTCATGAGAAAATAACAAAAGCTTTTCATTTCAAGAACAAAATAGACTGTCATATGTCTTATTAACTCACGGCTAACGGTCCATCGTAAAGATAAGACAAATTGGAATAAGGACATGAGCTTAATATGTGCAAAAGTGACGAAATAGCCCCTTAGTAATGAAGTTTGTAGTCGTTCATATGCTCTAGCTGTAGGAAACTTTAATTAGTCAGTGTACCTTTAAAGTGTGTTTTCTCAGTAGGCACCGTGCTTTGTGGCATACTTGGGGGAGGCCTATGTTCAGCAGTGGACTTATGAAGGGCTCTAATGATGATGATGATGATGATGTGCATTAGCCTGTGTGCGAAAAGAAAACTTTAAATGTTTCTAAGTAATAATAATTGCGGTTAACATTATAAAAATTAACAACTTAAGAACGTCCCACTCCTAAACAAACAAGCCACTTTCATACTTCACAGCGTTATGGAACATATTTCAGTACACTATAGAATAAGAAGTACCTAGACAAACGATCTCAATGCATAAATGATTCTGCGTATGCATGTGCACATACTCGTATATGAATAGGAAAATAGTCATTTATTTAAATTTGTATGCATATTTTACTTACATGATTTTAGGCATATTAACCAACTGAATTTGAGAGACGCTTAGTAAAAATATAGTTATCCGACTCTCCAGAAGGAGAATAATGTTTTTGAGGGTATGTATACATTACATGTATGTATGTTTTATGGCACGGTTCTTAGCCTTAACTGTCGTTTGATTCGTCTTAGTTATGGAAGTGATATATGGTATAAAATTTTTCTTTTATCTAAACTTTTCTGCGTAATCCAGTTTTTTTTAAATTACTGTTTTAATCTTTAAGCTTGTTTTATAGAAGTGACGATCGCATTACTTTCACTTATTTCATTTTTTTTATTCTCGTCTTCAGTAAGCGAAAGGAAATCTGCAGTTTCTGGACATATTCAATTATCTCTTGTATATATGAAAGGTAGAGAAAGTAAGACGTCTCTGACCTATGCTATCAAAAATAGACCCATTAACTTTGTGATCGACGAGTATATTTTAAACCCACTTAAAAGAAAAAGAAAATGTTCTGCATAAATTTTCATATGTAGGTCTATCGATTTGAATGAGCCGATTTAAATGTTTCTTATTTTATTAAGCTATAAGGCAAATCCATTCCACGAAAAATTGCACTTCTTAAGATAGAGTAAATATATTATGATGATGTTTTATTTTATTTAGACGAAATTTTTGTAGTTACTTTGAACTTCTGATATTCCTCAAACCACTCAAAATAGTAAAATAATTAACTTTCTAATAAAAGTTGTACCACAAACCTACATACTGTAAACTTAAATTTCTACACAAGTTATAACGCCTGAAGTAAGGGCTTAAATTATTTGACACAAAATGTCTTGGCACCGACTTCAGAATTTGTCATTATTTCATTATATGGAAATATTTTTATAGCTTTGAAGTCATTATATTTATATTTAAAATGAAAAGTACAAACCGACAAAAATAGTTTTAAACTTATAAGTTTAATTATTTAGTATTGATTTGTTTCATTGAGTTATCGATTGCCGAAAGTTTCGCTTTGCCGAACGTTCAAAACTTACGACTATACATAATACACACCGAATTTATATTAAACGTTGATAAGGAAAGACGATACATAATTATTATTTGCGAAATTTTACCGATTTAAAATAAATTGATGATTTTAAGGGTATAATTTACACAAACAAACGTTTATTTCCATGTATCAGGTCATTACGGTATATTATAAACGGTTGTAACCTTCTAACTCGATGAGTGAATTCCATGCGAGTACTTCGTGCATGAAGTTTACGTTACATTAGGTTATATACTTGACGAGTTACCGTGCAGCTGGCGTCTGTTATAACTGAAACTATTAATATTAATGAACTTCCCTAAGGACGATATAAGCTAGGTTGGTTCTTATTTAATTTCCATACCATCATAAGAAGCGATATTAAGAAGTCTGAAACCATTTGAGGATTAGAATGAAATCTCATCAGATCAAACTGAAACCTTTGTAATATACTGTTTCCAATATCGATTATTACTTTCTAAATTTGGTTGGAAGGTTGTAATTTAAGGGTACACTAGTCACTCGTTCTTCCATACAAACGTAGTCTGGCGATTACTCCACTGTTTGATGGTATACTTACAAAATAAAAAATGATTTCAATTTGTCTCATTATTATCTAGCCCTGTATGGAAACAAAAAAGTAAAAAAGATTATTTTTAAAAGTTATAAGCGTAGAAAATTCCGAATTTCAACACTATTTTAACACATCTTTGGGCGGAAATAAATACCATAAGAAGAACGGAAATTGCAAAACAGTTACCATACAGGGATAGACTAGTTGTTCAAAAATGCAAATAATTTTATTTTGAACAGATACATTCAATAGATTTTTCATGACATCCAGACTCCCTAAGGTCTGTTTATAAAATTTCGCGCGCTCCTTTTCGTTGTAAATCATCTTGCCTTTCTATGCAAATTGTTTCCCCGATCAGTGGGACGAAAGGAGGGGGGGCGCAGCGCGCACCCACACATGCTCACTAGGTTAGCCACTGCTATCTATTTATGGTTGTAATACCTACATCTTTATTTAGAAAAATTGCTTCCAAAAGGAACAGTGTGGACACGAACAAAAGTTCGTGTCCACTTGCTGAAGCCGGGATGAATATAGCTGGAAAAATGTACCCATAAGTTTGTTGAAGTACATGTAGTTAAAATTGAAAACAGGTAGGTACATAATATAGAACTTTCGATACAGGTAGTACATTAGGTACTTAACTACTTTAATTTGCCAACTTACAAAAACATCTCATTGATAAGCACGATTGTCGAAAATCTTAAAATTATCTATAAATTTAATTAGAATAGGTACTTTTTAGATTTTCGATAATCGTGCTTACGTATAGAAATCTTATATCCTAATGTACCTAATGTAGTTTATGTAAATACATAAGAATTGAGAGCCGTGGTAGCTCCGATGGTTAGCGTTCGCTTTAAATTTCACAGTACGCGAGCAAACCGGGTTCGTTCCCCGCCGGCACCAATGAAATTGTTAATTGCAATTTTAAGTGCTGATTTACCACGTGCCGGCGGTGAAGGAAAACATCGTGAGAAAACCTGCATGACAGAGAAATAAGAAAAAAAATATATTTCCAAGACATGTGAAGGTCGCCAACACGCATTGGGGCAGCGCGGCGGACAATTACTTGCCCTAAAACCCTCTCAGAAATGAGCAGAGGCCTGTGCCCAGCAGTGGGATGTGTATATAAGCTGTAACTTTACTTTACTTTACTTTTAAATAAGAATCTAAGAAGGGCAGTCGATGATAAATAAAATTTGTTTTGTAAGTTGTTTTTAAAAAAAACACTTTAACACAAGAAAAACATGAAACTGAGAAGAAGCACCACCAAACAGTCAGTCAGTCCAGGTATTACATTGATCATGTCATACGAGAACCAGGCCGGTGACTAATGGTCCTTTGAAGAAAGAATGAAGAAAATACAAATGTGAGTGGACAACTAAGTACTTTTTAGGATTCCGTACCCGAAGGGTAACCAGCAGAGCCCTGTTTCGAAGCCTCCGCTGTCCGTGTGTCTGTCTGTCAGCGGGCTGTATCTCATGATCCATAAAAGTTAGATGGTTGTAATTTTCACAGAACGTGTATTTCTGTTGCCGCTATAACAGCAAATAGTAAAAATAAATTTGAAATTATGTTCAGGTTTCCTACTAGAAAAAGAAACGTGTATTTTTGGCTTTTTTGATCGATAGTAATATGTACATATATTTAAATCTTGTAAGATGGTACGGAAGCTCGGAAGTCGGATTCACACTTGGCAAATATTTGTTTATATTTAACCTTTCCTTAGACACACTCATATTTTTATATATAATTTACTATACTACTTTAAAAGCTACTACTAAATAAAATAAAAAAAACCAAAATATATACTATAATACCATAGCAAAGCGCTATGGTATTATAGTATATATTTTGGTTTAGATTTAGTAGTAGTTTTAGCCAACTGGCAGTGGCTAAATTCCCCATACAGTCAGTGTTAAATTCATAGATCAGTGACTTGAGATATAAAAGACCTGTAAAAGTCTGAGAAATTGAAGACTGCTCTAAAACGTACTCTAAATATCTACTCTCAATAAAACTGTTTTTAATCAATCGATTAGATGTGCACTGAACCCTGTAAGGCGGTATAAAAATGTCCATAACAGAAGAAGGGCAGGAGCACCCTCCTGATAACATCTAAAAATAAATAAAAATGCGGTTGCCAACCCGCCTGCCAAGCGTGGCAATTATGGCGAAATCCCTCCTATGAGGCAATCAATGGGAGAAACCTTACATCCCTCTGTTGTTCAATTCACAACACTTTTAGGCTGTAATGTAGGTACTGATGAATCGCTTAGACTTTGATAAATATGTACTTTTTTTACAGAAGAGGGGGCAAACGAGCATGTGGCTCACCTGATGTTAAGTGACTACCGCCGCCCATGATCAACTTACCTTGCCTAGACGTGTTCTTTGGACTTCTGTAAGGAAGTATGTGCTGTTAGTCCTATTCCGTTTAGGAACGTTACTATTTTGATAGACGTTTGTGCTTGTCCCTGCAGTGACACAATTCCTATTGTTGATAATTTTCTATGTAGTAGGAGAATATTGCAAACCGCAATTGAACACAAACAATCAATAAACAATTTACAAACTAACATTTTTATTTATTTAATTAACGTACATAAAAGCCCCACTCACATCAGTCGCACTGAAGAAAAAGCAGTTATCCTGACACTGGCTGGCATATACTTCGGGGAGTTGCCTGTGGCCTGTGGCCTATTATAGCTAACAAGCTATGGGAAGTAAATACCTATTTAGAATACAAAGTACCAACAGTAATGTTTGCATAACCTACAATAAAATACAAAAACATAAAAAAACGTAATTATTTTACACTTTTTTTTCTGTTTTAGAAGTCGGTTATATTTTTTCAATTTTTTTAATGTTAGTAACATTAAAAAAATTTTCAATGTTTACTAAAATTTTAAATTTTTAGTTGAGAGTTATGTCCCTTTAGCGATAGCAGCAATCGCGGTTGATTTGCTGTCATTTATTGAAGAAGTCCCTCGATTTCTCCAAGATCCCAGCATCATATCTTGATCTGACCATCATCGATTACGGGATCATCTGGAAAGTATATTCTTTCAAAACAATAATTTTCCAAATCAGTTCAAGCATCTTTGAGAAATCGGGGAACAGAACATCATCATCGTCATCATCATCATTACAGCCCTTCACAAGTCCACTGCTGAATATAGGCCTCCCCTAAGTAATGCCACAAAGCACGGTCCTGAGCCACCTGCATCCATCGACTTCCTGCATATCTTGCCAGGTCGTCACGCCATCTTGTCGCAGCCTCGTACAGGTAGGCGTAGTGGGGGGTCGTCCTACACTACGCCTACCTGTACGAGGCTGCCACTCGAGAACCTTTCTTCCCCATCGGTTCTCAGTTCTTCGAGCTATATGGCCGGCCCATTGCCGCTTCAGTTTACTAATCCGTTGGGCTATGTCGGTCACTCTGGTTTTACTGCGGATAACCTCATTTCTGAGTCTATTACGCAGAGAAACTCCGAGCATAGCCCTCTCCATAGCTCGCTGAGCGACCTTGAGCGTCCTCATACGGCTAACAGTGAAGGACCACGTCTCAGATCCATAAGTCATCACTGGCAACACGCACTGGTTGTAAAATCTAGTATTTAGAGATTGAGGTATACCTGACGAGAAAATATATGTCGTAATTTCCCGAACGCTGCCCAGCCGAGTTGAATCCGTCGATTGACCTCTCGGTCGAAGTTGGACTTACCTAGTCGGACTAGGTAAGTCCAACTGTACGACAAAAAAACTGCGGTTGCCAACCCGCTCACCAAGCGTGGCAACTATGGCAATATACCTCCCATGACAGAACATAGATAACCAAAAAACAACGAATTGAGAACCGCCTCCTTTTTTCGAATTCGGTTAAAAAGTAGGTAAAAACAAATCAATAAAATTATTATATAATAACAACATCTACTTAAATTCACATAAGAACTTTCATAATAACAACTAAATTGGGTTCATAATAATAACACCAATGTGTTTCCTCTCTCTTTTCTCTTTTTTAAATAAGTTACCCCCACAGTAGGATTTTCTCCTGTATCGTGGAGGCAGTTTACAAACATAAATTGCACAAGGACAAACATCCAGACCCGGAACAACTATTTGTAGGCCATACAAATATTTGATCCGTGCGGGATTCGAAACCGTGGCCCCCAGCGCAGTCTCATTGCTAAGACACTGCGACACGGAGCTTGCAATTGCGGTTAGAGTTTATGTTTCCATTCAAAAAAGAATCGCAATATGCTTTGCGTTACTCATGAGTGTGTATGTGTGTGCGCACTAGCTTCTTACTGCTCATCACGGCGTCTATCTCTTTCGCACGTAATGTCGGCTGAGGTAGCATGCATTTTAACCCCGCCCACCATTTAGTTCGAGCTATCGACTAGGGCCACCTTAACAGGTAGAGGCGATATAAAAAGATAAATGAAACAGATGCTACAGAATACTGTACAAATTATCACCGCAATGGGTCTATTTATGGGGGCGGTCTATGTTCAGAATTTGATTTTAAGCACATTTTAATGAAATCATGAAGTGATGAAAACCGACTGCAGGAGCAAAATATATACGGATATCCTTTGATGTAACAATTATTCCAGGAGGAATCAGCACATGTGTACCAAAAACTCTTCCACCTCAATTTTTACGCGATTCTCTTAGATTGTCTAACTCATGATATAAATGCATGTTGCCATGGGGCAACTCGATGGCAAATGCAAATGCAAATTGCAAGGAATTGTTATTTTCAAACGGTATATTTTTTATATTCTTTGATAAAAAACAAATTAAAAAGACTATGGCTTTTTAAGATAAATTAGAGAGAGTTAGTAACCCTTGGAGTTGGTTTGTAACTAAATTATAATAGCTTCAAAAACATAAACGCTAGCTTAAACGAATAAAAAAGTCTGTTTAGAAATTTCATTTCACTAAACTGAAATTACATTTATTTGGAACTTGCTTCTACCCGAAAATGATATAATAAAAATTTCTGGTCTATAACATTAGAAAAGCAAAACATGTTGCCGTTCCCTGATGATGCACCGGAATCATCACTCATATATATTTGTAGACGCCATAGCAATTGCTCCAAAGGTTCTAGGAAACTGTATCTACCCTGTGTAAACCGGAACAGGACCTGGTTTTTTTTTATAGAATAAGGGTGGCAAACGAGCACACAGTCCACCTGTTGATAAGCGGATGCTGTGGCCCATAGACATCTATATTTATCTTTAATTAAGAATTTAAATGCAGATGCGTTGTCTCTCCTGAGGACTAAGGTGGAATGCCTCGTTTCCGGTAAAAGGGGTTTCCGGTTCTCTACACTCATCATATGAAACACAGCAGTTATAAGCCGCTTTTTTCTGTTGGTATTCTGTGTGAGCGTGGTCCTACCCCGGTTGAGCCGATCCATTTGTGCTACCACCGCAATATAGCTGCAGCGTGACACTATCACGTAAAGTCCGAAATCGAAAAATCCGTAAAATCCATGATATCAGGAATGCTCTTAAGATAGTATATAAAATAAATAGAACCGGAAAATTAACTTCTGCAATACTAAAAGGAAGCAGCTCAGATGCATAGAATGTAAGATCACCAACTAAATGATGATCAACTAAAGCTTGTTTTCGAGTTATTACGATCCGAAACAGGACTAGAGTGTTAGTATTTTTTAAAAGGCTTCAGCACAAGCAATTGTACTGAACGCTAATGATCGTCAAGGTCTAGGGTGAGCTTGTCAGACGAAACCAGATTAATGGTATACGGAAACGATGGGAAGGAAAGAGCATACAGAAAATCAGAGAAGCTACAGTTGGTTGTCCAACGGCTTTATCTCATTTCAGTTTTCATTTCTCACGGCTGTATAAAAAGGCAGTTGGTGGTTTTAAAAAAATCTCATTCCGGTAACCAGAAGGATTGCAAGTGACATATGAAGCGCTGTCGGATGTAAATGTGAATTTATTCAAATAGTAAGTTCGTAAGACTGTAGTGGGGGTCTCAAAGCGGTAATTTACATTAAGTCGTTTGGCCATTCAAAGTGCGATTTAGTGGTGGCGGGATAGGATTACGGACACGGAAATGAAATAGCTGCATTCCGCTATAATTTAAATTTGTCGACATTTTGATAACTAGCAATTTTTTTAATATTTTTGACATTTGCGACTCGACCATTGATGTTTACATATATTCTGATAAAAGCAAGCAAACTGTAATGTCTAACTAATAGCAATATAATAATATATAATATAATAACTAATATTAATAATACAATAATAATATAATAATAATAATATACTAATATTAATAATATAATAATAATATAATAACTAATAGCATTAATTAACTTCCGTCAAGTGTCATATTCCTCTACAAGATGCAGGAGTGTACAAGCTTGATTGTGAATGTGTCCCTCTTATATAGGACAAACCAAAAGATCTATTAGGACCCGCGTAAAAGAACATATAGCTGATGTGAAGCATCAACGTTCCGGGAAGTCTGCAGTTTGTGATTATATCCTAGACGGCCCCAACCATTACATCAGATTTGATAGACCACAAACCCTCGCGAAAGAACACCGATTCCTACCAAGGATGATACGTGAGGCTTTTGAAATTAAAAAACATCCTAATTTCAATAGAGAAGGAGGCTGGGTACTACCACCTGCTTGGGATCCTATAATCAATAAAATTAAAACTAAACCCAAGCATACCACTGCAAGACCTCAAGACATAGTCAGTTCATTTTGCATAGATCGGACCATAAACAATAATTAAAAAAGCTGAAGGTACTCCGGGTTTAACAATGACATCGGGACGTCAGTCATCTCAGTCCCCCGTGACCATGGGTGCTGGAAAGCGCCCGAAACGTCGGGAATTAAAAATAAGAAGTAAAAATAAACGCGATAAAATCCATAAAAGTAGTTTTAATCATGTGTAGTGTTCGCGTAAATATAAGAAATCATTATTTTTGTTATAAATTTAAAAAAATGTAGAAAGTTATAGTAAAAGTAGTCGGCAGCGCATTGGTTAATCGTTTGGTAGCGGTACTGCGGGGGCGCGGCTTCAAATCCCTCAAGTATCAAAATACATGTATAATCTAAAATAATTTTTCCAGGTCTGATTGTCCATATTTAATATAATTTTATGTAAAATTCATCCACGGTAGATATGAAAATTCTAGTGTGGGAGGTAAAGTTATTAAACTAAAAATAAATTTTCGGACCCACGTTAAAAATAAGCCGACAAATATAGCATTATTTAATTAATTGTTTACAAATTACGAAAACAGTAAAATTATTATATTATACTAGGTATTACTAACAAAACGATCTCGTGAACGTTCAAGTAAAGTTAAATAATTATCCGAAAGCGATAACGGCGAAGAAAACACTTTTTGTTGCTACATAAAATCCCTTCTTTTCGATACCAATTTTAAGAGATTGGTATTTTTTTAACAAATTTACATTTTTTGGTTTCAAATCATGCATCCCGTGTTATTCTGAGACTTATTAGTTCGCATGTTTATGAGGAACTTGTAGGTGATGGGCTAGTCACTTATCACTTATTTTACAATTAATCATCTAAACTCATATTTTTTGGCTAAACGTGTTCCAAGTAGTTTGCTATTTTGGACTCTGCTTGCACCCCTTGGGATACAGGTGTGACGGTGTGTATGTATGTAAATAGTATTTATGTTATTTATGGAAATAGACATTTTTGATTTTGGTTTTATTTGAATATAGATAAACTGAAACTGACTTACAGTATTAAAATAACAAACAATTTACTTGGTAACTGCAAACAAAAGATACATACACACACAGTACTTAATATCGTACTTAAACATATTTGTTCATGAATTTACTTATAATTTCACAAATACGGAACTCATGGTGATAAATACGAGTACACAATTACGTATTAGTATGCGTAGTGAGCGTAAGCGTAGTGACATTATGCGTCTGGTTATCTCAACTTTACAATTAATGTTGAAATAATAATAGTTCTTTATCCAGCATCAACGGAGATCGTTGGTAATGAGGCTGTACTTGTAGCGAAAGCATGGTGGTTGTGGCTTTTTTAATGCGCTCACCATGATTAATAGCGAAATATGCAGCCTCCGTAATAACTTGCTGACGGGATCAGATGATCCAATTTATACGGACGTAAGGACGTAATCTCGTGTGATGAAAGGCTTACCCCTCTACCTTAGCCAACGAGAAATTGCAGGACCTGGTAGTACAGAGCATTTCCGCCCGGGAGACCATTCGGAAAGAGAAGGAGCTCCACAGAAGGTATCACCAGGCTTTACATGAGCCTTTCGTAGACAAAGTTGCCCTCCTTCTCTGGCTATGTTTTGATGACCTCTTTGGGGAAACCGAGGGTTTTGTCTACGCGATCGAGGATTAGGTTACTGAGACCAACAACTATCGGAAATACATTCTAAAGTATGGCAACGTCGAAATCTGCCAAGTTTGTTGCCATTCAGGTTAATCAATTAGGCATGTCATCTCCGGATGTTAGATGCTTTCTTACTACGAGTACTTGCACAGAAATAACCTAGTAGCTAAGATCCTACACCAATAGCACGCTCCGAAATACAATCTCGCGGATCGGAAACTGCCTTATTACAAGTACTTGCTGGATGCCGTGCTAGAAATTGACCGCACCAAACTCTACTGCGACCCGAAAATTTTCACAGACAAAACTATTCTTGCGAACGAGCCTGACCTTGTGCTGGTCGACCTGGAAGATTCTTCTTTTGAATTTTAAAGGTGTCCCGCTCTGAGGAAAAAAATAAATGGTCACTTTACTCATACGAATAACACATTTTACTTATCAGTTTGTTTTATAAACATACTTAGTACCTATATTTACATGTTCATAACTTGCTACTAGCTCACTGTTTGAGTGGATACTAGGACTAAGGAAGGCATCTACACCGCTTTGGATGCATAATTTTTCACTACCTCTCAATTGCATACCACGGTAATCAATATTTTTTATAAATATATTGTTACGTTTATACGACAACAGCAGGCGTGACAAAGTTGTACACGGGTACATACTCCCTACGACGCGCTGTGGACGACTGGCGGGCCTGTTTGGTGTTTAGTCAGCCCGCGCGCTATTTAATTGCACAATATTTATTTGATCTTTCTTTTTAAAATGACATATACTCTTTTAATGAAAAATAAACCCATAATTCACTCATGTATTTACTGGTGAATACATAGCCCGAATTTAATTGAAATTGATTTCATTATATTCGAATGAAACTGCTTTTTCACTTAGTGGACGTACCTAAAATTGTAGATTTTGAGGAAACTTTACGATCTATTTCTATCGAGTCAAAATGTGTCAATAGTGTTTTGGCCCCATAATTCACTAAGAAATATCTTTAACTTTCATATTGAATTAAAAAAAATGTGAATTCCTAGTTATTAATGACTATAAAGCATGAAAAGTCTGCTTACAGTTTTTAATGACGATTTATAATAATAATAACCTAGAAATTTCATGTGTAGTTAAATGGAAATCTGTTCTTTTAACTATTATATGTTAGTGTTTAGTTACTATCTTGATGTTATCTAGCGATATAGTAAAATTTAGTAAAGAACACTATCTTAGCTTGATAAAAGCCTATTCACTTTTGCGTTGAAGACACCTACATAAATTATTATCATCGATCACATTGTAATGGGTTGGAAAGAAAGATATTGGAAAATTATTGCACTCTTTTCTGTACATACAATGAACGCCAAAGTAAATAGTTTTGTTTGAAGGCGTGATATAAATGTTGAAAGGAAAAGGGTATGAGTATGTATATGTCATATATGTAGAGCCGTTGTAGCTCAGAAGAGCCGTGGTAGCTCAGATGGTTAACACTCGCTGTAAATATAACAAAACGCGAGTAACTCGTGTTCGATCCCCACCGGCACAAATGAAATTGTTAATTGCAATTTTAAGTGCTGAAAACATCGCGAGGAAACCTGCATGTCTGAGAAATGAGAAAAAAATATTTCGAGTTCGCCAACACGCATTGGGGCAGCGGGCGGACTATTATTTGTCCTAAAAACCCTCTTAGAAATTAGAGAAGGCCTGTGCCCAGGAGTGGGACTTATATAGGCTGTAACTTTAACTAAACTTAATTTTGCACTGCTTTGTTCCTGCCTTAGGGGTATATTTACAAAGACAGAGTGCTAGTATATTTACACCGTGTGAGGTTTTCCATCTTAGTCCTTAGAGGTGAACGCGTCTATAGCCTTCTTTATTTTGAGTTGGCTGTATCTGTCCAAGTTACTGAAGAGTAGGAGTAAATAACTGTTTCATAATTAATACTTTGTTGGAAAACCCACGTAGCAGTAACAATAAAGTAGCACAAGTAGCAGTCGCAGAACATTTCGGCCAACTGACGCTCACTAATGAAGGCATGGTAGCGTAAATTTGTTACAAAGATGACGCTAGCAAGGCCTCGCCGCATTCAGGAGTAAGTTAGTTAGGTTAGGTTAGGTTGGACCTTATGTATGGTGTTGTCAGTCAATGGCCTTTTAGCGAGGCGGTTGTTATGAATAACTACGTGCCTATTAATATATTGTATGTTAGCGATGTCATTAAAATTAATTTGTTTTGTTTAGCCTGTTAAGTGTTATTATGATACTAGGACAAAAGTAATAAGACACTTAGTCCATCTTTAAAAAATATCGTAATATGTCGAAAGTAATGAATAGTTTAAGTTACTTAGGACATTAAATTAAGTTTATTTTATTTAGTTTAATAACAGTGTTATGTCTTGGTGGCGTAAGACAATCAATAAACTTATTTCATCACTTGAGTGAGTATCATGAGTTAACTTGACTTAAAACATTTAGTGATATAACCATCCCGTTTACGTTATACGTTAACACCCATACCAAAAACAGTAAATAGTGGTGCAGTCAAAGATGCCATTTCTCTTGCCAAGCGCAAAGTGATAGTAGTAAAAAATTTCCAGAAGTGAAATTTTCAGGACCTCTCCCTATATGGGGAGGATATAGGAAGAGGTACTGAAAATCTCACTTCTGGAAATTTTCAGGACTGATGCAGAACTGTAGAAGAAGACTGTAAAATAGGTTAATCAATGTGCTCTTGATTACGTTTGGGCTCATTCTGGATGCCTGTCACCCAGATCTAGTCTGCCAGTCAAATAAGTTAGCCAATTCCGATTTGATATCGGCAAAATTATCATATCATATTTTTCAGTTTTATTTATTGAATGTAATAATGTTTAAACCGGCTTAATCGTTTGCTTAAGACCCTAAAAATATCAAAATGGTAGAGCAACATTGCAGCTATATTACGGGTATGTTTGCGTTACGAATGTTTTGGCTCGACCGGGATAAACAACGCTCTTATTAAATACAATTAACGCTGTTGTATTACGTATGGTGATTGTTGAGACACAAAGACCCTACTTTACTGGGAACGAGGCAATACATCATAGTGACAATTCATAAAACATTTGATTCTTAATCGAAGGTAGATGTAGGTGTGTATGGGCACCGTATCAACTTACCATCAATTAGATTGTGTGATCGCTACTCAATTTTATTTTATTAAAATAAAACACTGCAAAAAGGTTTTTAGTTTTTAGTTTTCTAAGATGTTAAAACATGGCTAAAATATTACCCAGAAGGTACTTCTAAGAACCAAGCAGTTAAAGCAAATAAATTTGAAATTTAGTAAATACGGATTAAATATTCAAAAAAAAAATGCAAACGTTCGTACACAAATTTTAGATGAAAGCCCTCTAAAGTTGCAATATTTTGAAATTTGCTTAGTTTAGTGGCTTTTAGGTTAAAGATGATTACATTCCTCAAAATAATAGTTTACATTCGTTTACTTACGAATTTAAACATACCTAAAATAAGAAGATATTGGCCGTAATAATATCGAAATCATAAGTAATAATAATGATGTCCTCCAGACCGAAGCTTTATCACGACCTACCAGTCTCAACGGTAGCCAGTCAGCTACACAGGACAAGATTTGTGAACGAGTGTATGCCGCAAGTACAGATGCACTTTGTGTTACTTCACACCATTGCACTCATAGCAGAGATCAGGCGCAAGACCAACGATTTTACGTGATTTCCGAGGCACGGAGTAGGTCAACTTCCTGACTTCAGGCTGCTACTGAGAATTTCTTAACCAAGGAATCGAACTCGGGTAAACTAGACCAACGAAACAGTCAATGTGATGGGAATGGTAAATATCTTCTTTGAGGAAATCTATGGGGATACCTATATTGAGCATTATACTTGTAATAGGCTATGATAAACGAATGTTACATGAATCCGATATAAATCAACGAACGAGGTGATTTATTAGTACAATTTTGTCAAGAAAAAGGTCTGTTGATTAAAAATACTTTGTATCAACTACCGCCAAGAAGGCTTTATACGTGGACCTCACCATCTCATACTCCGGCAAATATTGTTCGAAATCAAATAGACTATATTATTATCAATCACAGGTTTCGTAATAGCGTTACTAGTTCCAAAACGTATCCTGGTCCAGATATTGGTTCATTCATCGTCATTGTTAATTTGACTTGCCGCTTAAAATGCAGAAGCAAAAATAGAGTTAACAACAAATATGTTGACATCAGTAAGTTAAAAAATCTAAAATTGAAAGGGAAAGTGCATACAACAATTAATGAATGGGCAGTGGAAGAAAAGAAGAAACAAAATACTGACGTGGAAGTTCTGTGGGAAAGTATAGTCGAAGATATGGGACATCAATTATAGGTTCCTTAAGCCATCGCCTGTTTCAAAGAAAAATCCTTGGATTACCGACTCAATCATCCAACTTATTGAAGAAAGACGCAAATATAAATCTTCTGATCATCACAAATATAAAACTCTTCACAAACGTATCAGACGTGAAGTTAGAGCAGCCTATATCACGTGGCATAAAGAAAAATGTGAACTTATGGAATCTTTGATGGCTAAGTTTGATGCTTTAAATCTTCATAAAGAAATTAAGGCTATGGCGAACATTCAAAAGAAGCGTAGAGAAGGTTTTCTGATTGACAATGTTGGGAGAATCATCACAGACTCAACAACAGTTAAAAAGACCTGGGAAAATTATATATCTGATATGTTTTAAGACAATAATCGTAGTTGTCCGCAGAGTTTTGAAACTATAACTGGACCGGAATTTATAAGATCTGAGTTTGTTTTTGCTCTTAATAAAGCAAAGTCTGGAAAAGCCACCGGACCAGATAAGGTCAACGTTGAGCTTCTTAAACTTTTAGAACCTGAACAAGTTGATGTACTTATAAATTTATTTAACTCTATCTATTATTCTGGTAACATTCCTCAAGACTGGGTCAAATCTACTTTCATAACTCTTCCGAAAAAACGAAACGCCAAAACGTGCTCAGACTACCACACTATCAGCTTGATGAGCCATGTTCTAAAACTCTTCCTAGCCATAATTCACCATCGCATAAGACATAAGTGTGAAGAACAACTAGGAGACACTCAATTTGGATTCCGAGCTGGAATGGGTATAAGAGAAGCCCAGTTTGCGTTAAATGTTCTTGTACAGAAATGTTATGATATGCAACAACATGTATACATATGTTTCATAAATTATGAGAAGGCTTTTGACCGTGTTAAGCACGACGTTCTCATATACATTTTGGAGACCATCGGCCTTGACACAAAAGACATACGCATAATCCAAAATCTGTATTGGCAACAGAAGTAAGGGTGAAGAAGGAAGGTTTTACCGACTCAATCGCTGTCCAAAGAGGAGTACGTCAGGGATGCATTTTGTCGCCTCTGCTATTTAATCTGTACTCGGAGAATATTATAAACGAAGCGCTAGAAGATGTTGAAGAAGGAGTCCTTGTCAATGGCCAACTGATTAACTAACAACTTGAGATACGCTGACAACATTGTTCTTATTGCATCTTCAGAACAAGGTCTTCAAAAAATACTAGATCGCATATTCGAGTGCAACACAAGATCAGGACTTAATATAAACGTGTCTAAGACCAAAATCATGGTAGTTTCTAGAGCGCCAAAGCAGTGCAGTGTATGTATAGGACAAGACAGTATCGAACAAGTTCAGAAGTACCAGTATCTTGGATCTTGGGTAACTGATTTTTGGGAGAGTGACATGGAAATACGAGTTCGAATTGAAACTGCGAGAGCCTCTTTCATGAGGATGAGCAAAGTCCTTACTACAAGGAGATTGTCAATCGAACTACGTACAAGACTCATGCAATACTATATTTGGCCTGTCATACTATACGGATGCGAATCTTGGACTATAAAAGAAGATCTCCGTAAGAAACTAGAAGCATTTGAAATGTGGATGTATAACCGTATGCTCCGAGTAAGTTGGACAGACAAAGTTACCAACATTGAGGTCCTCAAGCACATGAAGAGGAATAAGCCCCTACTTTTTAAAACCATCAAACAGAGAAAAGTTGCGTACCTAGGACACGTGCTAAGGCATTTACCGTTACCAACTGCTGCAGACTATTATGATGGGCAAAGTAGCGGGTAAAAGTGGTGTTGGTAGAAGAAAAATGTCGTGGCTATGTAACATCCGGAAATGGACTGGGATAAAGAAAGTTGAAGATCTGTTCAGGCTAGCCCCGAACAAAGAAGAATATAGAAGGATGACTGCCGACCTTCAGTAATGAAAAGGCACTTAAAGAAGAAGAAGAAGATAAAAATCAGTTGTAAGATTTGCCAATAACCACCATGCAGGGCATGCGGGTGTGTAAGTGCTGAGCTGATGCCCGCACTGGTGATGGGGCTCTTCAATATCAGTTCTTGAAAGTCATGTGAAGCATTTTCGAATGATAAGCCAACACTTCTTTATCGTCAGAGAACCCGCTGTATGGAACCTGTGCAGTCACCTTTTTGTCATTTCGGGAAGCAATAGTTATAATACAGATTAAATAAAGACGTTTCCATTTAAATGAAGTGACTTTAAAATGGAAATCTGGTTTAGGTAGCAGATATTTTTTATTTATTCGTTTACGCACAACAAGATACAGAAACAGCCATACAGTTAGTTCGTACGAAGGTTTTACGAATTCCAAAATACTGAAATATCTTTGAGTAGAACCATAGAGGAAAATATATCAAAAAGGCAAACTAAGTGCATTTTTGTGAAGAACTTCGAAACATGTTGGCAAAACCCTCAGAAAAACAACTCTGATCGTCAATCGATCGAATAAAAGACTCTCGCTATGCTCAATAAACCGTTTTGGCACTACAAGACCTGTGTTACAAACTATAAGTCATTTTTTTCTCGCCAGCTCCAACCGATTATTAACTTGCAAGGAAAAATTATCGCAATAAGCTATCCAAAATAACTGTAAAATCTTTGAAGAGTTCAAATCCCCGTGTTTCTATCACAAAGGTATAAATGATCATCATCTAAATGATAGAAGTAATGGATAACGAAAGTTAATACTCCGAAAATATAATTATACTTTTTCTCAGAAAAAACTGTGTTATTTTTTTAAAACGATCATATTCTTACACCTTCTTTTATGTAATTAATCCCTGATACTCGAAATGCACTTTATTACACTAGCGACCCGCCTTAGCTATGCACGGGTATCTCCAGTCAGCGTGCTGCATAGCGCTCTTATTTTCTATTTACATTATTTTTTATATCTATCTTCAAAGGGCATTAAGGTAACAATAATCAAATCTTAACTCCAAGTTATAGTACGTTATAAAGGATGTACTTTGTACACAAACGACTCACATATACTGAAGTTATTCTACTTGTATTTTAGACATTCCTCTTTTGTTGTTGAGAGTAAATATTAATAGACGTATATTGTTCTTCTCAAAGAGTTTAAACTTTTCTTTAAATCTACTTGAGAAAAACAACTCACATAAATACATGTTTCTTTATCATCGGAATGACAATATGCAAGTTTTATAAAAAAAAACAATAAACCTTTTTCATTTCCATTACAACATAGACTCATTATGCGATATTAATAAACAATTAACGATAGACAAGATACGGCAAATTTAAATAAGGACAGTCGCTTAGGATGTGTGAAAGTGATGAAATATTGTTTGTAGTCTCTTCGTAACGAAGTTTGTAGTCGTTCGTTTGCTCTAGCTCAAGAAAGCCTTCATTAGCCAATGTGCATTAGGTCAGTAGTTTGTTTTAAGCCAAATAGTAGTGGTAGTGTAAATGAGTCTTGCTACCCATAATCCCGTATCGCAAAAGGAGGCGGACGGAAACTGAAACGGAAATGGGCAAAAGTAATTTCCTGATAAAAACTTAATAATATTGAAAAAAAACTATGGTTGCTAACTTGCTTGCTATGGCAACATATGGGGGAAGGCTATTTATTTATTTATTTTATTCTTTATTGCATCCTTAAACAAAATAATACAAAGGGCGGACTTAATGCCTTGGGGCATTCTCTACCAGTCAACCCATGGAGTGGTGAGAATTTGACGTAGGTGTGGCAATATAGAATAAGAGAACACAATACAAGTGATAATTAACTACATAATATTTACAAACTACTAATAAATAAACTATACATATATGATCTAACCTTACATATATGCAAATATATAAATAAATGGATATACATACAAGTATACATATTTAAATACATACATAATTAGTATATACAAATGACTATGAATATATACGTCTGTTTGGCAATACATATTAAATAAATAGATGAGTCATGTAAAATGCGTTGTCTTTAATAAATAACCATGGACCAACTTTTTAAAAGCGTTCTTATTGGGAGCTTTTCGTATGTCATCGGGCAAGGAGTTCCAAAGGCGTGTAGCCAGAACTGTGAAGGAGTTACCATAGAACTCGGTGAAGTGAACTGGAGTACAAATTTTGTTGTTAGAAGAAGAGCGTAGGACCCTATTATGAGATGACTATGAGCAGCAGTGGATTTGTGATGGGCTGTATTTTATGACATAGTTGGTATCGACCGTATGGCTTAGTAGTCAGAAGTATACCGCCTAGGATTTTTCAGTGCTGCGTTCGAAATCCAACCAGTAAAATAAAAAATCCGCACAAAATTCGTTGTTTTGATTTTCATCGCATCTGTATACAAAATCACAGCCTACTTTCGATCTTATTTCATATGTTACGTAAGGCTTGGGTGGGTAAGGATTGCGCATACACTTACTTGTGGCTTTTAAATATGTAGCTTAGTTCTATCTTTTCTGATGTTTGAAATAAAAAATACTTTACCTCGTACTAGATTTTCTTTTATAACCTGGAGACGCCGCACTTAACACATTGAATGCCCTTTTAAATATCAATGATAAATACGGGGGCCAACATAAAAATTTATAAAAATATTGAGTGTATGTAAGACAACATAAATTAGGGCTATATAATAATATTCATTTATTTATTATTATTGTTATTCTATAATTATTATCGCCAACACGGATCCGTGTATCAGGCCAATAACATGCGTGTGGCCAGCTACACGGATCCGTGTTGGCGAGGGTTGTGCTATAAAGAACATGTTATTATTACAGTAAGTACTTCTGCTCCTTTGTACCATAATGACCACCCCATAAAATGACAGTGTAAACAACAAACATTTTTTATTAATTTAAAACATAAGAAGGTAGGTAAATAAGGCACATATATACACCATATATTAAATACATAACACACTTTAAGAGTGAACATTGCTAAAACATGCTGTACAATATCCTGGGGATCCATCACATCTTTTGCACTCGTATAAGGTAGCTACTCTTGTCTTCTTGGCTCTGCAGCCCTTGCACTCCTTCCTGATAATTTCTCTAGTAATTTTTGTGGAAATACCATCTCGTTTTTCACGTAATTTGAAGTTTTCTATTTTCGTCAAATTGTGTTGAATTATTAAATTAATTTGCTCCGTTGGTACAGGTTGAGGTAAAAGATTTTCTAAGATAGCCATTCTAAAATCATAGAGGTTCATCTTGTCGGAATTTGAGTATTTATTAAATAAGTAAAACGCGTTACTAAGGCTCATTTGCAGAATATGTACAAAAAGTTTTTTGTACCAGCGCAGCGTCTTTCTTTGGCATGGGTAATAGGCCAACATTTGGTCCTGAAGGTCTACCCCAGACATAAAGCTATTGTAATGGACGATAGCTGAGGGTTTTAGCAACACTTGGCCCCTTTTGCTAGCAACTTCTACCATCTCGTCGTCATGTTCCGTGGATACATAGAGCACATTCCGTTTGTCTCTCCACTTACCGATATGGACACCATTCAAGAACGATGATTTGTTTTCTTCCTTTCTGAGTGTGACTGAACCGAGATCCACTGGATTATTTTTTCTGTTTTTTCCCAAGGTGCCTGTGCAGTAAGTTTTTCGTTCCAGTAATTTTACTGCCAAATTGTAGGAATTATAATGAATATCCATGTATATACTGTGGCCGTAGTCTAATCTTTCTTCGAGCAATTTCAGAACAATTTTTGTGTGTGTCCTTTTCCTGAGGTAGTATCATTTGCACCACTATATACTTGAAAATTCAAGACCGTGCCATCCGGTTCCGCAAGAACATATAACTTTATACCTTATTTGTGGCGCTTGTTTTTAATATATTACCGAAATATAAGTCGACCTCGCCATAAAACCATCGACTCGTCAAGCGATAATTGTTTACCTGAACTGTAAATACGTTTCATCGTCTCATTAAAATGGTTCATGATTGGCGAATTGGAACCAACCTATCTTCCTCATTTGAATCAGAAGATAAGTGTAGGCAACGTAGTATTAACATAAAACGGTTTCTTGGCATGTAACGAGAAAAACTTGGTAATTTAATAGCCAGTGCTTTTTCCAATAATCAATAGGCCATTTAGGCGAATTGTTCCTGTATGCAGGAGCAGTCTAAAAAATTTCCAAAGTTCTTCACGTGTTACATCCTTCCAGCGTGTGATTCTTGATTGATCTGTTACACCAGGTGAAGATAGTACTCTTACTGCGTGAGCGTTAGTTTCTTGCACAATTAGGTCTATCAATTTATCATTAATCAAAAGTCTCAATGCTTCAAAAGGATTCGCTGGAGGCGGTACTAGTAGCTCTTGTGACTGAGTAAAGTAAATTGTCTTCATTGAGCTTCGATCAGTGCTCCAAGTTTCTGTAGGGCAATCTAGAGAGGGTACATTTTCTTCATTTTGAATAGCTGCAGCTACCTCTCTCGAGAGTAAATTTTCTGTATTATTTGGAATAGGCGAACGGAAAATAGACGGGCTGACTAAATCACCACGTTCTGAAGATTCTTTTCGAGAGGGTAAGTTTTTCGCAATATTACGAATAGGCGAGTGAGGCAAAGACGAGCTAGGTGAATTATGAGGTTCGGATGCTAAATTGCCGTCACAGTAGTCAGGAGTAGGCACGTCCGATCTTAACAGGGAAAAACTAGGGGTAGACATGTTCTCTCGCAATAGATAATCAGGTAAGTCAGGAAGTTCATTGTAATCCTGTTCTACGGAAGGGATATGCCGGCTATTTGCTGGTGGTGGTTGTGGCATAAGCTCATTCTCCATTTCCTTAGGAGATTGCGGCATAATATCATCTACCGATTTTGAAGCAGAGGACAATTTCGCTGACACATGCGATGGACGTGACTTAGAAGCTATGTTATTTGATTTTGTTGACGTCAAGGCTGAACTTGACTTCTGGAGAGTGTTCAATGTATGCTTTATCATTTCAGGTTGTTTCCGAGTATCGAAAATGCTCAAATTACTGTCATCACTTTCCTCTTCAGATGATCCATCTTCATAACCTCATTGCGAATAAACCTCTTCATCACTCGAAAATTCTAAGAAATCCATGTCAATTCCTTCACCTTCATCACAACTATTACGTCTTTTTTTGCAAAACGATGTATTTTTGACGCTACCAGAACGCTTAGAAGTACTCGGTTTACTATTCATTTTGGTAGGAAAACACGTCCTTTTCGTTAGCTAATCAAAGTGCAACTAAACAAGTTATCAAAAATCCAACACAGGTTTTCGTAAGTTTAATTATACGTACGGATGGCCAAGCAGACAACGTTAACTTGCCGCGAGAGCCCAAAGCTCACTAGCCAATAGAAAAATGTGCAAGAGTAATACACGGATCCGTGTAGTAGGCCCTGCTTTTACTCCCACTACCACACGGATCCGTGGAGTGGGCACTGAATGTGTTAAACTGTAAAAAGACATGCAAGCAAACCTTGAACAATTATTACTAGGTCATACCCCGAGGCCCAACTGCGGGCGACACTTAGCCACTACTCTACAGATACGGATATTCATTAGTTGTCGCCTGTATCGATTTTATAGAGGCGCACATGTTTATTTCTATATAAAGATCATATTAAATACATATTTACAAAATAGTTGATGGGACATCTATTTCAATAAACTTATTATTATGTGCCTGCGGCAAAATTCTCCGCTTTACTGTTAAATAAACAAAGTAAGAACTAATAGAAACTTAAATTAAACGTTTTCCGAGTCATTGTACCATTGTGTATGCTTGTATGATTTCAGGATACAGTATCGGCAAAATCACCATCCATCATCATAACATTTCTATATCGTTATTTAAATTGTTATTTTTTTTCTTCGACTTAACTTTAATGAAAATCTAATAATTTGTTTTCTATATCTTAATGAATGTGTTTTGTACGTTAAACATTTTCGAAAATAAAACGTTAGAAAATGCTAAAACGAACGAAATATAGTAATGGTGTTAAAGTCACTTTCATTATCAGAAAAGGCTGAAAGGATTTTTCCGCAAAAAGGAAGACGATAACATTTACATTCCTTTACAAGAGTCGAGGTAATTCTGCGCCACTTTGCCACTTCAATGCACCTAATCTACTCAGATCTTACCAGTGAGAATCGTTTTTAAAATATGTATCTTGCAAAAAAAGCTTTATTCTAAGTTATGTAATTTATTTTAATTAAAGAGATAGTATCCGTTCGATAAATGCTATCTTTTTAGTTAATTTTTTCACAAATTAATGAAATGGCAAAATTAAAAGAAATACTTACGTACGTACCTATTTTGTATCGACCTTCATGTTCCCAACCCTTACCAATAGATAGCATTGGTACCGTTTTAGAACGCGGTAATGTTGTATTTTTTCGAACTAATATAAAGTGAATGGTGAATGAGCGCTTCAACCTGTACCACATACTGTACCTATTCACTGTTAACTGATATTTCACTAAACTTCGACTTTGTTTGCTTTTGTGTTTCGGATTAGTTGCTTGATTTTGTGTTTCTTACAACCACTGTTTAAACTTGGAACTCGATTGGCTTTGTGATTAGGTATTGTTAATAGAAGTATTTTTTCTCACTGAAAATATGACTACAGGAACTCTTAATATTAGAAGAAAAATGAAAGAATATACTGTCGTCCCCATCATAGGTGAGAGCGTGAGAGATCATTTTTAATGCACGGAACCCAAGAAAATGCGATGGTGGTACGTTCACAAATTGTTAGATTTCTGGTAAATTATTGTCCTAGGTTTTCAGTTATGACCCACGACACGAGAAATGGCGATAATTATTCAACAGCAAATGACTATTCAGCCGATATGTTAAAAAATGAAGCTTACAGTGGACTTTGTGAATTGGTAACTGCAGGATTTATATTTCCGTTTCGGTTTGAAGTATATAGAAATGGTCTGCTATTAACAGAGTCTGGAACAGATATCAGTCCAGTAAGGCGATTACGATTTAGCCATGATTTATCTAATGGACATTTTGACGCCTATCTGCCTATTGTTGCGCAGAAGATTATACAGCGTCGCATGGAGATACCTGTCGAAGAGCGTGATCCTTATTCAGAGCTTGACCATTTAATTGTTATATTTTTTTAAACAGTGAAATATCATCTCCAACCAGCGGAACATATCAATGTGTATCGTCGACATTAACCTCTCAAACGGCAAGCGTCCAAATTTGACCGCTTCAATATTCCGTCAAAATTCAAGAGGTCAAGTGTGTCCTCACCTATCCACAGCACTTTAACCCATAAGTACTTATATTTAGACACTACTTTTTATGAACAAGTTTGGCATTATAGAATTAATGTGAAATTTCCTATCCTCTACTGGAATAAAAAGTCACTTAGTCAATGGATATTTATCAATAATCTACATTCATTACTTACGCCATTTTCATTTGGATGTTGTGTAGATTTTTGGATTTTTCTAGTATTTTACTATAGTGTTTTATTGTAAAATTATTATAGAAGTTTTTGTTATCTTATATATATCTTATATATAATTTATCTTCTTAAGTAAATAATATCTAGTACTAGTGATTTTCACGCTGCCGACATCATTTTTTGTTATCAAAATACAATTACGAAAAAGTCTTAAATTATTAAAAGTCTTTTTGTAATGAAGTAAAACCTGACTTTTTAGACCACAGGATAGAGAAATTTCTATATATTTTATAATGCCAAACTTCTTTATAGAAAAGTAGTCTCTAAATATATGTTTTAATGGTTTAAACTGACATGGGAGGGTGCGGTCGCATGCGACCGCTCGGGATATGCCGGACGCGTGCGTTAAATATGAAAAAAAGAAAAATAAATGAAGGTCGAGATTTACTAATTACACAAGAAAAAGTCAATTAAAATGTGCACAAGAAAGATATAGGCAGAACAAGCCAGATTCAAATCGTAAAGCTAGGTCCGCTTATCAGAAAAAATATCCCGATATGCACAGGCAAGCTGTTGCAAATTACTAAACTGCGAATCCACAAGTGCATAGAGCAATTCAGTTACGGTATGAGGAAAACATTACACTGCGTTTGTGGGAAAACAAGGTCCATTCCGCTATGGAGTATAACCCTGATGCTTATGGAACTGACAGCAGTGTAACCTTGGGTTCTATGACATATAAGTATCAGTGGTGCATTGCGCTGAAATGGAAGGATGAGACACCTGGTATGTGTTGCAGAGCTGGAAATGTGCAACTTGATCAGTTGAAACATCTGCCTGAATCACTCTTCAGTTTGAATAATGATCTACACCCAGATAATGACCATTTTATGGGTAGTATTCGTAAATATAATACCTGTTTCCAGATGACTTCCTTTGGAGGTAAATAGGTTACAGCAGATGGTTTTTCACCGAATTTTAAAGTACGAGGCCAGGTCTACCGTTTAATTAGAAGTATATTACCATAAACCGAACATGACGCTCAGTACCTTCAAATATATTTTGTAGGTGAAGATGATCGAGAAGTAAAGATTCGATGTTCTAAATTTCCTAACTTACAGCCAAATGTAATCAAACTATTGCATAATGTGCTGTATCAAGTGAACCCGTGTATAAAATATCTGAAAAGTGCTATTGATAAAGCCCCTTCGTAAGAGTTATACAAAGTTTTCATACATGCTGATAAAAAACCACCAGAAGAACATAAAGTACAATGCACCAACTACAAATGAATGTACCAACTACAAATGAATGGATTTAGTGTTAGTGGATCCACAATTTGATCGAAAGAACATCATCCTCGAGAGCCGAAATAATTAACTTTAGCGTATTTATTGAGATACATCGAGCATATGATACGCTACAGTATCCCCCTAGTAAAAATCCATTGATGTTTTACTGGGGCGATGATGGATATTCAATCAACATACCACTAAGCGGTCTACAACTAAGTTGTGGCTTAATAAAACTGTCTCTTCTGCAAGTTTTTATCAGACTAAAAGTAAAAGCGTTTCATCGCAATGTACTAGAAGCCAAAATTGTAACTAGATGTGCGCAAGGAGAAACTGTATTTGTACCAAGATATCCCTTGATCCCGAATGATCCTCCCTTTTAATTCAAAGGAATATATTTTCCCTTCAAAGTCTGCTTTTGAAAGACCATAAACAAATCACATGGGCAGACATGAAAATTTGCGGGTATAGTCTTGAGAGAAAATTGTTTTTCACACGGACAATTCTACGTGGCTTGCTCACGCGTAAGCTCGCCCAGTAGTCTGATAATTTTGGCACACAGCAATAGATTAGTAAGTATGTGATGTAGAAAGAAATTTCGTAGTTTACTAGCTTTTGCCCGCGACATCCAGGTATAATTGTGGCTTGTACCAGCAGACTCTTTTTCACACACGGGTGCGATATAACCGAACTCCACGTGGACGAAGTCGCGGGCAAAAGCTAGTATCGCATCGTGAGCAAGATAATCCTTTTGTGTCCGCTCTAACACAGATTTAATAACTGATGATTTAACAACTGACGGAGAAGAAACTTTTTCGATTAACTACCTTGTAGCGGTAAGCGAAATGTAGGACGGTCCCACAGTAGACGTAATATAAGATATGGATGCATGTGGCACAAGGATCGTACTTTGTGGCGGATCCATGGAGAGTCCTGCATTTAAAAGTAGTCTTGTGTTGGGATCTAATGATGATGATGATGAAACTTGGTACACTAATTTCAACGTAAAACTTAATAATAAATAGAAAATATATTTTTGGAAATTATAAGTTATATTAAATTAAATTGTTACAACTATGCGTATTCTGCGGCACTAAAACATAATATCAATACAGAGCATTATCCTGTTGTCACCTGTCGGATGGCTTGAAAGTGACACGGTTAATATTTTCCGGTCGTGTGTAACCGTTTTATTGTGTATGTTATAATACACAGATTGTTTATCGGTGAAGTTTTACTTTCTTTATTTAGAATAGCTTGGCGTTTGAAAACCGGCTTAAATGTTCATAATAAATTATGTATGTAACATCCAGACGCGGAATAATTATTTTCGGGCTATAAAAGTACTTTTTCTGTGCAGGAAAATAACTCAAATTTATTTATTTTAAATTACTTAATTTGTTTTAATTTCTAGTGACATTTTTTACATTTAGACATTTTTCACAAAAAAATGCTTAAAATTACTGTCCTGCATATATTAATATGCAAAAATTGTATGCAGCAAAAAAACCTGGTGAAATATGAAAATAATATTACGAAATAGGTGCAGTATGAACAGAAATCACTAAATGTTGCGAAATAAAATATAAAATTGCGAAAAGCAGTCAAATTTGATTTTGGCCGGTTATAAGTTTTGACCGTAGCATATCGATAATCTTTGAATATATTCAAAAACTCGGCACTACCGACAGAGTGTTAGTCGTTCCCCGGATACAACCTTGCCTTGCCGCAGAAAGAAGATTTTCAGAAACTCAAAAGTTTCTTCAGAATCAGAATCAGAAACTCAAATGCTTCGAATTCTAGACTACCAAAGTAGTCTAGAATACGAAGCATGTATTCCCTGATTTAGAAAATACATCAAAGTAAATAATATAATATGTACACCTTAAAACATGACTGCATTAGTCACGTGTATGAAAGAGGAATGTGTAATTAAAGGTCTCCGTTTGAATGCTAATAAAACTAAGGTACTGGTATTTGAAAAGGACGAAGAGAGAACGAAATGTGAAATATGGGTAAATCAGGAATGTCTAGAACAGGTAAATGAAATTGTATACTTGGGGAGTGCTTTCAGCCGGGATGGAAGATGTGATTTAAAGGTGGATAGGCGTGTCACTGCCGGAAACAAAGTCAATGGTGCCCTGAATGCATTAGTCAAAAGGCAAGGCGTGGTGAAGAGTGCACGCCCTGCAATACATAACGCAGTATTGGTACCGACTTTGTTATATGGCAGCGAAACCTAGGTATGCCAGAAGAAGCATAAAAGCAAGTTGAATGCAGTGGAGATGCGATCTCTTCGTAAAATGTGTGGCGTTACCATAGCCGACTGAAAGCGAAACGAAGAGATTTACAATATGGCAGGTTTGAAAGATGACCTTATCACAAAAATTGATAGGGGCGTAATATAATATAAATAAATCGAATACTTAATATTTAAGCGACGCTTGGAAAAGTTCTCTGTTAGACAAACAAATCAAAACAACAATTCCTATTAGAGTCTGAATATTGTATTGGATGAGACGATTTATTTGGCAGAGCCACGTTATAGCTATGTTGGCTGAGACACTCACAGATAAATAACAGCATAATTCTGCTGCGTTTATTATCATTATTGACCAGTACTCATAGGTATTTTTTACCCTTAAGGGCATATACTACCTCAGCTCAAATCCCAATTTCGCCTCCACTTTCCCGCGCCACTCGTTCGCACACTATGCGTGGCTCGAGTTCACGCGGGAACACGATGACAATGCGATTTTGATTATCGGATAAGCACTAAGCAGGTAATAAAGTTTTCAGTCATAATTTAATATTAACTTGTCATTATATGAACATAGACCACATACATACCCTGCGGCAGATTGTACAGAAGACTGAAGAGTACAATCTGCCACTTTGCCTGGCGTATGTGGACTATGAGAAAGCCTTTGATTCCGTCGAAATTTGGGCGGTGCTACAGTCCCTTCAGCGGTGCCAAGTTGACTGTCGGTATATCGAAGTGCTGAAGTGTTTGTACAGTAGGGCTACGATGGCTATCCGAGTACAGAACCAGAGCTCGAAACCTATCCAACTGCAGAGAGGTGTAAGACAGGGTGACGTTATATCCCCGAAACTCTTCACCGCTGCATTGGAAGACGTTTTCAAGCTACTGGACTGGAAAGGATACGGTATTGACATCAATGGCGAGTACATCACTCACCTTCGATTTGCCGACGATATAGTCCTTATGGCAGAATCGCTGGAGGACTTAAGCACTATGCTCAATGACCTCAATAGTGCCTCCCAACGGATAGGTCTTAAGATGAACATGGACAAAACAAAGATCATGTTCAATGTCCATGTCACACCTATGCCGGTAGTTGTTGGGAGCACTATGCTCGAAGTTGTTGACGAGTACGTTTACCTGGGACAAATAGTCCGACTAGGTAAGTCCAACTTCGACCGAGAGGTCAATCGACGGATTCAACTCGGCTGGGCAGCGTTCGGGAAATTACGACATATCTTTTCGTCAGGTATACCTCAATCTCTAAAAACTAGATTGTACAACCAGTGCGTGTTGCCAGTGATGACTTATGGATCTGAGACGTGGTCCTTCACTGCTGGCCGTATGAGGACGCTTAAGGTCGCTCAGCGAGCTATGGAGAGGGCTATGCTCGGAGTCTCTCTGCGTGATAGACTCAGAAATGAGGATATCCACAGTAAAACCAGAGTGACCGACATAACCCAACGGATTAGTAAGCTGAAGTGGCAATGGGCCGGCCATATAGCTCGAAGAACCGATAACCGATGGGGAAGAAAGGTTCTCGAGTGGCAGCCTCGTACCGGTAGGCGTAGTGTAGGGCGACCCCCCACTAGATGGAGTGACGACCTGGTAAGACATGCAGGAAGTCGATGGATGCAGGTGGCTCAGGACCGTGCTTTGTGGCATTACTTGGGGGAGGCCTATGTTCAGCAGTGGACTTGTGAAAGGCTGTAATGATGATGATGATGATGATATGAACATAAAATTATACGTAGCAAATTTAATTTCATTGTACATACTAACGGCATATTCTTATAACCAAAATTTAAAAAATACTATAAGTAGACAGACATATTCAATTAAAAAAGCATGTGTTTATTTTTTATAAAAATTTCACAAATAGTCGTAGAAAAAATAAAAACTGATGCACATTTTTCACATATTTTGATAATACGGATGAATCATAAACTATTGCAATGAGAGCTACTTTATTTTGGTGCATTAGGTGCAATTTGTGATGGTGGTGGTGGTAAAAAAAATATTAGAAAAAAATCAAATTGGAAATATAAGTACTTGACAAGTGATAAAATTATTATTTTTATACTTACAGTTTTTTATATAGCTAAAAATAAGATGGACATACACATATAAACTTACCTCTGGACTTGATAGAGTGACCTGAAGGTAACAACTACTGCAACTCCTGGACGAGCGGAACTAGGTTTGCCGAGTTTGGGCTCGTTTTGTTAGTTATGATGAGAACTTACCTCTGAACTTGATGGTGTGACCTAATGGTGTACTTTCGTGACCGCTATTTGAATTTCTCGCAGAGTAAAACTAGGTGTGCCGAGTTTGGGATCATTTTGTTAGTTATAATGAGACTTTACCTCCGGACTTAATGGAATGACATGAAGTTTTATTTCAGTAACTACTTCTGGAATTCCTGGACGAGTAGAACTAGGTGTGCCGAATTTGGGCTCCATTTTGTTAGTTATGATGAGATCTTACCTCCCGACTTGATGGAGTGACCTGAAGGTTTAATTGGGTGATTACTACTGGAACTCCTAGACCTCCCAGAACAGAGGATCCTGTTAAGCCATTTGAGGTAGTGTAGGCTCTTAAGGGATTAAAAAGTCTTGACAGATGAAAACACGTTTACATTATACCTCCTTAATGCGTCGCGTGTGAGACAGCACCAACGGCCTCCTAGCTTCCATATATGGAAGGCAAGATTGCCCTGTGATGAGGTACTGGAACACAGTGCATATGGGTTCCAGACCCAATATGTTTAATAATAAATAATAATTTTTGTTTAGTAGTAATTTATGTATTTTGTGAATCTACTAACCCCTAGTTTTTAAGTTTTAAGTGTACTAACAAAATGGGTGTACTTACCTGAATAATGAAATAAATAATAATAATAATAATAAGTAGTAGCCTCCCTCCACTGGCTACGCTTTGGTGATCTCTTCGGGGAAACCGAGGGTTTTGTCTGAGCAATACAGGATCAGGTTATTAAGACCAACAACTATCGGAGATACATCCTAAAGGATGGCACCGTGGACATCTGTCGAGCTTGTCGCCATCCCGGTGAGTCACTTAGGCATGTCATCTTCGGTTGTTCGGCGCTTTCTAACTCTGAGTACTTGCACAGGCGCAACCTAGTAGCCAGAATTCTTCACCAGGAGCTCGCTCTGAAATACGGTCTCGTGGATCGGAAATTGCCGTATTACAAGTACTTGCCGGAAGCCGTGCTCGAAAATGATCGCGCTAGCCTCTATTGGGACCGGGCCATCATCACAGACAGGACTATTCTTGCGAATAAGCCTGATATTGTGCTGATGGACCGGGCACAGTCAAGGATATTTTTGGTCGACATTACCATTTCGTATGACGAGAACCTCGTGAAAGCCGAAACAGACAAGCAAACAAAATATCTGGACCGAGCTCACGAGGTGACCGATATGTGGGGTGGTCTGCCGACCGAAATTATTCCTGTAGTCGTCTCTGCAAACGGGCTAATCCCAGTCAGCCTCTCGGGTCATCTGAGGCGACTGGGACTACGTGACGGACCGCTCCGGGCTCAAATGCAGAAGGCGGTGCTCCTCGATACCGCCCGCATCGTCCGCCGGTTTCTTTCCCTTTCCCCCTAACCCTTGGCCGTTTGGTCTCCCCTGCCGAGGGCCTCCATCTAGTTGGGCTTTTATTTATTTATGTATTTTTATATTTATTTTATGTTATTGATATTTATGTATATTTATCTTTTCATTTTCATTTATCATTATATTTTTTTTTTTTTTTTTTTTATAGAAGAGGGGGCAAACGAGCATGCGGCTCACCTGATGTTAAGTGACTACCGCCGCCCATGATCAACCGCAACACCAGGAGAATTGCGGGTGCGTTGCCGGCCCTTTAGAAAGGAGTAAGCTCTTTTCTTGAAGGTCCCCAGGTCGTATCGGTCCGGAAAAATCGCCGGTGATAAACTATTCCACAGAGAGGTTGTACGTGGAAGAAAACTCCTTGTGAAACGTACAGTGGTGGACCGCCAAGCATCCAGATGGTGTGGATGGTATCGGGACGTTTGTCGTGTCGTGCGTTCACGAAATTTGGCGGCTGGGATTAATCCGAACAATTCCTCAGAGCACTCCCCGTGATAGATGCGATAAAATACGCAAAGCGATGCAACATCTCTTCGCAACGCCAGTGAATCGAGCCGATCGGAAAGCACTCGGTCGTCGACGATTCGAGCTGCTCTGCGCTGGATGCGGTCAAGTGGAAGGAGCTGGTACTGGGGAGCCCCAGCCCAGAGATGGGAACAGTATTCCATGTGCGGCCGAACCTGCGCCTTGTAAAGTTGCAGGCGGTGTGCCGGCATGAAATACTGTCCCGCTCTGCTGAGCACGCCAAGCTTTTTAGAGGCCAATTTGGCCTTCCCTTCCAAGTGACCACGAAACTGCACGTCACTCGATATGTCGACGCCGAGGATTCCGATACTGGCTGAGGCAACAAGGGGAGTGCCTTGAAACTGAGGGGATACGACAAAGGGGTTCTTTTTAGCGGTTAACGCGCAAACTTGTGTCTTCTGGGGGTTAAACTGGACTAGATTTAGTCGTCCCCAATCCGAGACTCTGTTCAGCAAAGACTCGACTTCAGACACAAGTTTGTCCCGGCACTCGGAGACGTTTTCCCGAGAAATATTGGCTCGGCCGGTGTAAAGAGCATCACCAGTGCTGTCATCTGCATAGCAATGAATGTTACGGGTATGCAACATATCATTGATATGCAGAAGAAACAGCGTTGGCGATAGCACGCAGCCCTGTGGAACACCAGCATTAATAGGCTTGCAATCGGAGCTTGCACCGTCTACAACGACCTTGATGCTCCGATCTGCAAGAAAGCTGGTGATCCAATCGCACAATTTCTCGGGAAGCCCATAGGAAGGGAGCTTCGAAAGAAGCGCTTTGTGCCAAACCCGATCGAAGGCCTTCGCAATGTCCAAACTAACGGCCAATGCCTCCCCCTTGAACTCTACTGCCTCCGCCCATCTGTGAGTGAGGTAGACCAGAAGATCACCAGCTGACCGACCACGGCGAAAACCGTATTGGCGGTCACTAATCAGCTGGTGATCCTCAAGGTACCTCATGAGCTGGCAGTTTACAATGGACTCCATTGTTTTGGAGAACAAGGAGGTGATGGCGATTGGCCGGTAGTTGGACGGGTCTGAGTGGTCGCCTTTTTTAGGGATCGGGTGGACGAAAGCCGTCTTCCATGATTTTGGGACTACGCCTAGGGAGTAGGAGTACCGGAAAAGACGCGTTAAAACCGGTGCCAACTCTGGAGCACACGTCCTCAGCACAATTGGGGGGATTCCGTCAGGCCCACTCGACTTGTGGATGTCCAGGGAGAGGAGTGCTTTGCGAACCGAGCGCTGTGTGAACTGCACTTCCGGCATGGAGCACTCACACCGCGGGATGGTCGGTGGCGTACTCCCCCCGTCATCGAGAGTCGAGTTAGACGCAAAGAAGGAGCCTAGAAGATCGGCTTTCTCCTTTGCAGTATGGGCCAGTGAGTCGTCCTCCCTGTGCAGAGATGGAAGAGATGGCTGACAGAAATTCCCCTGGACAGCCTTGGCGAGAGACCAGAATGCACGGGTTCCAGAAGGAAGGCGAACTAGTCTCTCGCCAATTCTGCCTATGTGCTCTGACTTTGCCTTGGCAATGACTCTTTTGAAGGACCTAGAGGCGGAATTATACTTCTTTTTTAGAGTGCTGGTGTTTACATCCCGGGACGCTGATGCATCAACCCAGGCTTGGTAGCACTCCTGCTTATAGCATGATGCTATTTTACAGGAGCGACCAAACCATGGCTGAGATTTGCCTCCAATGGGCACCACAGAGGAAGGAATAAAAAGTTCCATACCCTGAAGTACCACATCAGTAACAGAATCCACAACAACGTTGGGATCATCCGGCGAGAAGCAAACCCGCCCCCAAGGGTAGGATGCAAAGAAAGACCGCATCCCATCCCAATCGGCTGACCTATAGTGCCAAACACGGCGGCAGCCTGCAGAATGCAACCGCGATTTCAGCGTGAGTGGCACAACACTCCGGATCAGACAATGGTCCGAGGAGCCTAAAGGGGCGTCGACGGAAATCTGATATCCGTCCGGGTGAGAGGTCAGCAGAAGGTCCAACAGGGAAGGTGCATGATCCTCCACATCTGGAATCCGCGTAGGCGAAGTAACCAGTTGTGTCAGACCATATGCCAAGGCAAAATCATGAACAGATCTCCCCGCATGATCGGTTAAACGTGAACCGAGCCATTCGGCGTGATGGGCGTTAAAGTCGCCGAGGATCACGATCTCTGCGGAGGGAATCTGCTGTAGCAACGAATCCGCAGCCATTTGGACGTGGTCGAAGAGTCGGTCTGTTTCGGCATTACCGCTGTGGGACCTATAGAGGCACCCGTAGACGCGCGGATGGTCGTCGCTGTCTACGCGTAGCCAAAGGATGGATAGGTCCGAACCTTCAAGTCTGCCGAGGCGTCGAGAACAGATGTCCTCTCTGACGTAAACGCAAACTCCAGCCCGAGGCACAAAGGAGTGTTCCAGTTTGTACCCCGGGTAGGAGAGATACGAAACATCAGCCGGAGAGGACACCTGCGTCTCGGTCAGAAAGAGCAAAGCCGGCCTCGCCGTCTCGAGATGGTAGTGGACGGCGTTTAGGTTAGAGTGAAGTCCCCTGATATTGCAGAAATTCACGGACAGCGTGCCAGGGGTCGCCTTGGTCTTGTTGCTCCGTTTGCCCCGAGCAGTTGTAGTCTTGAGCGGAATTTCGCCCCCCCCCAGAATACGCGGGGCAGCCTGAGCACCCACGCTCAGAAGTGGAGAAACATGGTCGTGGATGCTCAGCGAGGGATTCTCCAGGGGTGCTGGTACCCTCCTGGGGTAGTCTATCTTTATTTAATTCCGCTACCATGTTGATGGGGGGGGGGGGATTTGGGCCTCCGGCCACCTGCACTCACCAGACGAAACGCGGAAGCAAAACTTCCACTTCACGCCGGTATTCTGTGAGGTCGTGGTACCACCCCGGTTTGAGCCGGCCCATACGTGCAACAGCAAAGCTGCCGCGTGGCTCTACCACTGTTAGAACCCAACCAGATGAGAAAACTATATAGATACCCCACAATAATAATAATAATAATAATTAGTTTTTAATTGACGATAGACGTAGGTGTATGGACCACAGTATTTACTTACCATCTAGTGGACTGTGATTTCGTTGTTCACCCTTACCTGAATAAACAATTAGACACTGTAACTATTTTTTTACACTAAATAAGCCTAATCTCAAACGCAATAAAATCGTTAAAATTGTTTTTAAATAGTATTTTTGCATAAATATAAAAAATTAGATTGATCAACACTCAACACGCTGGACAGACGAATTGTTGAGATCAAAGCCTCGTTTTATGCCGTGGGTGTCGTAAAAGGTAACTGTAAGAAATGCAAAAAATACGCGGCTTAATCCCAAAATTATATGACTTCTAGTAAGTTACGGAATAAACCATACCTCAAACAAACCAGATGTAAAATACCCAGACTAGCGACGTGAAGTCATATCAGCGAGATATCTACGATCGTCAAATATTCCGTAAAATAGGATGCCTACGTGCCTGTTCTCCAATAGTAGTCTTTCACACAAACCAACGAAAAAGTTATGCAGATACACAACTGAGATACATAATTGTATTTGAGTCGTTGGCTTCCTCATTCTCACGTTAAACAGTATTTTCGTGGGGTTATACAATTCTGTAAGACTATTTAATGCAGCTACGAGTATAAATAAATGTGCATCGTAAATCAGCGGATATGAGATAAGTTTATTCATTATGAAAATAATTTTTTGACAACTTTTTTTTTTCGTAAAAACCGAACTTTTTCACATAAAGTTATATACTTATAAATAAACTTTGCATTGCCATAAATATAATATAAAATATAAAATAATATAATTTTCTGGTGAATATTGGTGAAGATATTATCGAAACATTAATTTAATAAAATATATATCATGCAAAAAGAGTTATTTTTAAAATTTTAACCGTTACTATTTTTTACCACTCCAACGTATTTCATAATTTTACAGGTTGAAAAAATAAAATTTTTGTAAAACTGAATTAAATATAAACTAAATGAAAACATCATCAATGTAGTCATAGTCAATTAAATAAACGTTATTAAGAGTTACTCAAAATACTGGTCAAATATTGATATTTATATGGGACCACAAATCGGCACACCTAGAAAAAAGTTCTGATATGTATAAAATACAGTCGAAGTGATTACTTCCTCCTTTTTTTCGGGTATAGGGTCGGACGGGTGAAAATAAATGATACTCGAATAATGTGCAAGGGATTGATGTTTTCCAGTTACATTTAAATAATATATTATTCTGATAAATTGTGATTAATTAGACTTCCGGTGTGTAACTGTTTTCTTGAAACTCATTTATTAAAACAAGGATTTTATTACTAATATCCTTACGCCCCACTATTGAAATCTTGACAATAGCTTCAGGGCATTTGATTCCTTCTACAAGATTGAAATAAAATTGGAAATTGTGATTGGAACAAAATGATATCTCCTCCGTTTCCACTGCAACGCCATTTTCTAATTTCTCATATTACAGACTATGAAAAATAATGTGGAAAAGTTAATAAATACTTAATTTATTTCTTCATTAAAATTAAGTAGGTGACGATAAATATTATAAAGTATTCAAAAATGTGATGAATTAGTAAGGAAAGATGTTTTACGGCATTAAAAGGAACCTGCATGTTTAAGTTAGTAGAAAATTAATATGACCTGGATACATTATAAAGTCTGCAAACATGCACTGGAGGTAGCTTGACGTGGTATTTTAACATTAGTATGTAAAGTTTTAAAAAAAAACACGAATGCATATCTCGTCCAAATGGAACGGCTCCGAGGAATGCAGTAGATCGGCGTTGGTTTGTGGCGCTGGAGTCGTGGATTCTAATCCCGCAGAGAATAAGTAATTGTATGGCCTACAAATAACTGTTCCAGGTTTAGTTGTTTATATTTGTACAATTTGTGTATGTGAACTGCATCCATACGAGTATGACAGAAGAAACTCCTAGTGTGAAAAGTGTGTGCGAAGGTGGGTGCGAAGATGCAATAAGGAACCAGCAAGTAATAAAATAAACCCACAAAATGTGGTAGTAGTATGTTTATGTATCCTTTCAAAATTCTGATAGTTCTCTGCGTTACCTTTTGTTCGTATTGTTGAATACCTGATTACAGAAAAAATGTTATTGAAAAAATGTTAAAAGATGTGTTATGCGTAAATGAGACGAAAACGAAGGGGAAGGATGTCACTACACGTGGCATGTATACCGTATACTGGTCTGGTGTAGACGAGATCGAGCGGGCATGCCGGAGAGTAGGTATCATCCTTTCAGAAAGAATGGGCCAATGTGTGAAAGAGTATGAATGTGTAAGCCCAAGACTGCTATGGATACGAATGAAAGTTGAATTAAAGAAGTTGTTTGTGTTAGGGGTCTAGGCCCCAGACATGTTTAAGCCCACTTATATCCGAAATCAGTTTTGGGAAATGGTAAGGATGATGTTAATGAAGTGTAAGGGAAATAAAAATATTATTATGCTGGGAGATTTTAATGGAAGGGTTGGGGTGAGGAGGCTTGGTTATGAAAGGATATTGGGAACGTTTGGTGATGAACGTATAAATGAGAATGGTGAAAGTCTCCTCACCGTATGTATGGAAAAGAATCTTTTTGTGACGAACACTTGCTTTCGCCATAAGAGGATTCACATGTATACTTGGGAAAGACGTGACGATAGAAGCATGATAGATTTCACAATTGTGGATGAAAATTTGAGGGGCGCAGTGGTAGATACGAGGGTTTACCGGGGTTCTAACGTAGTGTAACGGTTTCCCCCCTCTATATAAAAATTTTATTAATATTAAATATTAAATATATCCCCTTTTCAATAACATTATACATGTGACCAGGATTATTAAAATATGTTTTGATCTTTCTAAATGATCTTTCAAAAGATTTATTAATAGGCCGTTTTTAATATTTTGGCGTGATCGTCTTAGTTAGGACCCTTATTTACCTTGTGTTTGTTTAGTAACTTAGTTCTTTTAGGTGTCTTTTGGAAGAATGAATATTCACTAGGGCAATTGAAAGCTGTTGGTAGTGCCTTATAAGCTAAGTGAACCCCGTTCACGAAGACAGGGTTTGAAAAAGTTAAGAACATAAAACGTCTTTATTCCACTTGTATCAGGTTGACATTATTAATTTATTATTATTTATCCCTTCCCGCGTGGAAAAGGCTCACAATATATTTATACAAAAAATACCCGATACAAGGCTTCGCTCTCCTACATTTATTTAAAAAAAATGTAGGGGAGGTACACGGCCCCACACACGCCGTGCACGGTGAGCGCCAACCATTTTGATGCACTCCCCCCGGAGGGAACGCTAATTCGGGAAGTGGACCGTAGTCCACAGCAAAATAACTGGCGAACCAGTAAAAGAGGCTTGGCCCCTTGTTAGTGCGTAAGCACAAACATCGACCGAAGTCGCGCATGTCAATGCGTGTAAACGCCATACAGAATACGAACGAATCCAGCCACATTGAATGTACGTCACATGGTTTAGGAAAATAGGCACACTGGCCGTAAACCCTCCATGAGCGCCACCACCTGCCAGACCGCCGCTCCTGCAGACGTGATGTAAGTGTATGTCATCACCACCAATTGCATGATCAGCACGGCTACTAGCCGCAGAGCGTGTCATGAGTCTACCGCTCACCTCAAGGGAATGGGGTCCCACGTTGTGCGGCTTTCGGCCGCAGCCTTGAGAGTCTCCTCAGATCCTCCCGCCAGCTACCACCCGCATGAGGTCGACACATATGCTCCACCAACCAATACAACGGCAGATATAGCCAAAAGGCAGTTATAAGATAAGAGTAATAATTCGCCATCAGAAAGGGTTTGTGTCACTGACGTTGAGTAAATGCATTTTCGATCATGTTTGTCTCACCCACCAACAAGTTGCCTTCAATCATTCAAAGGTGGGAAAGTTACAGAGATATAATATTATGTTGTTATATAAAACATCGTGGAGGGCAGACAGTCTGCAGCCCCGCAATGAAGGGACCCGACTTGGGCAAAGCTACTTAGGTGTGAGTCAAACCAAGACGCAGAGAGCGCCATTGAGAATAGCGTCCCACCAAACAACCATCGCAGAGACGCAATGCTACAGAACGCAATAAGCATCAATACGACTATCGTCGGGCTTACACCATTCCAAGGTCCCCCATACATCCCAGCAGACATCACCACCCGTATACCTCCATCGACCAGAACCACAAGAGAGCGTCGAATCAGGCGCAGCACACCCGCAGATCCATCACAAGACGCAATACCGCAAGTAGCAGTAAGCATCAATGCAACTATCATACGGATGGCGCCCCCTCACAACACATCCACATGATCCCTATCGACTTTGGTAACAAAGTTGGTATTGTTGTTATATAAAAAATATCACCAACGTATCATAGTAGCACGCTACTAAGACGCCAATGAACAAAACTCCACGTATCATAGCGCTAATGCACTAAGACATGAAGCTGAATATGCCTGTTACACTTAAAAGTGCTACCAAACACACTCATCATCCCCATCCGAAAGATAGACGACGCATCGCTATGCGCTACGACGCCGCCCACAAACAGTATGGGTGTGCGATGTCCACGGGAAAGCCGTATTGCTACAACAAACCCGCTTACCACCGACACTAAGATGTTAATTGTATACCTCCATCGACCAGAACAACAGGAATGCGTCGAATCAGGCGCAGCACACCCGCAGATCCATCACAAGACGCAATACTGCAAGTGGCAGTAAGCATCAATGCAACTATCATACGGGCGGCGCACCCTCACAACACACCCACATGACTCCTATCGACTTTGGCAACAAAGTTAGTAATGTTGTTATATAAAAAATATCACCAACGTATCATAGTAGCACGCTACTAAGACGTCAATGAACAAAACTCCACGTATCATAGCGCTAATGCACTAAGACATGAAGTTGAGTATGCCTGTTACACTTAAAAGTGCTACCAAACACACTCATCATCCCCATCCGAAAGATAGACGACGCATCGCTATGCGCTACGACGCCGCCCACAAACGGTATGGGTGTGCGATGTCTACGGGAAAGCCGTATTGCTACAACAAACCCGCTTACCACCGGCACTAAGATGATATGTCTAGGACACATCGGTTAGCGAGTCCAAGTTTACCTCGGACCAATGGCTCGTGAAGCAGCACACACGCCACCATAATATTCCTTTTCAAGTCCCTAATAAGGACTAGTCATTTTGCTACAGTACTAGGAGCAGTCAGTCACCCGACCACCCCATACAATGCTTATGCATCAAAGAGACCTCCTATAATATTGCTTTTGTATCATAGACCTTACTTTCATAAGTCATGTATATATAGGATTCGAACCCATGACCCTAGTATTGTAATGCATATTAATCATAGAGACATTCTATAGTATTGCTTTTGAATCATAGACCTTACTTTCATAAATCATTCATATATAGGATTCGAACCCACGACTCTACTATTGTAATGCATATTAATCACAGAGACCTTCTATAGTATTGCTTTTGAATCATAGACCTTACTTTCATAAGTCATTCATATATAGGGTTCGAACCCACGACCCTACTATTGTAATGCATATTAATCACAGAGACCTTCTATAGTATTGCTTTTGAATCATAGACCTTACTTTCATAAGTCATTCATATATAGGGTTCGAACCCACGACCCTACTATTGTAATGCATATTAATCACAGAGACCTTCTATAGTATTGCTTTTGAATCATAGACCTCACTTTCATAAGTCATTCATATATAGGGTTCGAACCCACGACCCTACTATTGTAATGCAAATTCATCATGGAGACCTTCTATAGTATTGCTTTTGTATCATTGAATTTAATATCATAAGTCCCTAATATAGGACTAGTCATTGTGCTACAGTACTTCAGGCAGTCGGGCTCCCGACCACCCCATATATATGTACAACTGCAGGTATGTACCTCCGGCAGCTCATCCATACAAGACATCTATACATGAACACCTTCAATAACTTAGGAAAATTTTCTTTTATACGTGAACTCCTTCCACAACTTAGGAAATTTCTTTTATACGTGAACTCCTTCAATAACTTAGGGAAATTTTCTTTTATACATGAACACCTCCCATGACTTAAACAATTTTTAACAAATTTTCTGATTATCTTATAAACGTTATTTAACTTAATTTTTATAATATTTTTGACTTGTATTTCTATTATTTATCTTATTTTAAATAATTTTTTCAAGTTTTTAAATAAATTTATTTATTACGAAAAACAATAATTTTGCCTTTAATTTACTATGTTATTGGGATAAGGTCTGAAATATATTAACTTTATGTTTATTAATTTAACTTAATTGCTTAATATATATCTTTTAAAACTATTTTTGACGCCTCTTTATATTGAATTCAATTATTAATAATAATATTGGGCCGTCACAGTAGGAACGGATCATTATTTAGTTTTATGCCGAATTAATGGTATATTCAGGCGTTGGCGCCATCGATCATCTGTGTCTACCACTGCGTTACAGCGTATTAGAGCAGAAAGGTTACAAGATGAAAGTGATAAAAACAAGTTCAAATGTAGACTGAAAGAAAATATAAGTGGTTTGGTTGAATTATGTATGAAGGAGTTAGACTTGGAGAATATATGGCAAAATGTAAAGAAAGGTTTAGTGGATGCAGCTACCGAAGTATGTGGTGTTAGTAAGAGAAAGAATGAAAGGAAAAATAAAACGTTATGATGGGATGATGAGATACGTATGGAAGTTGAAGCAAAAAGAGAGCATGGCAAGATTTACTAGCAACAAAGGCTGGTAATTCTAGCGGTACGAATGATGATATTGAAAGAAAAAAGGCAGTTTTTAGACATCTTAATAAGAGAGTAAAAGAAGTAGTTGAAAGAAAAAAGCAAGAAAGAATGGATAAGAATAATAAAAGAATATCGGATAACTTCCAGGCAAATATTAAAATGTTCTGGAAACTTGTAAGAACTGCCAGGGACATTCAAAATAGCCTGTGATGAATGCTATGAGACGAGAATGGCTATATTCTAAATGATAAAATTTTGTGTTTAAAGAGATGGAAGGAATATTTTGGAAGCGTGTTTATGAGTGAGGAGACAACGTGTGTACTAAGTGAAGTAGAAACACCGAAAGAAAAGGAAATAGGTAGCAAGATAAGTATAGATGAAATAATGAAAGCAGTGATAAGCATGAAAGCAGGTAAGGCTGCCGGATATGATAGAGTTTCACTCGAAATGCTAAGGGCTGGAGAGAGTTAAGTTTTTTGTGCGTTCATGGACTTGGAAAAGGCCTATGACAGAGTGGATAGGGATTTGCTACGGCAAACACTGAACTCATTTAGGTTGAGCGCTGGCTTGATACAGGCATTGGAGTCTCTTTATAGGGACTCTAGTGCTTGTGTTAGGATCAACGGGATCTACTCGGACTGGTTTGACATCTATAAAAGTGTCAGACAGGGCTGTGTGGCTTTCCCGTGGCTGTTCAACCTATTTATGGACAGTTGTTTGCAAAATTTGAAAGTTGAATGCGGATTAAGAATGGGTGAGTGAGTGAGACCGTCAAATGCCTTTTGTACGCCGATGATCAAGTTATTCTTGCGTCGTCGGCGGCCGAGTTGCAAATGATGGTTACATTAATGAACGGATCATTAAAAGAAAGGGGTATGAAAGTGAACGCAAGTAAGACGAAAGTTATGGTTTTTGAAAGAGAAGAAAGTAAAACGATTTGTGAAATAAGAATAGAAGGGGAGTTGATCGAGCAAGTAGATGAGTTTGTATATTTGGGCTGCTTATTTAGCAGGGATGAGAGATATGATATTAAGGATACGGAACGATGAGTGAATGCGGAAAATAGAGTAAATGGGGCCTTGCACTCTATTGTGAAGAGTCAAAATGTGTCGAAAAAGGCACGTGTGGCAATTCACAATGCTGTGTTGGTCCCTACTTTAACGTATGGTAGTGAAAGTTGGGTGTGGCAGAAGAAGCACGAAAGTAGAATAAACGCAGTAGAAATGCGGTCGTTAAGGAGTATGTTAGGGCTGAATCTGAATGACAGGGTAAGAAATTGTGTAATAAGAGAAGAGTGTGGTTTGCAAGATGATGTGGTGACCAGGATTAAGAAAGGAATGCTTCGGTGGTTTGGTCATGTGGAAAGAATGAATGAGGAAAGAGTGACAAAGAAAATTTATGGTGCAGAAGTTAATGGCAGAGTCGGAAAGGGACGTCCTAGGCGAAAATTTATCGACCAAATTGGCGATTTATTGAAAACGGGCCAAATTAGGAGTACCCTTAACCGACGAGCATGTATGCGTAGGTATATGGATATGAAGGAGGCAAGAGAGGTGTGTCAGGATCGTGCCAAATGGAAGTCTGTAGTCTCTGCCTACCCCTCTGGGTGACAGGCGTGAGTGTTTATGTATATATGTATATGTATGTTATTGAAAGTTAAAATATGCGCACTTGGTGACATACAGAATAAAATCCCAGAAATAATTAATATCAATATCAGTACGGTAAGACTTATAAAGTTGGCCACATTACTAATTAGCGTTATACTCAGGGAGTGTAAAAACCTACAAAAGATTGCTGTAAATTATAATTACGAATCCAAGTTTGGAATCCAAATTCATGAAAAAAATCAAACTTACCACTTTAAACGAGATATTCTCTTCATAAAAGAAAAAGCGTAAAAACATTTAGCTAATTTAGGGACCATTTACACCGTGTGATACTCCGCATTGCGGATATCCAGACGGCTGGTCGTTTGCTATCAAATAAAGGTGTACTTAGCGGGTAATTCTGTATAGAATTTTATTGGGTTTTATGGCAATATAAAAAAAGTGATCAAAACTTAAATCAGAACTTATATGAATTCAATATTTACTTGAGATACCAACGATAAAGCCTATAAAAATATTTCTAAGACCGGCAATTTTTCCGGATCTTTCCTTCAAGAAAAGAGCTTACTCTTTTCTAAAAGGCCAGCAAAGCACCTTTGTATTTTACCTTTGTTTTTCACCTTTGTTTTTGCAATTTTCCCTGGTGTTGCAGTTGTTCATGAGCAGTGGTAGACACGTTCCATCAGGTGAGCTGCAAGCTCGCTTACCCTTTCTTCTATAAAAATATATAAATAAATACTGTAGTTGCCAACCCTGTGTATTAGAGGAAATCTATGGGCAAGACTTGTGTTCAGCGGTGAACTGTTTATCAGGCATAATGAATAAATAAATAAAAATATTTACTAGGTTCTGGAACTCCTTTTCTGCCTAAAAATCCGTCTGGATAGGTACCAGACTTATTTCTGTTTGCCATCACATAGCAGTATTTGCACTGCTTTTTTGTATAAAGAGACAGTATAATTATAAACCGTAAGGCACCCAGCTTAGTCATCGTAGGTGAAAACGCAAGCTCATTTATTTATCATCTAAGTGTTAAAAAAATACTGTCTGAAAATGTCATGGCAATTATAAAATATTTTGGTCTGTACCTAATATTGCGTATATAGTGTAATATAAAAATATAAATAAATAGTTATAAAAACTTTGATTTAAAAAAATAGGAGTCGCCGTCTTATATCCGGTAATTTTATTAAAGAAAAGTTACTTTTTACGTATATTTTACGTTTTGATTCGTCGTTCATTATACGTACTACAAAGCAGTGGAATAAGTTGCCAGCATCTGTCTTTCCATCCGATTACAGTGTGGGTGCCTTCAAGGCAGGAGTGACTAGGCTTTTGTTAAGTCTGTGCGCTTCACCATCTTAGGCTACATCACCACTTACCATCATGTGGGATTGTAAAGCGCTGGCTTATAATAATAAAAAAACGATTTTAATACAAGAGTATAATAAACGAGTACACAGTCTGTTACATCATAAGTGGAGGCTGTCCCAGACACGTCTATATCCATTCTCGATTAAAAAACAAAACGGAAGTTTGTAAACAAATTACAATAAAGTATAATTTATTATTATATATATATATATATATATATCTATCTATCTATATATATATATATATATATATATATATATATATATATATATATATATATATATATATATATATATATATTTCTTAATATCTAGCCCATACTTTTATACGGATGTGAGATGTGAACAGCTAAAGAGGACCTCCTAAAACGTATAGAATCTTTTGATATGTTACAGACGTATATTGGCCATTAAGTGAATTTAAAAAAGTCACGAATGTGAAAGTTCTGCGACGACTCGACCAAAAGTGCGAACTTATGCAAGCCATTAAAATGGGAATAGTCTCATACTTTGGGCACGTGCCTGGGCACTTACTGACATTTCGTGCCCTGTCGTACCTGAACATGAACTGACTTTTGGTTCTCTGTCCTGCTAAGGCACTCAATAACGTCTAAAACTGGCTGGAAAATGGGAACAGTTGCCGGAGGAAGAGGCGTCGGTGGTAGAAAAAGTCATGGTTATGTTATATCCGGGAGTGAACGAAAATTGTGATTGCTGCTGAACAGTTTCACCTCGCGAAGAATAGAGTGGAGTTCACTTAGCTGACTGCCAATCTTCGCAATTTGGAGAGGCACTAGAAGAGGAAGAAAATATTTTTTTATTATTTACACTAGAAAAAGTAACACCGTAACTGTTCAATACCAAAGAGAACATTACTTCATTAGTAATGACCCACAACAGTAGTTAAATTTTGGTTTAGAACTACATCTTAAAGAGTTTATAGTCCACAAACTTAATTATTATATGACAGGCGATCCTTACCCTGCAACACAGAGCAAACTGTTCTTGTATGTAAATGAGAAAGTAACCATTTATATTTTATATAAAATTATTGTTTTTATTTATAAAAAATAACAATAAATTCAGGTAAGAGAAGTTCTATACAAAATCATACAACTTGCTGCCAACCTTATATCAGTAAGCGCTATGGTGAAACGTGGCTGAAAGATAAATGTTGTGATATTTTTGATCATAATATTAAATTTCTCTGTTCAGCCACTTTAGTAAACAATTTGCATCAGTTAAACACTCACAGAGAAATATTCTCTAACCTAACACGCTCAAATAACTTAAATGATGTTGTCCTGTTGCATAGACGCATGAACTTTTCAGATGCTAACAAGCTACCGAAGTGTGCAGAGAGAGTCGATCCGTTTCCTGACAAAGTCCTCTCACATGTACCACCTGTCTTTGAAATTAGTTGCAGGTGTTCATGTGCTGCAATAGCCACTTATCATCAGGTGGAGGGTTAGTTTGTTGTCACTTTTTTCATAAAAATACCGTATTTAATTTTTAACAAAACCCAATAGGGTAATTGACTCTTACGGTAAAAAAATTCTTTTGGCTTGTTAGTTAAATGGTTTTTTTTAAATCCATCAAATTTTACCATATGTAATATTTTTCCGATTTATATCAGAATTTCCGCCGCAGTGGTTTAAATATGTACGTAATTTCACAAAGCCGTAACCAAATTAACGCCAGATGTATTCACCCCTCTGAATCATTGCTAATAACTAAATCTGCTTCCTTCCTTTACCACCTTATCGCATATGGCAACACGCACTAGGGGCCGGTTATTGATGATAGTTTTTTTTTTTTAAATTTAAATGTCATGATTGTTTAATATGCTAGTTACTCAACTTTTGTCATTATAATTTTGTCAAGTAATTTTTTTTATTATTTCATATAATTATGTGTAGTAGTCTACCTCTTGTTATATTTAAGGAGCCATGATCGTCATAATTAAGTTAAAGGTAGTGTAGTGGTTCTCTGTATAGTGGTGGTGTATGCATGTGTGGTGTACTTTAATATAAGGAGTACTGAATTGTACTAAGGGAAACTAAAGCAGGAGATGGACAGTAGCATATTCCTGATAATAACTCAATATAATAAATAAACTGAGGTTGCCAATACGCCTTTCAACCGTGGTCACTATGATCGCCAGTGGATTTTGTATACTTTTAAAGTGGAAATTCGTAATATCAAAACAGAAACGTTTCAACGATAGAGTAATAATTTTATTTCACAGGAGCCATAGCAGCTCAGGGCCTAAGCAGTCGCCTTAAATTTTGATGTACGCAAGCAACCCCTATTTCCCCGGTTTGAAGGTAAATTGCCTACATCGATGAAATTATTAGTTGAAATTTAAAAAAAATGTCATAAAGAAATCTTTATGTCCTAGAAAAAGGCGAAGATATGCGAAGTCCGCCAACAGGTACTGGAGAAACGTGGCGGACATAGTTACAATGTCGTCTCAGAAATTAAAAAGTATTCGTACGACACTTGAAATTTCATAAAACATTTTCGAATTTTGAAATTTTTGTAAAAAGATTTTTATCTTGCAAGTAATTTACTCGGTGAATGCTATAATAAAATATTTTATACGATAAAACATATTTACTGTAAATAGTTATACAAAAGCAATAAAAATCTATGACAAATCCTAAAATCCCTGTGACAACCAACTAGACAAGCCTTCGAAATTATTACGTATTTTCAGTGGCTTGTTATTTCTAGTGGTTCGCGAAAAATGAAACTTTAAAGTTAATTGTCTACGATTTATATTACGATGGGCGAAGGTACTTGGTATATAATGTTTCCATACCAAAAATATTTTTTTTTATAGAAGAGGGGGCAAACGAGCATGCGGCTCACCTGATGTTAAGTGACTACCGCCGCCCATGATCAACCGCAACACCAGGGGAATTGCAGGTGCGTTGCCGGCCCTTTAGAAAGGAGTACGCTCTTTTTTTGAAGGTTCCCAGGTCGTATCGGTCCGGAAAAATCGCTGGTGGTAAACTATCCCACAGAGAGGTTGTACGCGGAAGAAAACTCCTCTTGAATAGTACAGTGGTGGCCCGCCAAGCATCCAGATGCTGTGGATGGTATCGGGACGTTTGCCGCGTAGTGCGTTCACGAAATTTGGCGGCTGAGATTAATCTGAACAATTCCTCAGAGCACTCTCACATCTCATCAATCTCACAGTATATGCGAAAGAAAATGCAAAGAGATGCAACATCTCTTCGCAGTGCCAGTGAATCGAGCCGATCGGAAAGCACTCGGTCGTCGACGATTCGATCCACTCTGCGCTGGATGCGGCCAAGTGGAAGGAGCTGGTACTGGGGAGTCCCAGATCAGAAATGGGAACAGTATTCCACTTGCGGCCAAACCTGCGCCTTGTAAAGTTGCAGGTGGTGTGCCTGCATGAAATACTGTCCCGCTCTGCTGAGCACGCCAAGCTTTTTAGAGGCTTATTTGGCCTTCTCTTCCAAGTGACCACGAAACTGCACGTCACTCGATATGTCAACGCCGAGGATTCCGATACTGGCTGAGGCAACAAGGGGAGTGCCTTGAAATTGAGAAGATACGACAAAGGTTCTTTTTAGCGGTTAACGCGCAAACTTGTGTCTTCTGGGGGTTAAACTGGACTAGATTTAGTCACCCCCAATCCGAGACTCTGTTCAGCAAAGACTCGACTTCAGATACAAGTTTGTCCCGGCACTCAGAGACATTTTCCCGAGAAATATTGGCTCGGCCGGTGTAAAGAGCATCACCAGTGCTGTCATCTGCATAGAAATGAATGTTACGGGTTTGCAATATATCATTGATATGCAGAAGAAACAGCGTTGGCGATATCACGCAGCCTTGTGGAACACCAGCATTAATAGGCTTGCAATCGGAGCTTGCACCGTCTATAACGACCTTGATGCCCCGATCTGCAAGAAAACTGGTGATCCAATCACACAATTTCTCGGGAAGCCCATAGGAAAGGAGCTTCGAAAGAAGCGCTTTGTGCCAAACCCGATCGAAGGCCTTCGCAATGTCCAAACTAACGGCCAATGCCTCCCCCTTGGACTCTACTGCCTCCGCCCATCGTGAGTTAGCTAGAACAGAAGATCACCAGCTGACCTACCACGGCGAAAACCGTATTGGCGGTCACTAATCAGCTGGTGATCCTCAAGGTACCTCATGAGCTGGCAGCTTACAATGGACTCCATTGTTTTGGAGAACAAGGAGGTTATGGCGATAGGCCGGTATATGGGCGGGTCTGAGCGGTCGCCTTTTTTAGGGATCGGGTGGACGAAAGCCGTCTTCCATGATTTTGGGACTACGCCTAGGGAGTAGGAGTACCGGAAAAGACGCGTTAAAACCGGTGCCAACTTTGAAGCACACATCCTCAGCACAATTGGGGGGATCCCGTCAGGCCAACTCGACTTGTGAATGTCCAGGGTGATGAGTGCTTTGCGAACCTAGCGCTGTGTGAACTGCAATTCCGGCATGGGGCACTCACACCGCGGGATGGTCGGCGGCGTACTTCCCCCGTCATCGAGAGTCGAGTTGGACGCAAAGAAAGAGCCTAGAAGATCGGCTTTCTCCTTTGCGGTATGGGCCAATGAGTCGTCCTCCATGTGTAGAGATGGAAGAGATGGCTGATAGGAATTCCCCTGGACAGCCTTGGCGAGAGACCAGAATGCACGGGTTCAAGAAGGAAGGTCAACTAGTTTCTCGCTAATTCTGCCTATGTGCTCTGACTTTGCCTTGGCAATGACTCTTTTGAAGGACCTAGAGACGGAATTATACTTCTTTTTTAGAGCGCTGGTGTTTGCGTCACGGGACGCTGATGCATCAGCCCAGGCTTGGTAGCACTCCTGCTACTTTTTTACAAGAGAGACCAAACCATGGCTGAGGTTTGCCTCCAATGGACACCACAGAGGAAGGAATAAAAAGTTTCATACCTTGAAGTACCACATCAGCGACAGAATCCGCAACAACGTTGGGATCGTCCAGCGAGAAGAAAACCCCGCCCCCAAGGGTAGGATGCAAAGAAAGACCTTATCCCATCCCAATCGGCTGACCTATAGTGCCAAACACGGCGGCAGCCTGCAGAATGCAACTGTTGTTTCATTGTAAAAGAGCACACGCGATGGTGCTTTTAATAACACTTTTTTTGTAGAGGAAATCGATTTGTTAAAATTCCCATACTTTTGCTTATCTCTTCTGTAAGGCGACGAAACCCGTGAGATAAGCAGGTAATGTACAGTAAATTTGGACAGTACAGTTATAGCCACTGCTCTCGCGCCCTACACGTCTTCGTCACCTAGGTCCCTATGGTAAATCCCGTTTCTAAACGAAACATTATGCACGATTGAAAAAAAGACTAAAATATGCATTAACGTGTAGTTAGAGCGTTATATGCATATTTGCATATGCAAATGCATAAAATCCGATACTCATGACATTTCAAGTTACAGGGCTTAGTAGCAGACTGTACAAGGTATCTCGATTTGACCGCTAGTACGTGGTACATGTGTGCCATTTTATGGCGAAATTTTCTTAGTACGTTACCCTAGGACGTGTTTTTATCTATGATCTAAGGTAGTATTTTTTTGATTTGGTACTAAGTAGAAAGCACGAATTACAACATTTTAAAATTTTAGTAAATTTTATTCAAGAAGTTTCGAGAGTTCTCAGAATTACAATATCTAAATCGCGTGGGAAGTACGTTGGTAAATATTGAAATTTCAGAACTATAGTGAGTTACTTAATTTTGCCAATTTATAATAATATACAATTTCAAATTATTCGCTGCCTAGTGAAGGCCTAGAAAAATGCATTGTTCCATAGTTATTTACTTATTGCATTACTCCATAGGCCCGTGGTTGTCGTAAGGGGCGACAAAGGGAAGTGAAACAGGGGGTGAAAATCAGCATTTTCGTGATAAAATTCAAAATTGTAAAAAACTGCGGTGGCCAATCCACCTGCAAATCGTGTGTATGTGAGCGACCAAATGCATTTATTAGGAACAGTTAACTGGCTATGACAAAATTACGCAATATTGCTAAGAACTATTTAATATAGCAATAAGTTCCGTTAGTCATTAAAATTCATAAGAAACTGTTATATTAATGAAATGTATGTCTTTATTTTTTCTTTTTTTTTTCGTGGGTAGGTGTGTAACAAGTAACAGCTGACTTATTAGCTCTTATATTTTATATACTTTAAAATTATTTTAAACCAGTATTTGGACTATATTTATATATCAATTACATCTTTATTACCTTTTCTTTTGAAGTCCTATTGAAATATATGTCCAGATAAAATATTTGTGACATTCACATACCACCGATTAGTGTCACATTGTTTCTGCAAACTATATCACTCATTAGCACTTCAGTTTGTGTTCACTAATATCACAGCAAATATTGGAAGAAATGGCAAAAGTTACTGATGTGGAGGTCATGCAAAGAGAACTTGAAGGAAGCTGGAGTCGAAAAATGGATGAATTTGAAAACAGATTAAAGGCTGCCTCCACACCTACTAATCCCTCTTTTAATTAACTCCGCGAGGAGATTTATGAAATTAAGGACCTCATTTGCTCCATGCTCAATCTCCTTCGGCAACAAATTCAAGCCTGCACTAAGTCAATTGATGCTATTGATATGCAGCACAGACAGAATATCCTTCTATTTAATGGGATCTCTGACTCCCCAGAAGTTAATATTGAACAAGAAATACTGGGTATCATACATAAGAAAATGGGCATCCCACATGTTACAAATTTGTCCTTAATACGTTGCCATCAAATTGGTGCTCTAAAGGATGGTCGCCCACGTCCAATTCTTGTACAATTTCAAGAGAATAACACAAAGTCTGAAGTGTGGAAAGCTAAAACTAAGTTAAAGGGCTCTCAAATATCTGTGTCTGAGTTTTTAACTAAAATGAGGCAATCTGTACTTAAAAAAGCCCGCAAGCATTTTGAAATGAAGAATGTGGGGACCTTAGATGGAGCAATTTTTATCAAACTTCCCTATAATGAACGGGCAAAAATCTTCACTGAAGAGGAGATTGATACTCTCATTAATCAGTTTCCTGTTGATTTTTCATCAGCAAGTCTTAGCATGGCTTCTAACAGCAGTATTACTAATAGCGTAAAGAAACCCATACAAGCACTGCAAAGTTCTTCAAGCACAAAAATTCTGTGCGAGACTTCTCCTCGCAATGAAGTTGGTGTGGTGGTGCAGAAAGAGGATTCCAAAAGGTCCCGCCATTTAATTGCTAAAAAATAGCTTGCTTAATTTACATATAGTATTCCTAGGTATCCTTTATTTTTGTAATCTCTTGTTTTTATTATTGATTTACATATATTTATTTAAGTGTTTAAAGTCCCGCATCGTCTTGGTTGTAATGACTAGCACGGAACATCTCTGTCTGTACCGTAGTCATAAGTTGTTCACTTTTTTACAGCAGTATAATTGCAATTTTTTTTAAGTTGTTTTCTCCTAATAGTATAGTCTGCATAGGAATCTTTATCTCTCTAAATATAAACTTAATGAGATTTTATCTTGTGATACGTAACTTGCTTACGTTGTTTTCTTTTATTTATTAGTTGAGGTTTCTTAATTAGTAGGTTCGTTTATACTATGCTTGATATCATTTTGGATTGGTAACAATACTTATCCTTTTATGTACCTACCACATATTTTTAATTTGATTTCCTTTTTGTTAAATTTTGGGTTTTGATTTGATTGATTTGACAATGCCAACTATGTATAACTTTTTTTAGCCTTTTATAGACGAAGGAGACATGTATCATACAGCCAACGTCGATCTTATACTTTGCTTTAATCGATTTTCTCTTGGTAAACATCCTCCTGTAATATTTTGTGTGACATCTACTTAGGAACTTTATTATTAGTCAAGATTATTTTTGCCACTTTAGATATTATAGATTATAAGTTTGTATATAAAATATATTTATATTAAGTTTACTCTGTAAACAGTGAACTGATGGGTTGGTGATGTTTATGTTTAGTAATTGGTAGTTAATAGTTATAGTTTACATAACCTACTATTTTTATTATATTTTTATTATTTTTCTATATATTTACTTAATTTATTTATTATTTTAGTATATGTAATATGTCTGATGTTGAGTCGTTCAGCTCTGAAAATGATTCATCTACTTTGTCATTTCACTCTTGTAATGAATCTCTCAACGATAGCGTGCTTAATTTACACGAACCACTCAAAGGAGTTTTTACGTCTTTTAACAACTCTGTGAACATATGTCATATTAACGCTCAAAGTATCCCGAGCCACTATTCCGAACTTGAAGCTTCATTTTTTCCTGAGTATATTCATGCTATATTAGTGTCGGAAAGTTGGCTGAAACCTTCTTTACCGTCAACTTTATATCCCTTACCCGGCTTTGTACTTGTTAGGAATGATCGTGTTGGAAAAGGTGGAGGTGGTGTAGCAATCTACCTACACGCATCAGTTGCTTATAAAATTGTCTTAGCATCTCCCTCCTGCTATTCCGCTTCTTCCGAGTTTTTATTTGTGGAACTCGATGTCAAGGGCATCAAGATGCTTCTAGGGTTCTAGGCTTTCATACACTACGTATTGCGCCCCATCTACCGATTACTTCGCCACTTTAGATATAGCTCTTGTTGATATTTGTTCTGAGTACACTCACCGTATAATCATGGGTGATTTCAATACTGATCTGTTGAAAAGCTGCCCTCGTTCCAAAAGGTTTCTTTCAATTATTGAGTCGGTTAATCTTTCTATTCTCACTTTAAAGGCTAGTCATCATAATATCGGAACCGATGACTCATTGATTGATCTAATCCTTGCTGCTTCTCCTGAACATGTGATGATGCATGGACAGTTACCCGCTTTGGGTTTCTCACGCCACGACTTAATTTATGTATCGTATAAGCTTAAACCTCCTAAATATTCCCCTACTGTAATGCATCTTCGCAATTTTTCTAAAATAGACTTTGACAAGCTTAGGAATGACGCTCTTAACCTTGATCTAGCCTCCTTAATAGCAGCATCTACTGTTGACGATAAAGTCACTATCCTTAATCACAATATTCTTAGCCTTTATGATGCTCACGCTCCTGTTCACAAGGTTAGATTGAAGCGTCCCTCTGCCCCTTGGATAACAGAGGGCGTAAAGATGGCAATGGCTAGACGAAATCGTGTTTTCTTCGTTTCAAGTGAGATCGAACTGAAGAAAATTGGACATCTTTTAAAGCAGCCAGGAATAGGTGTAATCAGATGGTACGTGCAGCTAAACGCCGATATTTCCATAACTGTATTAATAATTCGTCTCCAGTTTTAGTGTGGCAATTCCTAAAATCTTTCGGTCTTTGTAGACCAGCTACGTTGGATTGTGGTCCTTCTGTGTCACTTGATGAAATGAACCAACATTTCGCTTCCGTAAAAGCACTGGACCCTACAGTTCGTTCCCAAACTATGGCTTCCATTGCTTCTACGCAAATTCCTAACATTCCTACCTTTAATTTTTCTCCTGTTTCTCAGGATGATGTCAAAAAGTCGATTTTAGCAATCCAGTCCAAAGCCGTGGGTTACTACGAGATTAGTAGACATATGGTTGTATTTATACTAGAGCACCTTCTCCCGGCAATGTTCCATATAATCAATTTTTCCCTTGGTTCAGGTCAGTATCCTAATCTTTGAAAGAGGGCGTTTGTAAAGCCTCTCCCAAAAGTTCCTACTCCCATTCATCCCAATCATTTTCGTCCAATATCCATTCTACCCTTTCTTTCCAAAATTTTTGAATCCTGTGTTTACAAGCAAATTTCTATAATGATTTCTTATATTTACGCGAACACTACACATGATTAAAACTACTTTTACGGATTTTATCGCGTTTATTTTTACTTCTTATTTTTAATTCCCGACGTTTCGGGCGCTTTCCAGCACCCATGGTCACGGGGGACTGAGATGACTTACGTCCCGACGTCATTGTTAAACCCGGAGTACCTTCAGCTTTTTTAATTATTGTTTATGGTCGGATCTATGCAAAATGAACTGACTATGTCCTGTGGTCTTGCAGTGGTATGCTTGGGTTTAGTTTTAATTTTATTGATTATATGATCCCAAGCAGGTGGTGGTACCCAGCCTCCTTCTCTATTGAAATTAGGATGTTTTTTAATTTCAATATCCTCACGTATCATCCTTGGTGGGAATCGGAGTTCTTTCGCGAGGATTTGTGGTCTATCAAATCTGATGTAATGGTTGAGGCCGTCTAGGATATGATCACAAATTCCCGGAAGCATCAACGTTCCGGGAAATCTGCAGTTCCGAAGCAAATTTCTACTTTTATTTCGAAACATAACCTACTGAGTATATATCAGTCTGGGTTTTGTCCTGGTCATAGTACCACTACTGCATTAATTAATGTTATTGATAATATTAGACAAGGCATGGAAGAAAAAAAATAATAACAGTACTGGTACTAGTTGATTTCTCAAATGCTTTCAACACAGTTGATCATGAAATCCTTCTTTCCATACTGTCTCATCTGAATTTTGGCCCTACTGAATTGGATTGGTTTGCATCTTATCTTCGCGATCGACAGCAGTCAGTGTGGGGCAACTGTCCTCAGCTTGGGCTGATGTGGATGCTGGTGTGCCGCAAGGCGGTATTCTTTCTCCTATAATGTCCTCAATTTTTATAAACTTTATTACCTCCATCATCGACTGCTCGTACCGTTTATATGCCGATGAACTTCAGCTTTATGTGCAAACTGAGATTGGGCATATCCATAATGGGGTCAAAAACCTTAACGGCAACTTAGCAGCTATCAAGGATTGGTCTACTCGTTATGGAGTTTTGGTCAATCCTTTGAAATGCCAAGCTATACTGGTGGGTAGCTCAAGGATGCCGGCTAATATTAATCTGGCAGACTTACCTTCTATTTACTATGATAATACTACAATTCCATTCAGTAATTCTGTTAGAAATCTTGGCCTTCACATCGACAGCACGCTGAATTGGAGAACTTAGGTTTCAGATGTGAGTCGTAAAGTCACTGCCACGTTATGCTCTCTGTATCGTTTAAAACATTTTCTCCCCACAAAATCTAAGATCAAGCTTGTCCAATCACTTATATTACCCATAATTGATTATGCCGATGTGTGTTACCCAGACCTGTCCCAAGATCTTCTGAACAAGCTGGAACGCCTACTCAATAACTGTATAAGATTTATTTTTAAGGCAGAGGCGCAATACACAATCCAGAATATTACTCGTACTTTTTCTATATTAAATGATCCATCTTTGCCTTCTTACCTTAAGAGTAAATTTCATTATCTTTCTTCATCTCATGATAGGGTCCTACGCTCTTCTTCTAACAACAAAATCTGTACTCCAGTTCACTTCACTGAGTTCTATGGTAACTCCTTCACAGTTCAGGCTACACGTCTTTGGAACTCCTTGCCCGATGACATCAGAAAAGCTCCCAACAAGTACGCTTTTAAAAAGTTGGCCCGTGATCCGTATATATATATATATATATATATATATATATATATATATATATATATATATATATATATAGATACACTTGTATGTATATCCATTTATTTATATATTTGTATATATGTAAGGATAGATCATATATGTATAGTTTATTTATTAGTAGTTTGTACATATTATGTAGTTAATAATCATTTGTATTGTGTTCTCTTATTCTATATTGCCACACCTACATCAAATTCTCACTACTCCATGGGTTGACTGGTAGAGAATGCCTCAAGGCATTAAGTCCGCCTTTTGTATTCTTTTGTTTAAGGATGCAATAAAGAATAAAATAAATAAATAAATATGTATACGCATTTTTCAAATTCTAATCAATTCATTCTCTGTCTATGTAATATTCAAGTAAACACGCGCAAGGTACCGAGAGTTCGAATTTCAACTTCAAAAAGTTTAGTTCTTCGGTTCGAGACTAGATGGCGCTAGTGCCGTCGACTTAGGCGCGTAACACTGTCCCCTCCTAAGACATGCTCATCACGAGCATTATCGGCCCCATAACAAGGCGCCAGGCGATCCACATGGACGATGTTAGGAGTCCCTCTTGCGCCTATCTGTATCCGGTAGTTTATATCGTTGATCGTGGTCACAATCCGGTACGGGCCGTCCCATTAAGCTTGAAGTTTAGGAGATTTCCCTTTGCTGCGGACTGGATTATGCAACCACACTAGTGAACCTTCGTCAAACCCTTTGTTGTTCATTTTTCGGTCATACCGGGTTTTCATCTTTTCAGACATTTGCTGGCCCGATTGTCTGAGGTGCTCATAAATGTCATTCATTTTGTTCCGCAAGTTATTTGCATAATCGGTTACACTTCCTAGGGCATCAGGTGGTATCCCGGTGATCAAGTCTGCAGGCAGCCGTAATTTTCTTCCAAAGTTTGCGAAAGCTGGTATCACTGATGTACTTTCGTGAACAACGCTTCGATATGACAACAAAAACGGTTGTGTGTGCTTGTCCCAATCTCGTTGCCGGTTGTCTACAACTTTTGCTAGGTACCTCTCCAATGTCTGATTAAATCGTTCCACCATTCCATCAGATTGCGGGTGATAAGAAGTCGTTCTTGTTTTATGAGTACCCATAACTCCGCAAGTTTCCTGGAATATTTGAGACTCAAAATTCCTTCCTTGATCGCTGTGAATCTCTAAAGGTACTCCAAAACGACAGAAGACTTCATGAACTAGTTTATGTGCAACTGTTGAGGCTTCTTGATTTGGAATGGCGAAGACTTCTGGCCACTTATTGAAGTAATCCATCACTCCGGAAACAGCCCCGCCACGTCAATGGCTATTCTCTCCCATTACGTTGTCAACCCGATTGTTTACTTGGTCGATTCGGGTTTCAGCTTCCTACAGGCGATTGTCATGTTGAACAACCTTATCCTTCATCTCCCGTATCTCTTTTCCGAAGGTAGCGTGAAGGTCCTTCATGAGGAGCATCTTCTCTTCCTTATCGCATCGGAGTTGCTCTTCTAAACGACGGGCCTGTTACTCCTGCCGGCGGGCCTGTTCCTCCTGTCTGCCCCGCAGCTGCTCTTCCAAACGACGGACCTGTTTCTCCTGTCGGCGGGCCTGTTCCTCCTGTCGGCAAGCCTGCTCCTGCAGCATCACCATCAGAGCATCTAAGTCAGGTGCTGCAGATGTAGGAGCTACTAACGGGCCTACAGCCGGCGGCTGGCCCTCCGACGTCTGCGGCGTTGCACCACCAAATCCTCTTTGGTCCATCTCCTGCTGTCGTTGACTTCGGGTACGGACACCCTCCGTTTCCTCCTTAGGTAAAATCGGCATAATTTTATCCCACTTCTGACACCAATTGTTACGAGCTTGAGGTTCGTGACAATAAAAATTGCCGATAGAATTACCTAAATTAACACTTTAATTCACTTTACACTAATTAAAGTTAAAAACACTAATAATTAATCACACTGATTCACTTTATTCCGCTCCGAAGCTTTGCTTGTCTCGCCAACTTCAATACTTCCCCGATCGCATCTCGCAGCGCCTATAAATATAAATTGGCACCGAAATATTCAGAATATTCAAGTAAACACGCGCAAGGTACCGAGAGTTCAAGTTTCAACTTCAAAAAGTTTAGTTCTTCGGTTCGAACTTGATGGCGCTAGTGCCGTTGACTTAGGCGCTTAACAGTATAAAGTTGACAGACGAGCATACAGTACACTTAATGGTGAGTGGATGCTGCCTGCCTATAGACATCTACATTTACCGTCAATTAAGAATCCAAATTTAGATGCTTTATTACCACTGAGGAATTATATGGAATGCCTTGTTTCCAGTAAAATAGGTATCCACACGCACCATACGAAACACAGCATCATTAAGCTGCTATTTCACGCTGGTATTCTGCGAAAGCGTGGTCTTTCGCCGGTTGAACCGAATTCGTACCATAACCATAATATAGCTGCAGCGTGGCACTACCACGTATAATAAAAATATAAATATAAATTTCCCGTTTCAGTTTCCCTCTGTCGCCTTTCAGGGAACCCACGGGATGATATGGGGTAATGAATTCTCCTACACCACCACTATACGCAATTTGTAGTAGTTCGTGTTTTGGTAGTGTAAGAAAATCCACTAATTTTATTTGTTATTATGTGATTTTTATTCCGGTGTCTCCGAAGTACATTGGCTCAGTGCCAACATAGAACAAATACTGTTTATTTTTTTCTTCTTTATCGTCTTTATCGACTCACTGTGTAAGAAGGATTTTGTGTAATCACCACGATTAGTTTATTGGCGATCACAGTACCATTATTTTTGCCGCCAAACAGCAGTGCATGTACTACTGTTTTTCGGTCTAAACGGTAAGAAAAACAAGTACAATTAGAGGCTGAGAGGCATTACATCTTAATCCTCAGTGGGCACTACTCATGTATATAGCCCGCTTTTCTTAAAGTTGGTTGCACGTGCCCATGTACTGCAGTAGCCACTTACCATCAGTTCCACCTGATTTGACAATTGACGTGAAAATATATGCCAGACGTAAAAAAACTTGAAGTGGAGAGGTTAACCCTGTCACTAACCATTCGTCAAACGCGTACCTTACGTATTTAGTGTTTTGGTAAGATCCCGAATCCTGCCCGTTTTCAATACCTTCCTTATTCGCATCGTTAGTGACCCGCAATCACTCCATGTGGACGCACACTCATTAGATCGGGATATATCATGTGATCGTCGTAAAATTTACGAAAGTTTAGTATCTACGTAACTTTTTTTCAAAGTTGTTTTTTATTTTTTGTCAATTATTTTCAATAATTACTATTAGGACATTTTATAATTGTGCAATAATAACTATATTTATAATAGATTTCAATGTTATTTGCAACTTTGTATTATTTTATACCATAGGTACCAGCCGTAAGACCAATCGATGGCCGCTATGCTTGTCCTACGATATTCTAAATTTGTCTATAGTGAATTCTTATGTCATTCACGTTTCTAATGTGATCCGAAATGAAAGAAAACATGAATAGAAGGCCTTTTGCATTAGAAATGGCAGACAAATTGATGAATCATTGGCTAAAAGAGAGATATCGGACTGTAAATTTGCAACGTAATTTGAACCACATCATCGCGGAGATCTTGAAAATGTACGATAATCTGGAAGGTTCTAGTCAAGACGTTCACAGAAATCACAAAATTTGCAGCTACTGTCCTGCAAAAAAACGTCGTATCACCACCTACTTCTGTAAGGGCTGCAAAAAAAGCGATTTGCAGAGAGCATATTGTTGCCATGTGAAATCATTGTTCAGTGTAGCTTATTTCCAAAACAGACTATGTGATTTGGTTTCGATTAAACTAAGACTGCTAATAAAGGTCGCGTCGTAAATAAAGTTGATCATATAAATAATAATTGATGTTTTAATCCGTCGTAAAAGTTACGAATGGTTAGTGATAACGTTACTTGAAATTAACGTTAGTGAGCTAGGGTTAAGCTAGATTAGGTGATACTTGTGCGTACCCTTAATTACTAAATCACTCTACTACCACAAAAATCAAGGCCTAACTATAAAATTTTGCTTTCCATTGGATGCATTTATATGAATTGATTGTGGATAATGGATTTATATCACTGAAACGCCTGTGTGTACCTGGGTGATCGAGCTTTGATAAACGTTTAATAAAAAAAACAACTGTTTAGGAGTGATATCGATTAAAATCTCCATAGATGTATGTACTTGGAAAGAAATTAATTTTTTGGTATATACAGAACTTCATCCAATTATTAGAGTCGTTTCCGAGAAAACAATTACATATACACACATACATATATACGAATTGCGCGCGTGTATTATAGAATAATAAGAAATAGAATTTTAAATATAGAGTTTTTTAAATGATACATCATTAAAGCCAATATATTGAAATAATTACTTATATTATACTACCTGAAAACCTTTTTAAAAATTTCAAAGATATTATTTCAGCTAAAAGCTTACTGAAGAAAATGCAAATTTTTGCACAGTAGAATGCAAATGCGGTTTACATTTTCAGTGTGTTGATTTAAGTCGGTCTTTATGAGCTCAGCTCCTGTATTAAATAAAGATGGCGCTAGCTGTCACGGTAACATCGGGTCTGTGTTCAAAAAATCTTTAAAAATAAATATCGCTGTTTTTAAAACTATTATGTTATAAATATAGTTGCTGAATTTATAAAGTATAAGTGAAAGTGTTATGCAGTGATAAATCTCACAAATAATTACATAAAACTCAAAATAAAATTTCAATAACATCCAGTCAGTAAATTACGTTTTTTACAATCAATAAAACTTTAAAAGAGAAAAATACTATAGTGTCAGTGAAGTAATTATAAGAAACCGTGTAACTACGACTTATTTAGTGCTAAAATATTAAGTGTTGTGAAAATTAGTGCAAAAATATTTTATCAATGAGTCACCATAACGAATTTGTTGAGTTCAAATTTCACACAAGCTGAACAAGATCCTTATATTCGACCAATTGTTTACAACGCGATTAGCTATTAAGTTTAGCGTTCTTGACATAGTACGAAGTTGTAGAAAGCGAGTTCGAATCCCATCCGCGCGAAATTTTTGTGTAGTATTATTTTGTGTATTCTTTAGAACTTTTTTAGAACCAGCTTTTTTATAGAACTGTTAAAAAGATAAAAAACCAGACATGGATTTTGAAAATATTACTTTAAGAAAAAATAAAACAATAATTAATTCGCCAAATTCTTCATTTGAGTCAACAAATTCCGAATATCTTTCGAAAAGCCTACCACAATTGTCAACCGGTCTAAGTTACGAAGAATTTGAAAGACTCAACGAGGAAATTGAACGATTGAGAATGCAATTAAATACGGCTAACAACGAAATAGATAACTTAACCATGGAAAACATCACTTTAAAGAAACAAACAGCTGAACAACAAAATACCATAAAAAAATTAAAAAAAATTTGTAGCGTAACACCAAGTAGTACAAAAAAAAGTTCAACTATAAAAAAACAAAGCTGTAAGGTTAAAAATCTTAATATTATTGAGGGAAAGAAACTGGATATGACCTTCACTGATCTTGAGACAAAATCTTGTGAAGAAAACACAACTGAATTAGCTACTTCTAATACCATAGGTAGCCTGTCATCACAAGTGCACAAACTTAATTTTAAAAAGTGCGATCAATACACAACAGATGGCGCTTTATTAAATCTGCATAAAGAAAACAAAGTGTACAGTAATCAGCAATTTTCTAAACCTATTGAAAACAAGCCAAAATCCCAATTAATTATATTCGGAGGACAACAATTCACAGGATTGGCTACACTACTTATACAATCAAGAAATAATACTCAGTACAAAAATTACCAGATATTTTCAACTACAAAACCATATGCCACTACGGAGGAAATTCTTAAACCTATTTATAAACTGGACGATTCGGAAGATAATTATCTAATAATATGTATAGGAGAAAATGATACTAACCCTAACAAAATAATAATAGAATTAGTAACAATGCTCAAATACTTTCAAAAAACTAAAATATTAGTGTTCAATGTTTTACATAACAGATATTTAAATGAAAATATGTTAAATAACAATTTAAAAGTTATATGTAACAACTTTAAAAATTGCTCATTTATAAATACAGAATGGGATTATCCGTATAATAAATATTACTATTTATTAGATGTATGTAAAAAAATTAATTTTAAGATTGACTCAAACTATTATAAAAATAATTTTTTATGTGCTAAAAATATGTTATTATTTATGAAAAAGGCTAAAACAGAATGCAAAATTATTCCAAAGAAGGGCACAATTCCTTTCTACTTTAAGTCCTGTAAAAATGTACATTCAGGTAATAACCGCCAGGAATTGAACTCTGCTACTGCCTCTTTGAACAAAAAGCAAACGGTAAATACCGAAACTTATAAGAAGGGAACAATACCCTATTATTTTAAAAAATCAATACAGTGTTTAAATGAACAACCTGACACACAGTTGCCTTTAGAAACAAATAAATGTTTTCGTCCCTAAATTGGAATTAAATTTTAGAATATTTCACCAGAATATTGCCGGCGCTATAAATAAATCTGAGGAACTAACATTTGCAATCCGAGAGTTTTCACAAAAAGGTTCAAAGATAGATATGGTGTGTTTGACAGAAACTTTCCTTAAAAAGGTACAGAAATGCTTTTTAAAATACCTGGTTATAAACTAGTTGCATCTTATTCAAGGGACAGTAAGCGAGGAGGGGTATGTATAATGTTAAATAACAATTTGAAATATAAAAACGTTACTAATATTAATGATTTGACATGTAAATTTAATTTTGAATGTTGTGGCGTAGAAGTAAATAAGATTATGATTATCTGTTTATATAGAACTCCTAATAGCAATCCACAAATATTTCTTGAAAAGCTAAAACAGTTACTAGCAAGAATTACTAAAAAGCATAAAAAAATTATTCTTTGCGGTGACTGGAACTTGGACATCTTAAAACCAAATAAGAATTGTGAGGAGTTACAAAGTATATTAAAAATTTTTAACATTGAGTTGCACATTAAAACACCAACAAGAAAATTGTCATGTCTAGATCAATTAGCAAGCAACTTCAAGCAAGTTAAAGCCGAGGTACATCACCTCGCCTTATCTGATCACGAAACGGGACAAACACTTGCGCTCAAAACGAACAAATCGTATGAAATATGCAGTTGGTATGAGGATGTTAGAGATTATAGTAAAGAAAACATGGATAAGTTCTGTAGCTGCATATCGTCTCTTACATTCTCAACTGTATACGAAAAAAATAACTTACAAGAGGCGTTTGTTGAATTTCATGATTTATTTAAACTTTTTTTTGATCTTTGCTTCCCAATACACACAATAAAAAGGGCAACTAAAAAAGGGAACCATAAATGGTTGACAAAGGGCATTAGAAAATCATGTATAAGGAAAAGATATCTCTACCTTAGTCTACAATATGATAAAACAAAGGGAAAAATACTCAGTAAAAAATATAAATCATATAGTTCCATACTTAAAAAGTGCATATATAAATCGAGACAGATACAAAGTAAGAAACATATCGACAATAATAAAAATAAATGTAAAGCCACATGAGCGGTAATTAATGAAAATATTGGCGACCAAAATACGAAAACACAAATTGACAGAATAATAAAAAATAATAGAATATATGACGACCCAAAGAAAATAAGTGACATATTTAATCACTTTTATATAAACTTGATAAATAACAATAATTTTAAATATAATGTTGAGGAAATAAACAAAACTATCACGACTAATAATATCCATACAATATTTCTTAAACCTACTGATGCTATGGAAATATTTCAGATAATTAAAAGTCTTAATAATACGAACGCAGTGGGATTTGATAACATAACAACCACTGCAATTAAATTATCTGCACGATACATATGTCAACCGCTATGTTATTTAATTAATATGTCTTTTGAAGAAGGTACCTTCCCAAGTATATTGAAAAAATCAATCGTTAACCCACTTTTTAAGAAAGGCGAAAAATACGAAATGAATAATTATAGGCCAGTCACGCGGATACCCATATTGTCATAAATATTCGAGAAGATTATGCTGAGAAGGCTTCAAGAATTCACGACAAGTCATCGTTTACTTAAAGAGGAGCAATTTGGATTTAAACAGAATAGTACAACCTCGTTAGCATGTTTTAATTTGATTAAAATTGTCACCCAGGCCATAAATGATGGCCTTCCAGTTGCGGCAATCTTCCTGGACATGAGCAAGGCGTTCGATTTCGTGGACCATAAATTGCTCTTACACAAATTAGAAAAATATGGGATAAGAGGTAAAGCTAACGACTGGTTGAGAAACTATTTATGTGAGAGACAACAATGTGTGGAAATATCTAAAGTCAATAAAGACAAAAAAGTGTTTTACAGAAGCGAAAATCAGATAAATGACTTTGGCCTACCACAAGGCAGTGTATTGGGACCATTACTATTCCTCATGTATATTAATGATCTCCCTAATATCACTCGCCATAACACAATCTTGTTTGCTGATGACACAACCCTTATCGTGAAATGCGAAAATGCAGATACATATGAAACAGAGATAAATAAAGCAATCAAAAACATAATAAACTGGCTTTATTGTAATAATTTACAGATTAATATGGAAAAAACTAAAATGATCCAATTTCAGACATACCAGAGAAAACTATTGAATATAAATGTTAAATATAATGATAAGATCATCGAACAAGTAGCAAGTACTAAATTTCTGGGTATAATGTTGGATCAAAATTGCGACTGGAAAACACATGTCGATTACGTTTGTGACAAACTCGACAGATTTGTCTACGCAATAAAGAGATTACGAGTCACGGTATCAACTGATGCTGCTCTATGTGCATATCACGGATATGTTTCGTCAGTACTATCATATGGTCTTTTATTGTGGGGCAATTCAGTAGATATAATAAAAGTATTTAGAGTACAAAAAAAATGTGTGCGTGCAATCTATGGAGCAGGGTATACCGATAGCTGTAAGCCCTTGTTTAAAAAGTACAATATCTTAACATTAACATGCTTGTACATTAACCTGTACGCCAAGCCATGCTCACTTTCGATCGCGCAATACCAACCTTACGCCCGCCAAGTAGTGATCGAATTAGATCAGAATTATGTAAACATGTCTACCTATGAAAAAACTATTTTTTCGTTTTAAACAAAACCAAAGACACTATGCAATAGATATTAGTATCAAAGACAAAGATATGCTCTTTTATTTTAAACCATAACCTGGCAATGTTTCTTAGAAAAAAAAAAAAAGAAATCACTCTGAACTTCCGGCGTTCCACGTGTCACTTTGATGAAGGTCCGTCCGTCTTTTTTATAGAATTTTATATTTGTGTCTGGACTAAAAACGAAAGTATTATACTTTTTTATATTCCTTGTAATATAGTCAACACGTAGATATGTAATTTGTGGTATAAAAAGTGAAAAGTAAATTGCCAAAAGTACTTCAAATTCCGAAAGGCCTGTTTTGGCGGGCGGGTTATAAATGTGTTATTTTTCAAATTCTCATTTATTTTTAGTGTAAAATGTAAGTAAAAATAGTTTTCCTACATATTTTGAAATAACATGACGTTGTATTTATTTCAAATTCACACGAACATATTTTAGAAATATTGTTCGAAATGTCACAGATAAAATATTATTTTATTTTTTTTTTTAATTTTTTAATATTTTAATATTTTGGTATGAGTAACGAATGGAAACACATAAAACATAAAATATACATATTTCCAAACAATTTCATATAAATTTCTCCAAAAACAAAGGTGTAGAATTCAAATTAGTAGTAATTTTGTCACTAAAATTGAAGTTTATACTACTATTATGCTATACAGTGTAATTTATATACTTTATTACAATTTCTAGCAACCAAAAATAATTTTATTCGATAGTTTATACATTCAACAAGACTTCCTGTAAGTTTTATCCATAAATATTGTCTCAAAGTGAAAATATAGCAAAATTTGCAATATTGCAAAAAATTTCCTAACCTAGAAATTTTCCCGCCAAAAAGGTCCCGAGTGAACGGGAGTGTAACATGGCGCGCGCTCGCTTGGCGTACAGGTTAAAGAAATATGCATATTTGTAAAACTGCATCCTGAACACTTTGAAAGGCAAATAGATGTAACTGAACGAAATGTAGCTCCTAGAAATAAACATAAATTATACTTACCTCAATGCAGGCTCAAATTGTATGAAAGGAACTCTTACGTAAATGCTATAAAGGTGTATAACAAAATACCCAACGACTTTAAAGAGTTACCTTTAACCACGTTTAAAAAAAAGTTAATGCAATGGTTAAAAGAAAAATGTTTTTACGATTTAAACGAATTTATGTCTTTTAGTGGAAAATAAATCCGAAGTCAGTAATATTGATATATATCTAATAATTAATTAATTACAAACAAAATGAAAGTATGGACATTAACACTTAAGAACTACCATTAAACAAAGTGACATTTTAATTGAATTCCCACTTGTAATTTTTTTTTGCATGTATACTAATTAAATATTTGCACACCATATAAAATGGTAGAATGTAAATGGGCCATTATTCATAATTTAAGATCATACTTTATTGTACACATACATTCTGGCAAATAAATGAATTTGAATTTGAATTTGAATTTGAATTTGAATTATTTTACATTAAGCTGTCCTAACGAGTTTCGTAGTAAGCACCAAATCTGACTCTGACTGACTGACTGACTGAGATCTGACTTTTGTATTGCGTGTATTAATAATAGTCAAAAAGAGTCTCAAAACGACAGTTACATTACTAGTGTTATATTTGAAAACGCTAGAGTATTTGTTATGGAGAAAGCTAAGGGTCTGGTAACTCACCGGTTTTCGCCTTCCACTGCCTCACGCTGCTGGGGCTCGGCGAGATGGGTGGCTGATTAGGTGACTCGAAGGGATATAACCCTGTCTCTCCGAATAGAATATTCCACAGGTCCCTGGCACAGTATCTTCGGGAATTGTTTAGTACTCGTTTTAATTTAAAAGGGACACACACAATAATTGTTCGAAGGAGCAAAGTTCATGACGCTCGGCGTACGGCGCGCAAGCGACTCAGCCGTTCGGCCAATCAGACGCAAGCAAGCTTCTAGCGTTAAAAGGGATTGTTACCAGACCAAGAATTCCATAAATCCCTATCAATTTAGTAATTGTTGCCACTCGAAAATTTATAAGAAAATAACTATATGTACAAATAAATATTAATTTAAAAAATATGGTTCCAGTACGGAACATGCCGCTCACCTTAAAAGACGTGAGGCTTTTAACAAGTCTAAACACAAGTAAAAGTATTGAAAGGAAAACATCGTTAAACTAACTGAATAAATAAAATATGAAACTAGAGAAGTTAAGTATGGAGCTATTGGTTAACATAAATTATGAACTAGGTTGGACATTCGTAATTCACTTTATTCCATTGGAAGAGGGCAAATTTTTACGACCGGACGCTTAACAAATTTGTTTCCTATTTGTAGAGTTACTACGCGAGTAACACTATCAGTGCCCGGATGTAATGCGTGAATTCGAGCGAGTCTCCATTGTAAGGGAGGGAGATTATCTTCTCGCAGCACAACAATGCTACCTTCACGAATGGGAGTACCCCGATCCGAAAACCATTTGTTTAATTGTTGAATTTCATGAAGGTACTCATGACTCCAGCGCTTCCAAAAGTTTTGAACATTCTGTTGTATCCAGCGCCACCTAGTAAGCCTACTGGCATTCGTATCGGTTGGATAAATATCCGGGATAGCAGTAAGAGGTCCACCTATTAAGAAATGAGAAGGTGTTAAAGGCAGAGGGTCGATAGGATCTGCACTTAACACACAAAGTGGGCGTGAATTTAACACTGCCTCGATCTGACACAACAATGTATGCATTTCATCATAAGTCAGGGTATTCGTACCTATTACACGGTAAAAGTGATGTTTAAAGCTTTTAACCCCTGCTTCAAACAAGCCGCCGAAATGTGACGCATATGGGGGTTGGAAATGCCATGCAATGCCTTGTTGTAAGGTTTTGTTATGAAGCTGACTCTGAACTGCGTCATCCCGTAAAAATTGATATAAACCCTTAAGATAGTTGTCGCAGCCGGTAAAATTTTAGCCGCAGTCTGAGTAAATGTCGGTACAAAGGCCTCTGCGAGACGTGAAACGTCGTAACGCTGCCAGAAATGCTTCTGTAGACAAATCGGATACTATTTCTAGATGAATCGCTTTAACACTCATACATACAAACACTGCGACATAACATTTAACCACCTTCGCGTTTCGCACCTTATTAGCGCGCACGTAAAATGGACCAGCAAAGTCTACCGCTGTTTTGAGAAACGGACGTTCCGGCTTCAATCTCACCGCCGGCAACGGGGCCATGCGTGGTTGGGGATGCACAGGACGCGCACGAAAACAACGAACACACCGATGCAGACGTTGTCTAATAACGTCGCGACTTGAAATAATCCAGTATTTCTGTACAAGTTGATACTGAATAAATTGCGGACCTGCATGTAAGTGAGTTATATGGGCGTCGTCAATTAATAGGAAAGTTAAGGGATGTTTTTTGGGTAATATCATTTGGTGTTTGGATTCAAATGGCAGAAGCGATTTATGTAGCCGTCCACCTACACGTAAGATTTGATCTTCATCGATAAATGGATTTAATTTTCTAAGTTGGTTAGAAGGAACCTTCCCTTGTGAAATATAATTAATCTCGTCATGAAAACTGTAATGTTGAACCTGGCGAATAGGTATTTTAAGACAGAATCTATATTCAGAAACAGTGATCCCATATCACTGTTATATGTGTACCGGATATGTATATTTTGGTTTTGATTTGTTCACTCTATGTTTTAATATATTATAAAACGAAATACAAACGCTGTAACACTAATAAGTTTCCTTAATGAAGAAAATTTAGGTATGATTTCGACGTCAAGAAGTTGTGCCATTGCTACGCGAGCTATCGCTACAGGTAGATTACGTTTTTCGTTGTTCGTTTTAAAAATCACTCCTTGAACAGGCCACTGGGACTCTGTCTGAGAAAGCCAGGGTGGACCGAAAAACCACACGGTATTATTTTTAGTGAATACTAATGGTAACATTCCGCGTGATGGTGCATCTGCCGGGTTGTCAGCAGAGGGCACATGTCTCCACTGAGCAGCAGGAATTATAGACAAAATCTCGCTTGTCCTATTCGAAATAAACGTCTTCCACTCGTAAGGTGGTGAGCGAAGCCACGCCAAAACGACGGAAGAATCACACCAGGCATATATATCTTCGTCCTTTATGTGATCTTATGCTCGTTTCACCTTGACTATAAGATGGGCTAATAATAAAGCTGCCATAAGCTCTAAGCGAGGAATGGACAAACAAGGTGAAATGGGTGCAACTCGTGATTTCGCCAGTAAGAAATATGATTTGATTATACCGTTTTCTATATGACGGACATATACACATGCAGCGTAGGCCTTCTCCGAGGCATCAGAAAACCCGTGAAGTTGAATAATACTTTCGCGATGAGTAGGATAATAATAATAATAATAATAATAATAAATCATTTATTGTGGACCAAAACTTTTATACATTGTTCACACCCACCAAACTGCATAACAGTTTGTCGGCGGGATTAGCGCTTGTCTTAATACATTTGGTTCAAATACGTAACTATAAACTAATGAAAATAAAAGTGTAAATAAAGCAAGTTTTAATCTTTTTTTTTCTTTTTTTTTTCTTTTTTTTTAAACCGGTTTAAACTATTATTAAGAAATATTTACTAAAATTTTGCCTAATATATATATAAAAAAAAGAAAAACAACTGCTTTTATTAAGAATTACTAATTACTAACATTTGGCCTATAGAAACTACTACTAATATTAGGATTTACTAACTTTTTCACATCTCTCAACAACTTCGTTAAGGAAAACAGATTTCAATTTATTTTTTAATGTTTGTTTACTTATTCTAGTATTATCCTCTCTCAGCCAATCGAGGTCATTAAAAAGTGTGGGGGTCAAATATTTGTTGGTCCTTTTCCCATAGTAGTTTTTTACTGGTGGTCGCACGAGTTTACGCTCTCTAACGCTTCTAGTATTATACCTATTTTGCACTTGTTCTTTAAATTGGTCGTTATAGAACTGTTCAAGAACCAGCAGGTACTTGACCTTCTCATGTACAGGAAGCATTTTACATGCAACAAAAAGTTTTTCATAATTGTCTTTACATGCAATTTTTGTTTGTGGTTTGACAAGGTATTTTAAAAAACGGATTTGCAACGATTTTATACTGTTAAGATAGGTTTTAAATGTACGGCCATACGTATTTAATCCATAAGTTAGTACTGACTCGGCGAGAGCAAAATAAATGACACGCAACGATTTCTTATTCAACGCTGCATTCAGGATATGAAACTTACTTAACACTGCCCTGAGCTTTGTACACACTGCGTCAACCTGTGTTTTCCAATTCATATTATAGTCCACCCACAGACCTAGATACTTAAATCTACTTACATACTCCAGCTTTTGACAAATACAATTTAAATTTTTATCGTGCATACATTCATATGTGTGGCCCACAATACCTATATCCACGCTCTTGACATTTTTTGCCACTAAGTTGTACGGTGAGTACAGATGCATCACTTTCGTCTTATTAAGGTTAAGTACGATACCATTGTCATGAGCGCAACGAGTAACATTATCGAAGTCACCCTGCAGCACAGCCCTGACCTCTTGTATATTCTTAGAGGAATATATAAGGCATATGTCATCCGCGTACATATATACTCGAGATTTTTTAACCACATTACTGACGCTGTTGACATGCATAACGTAGCCAACGGGACCATAGACTGAACCAGTTGGAACACCAAGCTGTACCGCTGCTTCTTTACCAGCAACACCAGAAATGCAGGTTTGTAATGTTCTGTCACTCAGATAACTCCGAAACCACCTATTTGTTGGACCCCTGATTCCACACTCATCCATGGCCTGTAACAGCATCTCATGATCCAAGGTATCGAAGGCTTTTTTAAAGTCTATGAACAGCGCCAGGACCTGATGGCCCTGGTGCAGACTACTGTTTATATCTTCGGAAAACTGTGATAGTGCTGAAATATGTATCTTGGTATGGTGATGTCGGATAAGAACATCAAATCCTGAATGAAGCTATTACAAGCATTGATAATTTCAATGGGGGGAGGAGCATCCCAATCGACCCCAGAAATCCACAACAACTGCATTAACTGTTTTGCGTATACAATGACCGGGGATAGCCATCCCAAAGGATCGTAGATCCTTGCGATCTGTGAGAGAATAGCTCTCTTAGTCACATTTTGTATAGAAACGGAAACACTAAAACTAAATTAATCAGACTGGGGGTCCCACTGGAGGCCCAAAACCTTCGTTTTCGTATCCCTTTCCATGGGTGCAACTGGGATTAGTTCCCGCTCACCGTGAGAAATTGGTGATTGTACCGCCGCGCGGATCGCGGGCGAATTACTGTGCCATTTTCGGAGTTCGAAGCCGGCTGATTGACAAATACCTATCAGCTCTTGTTGAAGGACAAGAGCCTCAGCCTGGTCATTTGCGCCACTGACAATATCGTCGACAAAGACCTGGTCTCGAAGTACCCGAGAAGCTCGAGGAAATTGTTCAGCCTCATCAAGAGCGAGCTGTTTTATAACCCGAAGAGCGAGGTAGGGAGAAGAGCTAATCCCAAACGTCACGGTACGAAGACGATATTCACGTAATAAATTATGTGGTGAAGTGCGCCACAGAATGCGCTGGTAGTCCCTATCAGACTCTTGAACTAAAATGTTCCGATACATTTGTTTTATATCGGCTGTAAGCGCGATACAATGTGTACGAAATTTTAAAACAACGTCAATAATATCCTTATGCATCTTAGGACCCGTTAAAAGAATATCGTTGAGGGAAATGCCGTTTGAACTTTTACATCCAGCATCAAAAACTACGCGAGTCCTTGTCGTCTCACTAGCTTCTTTAACCACGCAATGGTGGGGAATGTAATAGGTCGTCCCATTCTTGGGAGGACTATCAACCAGCTCCATGTGGTTGAGATCCATATACTCTTGAAGGCACGAGTGATACTCGCCCTTAAGGGACGGGTTTCGCTCTAATCGAGCTTCAAGTTTTAAAAATCTAGAATGCGCAATATCCCGCGACTCACCAAGAGGTGGTGCATCGGGTTTAATCGGCAGAGCAACCACGTAACGACCTGTTTCGTCACGAGTATGTGTGTGTGTAAATATAGACTCACATAAACTTTCCTCAGGAGTGAAGGTTTTCTCTTCCTTCTGTAAAGATTCTAACTCCCAGAACCTACGGAGGTCAATGTCATCGGAGAATGAGCTAAAACAGACCCGGATGGGAGGTGAGGTATTCGATTCGAATTCGAGGTTGCCCAACAATAAATAACCAAAGATACTATTCATAGCTATCGATGAGCCGGGCTCCCCCTTAATTACGTTACTTAATAATACATGGGATAGTATATCCGCACCTAGCAGCATTTCAACGGGCTGCGGTAAATGAAAATTAGGATCAGCCAGTTTTAAATTTTTTATATGTGACCAACCCGTATACGGTAAGGGCACGCTAGGCGTGCGCGAAATAAGTTTTGGCAAAATTAATGCTTCAACCAGAATCGAAGGTTGATCCATTCCTGTGGCACTTATGCACACTGTAACTACACCCCTAGGGTAAACTGGCTTATTTTCCCCAATACCTAATACATGTATACGGGCACTTCGCCGTTTTAAACCTAACTGATTTGTACACGATTCAGTTATAAATGAAGCCTGGCTACCCGTGTCGATTATACATCGGATCGTAGACCGCTTTTGTTTGTTTATGTAAACATCGACGAGCGCCGTAGATAAGAGTACAGTTTTAGCACACATCGAGTGCGCATTGGACAGCGCGCGCGCATCAGAATAAGGCGTAGAATTCATCGACGTCGTCATTGCTACCCGAGTATCATCTGATTCTCCCTCGACTACGTGATACGCGGGAGAGAGTGAAGTAGAACTACTATCCTCTACAATTACCGGTAACGCTTGAGATTCAAAATGAATCAAACTATGATGACGCCTATGACACGCACGACAAACATAAATGGACTTGCAATTTTTAACATCGTGCCCCAAATTCAGGCAATTAAAACAAACATTTTTACCCTTGAGAAAGGTGTACCTATCTCTAGGAGACAAGTTTAAAAATTCAGGACATTTAGTCAACGAATGTTGAGCTTCACATTTCATGCAATGCTTAACCTTATTTCCTTGCCCGCACGTGCGAGAATCGTTTGAACAGTTCTTCGAATTCACCTTGGTCGCGAGTACTCGACGCGCCTTGCTGTCGCCGCCGTCAACGCGCATTCTCGTAGTATTCGATGACGCATAAGGTTTTCTTAACTGCCCACATTCGGAAAACTCACAAGCCGAAACTTCCCGCTCAATGAATTTTATGAGATTGTCTACTTGTGGAATATCTGATGGCTTACTTAAAGATAATTCAAAACGTTTACGAATGCTAATTGGTATTTTACGTAATAAAATACTGAACAATAAAAAATTCCATTCCACTACAGGAAACCCCATACCTTCTAATGCCCTTATATTTTCTTGGTAGATATTCAGAAGATTACGTAACGAATTAATCGACTTTTCAGAACAACATTCAATATCCAAAATACGATCAATATGTTTACACGCAATTGAACGCTTATTGTCGTAACGTGTGATTAAAGTGAGCCATGCCATTTGATAATTGTCGTCGGAGACAGGAATCGACTTAATTAGATTGTATGGTTCATTTTTCAAGGTCAACAATAAGTACCTAAATTTTTCTGCATTCGTGTAAGCATCATTGTTGTGTACCAACGCACTGAATAAATCAAAATACGATCGCCAATCGGTTGAATCGCCGGAAAATGACGGTAATGGCAAAGTGGGTAACTTGTTAAGCGTACATATTTGAGGTTGATGAAATTCTCTAATAGTACTTTCATGACTCATGCGACTGTGCGCCTATTCTCCTCTTCTAAACCTTTTATCTTGTTTACGTGGGAAATAATTGCATAGTAATAGTTGATAAACTGTTTACGAATGGCTAACTGTTCCTCTTTGTCAAAATTCTTTTGTTTCAAATAAGATTTTTCTATCTTTGATTGAATTTTACTAAATTTACGTTGTTGGGAAACGATATCTTTTGAACGCGCAAGAAATTCATCTCTGTTAGAATCTACAATTTCTAAAGTATGCTTTACCTCCTCTAAAACGATATCGCGTTCGAAAATGTCGTGGGAATGCAACGATGATTCCGCCATGTTGTATTGTAAACAGGTAACGAAATGAAATATGAAATTAATGTAATTAACGAGTGACAACAAACCCGAACAATAAAGAAAAATGCGGCTCGAATGATCAAAAAATATTATGTTATGGAGAAAGCTAAGGGTCTGGTAACTCACCGGTCTCCGCCTTCCACTGCCTCACGCTGCTGGGGCTCGGCAAGCTGGGTGGCTGATTAGGTGACTCGAAGAAATATAACCCTGTCTCTCCGAATAGAATATTCCACAGGTCCCTGGCACAGTATCTTCGGGAATTGTTTAGTACTCGTTGTAATTTAAAAGGGACACACACAATAATTGTTCGAAGGAGCAAAGTTCATGACGCTCGGCGTACGGCGCGCAAGCGACTCAGCCGTTCGGCCAATCAGACGCAAGCAAGCTTCTAGCGTTAAAAGGGATTGTTACCAGACCAAGAATTCCATAAATCCCTATCAATTTAGTAATTGTTGCCACTCGAAAATTTATAAGAAAATAACTATATGTACAAATAAATATTAATTTAAAAAATATTGTTCCAGTACGGAACAGTATTTTTTTAATCCTTTTTTGTTTCATCAACTAGGGAAAAATGATAAAACGTTACTTAACAACATAACTTAGCCTTTATAAAATCGTTTTCGCATTTTATGCGCTATATCATCAATTTAAAAACTTTGTTATCTGTTTCTCACAGCCTCTCAGACGTAATGTCTAGGGTATATTTTCGGAATTCTACTGCTGAATGTGAGGTCTAATCTCCAAAGGAATGCTTTATTTATATATATATATACAAATATATATATATATATATTTATTTATTTTACACTTGAAGCATAGTCATACATCGATGTCCTGCATGTCTTACCAGGTCGTTATTTGTGACTCAAATGTATTTATAAAATGAAGTAGGCACAAATCTGTCCTCACTTCTGAGAGAGTTACAAATTAAAGCAGTGCGTGTTGTCGGTTTTCGCATGTCTTCAGAAAATGTATTCCATAGATATGATAGCGTTTTTTTATCCTCTCTTCTTTAACTGGACATGAGCCTCTTCTTTAGCAGGATTTTCTTAAATCTTCAAACAGGGCAGGCGGATTAACTATCGCCGTACCAGACTCTCGCTAGTCTTATGGCTCGCCATCGGAAGCCATAATACCATTAAGACATTTTTCATAATCTCCAATTAAGTCGCACACGTGGTGGAACAGGATCTACCTACTTTTAACTGCTTTTTAATTACTTAATTAAATACCAAATATGCTAGCATATTTGGTATTCTAAATCAAACTCTAGCTACTAAATTAGCACATATGAAGTTAAGCCTCTGGAGTGTAGTGAGGACCACAAACTCAGCAGATGACTAACCCTGACAGTTTTGCTGATACTTGCCTTAGAGATTACGTCAGGTTCACCAGAGAGTTTCTGAGTAGGGCTGGCTACTCTGCCTTAGGGAGATGCTAGTTTACTTACACTAGAGAGTTTTGTAAAGGGCAAAAGGCGCTGCTAAGAAGTGAATGTAAACATTACATGTGCTTATCATATTGAAGGCGTAAGTGTACTATTGGCTTGGTAGAAACAGGTGTACCATTGGATTGGTCCGCTTCGGCTACACCAAATAGACTAAGATACGTAGCAAGCGCATTCAAGTTCCAAACTCCAATTAAAAAAGTCTGTTTTCTTCTTTGTGATTAGCTCGGCCAGGCTGGTATGGCAACCCCCCAATCAGATGGAGTGACGACCTGATAAGAAATCCTTCAAGTCGATGAAGGCAGGTGACTCAGAACCGTGCTTTGTGTTGTGTCACTGCTGGATATGGGCTACACCTCACGCCTTATATAGAAGAGAAGGACAGACATATTATTCGTCTGAAGAAAGTCTGGCATAAACACGATGGTTATACTTACGCCACATTCCATAGTCGTATTTCAGGACAATTATGTGAAGAAAACTTATGGACTATTATGTGATCACAACAAGTGTAAGCTATCGTTACAACCATTAAAGTCCACTGCTGAACACAGGTCTCTCCCATAGATTGCCTCATAGGGCGTATGTTTGTAACTATTTACAATGCTTTTCAAGTGGGCTAGCAACAGCAGGTTTTTAATTTTAGTAGTTATGAGGAAGACGCTGCTACCCATCCCCCGCTTTGTATCCCTCTCTGTCGCTTCTACACCCACGGGATGGTATGGGGTAGCGGATATTCTTACACCACCACTACACGGTACGGTATTAGTATAAGCTATGTGAATTAATAATATGGCCCAAATTAGCACGGAGTATGTTTTAGATCGTCGTGTATTGGAAAATGAGGTAGTGTGCATTTTGACTCAGCCGATAAATTTGGGGTTTAGGATATGGGAGTGTACGTAACAGGTGTTTAAATGAAACGTTCAAATTGTCAACTAAACATTCTAATCCATATATATATATATATATATATATATATATATATATATATATATATATATATATATATATATATATATATATATATATATATATATATATATATAAATTAAGAAAAATTACGTAGAGGCTTAATTCGAAGCAGGTCTTAGAAATTTCATATTTCAGCTTTGTCGGTGTTAGTGAATAATTCAAAATCAAATCAACCTATAAAACAAAAAAATCTTACCGCAGGTAGAAACATGTCTTAATATAACGACTATCATAAAAAGTGTACTTTACTTCTTTTGTTTTTTTCAGCTTATTCTTTTATTTTTAATTTTAAAATTCGCTTCCGCTTATGTGAGTTCAAATATATCGAAGAATTCCTTATCGCCAATAATAAGCATTCAAGTTTAAATCTTCAAGATACTTGCAAGAATATCCATGCAATATTTTCTCCACTGGTTTCACCGCCACGGTCGACTAACAACGACTATCTTAAAACTTAAAATTAAAAACAAGAAATACTGTAACGGTATAATTATTAGATATAAACTCACAAATTTAAGCGAATAATTTTGCAGTCCTTTATTCGTAGCTAACATTTGGTTCCAGTTTTAAGTTTGTAAGTTAACTAGTCTAGTATTCCCGTGTACTAATATTGTCACAGTAGTTAAGTTAACTTGTATGTTAAAAAATAAAGTAATATAGGAAAAAGTCCTCGTCTCCTTCCACTTCAACCCTCCCTAAGCTGCCGCAAACGTAACTTGCATGACAAAAGAATAGACAGACAGAATAATAAACATAGGAATTCCTTTTATAGATGACCACAGAACTCTAATAAAAGACACTTAACATTACACCACCTTAAAATGAATGAAGAAACTAAAAAAAAACGGCAAAGAGCAAAGCGTCATTGCAATGCCATTAAAACTTGAAGGAGAAAGGAACCTCAATACCTATTAAAACCAGGATAATGCATTTCCTTTTACTTTGGTGAAAATTCTAACTAATTTGATTTTATCGCAAAAAAAAAACTTTTCGGTACAAAATTACATCACGCAATTCAAAACAACGCTGGAAAAACATTCTGTGCTTGAAACCGCAAACATTAGGTATAAGCTGTGTTGTGACGGTGCGAGAAAATCTAATACCCTATATTATCATCCCGTGGGTGTAGTAAGCGATGGCAGAAGAAAATTGTAGCAATAGAAGAAACATCATCTTCATAATCTAATACTAAATAATAAAAACTTGGTGGTCAACGCGGAATATGGAAAATGTACTTTACTCCAGCCGCATATAAAATACCCAGAATGGCGACGGGCAGCAGAGTCAAGGGTGGGAGACGTCTGGTCCCGCGATCGCCAATTTACTTGCCAAGCGTGATGATTAAGGCAAAGCCTCCATAAAACGGGAGAAGCCATGTTCAGCAGTGAACTTTTGCGAGCTGATGAAGAAGAAGAACAAGTAAAAGAACCAAATGGAAAACTTTTTAATATAATATTGAAATTTAAAATTAAATTCTTATGTATTCATACATAATTTTTAATTTGATAATATGGTCAGGTTAAAAATTTCTTTGTGTATAGAATACCTACCCAGAATTCACCCCTACTGCTAACGTACCGCTCTTAATCTGGATGTCAGATGACACACATCTGATGTGATAGGTATTTGGTACAAAATTAAATTTTATAGCATTTTAAATATATAAGTATTAACTATGATTTGTGGTGGTGGCGTGAGAAATATATCATCGTATTGCATCTCGTGGGCTACGCAAGAAACGACTATGAAACGGTCAATGGCGATATTACTATCCAGTTTAGGCCTGGTGTGTAAAAAACCCGGTAACGGAGGTGTAAGAATATCCACACCCCATATCGCTGTGTAAATGTGGTCATACGGCGGTTACACCTTCAGTATATCATCATTTCAGTCCGTCAGTATGGTCAGAATGACTGCACAATTATCGTCTACCCACGGACTGAAGGAATGATTGGCAGGACTGATTTACAGCAGTTAAACAGTTGGTCAATCTAATCCAACTTTGACTGACGTCAGAATGATAGTCGGTGGTTATACGATCAGTCTCGCATCAGTATTTCTTCATTAACAATGGACCGACTAAAATTGCCTAAAATATTTAATTTTAATCAGTCCTGACCATAATTCCTTCAGTCCGTGGGTATCGATGATTGTGTGGTCATTCTCACCAGACTGACAGATTGAAATGATGAAATACTGTATGTGTAACCGCCGTAATAGTCGGTGGTTACACGATCAGTCTCGCATCAGTGTTTCATCATTCACAATGGACTGACGAAAATTATCTAAAATATTAAATTCTTATATGTGGAGTATCACTAATACAAAGTAAACAATGGCATTAATTAAACCCATTGGTAAAGTACATTGATCAAAATTTGGCACGAAGCATGTTGGCGTAATCCACGCTTGTTTTGGCACTGGAACCAAGTTCACTGTAATCTTCAGTGATTTGGCAGTCCCTCTTCACATTAAAAGCACATTCGCATACACAGGCAGTTAATTAAATGCTGACATAAATCAGTTGCATATACAGAACATCATATAGCTTAAATATAAGAAGTATTGTTTAGCATATTTTTTAAATTGTTTACATTTTTTTAAATAGTTATCAAAACAAAACTTATAAATTAACACACGCTTGTTTCGGTTGCTATGAAAAATAAGCCCCATGTTCATTAACAAAACAATTGTGAAAGGAATAATGTCTTGCTGAATTTGAAATTAATAAAAAGATAGTGTGGATCGGAACAAAAATACTAATTTTTGATCTGTGGTAACCACGGTTAAGTATGAAATCTGGACCTTGAACATCTTATTCCCCCTCGTGACCATGGGTGCTGTAAAGTTCTCGAAACGTCTGGAATATAAAAAAAGTTAATATACGCGATAAAATTCTTAAAAACTAGTATTATTTAAATGTGTAGTGTTCATGTTAATACATATTTATACTTATTAATTACAATATCAAATTGTAGCTACCATTTTTACAAATCAGTTAACAGGAAACAAATCAGGAGATGTGTGGCAGCGTCTTCCTAATAACGGCAAAAAAAGAAAAAAAACTGTGGTAACCAAAGCCCTTGCCAAGAGTGACAACTATGGTAAATATCCAAAAAATATGAAGCAATCTAAGAAGGAGGCCTATGTCCAGAAGTCGATGAAAATATTACTCATGTTTAATTTCTTCTCGGAAGTGGCTGAAACGTTTTGAAGTATATTTTCTTATAAATTGGTTATTTATACTACATACAAATTTGGAGAAATACTTCCACGCCCCAGGAGTGGAAAAATAGCAAGGGCGTTTTATTTAAATTAAATATTTTGATGACATTCTATTTTTTTTTAATCTTGAACCTGTAATCTTTCTTTGTCCACTCAAAGGTTCAGAAAAATAATCTTTTAATGTAAAGTAAACACCAATTAGAAAACTAAAAATAATAAAACAATTTCAACGTAATATCTTTTAAAAATGGCGCTAAGGCATATTGTTTTGGAACATTAGTAGGACCCGCCATCTCATTCGTGGTTATTTTTTTATAAACAACTCAGAAGTAGGAGCTCGCCCATCGACCAGGCCTTATGTTAGAAGATATGAATACGATTGATAATCCACCGTTAAATTATAATATCACTAGTGAAATTGTAATATCACGGCTTTGCTAGTATACTTGCGACATATATGCTTCTATTTTATTATAGGTAGCGCATCTATTCACCGGAGAAGTGGGATATTCTCATAACCTATTACGTCTGGATTTGAGAGTTAAATCAAGTCACAGCGAATGAAATTGTAGATATTACATCATCACGGACATGTTTGAACGAGTGTACGTAATTTTTTAACTCAAGTAAAAATATTTGAAACTTGGTTAACAAAATAAATTGTTTTCATTATGTAACATAATTAAAAAAAACTCGGTTATTTAAATCAGTGAAATAACTTATTTAACAATAATAAGTCGTCATTTTTATTTCATTGTCAGCCTTTCTTAACAATTTTACTGTCCCGTGATTCATATATGAAAATTTTAATTGTTTAACTATTGTGCCTTTTCGTGGATATGCTTCTTTAATATTTATTCAAGTCGACACTCCATATATCCGGTGGGGTATAGCCCAACACTTTCCTTGCTACTGGCAAGGAAATTGTTGGGCTAGCAGCAGCTGACATTTGAGAAATTTTAATGTCCATTGGTCTGAAGGATAAATCAGCCACTGTACTTTTTCTGCGAATACGGTTCTTACTTTTTTACGGTTGTTACTCAGAAAAACTCCAAGCTTACTCCATAAATCGCTTAGAACGTTAACGCATCAAACCAAAACAATATACACAATAGTAGGTTCTTTTCTCCTTACGGTCGGATCATCTTTTCTTCTTCGACTTATTTACTGGCCCTTAAAATTTCACTCCTGGATATGTGATTCTCTGGTTGTAGGGAGGATCAGCTTCAATCGTCACATATGTAATGCATATAGACGACCGCAATACGCGCAATGTCCCGTACCTTCTATGCTTTGCCATATTTGGCTTTTTTTATTGTCGCAACTTACGACACCCTCGTGACTAAACGGTATGGATGGTAATGGATTAGTTATCTCAATATAAACACCACACGGCAAGACACGTGTAGATATTGTACATATCTATATAACATAACATACACATCCAAACCAATAACTAAGGACATGGAATACTGTTCCCGTCTCCGGGCTGGGGCTCCCCAGTGCCAGCTCCTTCCATTTTATCGCATCCATCGTTGCGACTCAACGAATCGTTGGCGACCGAGCTCTTTCCTATCGTTTGACTCACTGGTACTGCGAATAAATGTTGCATCTCTTTGCGTATTTTTTCGCATCTACCACAGGGAGTGCACTGAGGAATTGTTCGGACTAATTCCAGCCGCACAAATTCACCGTCGCACATCGCGACAAAACTCGCGATACCATCCATACCATTTGGACAACTGGTGGTACACCACTGTGCGATTTAAAAGAAGCTTTCTTCCTCGCACAAATTTCTTGTGGAATCAAATACCACCTGATCCTTCCGGACCGATACGACTTAGGGACCTTCAAGAAAATAGCCTACTCCTTTTTAAAAGGCCGGCAAAGCATCTGCAATTCACTTAGTGTTGCAGTTGTTCATGGGCAGCGGTAATTATTTACTACCAGGTGAGTCATGTGATTGTTAGCCCCTTCTACTATAAAATAAAATAAAAACATCCATTCCAAAATTATTAATATATTTTAATCAGGAGTTCAGTATATAGATCAAAAAATTATTTTATGACAACTATCGTTAATATAGACCAATAAAAAATTATTACATATATCATTTAGGTTTAATTCTACAATATATTTGCAAAATTGGCGTATAATGCGATTAACGCTCACTAATATCTACGCAACAAGATATTCCCATAAGGGTTAACTATCATAACGTAATTCTAAGGGCGTATAAATATTCATACCCTTATCTTTAGTTCAGTGTTTGACTGTGGATACCAATTTTTGAAAAACGCTTTATTTTAGTCCGGATAATTAATTTTGTAACAGATAACTTTTTGACAACGTGCTAGTTTGTCTTTTAATATAAGTGAATGTTACAAACGAACACATTCCTTTTATGGTGAACAGATTCTCTCGATTCATCGATTAAGAATTGAAATGCAGATTCGTTACAATCCTACATGGTAGAGCCATGCTGCAACTATATTAATTGTATAGACGTAGCACAAATGGGTTGGCTCGACCGGGGAAGGCCCACGCTCTCAGTGAACACCGGCGTAAAATAGTAGCTCAATGCTGCTGTCTTTTTATGGTAAGTGTAGATAACTGGAAACCCATTTTACTGGAAAAGAGGCATTCCATCTAAGTCCTCACAGCTGAAAATGCATCTGCATTTTGATTCCCAAGCGAGGAAAAATGTAGATGTCTATGGGCCACAGCAACCAATTACCATCCGGTGGACTACGAGGCTCGTTTTCACCCTTATTTTATAAAAAAAACCCTTTTTTTTTTTTTTTTTTTTTTTTTCGGATGGAAAATCATCTAATGACGCCTTTCGCTCTGGGTGGAGCGTAAGGGAGTGTCAGACTTTTACTGACTAAAAACCATCCGTGTTCCTTCAGTGCCCTTACGTTCCGGAGCCGCGGTATCTCTTTCGAACAGCCCGCAGCCCCGGCAGGCGTCGGCCCTTGCGGGCCCCTTCTCGCTGCTGACAGCTCTTTAGGGCGCGCGTGGAACAAAACGCGCCGTCGACACGGCCTGTCGTCGTTAGACGGACGGACGGCGAGCTATCCATTGCTCGCCGTCCACAGGCCCGCGCCTACGGTGGCCGGGGGCCACGACGTAGCCCCCGACGCCCAGGGCGTCTCCCGCGGCGGCCGGGGAGGAGAGCTGCTGCTCTCCGCTTCTCCCGCTCCGCCACCTCCTTCGCTAGCATCACTGCTTCGCAGAAGGTGGTGACGGCATCCCATTCCGTCTCGCTCCGGACCATGGCTTCGACCAGGGCCGGACGCGAGAGGTCGCCGCCGCCTATCGCCGCTACGAGGACACGGCGGTGCTCCGCCCAAGCAGGGCACACCTCCACGGTGTGTTCCACCGTGTCCTCCGGTCCATCCTCGCAGTGGGAGCACCCGGGCGTTTCCTCCCGCCCGATTCGGTGCAGGAACCGTCCGAACACACCGTGTCCGGTGAGGACCTGCGTCAGGCGGAAGGTGAGGATGCCGTGGCGTCTCTCAAGCCACTCCTCAAAGAGGGGTCTTATCGCCGCTATAGTGGCGTGCCCAGCACGGGGTTGCGACAGTCGCTGTCTCCATGTCGCCATGAGATCGTGCCGGAAGTCTGTCCGCTGCGCGACAACTTGCCGCGGCAGCGGGGTTTCCCCACGGCATAGTGCCTCCGCGCGCCATTCGTGCAGGCGCGCGAGAACTATCGCCTCCAGATCCCATGGCGGCAGTCCGGCAAGGAGGCTCGCCGCCTCGCGGGAGATCGTGCGGTAGCCGCGAACCATTTTCACGGCAATCACCCTTTGGGGCGCGTTCAGGTGGTGGACGGCAAGCCGCGCCAAACCACGCGCCCACACTGGGGTCCCGTAAAGGGCCATGGACCGCACAATTCCTTCGTAGAGCCTCCGGCAGGAGGCGTTTGGCCCTCCCAGGTTCGGCAGGAGCCGCCTGAAGGCAGCCCCGGTCCGTTCCAGTTTGGGAGCCAAACGTCGGAAGTGCTCAACGAAGTTCCATCGGCCGTCGAGGACGAGTCCTAGGTACTTCAGCGTCGACTCGACGCCGATGGATACCCCTCCTACCATCACTGAGGATCCCGGTGGTGGCCTGTTCCGAGGACCATGGAAGTGCATGGCCTCGGACTTGTGCAGAGCCACCTCCAGACCCAGTTGCCGAATCCTCTCAACGACTATCGCAACCCCGCGTGTCATAGTTTCCGCCGCCGCCTCGTACGACCCCCCTTGTGCCAGTACCAGCGTGTCGTCAGCGTAGCAAACTACGCTGACGCCGGTAGGGAGGTCGGCGCGCAGCACCCAGTCGTAACCGATGTTCCACAGAGGTGGCCACAGAACCGAACCCTGTGGGACACCGCACGACATCTCTCGCCGGTTCCACTCACCGTTGCGACCGGGGTAGATGACGGCCCTGTCCGTCAGGTAGTCCCCGACTATACGACGGAGATAGGTCGGCACCCGGTGATACCGGAGTGCCTCCCTAATGCAGCTCCAGGGCATGGAGTTGAAGGCGTTGGCGATGTCGAGAGACACCGCCAAGACAACCCCCCCCCTCTGGCCACTGCATCCCCCGTCGTGAGGGCTCTCACGCGCATGATGGCGTCCACCATAGAGCGCCTCTTGCGGAAACCAAACTGGTGTTCCGCAAGATCCGGCCCCGTCCCCGCAAGGTGCTCGGCGAGGCGGTTTGCAATGACTCTTTCAAAGAGCTTGCCCACCTCGTCGAGCAGCACCACGGGCCGGTATGCGGACGGAGAGTCCGCAGGGCGCCCCGGCTTCCGAATGAGGACCAGCTTCCCCGTCTTCCAACGAAGCGGGAATTGGCCTCTCTCCAAGCATGCGCTTAGGAGCCTCTCCAGTCGGGGCCCGAGAGCCTCCGAGGCCAGGACCCAGGCTTTCCCAGGCAAGCCATCGGGTCCTGGGGCGGTATTCCTGGCCTTGAGCCTACGCACCGCCACTCTCAGTTCTACCCCGGTCCCTTCCGGGATGTCGTCGTCGTCGTCCTGGTAGTCCGCTTCCGGCACCGCAGGTGGCGGAGCCATAGGCGGGGGCGGATGTTCCCCTCGCGCAGGGAACAGAGCGCTCACCACGTCCTCCACGAGCTGGGGCCGGAGACTTTGCGTCAGCGGGGGGGCCCAGGTGGGGAGTTTATCCCGCACCATCTTGTAAGGGCGCCCCCACGGATCTCTGTTGAGAGTCTCCAGCATCTCCTCACGGGCCCGATCCCGGGCCCGCAGGACAGCCTCCCGGAGGGCGGTCTTCGCCGCTCTGTATCCCTCGTACAGCTCCGCTTCAATGGCTGCCGCATTCGGTGGACGAATGCGGAGCCTGCGATGCCTGGTGTACAGGTGCCGCGCGGCGACACACGCCTCGCGCAGAGACGTCAGCTCACGCGACCACCAAAACACCTGACGCCGGGCGCTTTCTGGCCGGACTCGGGGCATTGCCACGTCACATATCTCGGACATGGCCTCCTGGAACCACCCTGCCTCATCATTGACGTCGGCAGGCCTGTCCGGTGATGACACCCAGGCCTGCACGATCGAGGCTTCCAGGAGGAGCTCCCGGTCCAGCTGCTTCAGCGCCCAACGCGGACCACTCGGGGCCTGTTGGTCTGGCGCTGGAGGACTGGGTGGAGACATCAAACCGGATGTACCGGTGGTCGGAGTAGGTCTCCACCCCCTCCATGACACGCCAGTCAATGGCACGCGGCGACAGAGCGGGGCTAGCGAACGAGATGTCCACCACCGACTCGCCCCGCATCCGCACACACGTGGGGACAGAACCCCGATTTAGGACGACCAGGCCTGTCTCCAGAGCCCAGTCTTCCACCATCCTACCCCGCACATCTGTACGACGAGAACCCCAAGCCAAGTTCTTGGCATTGAAGTCCCTGAGGACAAGTACTGGAAGGGGATGACTTCCGACGACGACTGCTCTCAGCTCTGCAAGAGAGTTGTGGAGCTCGGCGAGAGATCGGTTCGGGGAGAAGTACACCCCCACAACGACGAACTCCCCGAACCGTGCTGCTACGCACCCCTGACCCCTCCTGACACCTTCAAGGGTCGGGGTACCGGCGGCGGCCGAAGAAATGATGGCCACTGAGCCGTTAAGGTCCGCCACCCAGTTCTCGCTAGGCCAGACAAAATACGGCTCAGCGACCACAGCGATGTTAATCGACCACTGCGCCATGCTCTGGAGCAACAGATCCTGAGCGCAGGCGCAGTGGTTGATATTCGCCTGGAGGAAGCTTAATGGGGCCGTTATAGGCATTCCATTTCAGCTTCCTCCACGGGGGGCCCCTCTGCGGGCGTCGGTGTCGCGGCGGCGGCGGCGGCGACAGTGACCGCGGTGGCGGTGGCAGTTGCGGCCGCGGCGGAGGCCACAGAGGCAATGGCGGCTTTGGCCCCTACCCTACCCGCGGCCTTGGCCTTGGCGGGTGGCACGCAGGCCTTGCTTCCGGCCCGGTGATCGGCTGGCTTGCCGGTCGCCGCACATGCATCACAGTGCGGCGTGGCGCAGCAGGTCGCCGATATGTGTCCGGGCTGACAGCAGCGGAAGCAGAGGCCACTTCGGTCAACCTCCGAGGCGCATCTCACTGATACGTGGTGCCCCACAAGACAGCGATAGCACCTCAGAGGTCTGGGCTCCAGCAGCTTAACCTGCGCTGAGACCCAGCCTACCAGAAGCCTTCGGCCCTCCACTATGGTTTTGGCCGCCGTAACAGGGCAGCGCACCGTGGCGGCATGCAAACCCTGTTGATCCGGGCGTATGGCGCCTGACCTGACCTGGTCAGTAGTGCACCCCCCGGACCTGGCGACGGCGGCTACCAACTCCTCCTCCGATACCGAGTCGTCCAGACCCATGATGCGCAGGTCTGCGCATCTGACGGGCCTTGACACTCGGGCCTCTTCCGCGTCCAGAGACGCTCTGAGCTTCGCAGCCAGAGCGTCCGCGGTCGCGCCGCTGGATTCCCCGGGGACCTCCAGCATACGGGCCCCCGTCTGGGTGACTTTGAGCCGGAGGCCCCCAGTGATCCCGAGCTCCCCGAGATCCACCGCCTCCTTCGCCTTCGCGAGCAGATGGTGGTAACGCCCTTCTTTTCCGCATCCGGCTGTAGTGTAATCACTACAGCTGCGGTCTTCGGGGCGCGGAGCCTAGCCGCGATCTTGCGCGCCCTGAACTGGCGCTGCCGCTCCTGCTCTTTGGCCTTTTTGGCTGCCTTCTTCCCCTTCTTTTTGTCCCCGACCACCTGCCAACCGGCTTCAGCCGTGGGAGGTGTAGGGAGCTGGGGGGGTGGTGACGGCGGCGGCGGTAGCTGGCTTGCCGCTGGCGCTGGCACATTCGCCGCAGGCACTGGGGCTGGTGCAGCCATCACCTGTGCTGCCGCCTTGCCCTTTTTTGCCTTCGTCTGGCCTCTCTTTCCCGTCGCCGGCTTAGCCGGAGCCGGTTCAGCCGGTACCGGTTTTGCCGGAGCCGGCCTTTCAGGGGGGGAGGGGCAACTGCAGCCCCGCCCGAGGGCTGACTGGACGGCCCCGGCCTGGATGCGGTAGCCGTGGCCGCCGCGTACGTTGCCGGCCTCGCCGCCGTCTTGTTTGCCCCCAGGGGGGGGCGCAGGACGATGCCCTCCTGCACGGAGAACCGATGCTGGAAGGCAGCCAGCTCCTGCCGGACCAGGTTCAGAACCTGGTTCTCCAGCGGCACGGGCTGGCTTGGACGCTGCGTCTGGGGCGCCGCGCGAGAGGCAGGCTCACGTAGACTGGCCAGGTCTGCGCGGAGCTGCTCATTCTCCTTCTGGAGAGTCTCCATGGCAGACGTCAGGCGGGCCACGTCCGCCCGCAGCTTCGCCACCTCGTCCGCATTAGGCTCGGCCCCAACAAAGTTGGCCTCCGCAGCCGCCATGATGGAGGCGGAGGCCCCGGGAATGGCCTTGAGCTTTGAGGAGGACTTTTGCTTATGGGCCACGACCTTGATCGCGGCCTCCACCTCCTTTACGAATCTGGCCTTACGCTCCACCTCGGAGCCGCCAGTCGCACTCGTCTCGTCGCCTGATACCCGAGCCGTATCGCCCGGGTGGCGCCCCTCCTCGGCAAGCTTTGCCGCTCGTTCAGCCCTCTGATTGGCATTCCCCTTGCCTCTCAGCCCGCTCCGCCCGTTGGTGGGGATTTTCCGGGCCGAGACCTCTTCTTCACCGGATGACGGCCCCTGGTCGCCATCCCGCCTGGACCGCTTGCGGAAGAACTTACTGTTCTCCGCGGTTCCAGGCCCCACGCATCGAGAGCTCTCTGGGCCTCCCACGCTGCTCGATGCGGCGTCGGACTCTGTCCCCGCATCGCTCCTCCTCTCCTCTATGTTGCCGTTGCCGGCGGTTTTATTTGTTTGTTTTTTTGTTTCCATATTTGTGCCCACGATTATGGGGGAATAAAAGGTCCACCTTGGCAGAGACCCCTGTACCAAGGTAAGCAGATTTAGAGGATTTATTACTCGCCAGGGGGTCTGCAGGTACCCTGGCGAGGAGCGCACTTGCGGCTGATTTGTTCATAGAACCCCGTCAGCCATCCATCCCCTCGCGGTGCGTCGCCGCTTGGGATTCGGGGTAACTTTTTATAGAGGTTTTCTCCCTCGCGGTCCGGGCGATTAAGCCAAGACCCTCGGTCCTTATCAAAGCCGCGAGACATGATCCACGACACTTCGATACTGGGATTACGAGATCGGCGGTGACAGCAAAGGATGAATCCTTCACTGTCTGCCCGGAGGCAGGGTAAGTGCACACCGAGCCCGCCCTCGCTCCTCTGCTATGCTCTCTGCTGATCAGAGGGTCACGCAGAGGAACGCACTGTTGGCCCGAGATGGACCCCCCCCCCCATGTCAGAATAATTAGCCGCGGCAGCAACATTCCCCAAGGAATAAGAATTTCTTCTCATTTCTCGAGGAAGATAACCGCCGCGCCCAGGGTGCACCGGCCCAGTTGCTGCTCTTCCCTCCAGACGTATCGAGAGGGACCCGCAACTACCAGGCACACGTGGAGGACTTCTGACTTCGCACCCCAAAAAAAAAAAAAAAAAACCCCTGCGGATTAAAATAGAATGCTTCGTTACTAGTATAATGGTATAAAAAACACCGCAGCATTGTACTTCTATTTTATTTCAATATTCTATGCCTGTATGGCCCTTCTTTGTAATAGACGAATTAAAATATTTGACTAATTATGATAGAAGGTAATTATAGCCACTACTTGATATAAGCTTTTCTAAGAATGAACCAATATATCACTACCTTTAGAACACCAGTTTTTCAAGCAATTCAAAGGCAGACGATCATGCGGCTCACCGTTTTAATTATTTCATTAATGATTTCCTTCAAAATATCACTAATACGAGTACGACTTTATACTTTGTCTTTTTAATTTTACGAATAATAAATTAAAATCGACAGACAAATATTTATACATACCGTTACCGTTAAAGTCTATAAAAGACCATTACTGGACATAGGCCGCCCCATAGGTTTACCACATAGGGGAGGTATTTGCCATAGTTGCCACGCTTGGCAAACGGCTTGGCAACTGCAGTTTTTTTTATTTTTAGTCGTTGTTAGAGAGACGCTGCTGCTCATCTCCTGATTTGTTTCCCTCTGTCGTCTCTTACAACACCCATGGGATGATGTGGGGTAGTGGATATTCTTACACCGCTACTATACGGCATATAATATTTATATTATATGCTTTACTAAAAAATAAGCTCAACAAACACATGTCTTAAGCATAATAAATAAGAGCAAACTTCGGAAGAAAAAATAGAAACAAATGAAAAATGCATTCTTTTATTTGAATTTACTAATCAGTGACCTACGTGACGTGTAAAAACTAAATACTTTTGTGATACATATCTAGTTTATTATTGTATTTTTATATTATTATATGTCTCGTTATGAGCAATTAATGCAAGCAATACGAACGCGAACATTATAATACATGATGTCGTTGAATATGAAGAATACAATATTACATCAAAAACATTTTTCGCACCGTAGATTATTTATAAAACATTGAAGCTCCTGCCTTAATATTAATGCCTGTACTATTTTATATAAATTGCCTACTCTAAACTGCATTCACTTGTAGCGGCGCTGTCGTCGCGCCACGAGCAAAACACAATAGCCTAAATCGCGCTATCGAAGTTCCGAAGCAAAACATTTTATATAGAATAGCTCCGAATTATCACACGGAGCATTGGTTGCTCCCCGGCAGAATACCTTGCCTGGCGGGACATTTCCCCTTTTCCTTCCACGGCCACTGTGGAGACCCCGAAGTGATCTGAATATGCAACTAATAACTTTCGGATACTACAAATTAAAACCTTCGTCATTATCCTCAAAAACCCCTACCACTCGCTCCCAAGAAACGTTTTCCGTAATCTTCAGCTCCTGCAAGCTAGTCTTCATCTCGACTCACCGCAGATTTATAAGGAACTTGCTCCGGCACATCGTTCTCACCGACATCACTTGCAAGTGCGCATAGTACGGCATTCATTACACACCGGCATATCTTTCGCACCGGCATCAATTGCCCTTACGCACACAGCATGTATTCCCCACCGGCATTAAGAACACACAGGCAATCTGACTACACTATCAACCTATGGATAAATATTTCTCTGTAATCGTTTATTAAAGTGTTTGGTTCATTAGCATAGGTACTTTAAGTCGGATCATTACTTCAGTATATGCATTTGTTTACTGCGTTCTACCGATACTTCAAAATTATTACAAATTATAGTTTTAAGTTAAAATGATTTCAATTGTTTGATAAAAATGTAATTAAAAAAGGTAAAATTATTAATTTCCACATTGACGTAAGTCTGTCAAAGTAAATCTTGTTGATATCAATATAGGCAAAGATCGAATGACCATACAGCCAACTCATACTCAAAGTTTTACATTAACTTATTGGCTTACAAAAATTTTTCTATAAAATTAATTTGTTTACTTTTAAGACCTTGCCTAACTGTATTTCATCCCTGTTAGATATTATCATAGTTTCATCTCCTGATCACGTGTCAAAGCATGGTCAATGTGCAGCTGTGGCATTCTCTCATCATGACCTCATCTTTCTTTCATATAAAATACGTACTCCTAAACTTCGAGGCAAGGTACTGATGCTACGGAATTTTAGTGGGATGAATATAGAACGTTTACAAGACGATTCCCGGAATGCTAACTGGTCTGCTGTATACTCTGCAGATTCTATAGACTTAAAAGTGGAAACATTTAATTACATTTTGATTGACCTTTATGACACCCATGCACCAATCAGACCAGTTAAAGTTAAACACACCCCTGCGCCTTGGCTAACAGACGATATTAAATCACTGTTAAATACGAAAAATAAAGCTAGGCTTATTTATAACAGTGATAAATCGGACCACAATAGAGACAAGTATAGGAGCATACGGAATCGCTGCAATACAATTTGTAGAGACGCACAACAACGCCATGTTCAGAGATCAGTCGAGAACGGACACCCTGCAAAAATTTGGCAGTTTCTCAGATCTATAGGAGTCGGAAAATCTAAAGAATCTACTATTTCGAATGAAGACGTTGACATTGAATCATTAAATCAACATTTCTCATCTACCTCTTCGTTTTCAAACGATAATATAAAATCATATACTTTAAACAATCTGTCCAAAGCATCAACTCCTAACTTCTCGCCGTTCACCTTCAATCAATTTCCGACTGTGATGTTAAAAAGAGCGTTTTGTCCATATCGTCAAGTGCCATCGGATGTGATGAAATTAGCCGTAAAATAATAGTCCCCCTGATTGACATTATTCTCCCTATCTTAACTCATATTTTCAATTACTCCATATCCTCTGAATCCTTTCCTCGAATTTGGAAGGAAGCAAATATCATTCCTTTTCCTAAAAAGAAGAACCCCTGTTCTCCCTCAGATTATCGACCTATATCTATCCTTCCATTCCTTTCAAAAGTCCTTGAACGTTTAGTCTTTGCACAACTTAACCTCTTCCTAAATAAAAACTCCCTTCTTGACTCCTTTCAATCGGGGTTCAGACTTGGTCATAGTACGGTTACAGCGTTACTTAAAATCACAGATGATATTCGTTGGGGTATGGACCAAAAGCAGCTCACATTACTGACGCTACTGGATTTCAGTAATGCTTTTAACACCGTCGATTTTAATGTATTGCTGATTCTGCTATGCTCTATTAACATATCTTCAGCGGCAATTGAATGGTTTCAAAGCTATTTGCGTGACCGCCGGCAGCGGGTTATGGTAGGGGGTGCCACATCTTCGTGGTGTGAACTAACTGCTGGTGTACCACAAGGTGGCGTGTTGTCTCCTCTCCTTTTTTCTGTGTTTATCAATTCTGTTACTTCACGAATTTCTTCTCTCTACCATTTGTATGCAGATGATCTTCAAAATTACTCCCATACATCACTCCAGAACCTTCCCAATGCCATCAATGACACTAATATGAATCTTGCTGCAATGCATGATTGGAGCAGGTCGTTCGGGCTCAATTTAAATCCCAATAAGACCCAAGCCATTATTGTTGGAAATAGTACTGTAATTTCCAAAATTTGTTGGGATAACCTACCACCTATTGTTATTGATGGTGTTGTGATACCTTTTAGCAAATCTGTAAAAGACCTAGGATTACACATTGATCAAAATCTTTCTTGGTCCCTACATATTAAAGAGTCCAGTAGAAAGATGTTCGCGGCATCATCTTCCTTACGACGTTTGCGTAACTCATTACCGATTCCTACTAGAATTTTACTGGAACAGTCCTTGTTACTCCCTATCCTTTATTATGCTGATGTATGCTATTCTAATCTTACTGAGGATCAATTAAATAAACTTGAGCGTCTTCAGAATTTCGCTATTAGGTTCATATTTGGCCTCCGCAAATATGATCATGTTTCTGAGTTTCGTACTAAGCTCAAGTGGCTTCCTATCAGACTTCGTCGGAATACTCACATTCTATCTCAACTGTACTGTGTACTATTTGATCCTAAAACACCGAAGTATTTAAAGGAAAAAATTGAGTTTGCGGGTGCAGATAAAGATCATTCCAGATTTTCCGATAAACTTATTTTGCGAATGCCTGCTCACAATTCAAAACTTTTTAATTCTTCCTTTTGTGTCAAAGCAATTAAATTATGGAACTCGCTTCCTTTAACAATTAAGAAAGCCCAAAACATTTAGTCTTTCAAAAAAATGGTTAAAAATTATTATTTAAATATGTGTTCTACTTAATATATTTCATTATCATATCTACTATACTTGATAAGGTTTGTGTATATATGGTATGTATATAATGTGTAGCTATAATGTGTTACAAAAATATTTATAACTATGTATATATATAAATATGTATGTGTATGAATATATACATATATATATATATATATATATATATATATATATATATATATATATATATATATATATATATATATATATATGTTATGCATGATTTTTTATCTACTATTTATGCACACTTCTATATTTTTGTATGTAAAAGATCTCCTTCACCAAGGTTTGCCTGGAAGAGATCGCTGTTTAGCGATAAGGCCACCTAATTGTACATAAATTTATCTATAGTTTGTTGTTCTTTGTATTATTGTGTGTGCAATAAAGAGTATTGTATTGTATTGTATTCTTACCGCTTTGTTAATTGTACTATATTTTAATAGAATTTCTTGAATTTATTTATTTATTTATTATATATTTATTTATTTAACACCAACAAGACATACACTAACAAAAGCATAATATTTTTGCGAAAAATCATAAAAACTAAGTGTAGACTTAATTATAGGTGTTACACACATTTCATTACAAAAAAATAGACACAAGTAAACATATGCAGTGAATTAAATTGAATACAAAAATTAAGAGATCAATAAATATATCAGAATTTAGTGTTATATAATTAATTAAATTAAATCATGCATATTCTACTATTGTTATTAATATTAGAAATTTTTTGAACGTTAAACATAACAAAAATTAAATCATTAATAAATTATAATATACAATCATTTCCCAATCACAATTTAGCTTAAAGAAAAATATATATAATTTTACAGTGAATTACAATTATTTGAGGAATATAAATGTAATAAATCACGTTTAAATTTCCAAAGATTATCTGAAAATATGTCAATATCAACTTTTCTTACTTTATGTTTGTTATCAGTAGTCATTATGGCACCAATACTATTCTTATGTGATAATTTATATATAGCATTAAAACTCAACATCAGTCTATTAATCGGAGAATAGCGCGCTTGACGAGAACGTGTGCTCTTTTCTACGAATGGTATATAAGACGACGGCCTTTTTGACTTCAATGCGGTACGAAAATTTAATTTGGCTAGTAAGTAAGAACTATCAATGACGCCATTCACCAACTTATACAAGAAAATAAGGTCAAGGAGCTGTCTGCGATTCGAAAGCGGCTGAAGCTTAAAGTAATTTAGCTAATCTTCGTAAGTTCTAAGAGTTTTAACTAGGTTATGATCGTAAGACAAATGCAAAAGAAATCTCTTTTGTATCCTTTCAATTCTATGTGAGTAAATATTAAAGTGGGGATTCAATACTACGCTGCAGTATTCCAAGATACTTCGTACCAAGGCTGAGTAAATAATTATTTTAGTTCGAGTATCCCTGAATTGCTTACAGTTACGGAAGAGGAAGCCAAGAGTCCTAAAACCCTTGTTGACAACATTATCTATGTGGATATTATAACGAAGCTTATTGTCAAGCATAAATCCTAAATCGCGTATGTGGGGAACTTCAGACAGAATACGACCATCAATGCAATATGTTGTTGCAAGAGATGTTTTCTTTCTAGAAAATTTTATAACATGACACTTGTCAGCATTTAGTGTCATACCGTTGCTACGACACCATAATGTCAAGTTATTTAAGTCTTCCTGTAAGAATTCTGCATCAGAATTTGAGGATACAGGTCTAAACATCTTTAGATCGTCAGCAAACAAATAAGATTTCGAATTCTTAGTGCAATTACTGATGTCGTCGATGAAAATATTAAACAACAAAGGCCCAAGATGAGATCCTTGAGGTACGCCAGTATAGGCAGAAAACGGCTCAGAAGCATAACCATCAACAACAACAGTTGACGACCGATTGGCAAAATATGACTTAAACCAGTCCAGCAAAGGGTTTGCTATATCTATCCTTTTGAGTTTTACAAGTAAAATAGAGTGATCAACCTTGTCAAAGGCCTTACTGAAATCTGTGTAGATTGCATCAACGGATTGACCAGTATCAAGAGATTCAGTAATGTCTTCTACAAAGGAAACTAGGTTAGTTACTGTTGATCGAGCTTTCACAAACCCATGCTATTCATATGTAACAAATTGCTTAAAGTGCCATGAAACAACGGGACATACAAGTTTCTCAAACACTTTTGAAAAAACAGAAATAATGGAAATAGGTCTATAATTTTTAGCTTCCTCTTTGTCACCGGTTTTGAACAAAGGCAACACAAGGGCTTCTTTCCATAAGGTTGGATATGTACTAGTCCTAAGAGATCTATTGATTATCAGTGCAATAGGCAAAGCCAATGCGTTAGCGCAATTGCGTACAAATATTGATGGAATGCCATCTGCTCCAGCTCCTTTCTTAATGTCAAGTCTTTTTAAAACTTTGTAAACCTGGTCCACTGTATAAGATATATAATCAAGGTACACGTTGCAACAAGGGTTCATAAGATTAGGACTAGTATCGAAGTTTTGGATATTATTATTGCGACTGTATACTGACGAAAAATGACTAGCGAAAACATTACAAATGTCTGTTCCATTGGAAACAAATTTATTATCGTCTTTAATTTTAGAAGGATACGAACTTTTACCTTTCTTTTGTTTTAGGAATGACCAAACCAACTTTGGGTTTGACTTTAAAGAGAGTTCAAGGCATTCTATATACTTAGCGTAGGAGTATGCTAGCATCTCCTCACATCTTCTTTTCAGTAAGTCAAAACAGAGTTTATCGCGAGGATTGTTATATTTGCGAACTTTCATCCTATATTTATATTTTTCTTTAATACATTTTATCAGACACGGAGTAAACCAAACTGGGTATTTATGACTACGCGGTTTAGGTACATATTTCCGTATTAACTTACGAATTATGTCATAAAATACTGCAACCATATCATCAACACAAAGACGTTCACCCGAAATTTCCCTCCAATCAATTTCATTTAGATCCTTCCTTATATTTTCATAATCAGCCTTGTGGAAGCAAAATTTTGTAATTGTGTTATTAGGGACTAGTGGTGCCGGATCTGTAAAATCTATCGAAAAAACTAACGGCGGATGAAGGGGATCAACACATGTCAAAGGATCAGGACATGACAGAATATCAACAATGTTAGTATTAGACAAGACAAGATCAAGCATTTTATTTTTAGAGTTCTTAATTAGATTAAATTGGTTCAATTCATTGCACGATAAAAAGTCTGTTAAGAGATTCTGTAGATAGCTGTTGGAGTATTTTGCACAAAGATGCCCGTGGGGCTCTAAAGACCATACTACTTAGATTAAAATCTCCAGCAACAATTATATTTTCATCGAGTGATTCCAATACTCAACTCGAGTTATTAATAAAATACTCAAAAATGTGTTTTGGGACGGGTGGGGGAATATACACAGCACATAAATAAAGTCTTTCAGACTTGCCTTGGACGTTTTCTACTTCTACGCAAACCCAAAGATCCTCGCACTTGGACTCGAAACTAAAGAGCCGCTCCGAATTTATTTGCTTAGATACAGCTATAAGTACACCCCCGCCATTCTTTGAAGCGTGAAAACCACTACTCTCCCGATCACGTCTATAAACATTATAACGATCATCAAAATTTCAGAATCGAAAACACTCCCATTTAACCACGTTTCCGTCATAATTACAATATCGTATGAGTTACAGACTATGTTATTAAATAGATCAATTGTTTTTCATTTTAGACCACGAACATTTTGGTAGTAAATAGAAATTTTATTCTGTAAAGTGCTTTTATGTAACAAAAAACCAGTTTAGCGAATTTAGCGCCACTCTATGACAAATTATTCACAGTATCATGATTTCGTATATGAATGTAGTTTGATCCTTCACATTTTCTGACAAAAATCTTTCCATCACGTACCCAAACAAAACAGAAACCGAGCTCTTTCGCCTTACGGCGAGCTGCAGCATGTAAGATCTTTCCCTCTGGCGTAAGATTTTCAGCAACGTATATTGGAGTATTCTTCGCGCTTGCGATTCCCAAATGGCTAGTGTTAAGCTTATCCGTACTATTTTTTATTATATTTGATGGTAGCTGCTAAAAATTCGTCACGTAGTCTTGGACTACTGAACTTTACTAATATCGATCTCGGTCGAGGGCTTTTAGTATTCATTTTCGCTAATCTTGCACAAAAATGTATATTTTCTGGGACTATAGGGCATTTTATGATATTGCTTAGTTGTTGAACTGTGTTAACTAAATTCTCTTGTCTATTCTCTGGAACACATTGGATCTCAATATTTGAAGCTCGTGTCTGCTGTTCAAGTTGCGTAAGACGAGTTAAGATACTCTTGTTAGCTGCACGCAGAGTTTCGTTCTCCTTAGTAATGTGTTGCATTTGTGCAGATTGGTTAGCATGATCGGATTTAATTTTATCTATATCTTCAAATGAGGCAAGTGTATTTTTTATTTCGTGAATTTTAGGATGTAAATCGTTACTAAAAATGTTGCGCAATTCCTCTCTAATTATTTCACGTATATTACTAGCCGATAAACAAGAGCAATTAGAACGACTTTTTACACGTTGAGTTACGAATTCCATTTCCACTGGTGAGTTTCGAACTGGAGTGTTGGAATGATCACCTCTTGGTTGTTTACACCTGCAAACGTCACATATCCATAAACTCTTCATTTTCGAGCTCATCACGTTAAAATCTTGCATTGTGATTCGCGTGCATGCTACATGATATTTGTCATTGCATCGGTGACATTGCAATGACATGGAGTTATCCAGTGCGTTAGGACACCCAGCACATTCAAAGTTAGCCATGATTTAATGATACAAATTGTCTACAAAAAAAAAACCAAAAAAAAATTTTTGTCTTGGATTTGAACCCACGACGCTCAGCGTTTTACCACTTGCTCTGTTGCTGCGCTACAGTCTATGTTATGTTAGGTGACGAAATTAGACACTAATATTTACGCTAGCGACGATCTGTAGTAAATGAGGTCAACGAATTAATGTTTTTTATATGTGAAGTACAACAGCACTTGCACGCTCCGATTACTAAACAAGGTTAACAAACGACCGTTTAACACATAATTTTTAAAAGTTTTTGCTAAATATCTTCAGACAGAGAACACTGATTGAACTAGAATTTCACACATTGTATACTACACGATAATTAAACACAGTAAGGAGAAAATTAATGCTTATCAACTAAGAATTTTGCTTGAAACGAATTAATAACTTTAAAAACAGAATTACAGGTGTCTATTACTCGACGCTCGGACGAAAACTTATTTTACGCTGATGTTTTGTGGAAGCGTGGGCCTTTGCTGGTCGAGTCGACTTATATAATATCATCATCAACCGGATTTTATAATATGAATGATAAAATCCGGTTGATGTTATGCTACTAAAATTGTTTTTGATAATTTTAATTCTTCGTTTGTTGTAAAAGCGATCTTATGCCCTTGATGATTATATGTTGATAGCCAAGTCGGGCCCAGCCACCACAAGGTCCAAACTTTGAGTTGTGATGCAGTTAGACCACGACTGGCACAGTCGGCTGGATTTTCTTCCGACTTAACGTACCTCCAGCAGTCAGGTGGCATATTTTCGGTTATTGTACGAAATCTATTTGCCACAAACGTTTTCCATCTGCATAGTTCTCCGTTCAGCCACCCCAGTACTACTATGGAGTCAGTCCAACCATATATTTTGATATTGTACCCATTAAGGCACTCTGCGACTTTACCCATTAGCTTTGAGAGGAGCAGTGCTCCGCTCAGTTCCAACCGCGGTAACGAGACTGTCTGACTGTCTTGCTGGTTGGTAGAAGTCATCAACATCGTCATCGTCATCAACATCGTCATCGTAATTGTCATAATCATCATCATCTTCATCGTCATAGTCATTTTCATCATCATCGTCAACATCCGAAGGTTTTTATTGTAAATTACACTACATACATTTTTAGAACCTAAGTAATGACTAAGAGGTAGCTGAAATTAACCCATTTATTATTGGTTCATATAACTCGAAAAAATATTGTTTCAAATATTATTAAGTAACTCCGACTTGCAACTGCGCGTAATTTAATAGAAAATCTACACTCTAGATAACCAATCACAATTCTCGTACAGATTTGTTAAGTTCAAACCACTTACAAAATAATTTGATTTTACATTTGATTGATTTAATAATGTTTTAGTTTTTACTGTGACAACTTTTTTTTTTATAGAAGAGGGGGCAAACGAGCATGCGGCTCACCTGATGTTAAGTGACTACCGCCGCCCATGATCAACCGCAACACCAGGAGAATTGCGGGTGCGTTGCCGGCCCTTTAGAAAGGACAACTACTAAAAACTTAAAAGAAAACTGACAAACTCATAAAACAATCGATATTTGCCATAATGGTCAAGCCCTGTAAGCTGTAACCTGTATTTGTATGTATTTATTAAATCAATTTTTTTATTTAAATTATCTCAATTTCAATTCAAATACAAGTGGTTCAAAAATTAAAGATCGATAGAAACTTTTGTAAAAGGCAATTATGTATGTATGGTAACGGAATTCTTATGAAATCGTTCAAAAGATGTTGATTTAATGTAACGAGTAAGAGCTTTGTTATCAAAAGTTGAAACAGATTACTGCTATGTTCAAACGCGATACAATTGCGATTGCTATTCATTGAAAAATGCAATTTTTCCGGACAGATACGACCTAGGGACCTTCAAGAAAAGAGCTTACTCCTTTCTAAAGGTCCGGCAACGCACCTGCAATTTTCCTGTTGTTGCGGTTGATCATCGGCGGCGGTAGTCACTTAGCATCAGGTGAGCCGCGTGCTCGTTTGTCCCCTCTTCTATGTAAAAATATTTACTTCGTTTTTACGTCATTATATTACTCGAGATATGTCGGGATATGTAATATATTTGTCCAGTGTCATTTAAGGCATAGACGTAAAGTTCTGTCAAGAAGTACGTACACTGTGTACTACAGCGTGTAGGTTTTATACAAGCGTTTCGCAGCGCACACAGTGAGATGTTAATTCTACAGTCGCACACAGAAACAATAACGCGATGTTGTACTGTCAGCGCGGGCATATTATTTTCCCTGTCAGCTCTACTGTGGGTAAACCATGCGCTTGCATGTGTGCGTTGCGCGACGCTTATATTATGAAGTAAGTTCCGTATTCACTCTGATATCTGTATGTCACATTTCATGACTTGTGGACTTTGTGGTCTAGTGATCAGAGTAACATGCTCCTACTCGTGGGTCCTGATTTGCTTGATTTTACCGTAGCGGCGATTCCAGTAACAAGGGTCCCGATTCTCTACACACACCATACACATCGCAGCAGCATTACACTGCTATTTTACGCTGGTATTCTGTGAGAGCGTGGTCCTGCCCCGGTCGAGGCGACCCATTCGTGCTATAATAAATATAATTAGCTGCAGCGTGGATCAGCCACGTAATATACTATGTCCAATATACTAAATATTATAGGTACTATTCGCGATTAACAATCAAAGTGCATTACGGCTTGTCTGTGTGAAATAAGATGGAATGACTCGTTCTCGTCACAAAACATGAAAAACACAACAGTAAACGAGTATGCCGCTATTTTACGGTGGTATTTTTTGCGAGCGTGGTTTATCCGCATCTAGTAAACTCATTCCTGAAACAGGTATCCATGGTTCGACAAATCACACCAGTAGCGCAGTAAAGATTGAGGGGACATTTAGCCGTAGCTAATAATATTCTACAGGAAAGCTAATTATACCTGCCTTTGTCACTAACACTGCATCCCAATATACTTCTAATCTAATCACAAAAAGTCTATGTTTAAAACCAGTAAAGAAGGCATCATGTGTCAGATTATTGATGAATAGATCTGAGTAAAAATTGACGTGCACATGAGTTCTATTCTATTTATCACGAGTACGACCGCGATAAACATCGTGATGGCGACATATCGATAGAATATTACATTTTTTATTTAATAAGCCCTTGCTTGAATACAGATCCACCATATGGTAAGTAGTGATGCACCAGGAGATGATAAATCGCACACACTTAGCTTAACAAAAGCCTTTTCACGCTTGCCTTAAAGACACCCACATAGTAATCGAATGTAAAAACAGATGCTGTCAAATTATTCCACTCTTTTGCCGCAAATCCGTTTTGTCTTTCTGTGGGGAAATCTTTTACCGAGTGCTTCTTTTGCAAGGTGTTCAGCCCGGGAGCGGCCAACGGTCCGTGTGTAAGTACAAAGCTATTCTATATATAGCGCAGTACTATGGAACAATGATAGCGTCATTTAGGCCAGCGCCACACTTGACGGAAATTCCGACGTCGAACTTCCGCGGAAGTAAATCCGTTACCATAAGTTGCAGCCACACTGAATATTCAGTGGCAGATTATCAGTTGACTGCCAATGCTTATACGGTGTGTTCGACTAGAAATTGGGCAATTTCGTACTTTGTTAGACATAATCCAGATAAAGCATTCGAATATTATCGAAAGTCCGTACAATCATTTCATGTATTGTTCAATTTAACGAAGGACTATATTACCAAGCAAAATACAAAACTTATAATGGCTGTATATCCTGAAGAAAGGCTGACCGTTACATTAAACTAAGATAAATATATTAATAGTGTAAATGAGACAAATTATTTCACTTTAGGTTTTCCTTTTGTTTGAGTTGTGAGTTTGCATTACTTGATAATTCATCACAAGAATTTTCATTTTGAGAATTTTGATTTAGAGTCCCTAAGGCAAACTCTATTTTTCACTTCGATAATAAATCGTTCAGTGTCGAACAGCCTGTGCGTGCTCCGTCACCGCGAGTTATCCGCCAAATGTGGCGCGATACATACAAATACCTGGAACGCGACGTTGCCGATCTTACGCCGACGGAAGATCGGTGCGCGGAGGACGGAGCAGGCGCGAGGGCAAGCAGTCCGCCACGGAGCGACTGATTGTCCGCGACGGAACGACCGATCTTCCGCGTAGTGTGTCCGCTATTTGTAATTTATATGAAATAACATGTATTGACGTTCCGCCGTGGAAGATCTGCGACGGGATTTCCGTCAAATATGGCGCTGGCCCTAGACTTCGAGTGTGTTTCGGTTGTGGCGTGACAACAGCGTTTTCACATATCCTTTGGGCTGTTAATACCTGAAACTCAGAAAAAAGTAATACAATAGGCAAGAATTGTCAGTACTCATGTAGAAAAATAAATGCACAAACTCGTGTCTGTCTTATATGTTAAGATACAATATGACACGTATGAATACAGAAGTTTCTCTTCTCATTTTTAGTGTTTGATATGTGGTGTAAACAACTTTCAAATTTCAATAAAAATGTAGGGAACCATCTACATGTCATCTACGAGTGACGGGGCGTTGTTTTTGTACAAAGAGTAACAAGATTATACTGCCCTCGTTAGTGCGCGTCGGCTGACAAATTCATCGTCACAACATCGTCAGTGTTATAAAGGAAGGTAAATAAATAAAAATGGATTGTTTATCAGTTACATGCCATTTAATTATGAAAGCAAACCAGTAACAATTTAATTTGGTACTTTTTTTTGAGAAAATTGAAGGCTTGTTGGGTATTATTTTTGGGTGCACTTATATTTGACTGTAATTGGATAATTTTAAAAAGAGTTTTTTTATAGTTTTCATCTCCGAAGTAATTTTTTATATAATTAACAGTAACATGACGCCCAATAAACTTAAAGCGTCTTCTGTCGAACGTGTTATTTTATTGTTAATAATATTTTTTTTTCATAAAAAGGGCACAATGAGCACACAGTTCAAATGGTGGTAAGTGGACGCAGTGGCCCATAAACTTCTAATTCTACCCTCGATTAAGAATCAAAATGCAGATTGCAATGTAATGCCTTATTTTTACTAAATAGAGTCTCTGGTTCTCTATATTCACCACACGAAATACAGGATCATAATCAGGAATATGCTGCTGCTCATCTTCTGCTTCAGATTCCTTTTGTCATCTTTTACAACAATCAGAAGACTATAGTTGTTTATTGTTATACTACCACTTCACGTTTTAATAACTAGAACATTGCTGATAATTTCTCTGATGATAATGCACTCAATTGAAAATAAATATAATATGACCTCCCTAATTACCGTACTTCTAATAAAAATAATTATATAAATAATAAAAACACCAAATATTAAGAACTTAAGTGTTCTGCATTTCCCAGTCATTAATTATATTTATATTGTCTTTTGACTGTGTTCAAAATAACATTAATGATTTGTAAACTGTCTATAAACTACGTTTGATAAATTATATTTTGTTGTGGTGACAATAATATTAATGACATTTTAATCTCAAAACCCATTTCATACTATAAATTCCCAATAAATAGTCTATTTCACGGCTCGTATTTAGTTTTTCAACGCAATAAAACTTTGCAAAAGGAAATTTCTTATAAAGGATGTGAGATGAAGTTTCTCTGAGCTAAAGTCGTAAAACCGTAGACTTTGCTTCCACAAATATAAAATGTTGTATATATTAAAAACAATTATTTTTTGTAAGGTTGTAAATGAATTTATCAAGCCTAAATTACTTCTGTAATAGATGGAAAAAGATTTGTCAGTAATATAAATGAATTATGTCAAGTGGTAATGCCTGGCTTTTTAATTGCATCAAGCTGTCTGTCTAACCTAAAATATTTTATAAGTTCTCATCTAGGCAAAGATTACTAGCTGGCATACATTACCTGGAAGACTTGGTCATACTGATACGACACGGCCAGACAAGTAAGACGGCGAAAAATGAGCACCTGAGATATGAACTGATGGAAAGTGGGTTTTGTGATACCTCCACCTATCCTGGATTAAGAATCAAAATACAAACGCGTTTTTACCCCTGAGGACTAAAGGGTGAATGTTTCTTTACCAGTTTTAAGGATCCTCGATTCTTGCCGCTCACCTTAAAATACATTTATTAATTTATATTTGCATGCATAGCCACGAAAAACTCCAATTCAAGGTGTTCTTTTGGATTCGTAGCTTGTCACTTTTGTTTATTAGTAGTTAAGATTTCTACCACGGATATAAATATAAAAATATTCTTTACATCAAGTTTATGGTGACATACTCTTCTTATTTGCGAACCTATGTCTGAATATATTACGCTATCCAACTCACAAGGTGCGTTCGAATTCAAGCAAGGGTCAACATTGATGCAAATACCACAAATTGTTATGACACTCGAGGTTAGATTCAATGAGAAATTTGAAGAGATTGATAGTTTGGCGGTGCACGACGAGTGAAAGAGCTCACTTTATTCAAAAATAATCATTCAACCATCACTAGGAATAGATCGTGCTTGTCAATTACATGTAATAGTCCGCATCGCTGTACGGTCGTCATAAAGTATTTACAATCAGTGTAAATATAGAGTGCTCACTATTAAAAATGTCCTCCAGACCGAATTTCGGTTATGGCGACTAGTCTTAAAGGAGGCTAGATATCTTTGGATGACAGTATTAGAGTGCGTGTGTTGGGTATGTTCGCAAGCACGGGTGCACTCTTTCTCATAGCCCGATGGACAGGCAAGGCAGTCAAACTCCTACTATTTAAGACTGAGACGGGACATCTGGCGCATATAATAAACAGATGTTCTTGTATAACAGTGTCCTGAGTAACGTTTCAATATATAAGCTGAACTGAGCAGCCTGTTGAACGCTTTTTACTCAGGCTTGAGTGTAAACACCACAGAAACAAATCTAAGTATATTTCTATGGTAGAAACCTCAGTGACAATCGTATAGCGGGTGGAGCGTTTGGCGAAAACTAGCACGAGTTTAAGCCGAACACTTTCTTCAAAGGTCTGAGAGGGCTTGCACTTATTCAAAAGTTGTCTTGTATTACATTTTCAAAAGTTGTTAGAAAAGTCGAAAAATATTTTTACAGCAAGCAGAGCAAGTAACATTTGACCTCCGGCTGTACCTTAATATATAAAAATACAGATTATTTCTTATAAACAAAATACATATGTTGTAAACGATTTGTGTCTTGACCTATGCTCCACGGATTATTAAAAGGAACATTTGAAATCACACAAAATTCACAGCTCGATAAGTCAATATGTTAAAAATTATTGTTATTTATTGGCAACATATTATAAATCTTTTTTAAGCTTTCTACACTGCTTCTCTTAAACATAAAACTCACACCTTTGTGCGCGCAATATGCTCAAAGTTTTTTCTTTACGTATGTCGCACCATTATTGTGGTACGCAACCATTATTGTTGTCCGACTCCACAATCGTCTTGGGTTGGCTCAGAACTACTCCAAGCCAACTGAAGCCGTTTGTGCGTCATCGTGTTTCAGATATACAGGAAGGTTTTTCTAATCATGAATGGCGCTAAGTGCCCTCAAAGAACAATCCCGCAGATCTCGTTTCACGAGATTTGAGAGCTGATGTGCTAGGCAAATCATCTTTGTGGTGTTCAGGGCCTTTCTTCCTTCAAATTGGCCTACCAGGAATTAAGCTAAGCAGGAATTATATCCTTCTAATTTATCAGAAATGATTAAATGCCTTCACGTGGTTAAAGAAAATAATACAATTTTAAAATTAATTACAACGTATTATTTCGTTTATATTTAGATTTATAAATAACTGTCGCTATAAATCAAAGAGAATAAGCGGTAACGTAACAATTGCTGAGCTTACTAACGGTACTAATTTCCTGTTAAGGTTTGCTCAGCAGGAATCCTTTCAGGAGGAATATCAGTTGCTCGTCACTAACCAAAAATTATCTCGTAAAAACAGACTTTTACCTCTATCACCCTTCATTGACAAAAATAAACTTATTAGATTTGGTGGGAGACTTTCTAATACCTATTATGACTACAACGTCAAACATCCTATTTTATTGAGTGCCAAGCGCATCCTTTATGCCGATCTCTCTTTGTTATGCTACACATTAGTACAAGTATTTACATTCGGGTCCTTAACTATTGCTGGCCACAGTAAGACACAATTATTGGGTTTTAGGAGTCACAAATCTAGCTAAACGTACTGTCCGATCATGTGTGAAATGTTGTAGGCTTAAGGGAAAAACACTTCAACCTGTTATGGGTAATTTACCTGAACAGCGTGCCCATTAAAATTTCTTTTTCCTGACACGGGTGTAGATTATGCTGGGCCAGTGATGATAGCCAACCACAAGGGATGTAAACGTATAAAATCTTATATTTGTGTGTTTGTTTGTTTAGCAACAAAGCCCTTGAATCTTGAGCTTGTTTCGGACCTGACGAAGGAAGCCTTTATAGCAGCTCTGAATTGATTTATGTCTCGTAAAGGTAAACCGCGAACCATCTATTCCGATAATGGAACGACATTTATAGGTACATTTCTTGAGTTATCTGGACTTAAACAGCTTTCACCTGCAGACATGACTGAGCAAGGTATTAATTTCACTGTTATTTACACATATACTCTTCATTTTGGCGGCTTGTGGGAGTCGGCTGTTAAATCTATAAAACACCACCTCCGACGTGTTTTAAATCTGACATTCCTAGATTACGAAGAAATGAACAGTTTATTAATTCAAATAGAAGCCATATTTAATTCCCGCCCACTCACTCCTTTATCTCATGACCCCTCAGATCTTTATCCTTTGGCTCCAGCCCATCTCCTTATTGGACGGTCTCTCATTTTTGCACCAGAATCACAGATCAGCACCAAAAAATATCATCCCTCGCAAGATTTCACAGAATCCAACTGTTGAAACAACATTTCTGGAACCGATTTTCTAACGAGTATATCACTTTACTTCAGCAGAAGACAAAATAGATGCATTCACATGATACACTTAAGGAAGGGACACTTGTCATCATAAAAGATAATTCCAATCCACCTATCATGTGGCTACGCTGACATCCGTACCAGGAAGGGAATAATCAGGCAAGCCTTCAACACAATATACCCCTTGCCGGCATCAAACATTGAAGATGTCTCTTCAATGCCGAGAGTATATGGTGAAGACAAGGTTGTGCGACACATCACTGCATGAACATGCGTCACGTAGTTTTAGCAGCGGCAGAAGGGGGGAGTGGTACGGAGGATACGGTAGCAGTTCGCCGGTCGCACAGAACGACTCAGTTTAAGTTAACGATCGCGCGGTTACATTGTCGGGTTACCTCTGTAGCACGAATAAAACTAATTCAGTACAGTCCAACTTTAATTTATTCTCATCAGGGTAGGCAGTACTCCCTATCGCAAGGTGTATTGCTATGCCTTTCGAGGTGCACGTGATTGTTAGAACTTGCATGTTTTGTTTAGTCTCTAAGTCACATGTAACGCAATTTGTGAATAAATAAATAAATAAAAATAAATAAATACAGGGCACTGTCCCCACCACTCCCAGTCGACAAAAAGGTATATTGGTGGTGTAGCATTTGATTGGAAACATGGGTTCTATTCTCTTCCAAAATAAATATTCTGGTAGAACTTACTCGGTATTTTTTAATTCGTGTGTTTTGGAAATTATATTTAGATACAAATTACATACGATGAAATACGAATAATATTTATTGATCTTAGCGACATAATAGAAAAACTGAACTGGTTATTTCAATAAAAATCATGAGTGCAATTAGTTTAATTTAAATTTGTGTTTTTAAAATAAAAATACTAAAAAAAGGCTCGAAATAATATTTTCTCAAAATCCTTCTTTTTTTGAGAAAATCTTGAAAAAAAAATTAAGAAAAGTCGGTCTGTGGATAGGACTCGAACCTAATTTATCATATATGACAGTTTAATGATTACTAAACTGTCAAAATTTACCTTCCTATTCTTACGATATTGTAGCAGTTTTTTATTGCCTGAAAACACGGATAAAACGACATATTCTAAAAATGAATCCTAGCTAGATCGATTTATTGCCCCTGAAACTCCCTGGACACTAAATTTTATGAAAATTGTTGGAGCCGTTTCCGAGATTCCGATTATATATATACAAGAATTGCTCGTTTAAAGGTATAGGATACCTTTCAACTATTATACATTGACATTATACATATATAAGACAAAATGTTGTATGCTTACTATCGGTAACCGGAGACCTTTTACTTGTTACTAGGAATTCCATCTTCGTCTTCAAGCTAACCCTTTTTTATACGTAAAGAAATCCTTCTGGATACCACTCCATCACGGGGGCGATAGACGTCTTTTCCGGAACGCCAGTCTAAGTTTAATGTGTTAGGTAAGAACGGCGCAGCGTAACTTTTAAAAGTACGCACAGTGCTTAAAATGGTCTTTATAGTACATTTATTACAGCAAATATAAGATTATGCAAATATAAGATTAATATAAAAGCAAAAATATTATTTTGATAACCTTTTTGATAGTCACCAAGTTTGTAAAACATATATTTCCACTCATCACGTTAGCTTTTTCATAATAGTATGCAGACCTTTAAAGTACACATCCGTCTGAAGAACGATACAGGGCCAACAAATTAACACTCAGCTTATTCTATGTTTTCTTCACTATTGACAAACAATTTGTCAATCAAACTATTGGATGCATTTGATTAAATTTATTATTAAAAGGCTAGTATGTATATTTTATATTTAATTCATATTGAAGTAACTTTGTATTTAGATAATGTTTTACTTTCCAAGATTATTAAGATTTCATAACGCCAGGCAAAGCTAGGTTGATCAGTCAAATAGAATCGCTAATCTAATATAACATTAACCTTGTGGTGATGGCAGACAATACTTTTCACCTCGTAGGTATTGCAAGAGGCGACTAAAAGAACGGTAGAACATCTTATGGCTTGCAATAGATTGGGAGTATAAAAATTAAAAGAACACTAAAATATCCTCACCGCGAAGCGAAATCAAAGGTGTAATAGTTCGGGTACTGCGACGGTACTGTGTTAAGGCAAACCCTCCCTACAATGGGAGCAGCCCATGTCCAGCGTTGGACTTTTACGGGCCCATTATCATGATAACATTTGATAATACGTTAGAAGAATTATCCCTTTTCCGTTTCGAAATTTGTTTCGCGGCCAGACAATATAGCATAAAAATTAATATTATCGCCTATGCAAAACGATTGCGTTCTATTTACATGGAGATCAGCAACAGACCACAAACCACAAAACTTTCAACGCGTCGCTTTACAAATGCACAGCTTACAAACGCAAAGGAATATATTAATACTATATACTTACTTTCATGCTTTACTTAATATTTTGCATGAGATGTTAATAATTAAAAATAGAAGTTTTAGAAGTAAGTTTAGGTTTAAGAGAAAATTACATGTACCGTTATTAATTACTAAATAAATAAAAATTATTATGAATTAATTAAAAATTCTCGTAGAATTTTTCATGAAATTTGGCATAGACATACATGGCATTATGAAAAAAGACATAGGATAATTTTATAATGGAATGAAGATAGGAGGTGTCGCGGTAGGAGTGAATTTTTTTTTTTTACATCTAAGCACACTAAAGTAGACGCACTACACCAGTTAATTTATAGTAAAAATTGTGAACAAAATTCAGTGAAACCGCATTTCCATGACCATTGTAAATATAGATAACGCTACAATTGTTATAATTTAATACTGATATCATCCTATTTCATCCTGTGAATTCCGTGTGAGGTATTGACGCTTACGCTTACGATATATGCCAGAAAGATCTTGTGGTTGCCGCTAGATAGACAGCGGTATAATCTTGAACAAGGTAGAGCCATGCTGCAGATATATTATGGTTGTAGCACAAATGGGTTGATTCAATCGGGGAAGAACACAGGCTAATAGAATCTTAATGATGCTTACTTCTATATAATACGTGGTAGGAGAGAATAGAGAAACAGGTACCCTTTTTACTGAAAATAAGACATTTCATCTTTGCCGTTAGGGGTTAGAACGCATCTGTATTTCTTCATCGAGTATAGATGTCCATGGGTTAATGCATCAAGAGGATCAAGAGGACTATACACTCCTTTGTCACCCTTATTCTTTAAAAGAAATGAGATATTTATGATAGGCGTCAAATACCCAGACCGTTGAGGGATAGCTGCGTCATAAATACAAGACGACAACGATAATTAATAGATCTGACAAGCGTGGCGATGCGATTCCCCATACAGCAAAAATAATTCCACTTCCATAACTTTTAAAAGCTGTCGTATTAACGTAAAAATGTTGTGATATTAATTTGGTACGTAACAAAAACTCACAAATTGAAATGATATTATGTAGTAACTTACGATAGTGTCCACTTCTCAACTGTCCACTGTCCATATAGAACATCGTTTGAAACATTACGAAGTCACGCAGAACGGTGCATTAGTATTTGACTTACGCTAACGGATTGAGCCATTCCAACAATTTTAGTCTCACAGCACATTTAAAGTTGGAACGTTTTATTACTTACCCGTAATCACAGCGGTTCATACAAGGGGCTTCCGTTTGTAATTACAAACAATACTACAACTTATTCATGGCAGTTTGTGGTTCTGTTATTCTACAGGAATAATTGTTTACTTTATTTCGCTTTGTACACAAACAGAGCGTATTACTACCGTATCTAAGAAAATATAGAAAGCAATTTAAATTTTTTAGGGAACTACGCGATAAATATGTTCATTTATGTTTCTTAAAGTGTGGTACTACATATATTCTTAACAAACGTAGAAAATCCATGGCCATCAAATAGTATCGATTAAAACTATGTTCACTCTTCACAATTTATAAAACATGAAAATTAAATTAACACCCTATATGAATACATTAATAAAAATAAATAAATAAGAAGAAGAAAAGAGGCGGCCCTCTACTAAATGAAGTGATCTGGCAATGTGTGCAGTGCAGTTTAGTGATATTACTTGACAAATACCTATGTTTAGCAGCAGACTTGTGAAATTCTGTAAAAATATTGATGATATTAAGAAAATAATAAATATTATCTACTGACCTCGATATAATTACTACACCGTTACTGTTGATGATCAAATAACTTTTAATATTTAGACGCATAACGAGGCCTATATATTTGCTAATAACTTCCATCGTACATTTTTGAAATTGATATCCGAAAAAATACACTTTCACAATATATATCAGTAACCGTCACAGATACCATTGCAGCCTATCAAAGTTCACCGAATAAACCACCATTGATTTCTTCACGAGAGGGTTATATATATATATATATATATATATATATATATATATATATATATATATATATATATATATATATATATATTATTGTCATTAGGAAGATGCTGCTGCACATCTCCATCATACAGTTATGACACACACGGAACGATATAGTAGTGAATACTCTAACGACTCTATTATATTATTATGCTACAGCATTTATCTAGTTAAACTATAGTGATATCTGCTAAGAGAATAAGTATCACACGAAATATATTCTTCCCCTGAAAGATACCATAAAAAGATAAAATTTCCTTAAATAAAATAGGTTAAGTTTGTCAAACAAATGAAATAACATGGGCCTCTTCCGATTTAGGAGGGGTTAGCCTTAATCGCGCTAGCGGGGTGGATTGGTGATTGAAAACCATACCTTTTCTGCACCCTTGACGTTATTTCCTCGCCAGTTCATATAACTCATTTAAATAAGATGGTTGTATTACTACTACGGGAAAGGATAGGTTTGCCCAACAATGTGTACTAACTGTAGTGTCAACACTCAAGGGACGATTTCTCTTGCGCTGCCACTACACGAAAAATCTTTGTCATCTGCCTTAATTTATCTTAAAAATGTCTGCCTTAATTTATCTAAAAATGTTTGTGTCAATGACAGATATTCAACACCATGCTTATTAACTAGCGTTTGAGCACCTGCCAGGTTTAGTAACTACGTAAATACAGCAAATATGACCTTTGAGGCAATCTACGGAGGAGACATACGACTTTTGATAGGCTATGTTATATTAGTGCCTACCTGTCGGTCGTGATTCAATAATCTGTACCATCTCAAGAACTGGTTATTAAACAACCTGTTATTTTACGTCATTAAGTTTAGTATCTTATGACAGAATTATATACCTTTAAACGAGCAATTCTTGTATATACATATATAATCAGAATCTCAGAAACGGTTCCAACGATTTTCATAAAATTTAGTGTCCGGGGAGTTTCGGGGGCAATAAAACGATCTAGCTAGGATTTATTTTTGAAAAATGTCATTTTTTCCGTGTTTTCAGGAAATAAAAAAACTGCTACAATATAAGAAGGCAAATTTTGATAGTGTATTAATGATCGTAATAGCTCAAACGGATATGGGGCGGTCCGGAAATCGTAGTGCCCAGGTTTGCGGCCTGTCTTTTTATTCAAATAACTAGTTCAGTTTTTTCTATTATGTCAATAAGATCAAAAAATATAATTCATCTTTCATCAGTATGTAATTTGTATCTGAATATAATTTTCAAAACGCACGATTTCCAAAAAAAAAAAATACCGAGGAAAGCTCGGTCATCCAGGTACTTGTGTTTTGTACGTGGTGAAGCCACTCTGCAGCTATATTATGGTTGTAGCACGAATAAGTCGGCTCGACCGGGAAAGAACCGAATACCAGCGTAAAATAGCAGCTTAATTCTGCTGTGTTTCGTATAGTGAGCGTAGAGATCTGGAGACGCATTTTTACTGGAAACGAAGCATTTCATATGAGTCCTCAGGGATGTGTTTTGATTCTTAATCGAAGACAAATAATGACGTCTATGGGTCACAGCATCAGAATGCGTGCTCATTTGTGGCTTTTATTCTATAAAAAAAAGTAATAACCTCATTGTACTTTGTATGGTCATATATAACATTTAATATAAGTCTTAGCGGTTGACAACTTCCGACAATATTCGGACAATGGTTCCTTATCTTAAAAAGTCGATCAGAGGCAAATAAGAAAAAAGAAATAAGAATCTACTCATTAACACAATGTGAGGTTTGTTGTCACTAACGCGATGTATAACGAATCTAAACTTTTAACCTTCTTCTTGTTCCTCCTTCTAGGTCCTTCCACTTGAGCGCATCTAGCGCAGAGCGGCTCGAATCGTCGACGACCGAGTGCTTTCCGATCGGCTCGATTCACTGGCACTGCGAAGAAATGTTAAATCTCTTTGCATTTTCTTTCGACTAAACCATGGCGAGTGCTCTGAGGAATTGTTCGGATTAATCCCAGCCGCCAAATTTCGTGAACGCGCTACGCGGCAAACGTCTCGATACCGTCCACACCATCTGCATGCTTAGCGGTCCACCACTGTACGTTTCAAAAGGAGTTCTCTTCCGCGTACAACCTCTCTGTGGAATAGTTTACCACCGGCAATTTTTCCGGACCTATACGACCTGGGGACCTTCAAAAAAAGAGCTTACTCCTTTCTAAAGGGCCGGCAACGCACCTGCAATTCCCCTGGTGTTGCGGTTGATCATGGGCGGCGGTAGTCACTTAACATCAGGTGAGCCGCATGCTCGTTTGCTCCTTTTTCTATTAAAAAAACCAGCAAAAGTGCACTACTAAACAACTGATCTGCAACGCTTGGCAGCAAATTGGCGATCGCAGTACTAGAAGTCTCGTACTATTGATGCTGCTCGCTGTCGCCGGTCTAAATGTTTTGCATCTGAAGTAAACAACATGACTACACTGCCATCTATTGAATGCCATGAAGATTTCTTTTGGGTTTCCTATAGCCTCTTGCAACACCCATGGTACGTAATTGGTCTATAGATTTCCTTACAATGCCTACACACCGTCACACTTATCGCTCATAAAAGTTGAAAGTTAAAGTTACGGCCTATATAGGTTCCACAACTCGGTACTGGCAGTGATCAAACCCGGGTCGCTAGCCGGGTCCTGAGCCACACCACACCTTACTAATCATTCTTTTGACTAGAAGAGTATTTCATTTAATTTCAACATATTCATTAAATATAGCTAGCTAACACTTGATAGTTCTATTTTCATTATAAAATTTTGAAAACGGAAAATCAATATTTTCATAACTGAAAGTAGCAATATTTTATGTTTACTCTTGGTCCGTCATTCTATGTTGAAAAGCGACTCTTAAATTGAATGCACTACCATATTCAAGGCTTCTACGCATAACGGGTCTACCTAGAACACAGTTTCTCCATTCACGTTTACAAATTAATGTTATAACGGACTTTAATGGAACACTTAGCCAATATCTATTTACATCCGTCATTAAATGACTCTCTCTCTCTCTCTCTCTCTCTCTCTCTCTCTCGCTCTGATATATCCTAAAATATTAAACTACGCTATACGTACATTCATTCATATAAATTCATACAAGTCATAAATACACATTAGACTTATAAAGCCAACTACAAAGAACCAGAAATTAATAAAATAATTTCCCAATTATAGCTTCAGAAGTCCATGCTAAGACACAATATTGTAATAGTAGTATTAAATCTCCGACATCAGAGGACTAAAACTACTTTTACGGATTTTATCGCGTTTATTTTTACTTTTTATTTTTAATTCCCGACGTTTCGGGCGCTTTCCAGCACCCATGGTCACGGGGGACTGAGATGACTGACGTCCCGATGTCATTGTTAAATCCGGAGTACCTTCAGCTTTTTTAATTATTGTTTATGGTCCGATCTATGCAAAATGAACTGACTGTCAGTTCATTTTGCATAGATCGGACCATTAAAAATAAAAAGTATAGTAGTAATAAAAAGTAAAGTAGGAATTAAAAATAAAAAGTAAACATAAACGCGATAAAATCCGTAAAAGTAGTTTTAATCACGTGTAGTGTTCGCGTAAATATAAGAAATCATTATCAGAGGACTATTTTAGTGTAACTATTTGACTTTTTTAGTACCTGGCTTTAGGAAAATTACAGGCTCAAATGTCGTCTAAATAGTTAAATAAAAACCTTCTCTCCTATTTTTCCATCCTTAGGGATGGTTTATTTTTCGATTTCGTATTATTAAGAAAATATAATGTTTATGGGACTACCCCTGAAGTAATTTCTATGCCTAATAATAAACCATTGAAGTAATATGTACTTACGTACTAGAACAGCTATCTCAAACAAAAAATGTGCGCTACTCTGTGTTCGCGCGGTTTTCTTTATCATAGAATAAACATAGGTAGAATGATCCGTAGGTAATAGTAGATTGTACTGTTAAATAGGTAAATTATATCGAAAACAATATTTAAATTTCGTCATTTATTTTGTATATTATATTTGCTTATTTAATAAAATATTACATGATATTGTATCACAATTACATTTTAATTATATTTTTATCTGAATACTTTAGAAGGTATCTAAGTCAAATACAAAAAATAAAATAAATGTATGTTTAACAAAACTTATTAACATAACGTTTAAATTACAAATATATTTATTGAAATTAAAAAAAGAGTCGTTCATAAATGCTGGGAACGCGAGAGTTAAAAATGGACGAATTTATTCTACTTTGACTTTGATATGGAAACCTAAAAATAAAATAAAAGAATAATAAGCAGATTTAAACATGAAAAATTTAGCATAATTTTAATAACATATATGTTTCTACAAAAAATGTGTTTATTAATATATTCATCCTATACTTAAGTACCCACAGAAATGTCGCATCTGAACATATTAATTTCATAGTCTATATTCCATGACACGAGATGGCGTCTTAGGAATAATTTGTTTCATTATTAATCTATGAAAAAGAATTCGGCTCGCAAGGACCAATTGAAAAGGAACCAAGTGGAACTCAACTTTCGATTAAGAAACAGAAGGGAGGAATCGAGGCTTCTCTCGATCCGGCCTCCTATAACGCCTACGTTGGGTTCGGGAACAACGTATGTGATCTCCGCAACGGAGTAACACACTAGGGCGATAACCTCGTTCTTTTTCAGCAAGTAGGTTCAGACGGGGATTACGGGTCTTCCGAAGTCGTCCCGGTCCCGACGCCTTAATTCTTCGATGTGGACTGTATAACTTTAGGGATGAATCACTTGGGAATAAAACAGCAATTATCTTCAAACCGTTCCGTGAGAGAGTAATCACTTTTCCCTATCACTTCCCTACACTTTTTCTTCTTGACTGCTGGTTTTCACTTTTCCCGAAGGATTTTCTTGTTTTTCCGAACTATTACCCCGAACTATTTTCCCGAACTATTTTCCCGAACGAATTGCAATAAAACCCGTTCACTAAGCTACCCCCAGAGCTATACGCGAAAGTGAGCCGCGCCATTCGCGTGCCTGCGCAACTTAATAACATTAATTTGTACTATTACTCTCTCACGTTTCACTTAATTTCTTTATTCACATAAATCATACATAAATACAAGTTATCTATTTAGATAGCACAAAACAATATCTACACCATGATATACATTATTTTTCCGTATCACAAAAATCCTTTAATTTATAAAACAAAATATACCTACTTTAATCACAAATTCAAAGTTCAAACTTCTTAAATATTTAACACAGAAAGTTAAAACAATGTTTCCCACTTGAATTTATACATATGTTAACTAATACAATAGTTTAATTTACATTTTCTCTATTTATTTCACTATTTAAAACACTTTTAAATTTCTTATACAAAATTATCATTATTTCACTTATACACAGGAATTTTCACATAAAAATAACACAGAATTCACCTTTTTAGCACGTACAATCAACCTGAAATGTTTTACAAGTCATTTTTACATAAATTGCTGAAATTACAAACATTTTAAATTTTTACATATTTGGCCTCCTAGGGGCGTGGTCATCGTGCTTCCGTGAACTCACACTATTTGAAGAACTAACTTTGCACGGCTCTCGGCTATCAGAAAAAATGAAAGTCTGAAATACACTTAATTTTAACAATATTATGTAAACAAGTGCTTCTACATAATTTCCAAACTGTAGGAAACTATCTCTGATAAGATTCTTATCAGTTATCATGTTTCTTATCAGATAACAATACAAGTGAATGTTCTCATTAATCAATCATAACAAATAGGCATTTGTTTTCGTACAAACATATCAAACTTATACACGACAATTAATTTCCGTTATTTCTGTTTGTGCACAGAGTGATCATCTCGACCGGGGAACCAATCCGATCTCTAACTTCACTTTAATATTCCTTTGAATTTACATCATTGGAAAGACGATTTCAACCGGGGAACAAATCCGGTAACATAATTTATAACATAAAATTCCCTATATGAATTTATTGAAAGATATTACTTAGAAAACAGTAAACTAGTCCGGCCTGGGAGTTGAACCCAAGACCTTCATATCATTAATTCGACATTTCTTTAAGATTTAACTAAGCATTTTCTTATCAGAACATCCCTATTGGACAAGAAAAGTTATTCGTCGTCGGTTGACTTAATAAACTGAAACATTCTTATAGGCACGTCGCCAACAATCTCCCCCCCGTGCGTTAGCACCATCATTTGGGAGGCGTCGCGGGTACCAGGACTATTATTCTGGATGTAGGTCTCCTCAAGATACCTGTGCTAGTAATGACGTCAACCACTCTGGTGTGACCGTCTGGTCCCGGTAACGTTCTGCTAATTTTGCCTTTCGGCCACGTATTTCGTGGCAACGAATGATCTATTATCAAAACGATATCGCCTTCTTTAGGTTCCATGAACTTTCCGTTATTACCTGTTCGCGTTATTAAGGTAGGCATGTATTCCTTCAGCCACCTTGTCCAAAAATGGTCGGCTAACCTCTGTGCAGCTTTCCAATTGAGTTGACCCGTCAGATGCCGCTCTAGAAATAATCCAGGTGGTCGATCACCACATGAGCGTCTCAGAAGAAAATGATTGGGTGTCAAACCCTCTTCAGGACTATCCATACTGAATGTTACCAGAGGCCTGGAATTTACTGTGTGCTCTGCTTCTAAAAGCAACGTATGTAGAACCTCCTCTCGTGGGCTTCTTTCTCTGAGCGTAGCGGTCAACGCAATTTTAATCGACCTTACTAACCTCTCCCAGGCGCCACCCATGTGCGGTGCTCCCGGAGGTATAAATTTCCATTTAATGTATTTCTTAAATGATTCATTTTTCATGCCTTCATGGCATTCTTCGCAGGCTTTCAATAATTCTTTATTCGCAGCTTTGAAATTTGTCCCGTTATCGCTGTATATAACGGCTGGTTTTCCTCTTCTGGCGATAAATCGCCTCAATGCCATTATCATTGACGCTGGTGTCAACGAGGCTGCTAATTCCAGATGTACTGCTCTGGTAGTCAGACACGTGAATAAAACACCCCAACGTTTTTCGTGTCGCCTTCCTATAGTCACACTCATAGTACCGAAATAATCCACAGCTGAGCATGTAAAAGGTGGTTCATGATGAGCTATTCTCTCCAGAGGAATATTTCCTTGTGGCACGTTCTGCGGTTTGGATCTGTATGTCCTGCACCACTGACAATGATGTGACACACTTCGTACTACATTACGTAAGTTCAAGACATAAAATTTCTGGTTCACCTCATTCATCACCGTCTGGTGATTGGCATGTCCAAAATGATGATGAACTTCTCTAATCATCATTTTAACGATTTTGTGTTTACCGTCCAATATGACAGGTTTTCTACTTTCCTCGGTCAAATTAGACTTGAAAGGTAAACGTCCATTTAAACGGAGTAAGTTATCTTCTCCTATTTCCATAGATAATTTACTTAAGCGTGAACTTCTTTCAACACTTTTGCCTGCTTTCAAGCATTTTATTTCCGAATAAAAACACTCGTCTTGAACGAACTTCCAAATTAATAATTCCGCCTTTTTCAAGAGCGCTACGTCCAACGCGCCATCGGGTCCTTTAACCGACTTTGCTAAAACTTTGTTGGAACACATAACCGACTTTTCGGCTGCGTCGTCGGGTCCTTTAACCGACTTTCTTAAACTCTTGAATTTTTCTACCGCTTGTAAGGTGCGTGTAGTTGCCCCAAGGAATTTCTTAAAGCTGCTAAATCGTCCGTAGTCGGGTAGACTTAACGGTTCTTGCTTTCTTAACGCATTTACGCCCTTTGGCGATTTTTATTCACCTGTTTCTAAGCCTTTTATGGTGTCCACTTGTTTGGGCCATAAATCAGGACTTTTCCTGAGGAATTCAGGTCCTTGAAACCAGCGATGACTTACATCGAAGGTGGAAGGAAAATTTCTAGTGGCGTCGTCTGCCACATTTTGTGACGTTGGAACCCATCGCCATTCACATGGCTTACTGTGATCTTCGATCTCAGCCAATCGATGAGCAACGAATGGTTTAAAGGCGCGAGGATCTGACTTAATCCACGCTAACACTGTACGTGAGTCTGTCCAAAATACTCTCTCGGACATCTCGTACTTGCTCTCTTCACTAACCGATGCAGCCAGCCTGCTGCCCATAAGAGCTGCTTGCAATTCAAGCCTTGGAATCGAAATTGGTTTCAACGGTGCTACTCTTGCCTTTGGTGACGTAATACACCGCGGCGGCGTATGCCTTTTCACTAGCATCCGTGAAAGTGTGTAACTCTCCCTTGCCGACGCCTTCAGCAACGACTCTAGGTACCTCTAAATGACCTAATTTCTTCACTTCCGATATCCATTTACAAAATATCACGTGTAATTCGTGTGAAACTTCTTCATCCCAAGAGATGCCTGTCTTCCATACTTGCTGGATCAGCGACTTCCCTTGAATCGTTATGGGTGATGCGAGTCCCAAAGGATCGAAAACTGACATCACAGCGCTAGTTATCTCCCTCTTCGTAGGCGGTCGTAAACCTTCCATCACCTCTTCCGGTGTGTTACGAAGACTTGTGGAGAAACTTATTATATCCCGTTTGATATTCCAAATCAAACCTAACGTGCGCTCTGTGTGCTCTTTATCTCCCAGCGAAGCACTGTCGCTCTTATATTTATTTTCCATTTTACTTAAAACTTCGGGTCGGTTGCTAGCCCATCCCCTCAGTTGGAAAGAAGCATGTTTATGTAATTCATACATATCGTTTACTATCTTTTCGGCCGTCGTCACGTCGGGAAATGCCTGTAGATAGTCATCCATATAAAAATTGCTTTCCGTAGCGGAAGCTGCTTCTGGATAGATATGTGCGTTGTCCTGCGCATTCCTATTCTTTACATATATAGCGATGCATGGTGATGATGTCGCTCCAAATATGAGTGACGTCATTCTATACTCTTCCGGTGGCGCGTCACGATTGTGCCGCCATAAGAATCGAAGGCTATCCCTGTCTTCATCCCGGATTTTCACTTGCAGGAACATTTCTTTAATGTCTGCCATTACTGCCACGCTTCCTTCTCTGAATCGTAGCAGAACTCCGAACAACGACTTCAATAAGTCCGGTCCGGTTAACAATGCATCATTGAGACAACGTCCGCCCGTCTTTGCGGCGGCGTCAAAAACTATCCTTATTTTCTTTTTTTGTGGGTGAGTCACTGCGAAGTGAGCAAGGTACCACGTACGTGGGGAAATGGGAATATGGTTCGCTTTCTCTGCGTAACCATTAACGATGAGATTTTCAATTTGCTTCTCATATTCCTTCTTCAACTCGCTATTTTTGTCGAGCTTTTTTTCAATATTCAACAGGCGACTTTCAACCTGCGCTCTATTCGACGGCATGCACTCATTGTCTGTGCGCCATAACAAAGCAGTCTCGTACCTATTATTAGGTATATGACGTACCGTTTTGTTCAAAATACTTAAGGCTCGTTCTTCTGGGTCGTTCACGGGCTTTCTAGCCGACACTCCCAGAGATTCCAAACTAAAATATTCCTTGATCAATTTATCCATATCTTCCTCCTTCTTGGTGGAAATGTGGTTAACGATCTTGATCGGTTTAATACCACCCGATATGTGACCATGTAAAACCCATCCAAGTTTGGCGAGCGATGCTACAGGTAGGTTCTTACCTCCTGAAATTAATTCACGAGTAACTATGAGATGCCAATTGTCCTGACCAATTAATATGGTAGGTTTGGACCTCTCATACATCAACTCATCCTTAATCGGTGTCAAATGAGAACACCGTTGCAATAATTCTCGGCTTACCGACTGAGGAGAAAGGTTAAGTGACTTAATTGTTTGTACACTTATCTCTTCCAAGTCGCTCGAGTAAATGCCTTTTATCTTAACGTTTAAGCGATACGAACTGTCGTCGTTAATTCGCTTTCCTCCCACGGCTTCGATACGTAATCCCTCTTTACGTCCGCGAGGCGCTAATTTCTGAGCCATCCACTCCTCTATGAGTGTCATGGTCGATCCCTCATCCAGAAGAGCTGTTGTCTTGACCTTTCCTCTAGGTCCATACAACTCGACCGGTATAATCTTTAAGTATGCACATGCCAGTGCATTCACTGTACTAACAGTTGTAATCTGAGCATCTTTACCCCCCTCGTCCCCTTGTGGCGAGGTTTTTTCATTGGGGTATCGGTGTAGCAATCGATGATGTGACATTCTACATCCCTTTACACCACATTTTTTTGCTTTGTACTCTAACCTCCTATGGTTAGGTGACAAACATTGGAAACATACTTTCGCTTTTTTGACCACTTCCCATTTCTCGCGAATATTCATGTCCTTAAACTTGTAACAACTCACTATAGAGTGCTCCTTGTTGCATATAACACACTTATGTGTTACCCGACTTACAGGCTTATCCTGGGTTGTCATAACCACTTGTCGGTTGTGCCTTTTATTATTTCGGCGTTCCAGACGCTCGCTCGAATTACTTCGGCGCATACAGCGCTCGCTCACGGCACATCTGCGTACACCTCCCTTTGCAGTGTGTACAGTTTGCTTCCTGAATTCAGGACGCTTCCTTTTTTCAGGCGCATTTTCATTGTTTAAGGACGCTCCAAATTGTTCACTCAATAAATTTAAAAACTTGGCCATCTTCTGTTACTCTGGCTCCAAAGGATACTGAGCTCGATATTCAAACCATTTAAATTTAATCATAGTTCCAAGTTTCTCCACTATGCGGCTCACTAACTCCGGTGAGTACAAATACTGTGGTTGATTCAACGCTTGTATCGTGGCAACCACGTTCGTAATACGACTTGCAAAAGATCCTATATTCCGGCAATCTTCTGCCAATCTTGGCATACGCTTTACATTCTCGATTTCGGCTAGAATGAGCATCTCAACCCTACCGAATCTTCTTTCGAGAGCGTTCATTATTTCTTCCGGTTCACACAAAGTAAACAACAACGACTTAACCGCTTCCTTAGCGGTGCCCTTTAATGCCCTCCTAAGGCGTGCGACATTTTGCACCCCTGAAAATTGGCTTCTCGTGTCTTCAAACACCGTTTTGAAAATTATCCATTCACCCGGGTCTCCATCGAACACCGGTAATTCCTGGAGGAAATGAAGCTGGGAAGACTTATCTTTACCCGCTATTTTTATTGCACTCACAATCGCTTCGGTCAATTCTGACACCTCACTCGCGTGTATTTTCTGTGCATTTCCTTGGTTGCGCTCGATCTCCGCCCCTTTGCGGCGTGATCCTTTACACGCTTCCTTATCAGTAATGTCGGGTTGTGCTACACTAACCGGCGCGCTCATTATGGTCTGCTGAACCCAACTCCTTACGAAAGGTTCCACCTGAGTATTCCGCTCTTCATCATCCTCACTCGAGTCGATCTCCTCTTCTCGGTTGAGTCGTGCCAACTCCAATTGAGACTCGGCTAAGGCAGCAGCTGCCTGTGCTCTTTCGAGCTCTGAGCGTTCGAATTTAATCCGCGCCTCTAATTCGGCTTTCAGCCTCGCCGATCGCGATGACCTACTACCTCTTTGTGACCCTTTATCACTAGTGTGCCCGATTACTGTCCTTGACGATGCCGCTTCTTCGGTCCTTTGACCTACTTTTTCGACCACCGTTTCACTCCTGGATATAACGGATTGTTGTGCGGTACTGGCCTGCGTACCACTGGTGTCCGTCCTGTTGCTTGTCGTTGCCATGGACGTCCCTGTGTCCCACGTGCATGTGGACGTGTCGGTGGTGGCTCCACTTGAAGGAGTTGCTCCATTTGACGCAGTAGCTGTGGTCGCTCCAGATGGTTCCGCTTCTTTAGCTTTTCTTGAGAGCCCTGTCCTTGTCCTGCTCCCTTCGCTTCTCCCTGTCTGGTCTTGTGCCTTCTTCATCTTGCAGGAAGGTGATTGTTGGCCTACGGTGCCTAACTGTCCCTACGGTCCCTACAACCCCTTTCCTACAACCCCTCTACACCCCAACCTAACACTACTACCCCTCCCCCCCCCCCCCTTATCTCCCAACCCTACAACCCTACTACCACCCTAACAGCCCTATCAGCCCTATCAATCCTGGACGGGGCCTACCGAGGTGAGCCGTCCAGGGATGGAGTCGTGCAGGAATGGAATGGAGGAAAGGTTTAGGAACTGTCCCGCCAAGGAATATGACGAAACAGTCGAGCGGTAGTGCAAGCGCAGTCTCGCTCGAGAGAACTGCTCCACCCGAAGGTGTTGTGCCAGAGCCCAACCGTTTGGCACCGTTAGGTGGTCGGGATGTATGCTGTGCTCGCCGCCCAGTTGCCGGTGACGCCTCGTCCAAGCGCCCTCCTCCGGCCGCGATGCAGTCAGGTGCCCACGCGCACCCTCGCCCGGCAGCAGCAGCGGTGGATGCTTCTTCCAGCACCCTGATGATCCGACAGGAAAATGCCGGACACGGTCGTCCGACAGGAAATGCCGAGCACGCTTGCCCGACAGGAAAATGCCAGACACGGTTGTCCGACAGGAAAAATGCCAAGCCCTGCTTGGCCGCGATGAGTGCCTTCACAAGACACCTGCGCCCGGCTGCGATACGTGCCACATGCGAGCACACGCCCCAGGCCGCAATCCCGGTTTTCTTTCTTCCGGTAGTTCCAGGTCCAGTCCTTCAGCGCTGACGTCCTGGTCTTCTGTTCTTTGGTCCTATTGCTTCAGCTCAAACCTCCGGCTTCCTTCGGTTGCTGATCTTCACTCGGCTCCGAAGGTCTTCTTTTTTCCACAACCAGCAGTCCACAGCTGGTTCCTTGATCCAGCTGGCGGGGTTCGGGTGGTCCTTTTAATCCGGCTCGAAGGACCAATTGAAAAAGAATTCGGCTCGCAAGGACCAATTGAAAAGGAACCAAGCGGAACTCAACTTTCGATTAAGAAACAGAAGGGAGGAATCGAGGCTTCTCTCGATCCGGCCTCCTATAACGCCTACGTTAGGTTCGGGAACAACGTATGTGATCTCCGCAACGGAGTAACACACTAGGGCGATAACCTCGTTCTTTTTCAGCAAGTAGGTTCAGACGGGGATTACGGGTCTTCCGAAGTCGTCCCGGTCCCGACGCCTTAATTCTTCGATGTGGACTGTATAACTTTAGGGATGAATCACTTGGGAATAAAACAGCAATTATCTTCAAACCGTTCCGTGAGAGAGTAATCACTTTTCCCTATCACTTCCCTACACTTTTTCTTCTTGACTGCTGGTTTTCACTTTTCCCGAAGGATTTTCTTGTTTTTCCGAACTATTACCCCGAACTATTTTCCCGAACTATTTTCCCGAACGAATTGCAATAAAACCCGTTCACTAAGCTACCCCCAGAGCTATACGCGAAATTGAGCCGCGCCATTCGCGTGCCTGCGCAACTTAATAACATGAATTTGTACTATTACTCTCTCACGTTTCACTTAATTTCTTTATTCACATAAATCATACATAAATACAAGTTATGTATTTAGATAGCACAAAACAATATCTACACCATGATATACATTATTTTTTCGTATCACAAAAATCCTTTAATTTATAAAACAAAATATACCTACTTTAATCACAAATTCAAAGTTCAAACTTCTTAAATATTTAACACAGAAAGTTAAAACAATGTTTCCCACTTGAATTTATACATATGTTAACTAATACAATAGTTTAATTTACATTTTCTCTATTTATTTCACTATTTAAAACACTTTTAAATTTCTTATACAAAATTATCATTATTTCACTTATACACAGGAATTTTCACATAAAAATAACACAGAATTCACCTTTTTAGCACGTACAATCAACCTGAAATGTTTTACAAGTCATTTTTACATAAATTGCTGAAATTACAAACATTTTAAATTTTTACATATTTGGCCTCCTAGGGGCGTGGTCATCGTGCTTCCGTGAACTCACACTATTTGAAGAACTAACTTTGCACGGCTCTCGGCTATCAGAAAAAATGAAAGTCTGAAATACACTTAATTTTAACAATATTATGTAAACAAGTGCTTCTACATAATTTTCAAACTGTAGGAAACTATCTCTGATAAGATTCTTATCAGTTATCATGTTTCTTATCAGATAACAATACAAGTGAATGTTCTCATTAATCAATCATAACAAATAGGCATTTGTTTTCGTACAAACATATCAAACTTATACACGACAATTAATTTCCGTTATTTCTGTTTGTGCACAGAGTGATCATCTCGACCGGGGAACCAATCCGATCTCTAACTTCACTTTAATATTCCTTTGAATTTACATCATTGGAAAGACGATTTCAACCGGGGAACAAATCCGGTAACATAATTTATAACATAAAATTCCCTATATGAATTTATTGAAAGATATTACTTAGAAAACAGTAAACTAGTCCGGCCTGGGAGTTGAACCCAAGACCTTCATATCATTAATTCGACATTTCTTTAAGATTTAACTAAGCATTTTCTTATCAGAACATCCCTATTGGACAAGAAAAGTTATTCGTCGTCGGTTGACCTAATAAACTGAAACATTCTTATAGGCGCGTCGCCAAAAATCTATAATACTTTTTTCTTGATTAAGTATCTTATTAACTGATGAAAAGTAATTCCTTGGTTTTGATTGACATTTCTTGAATTAAGTACACACGACGGCATATTTTTATCAAGAGATTTTTTTAAAACAACTAACAACTCTACAAGCGCCTAGCGAGTGACTGATTAAAGTGCGGTGTATGCACCGCATTTGAGTGGAACAGAGTAGCTGAATGCAGTGTCGCCTCTAGTACGTAGTACATAATAGCTCAATGTAATAAACAAATGTTTTACCTTTTTTTTATTAAGACTATAAACAGTCTACTACAACATAGCATCCCCTTAGGGTAAGAATGATTAACAGTCACCACTACTTCTTTCATGACATTGCCATAGTTACCACGCTACCGTTACTGGAAACTATTATTAATGGAAATGAGGCACTTAATCGATTTAATAATCTAAATGAAGAAGAGGAAGTCACAGCATCCACTTACCATCAGGTAAACTGTAAGCTCTTTTATCACACATATTCTATAAAAACGCTAGTTAATCCAGTTGGCATTTTACTTTTTATTTTATAGTTGTTATTAGAATGTTGCTGCTGTACATTACCTGACATGCTTCCCTCTGTCGCTTTTTTCGATATCCACGGGACCTACTATCACTACATGTACTTCTTGCACTCGTGTACACACTAGTACTGTATGGTAGGTTAATAACAAAAATATAGTTTAATTTAATATATTATAGTATGTGTACTTGCTATAATATTGCAGTTTGCTACTGCATCTATAAATTCATGTGCTTTTAAGAAAAATGTGAAAGAATTCACAAAGTTAATAATGTATACCTCCTTTTCAGTAAAAAGTGTCTCTGGTTCTTTACACTCACCATACGGAATACAGCAGCAATATGCTGTAATTTTCAATGGTATTCCGTGAGAGCGTGATCCTATCGCGGTCGAGCTGACCAATTCAGGCTACAACCATAATACAGCTGCAACGTGGCTCTACCACATGTCATTTACCATAGTCATCAAAGAGAATTTTTTTATTCGCGAATATTGAGAAATAATGAAATAAAGTATACCTAAATCTATAAAGCAAAAAATGTTTCCACCATATAGTTATTTGGACTATGAACGATACAAAACCATTTACTTTGTATACCTATTCAAATTAAATGGTTTTGTAAGCAAAGAAACCACTTGCAGACTTAAGAGTCTTGCGTGAAACGAAATTTCTCCCACTCACAAGAAAACAAATTAATTCGGCAAAATAAACACAAACATCAAACGTTTAGAGTTTAGCTTAAATTTGCCAAGGCATTCGTGAAAACACTTAAGCGCTTTTTTATAAACTTCTTTTTGCCTCTCTTTGAGACAACATGTTTACATAAATTTTTTAATGCGGGAAGTAAGTTCATTTTCCTGTTCTTTACAAAATATTTAAGTAGCTAGGTAAAGTTGGTCAATTATTTAGTGGAACATCTTAAATGATAGATATACATACAGCATGTAAACATACTTCATTTTACAACCCAATACTGCGTCAACACTTACCATCAAGTGAGTTTGCTGATATTATTTAAAAAATAGTAGTAATTATTTAAAAAATAGTTATTATAAAGTTACTGGTAGCCCTAAAATATTTTAATTCTATATTAAAATATTTTGGGGTTACCGGTAACTTTATCTACCAGTAGTAGCAGAAGTACCCGGCTATAGAAGCAGTGCGAAGATATTCATGGCCGATTCACACATGGTACCTTATTGAAGTGTAATTAGCACGCCATCGAAGCGGCCCTATTAGAAAAAAATATTGTTAAAATTGTTTTATTAGGTAAAGATATAGTAAACAGGATTTGATCCCCGCCCTCACCATAGAAATTTAAAAAAGCGCTATATTTGCATTTTTCTAATGATTTGTGATTGGCTGTAAGGATGGCGATAGTAAAATAATACATATATTTCATTACATATAAATAGATGGTCTTCTTTGGCTGTATGTTCTTAAAATTAATAGTAACTTTGTTTTATTTATCATATATTTTTTTCTTTAACCGTATTTTGAATTAAGTTGACTAATGGATAAAGACCTTTTGAAGAATGTGTCAACTGGCATGAAGAACTTGAAGAATATTTTTAGAGCATAAGGATGAGAAATAATGAATCAGTCCGCCTAACATTAAGTAGATGCCCATGGAAATCTACATATAACCTCGATTAAGATTCACAATACAGATACGTTGTTACATCTGAGGACTAAGATGGAACGCTTCGTTTTTAGAAAAAGAGTATCTAGTTTTCCTTACTCACCATACGAAAGACAGCGGGATTGTGCTGCTATTTTACGCTGGTTTTCTATAAGAGCATGGTCCTTCATTAGTCAAGTTAACACATGCGTGCTACTGCTATAACAAAATAGCCGCTTGGCTCTCTGTCTCTCTCTCACCTAAAAAGATGTTAAAATTTTTTGTTCTTACTTACCACGCTGAGCGTTGCTAATCAACGCACAGCTTATATCTTCAAATGATACCCTCACATTGGTGATGCTTCCCACCATTAATAGCATTTGGGTTGATATTTAAATATTTCTTCCTTTATTAGTCACCTAAACCTAAGCCGTTATATAGCTAGATACACCGAAGCGAATTCATTAAGCAATTGGCTGATCATATAACTCGAAGTATCAACAACCATTAGAGACCAAAGGTTTTCTAGTAGCAGCCTTGTATCGCTAAGTGGAGTGTGGCACGGCCGACCATAAGTTTGCTAAATGGTTCAGGATCGTTTTTTCGGCATTCCTTTGGGAAGGTATTAGTTAGTGATGATTATGAAGTGATGATGATGATGTCATTCCTAAACATTCCGAGCATGCCTCAATGCTTAAATGCTCGGAAATAAAAAGGACTATAAAATCTGACGAGCACTTACTATAATTTAACATTTAAATACATGAAAAAGTGACCGCTCCATTTTTACAGCTTAACTTCGCTTGACTCGTTCCTTTAATAAAGTTTTAAAGTTTAAAATTTATGTCAATGTACAAGCATTTAGTTTTATCAAATCTTTATAAAAAGTACCCTCTTAATAAAAGCTTAACCTTTATGTACTTTATAATTTACAATTTAGAGTGATTTATAATTTGACTAAATGTTTATAAGACGTGCTTATTAATTTTAGAAATTTTGTGCATAGCGTGCACGATCCTGTGCGCAAGTACACGTGCATCCCGTCTATTTCGTTGACTACTACTATACAGAATAGTCTAACATGACATGAATTTTTAACACAGTATAATATGAATAAATTGAATAATTATTTAAGCGATGCTTGGAAAAACTTCTCTGTTAGACAAACTAATCAGGACAACAATTCTTATTAGAGTCTGAATATTGTATTGGATGAGACGATTTATTTGGCAAAGCCACGTTACAGCTACGTATGTGTGTGCAGTGCAGTGCAAACGCGAGTCAAATAACAGCGTAATGCTGTTATTTGTCTCGTCTTTATTATTGTTATTGAATAGACTCATAGGCCCATTTTAGACTTAGGGGATTAAAAAGGTCTTGATGTATGACAACACATTCACACTTTTAGTTTTTATTCGAGGATAGACGTAGGTTTACTTACCATCAGATGGACTGTAAGTTCGTTGTCCATCCTTATTACCCAATTAGATAATGTTAAAAAAATTACACTAAATAAGGCTAATCTCAAATGCCATAAAATCAAAAGATTCAAACTTACCATTTTAAACAAGATATTCTCTTCATAAAAGGAAAAGCGCAAAACATTGAGCTGATTTAGGGACAATTTACACCGCATGGCACTTCGCAATGCGGATAACCAGACGGCAAGCCGTTTGCCATCAAATAAAGGTGTACTTAGTGAGTAAATCTGTATAGAATTTTATTGGGTTCTTATGGCAATATAATAAAATAGTGATCAAAACTTAAATGGGAACTTATGTGGATTCAATATTTACTTGAACCAATGATAAAGCCTATCGTAATATTTTTAAGCCTTTATATTTACGCCGTGTAGTGCTGGCGTTAGATAATCCATTAATCATACTATCCTATGAGTGTTGTTAGAGGCGACAGATAGAAGCTTAACCAAGAGATGGGCAGCAGTATCTTCCTAATAGTAACTCAATAATAATGAATGGATGGGCAGTTTCATGATCAACTGGAAGAGAAGGACAAATTGGCTTCTAAAAAGCTTGGCGGCTCAGCAGAGCGGGACAGTAGTTCATGCCTGCACATGCAACTTTATAAGGCGCAGATTCGGCCACACATGGAATACTGTTCCCATTTCTGGGCCGGGGCTTCCCAGTGCCAGCTCCTTCCATGTAAACGCATTCAGCGCAGTGTGGCTCGAATCGTCGACGACCGAGTCCTCACTGATCGGCTCGATACGAGTACACTGGCTTGGCGTAGAGATATTGCATCTCTTTGCTTTTTCCAACACATCTACCACGGGAGTGCTATGAGGAATTATCCGGATTAATTCCACCCGCCAAATTACACGAACGCACATCGTGATAAAACGTACAATACCATCCAAGCCATCTGGATGCTTGGCAGTCCACCAATGTACGTTTTGCTAGGAATTTTTAACCCGTTCGAGCCCCCTGTTAGATCATTTACGACCGGCAATTTTTCCGGACCGATCCTTTAAGAAAAGAGCTTAGTCGTTTCTAAAAGGCCGGCAACGCTCAAGCAATTCCCCTGGTGTTGCAGTTGTTCATGAGCAACGGTAGACTTTTTCCATTAGGCGAGCCGCAAGCTCGTTTTCCCCTTCTTCTATAAAAAAGTAATTAATGTGTGTCAGAGAAAATCTATGGGAAGGGCTTGTGTTCAGCGGTGAACTGTTGTGGGCCGTAATGAATAAATAAATGAAAATATTTACTAGGTTGTGAAACTCCTTATCTGCCTAGGAGTCCGTCTAGATAGTTATATCGTCGACATATCTCTTTTTGCCATCACATAGCAGTACTTTCACTGTTTATTCCGGTCTGAGGGGTATAGAGAGTTAGTATAATTACTGACTGTGAGGCATCCAACTTAGTACTCATAGATGATGACGCTAGATCCTTTATCATTTCAGTTTAAAAAGTATAGATAATACTGTCTAAAAATGTCATGGCAATTACAAAAATTTTTGGTCTGTACCCAATACGCAAAAAATATTGCAATATAATAATATAGTAATAAGTTATTAAGTGTTAAAAAACATGCGTGCAGCTCACACGCGACAGAAGTAAAATCTTCAAATAAAATGAAATCTAAAATATATAATAAAAAGATATAAAATACAAAGACTACTTTTAATAAACAACATGTAACAAAAACCCTGTGGTTCCCGTTAACTGCATTATCAGAATCAGTATCCAAGCATATAGAAATATTTTTTTTTCAAAGAAAAAAACACATTTAAAAAATTAATTTTAATGAAAAAAAAATTAATTTGCGAATTGTATGTGGTTTTATTATCTCTGCATTGGCAGAGGAGTCAGAGAATTGTCAAAGACCCCGCATTACCGATACTCGTGTGAGTTAGAGGAAATAAAACTACATCATCATCATCATCATCATTACAGCCCTTCACAAGTCCACTGCTGAACATTGGCCTCCCCCAAGTTATGCCACAAAGCACGGTCCTGAGCCACCTGGATCCATCGACTTCCTGCATGTCTTATCAGGTCGTCACTCCATCTAGTGGGGGGGGGGGGTGTCACCCTACACTTCGCCTACCGGTACGAGGCTGCCAGTCGAGAACCTTTTTTCCCTAACGGTTGTCGGTTCTTCGAGCTATATGGCCGGCCCATTGCCACTTCAGCTTACTAATCCGTTGGGCTATGTCGGTCACTCTGATTCTACTGCTGATATCCTCATTTCTAAGTTTATCACGCAGAGAAACTCCGAGCATAGCCCTCTCCATAGCTCGCTGAGCGATTTTGAGCGTCCTCATACGGCCAGCAGTGAAGGATCACGTCTCGGTTCCTTAGGTCATCACTAGCAACACTCACTGGTTGTACAACTTAGTTTTCAGGTTTTGCGGTGTACCCGACGAGAAGATGCGTAGTAATTTCGCGAACGCTGCCCAGCCGAGTTGAATCCGTCGATTGACCTCTCGGTCAAAGTTGGACTTACCTAGTCGGACTATTTGTCCCAGGTAAACGTACTCGTCAACAACTTCAAGCTTAGTGCTCCCAAAAACTACCGGCATAGGTGTGAGATGGACATTAAACATGATTTATGTTTTTTCCATGTTCATCTAAGGACCTATCCGTTGGGAGGCACTATTAAGGTTATTGAGCATAGTGCTTAAGTTCTCCAGCCATTCTTCCATAAGGACTATATCGTTGGCAAATCAAAGGTGAGTGATGTACTCGCCATTGATGTTAATACCGTATCCTTTCCAGTCCAGTAGCTTGAAAACGTCTTCCAATGCAGCGGTGAAGAATTTTGGGGAAATAGCCTCACCATGTCTTACACCTCTCTGCAGAGATAGGTTTTGTACTCGTTTTCTGTACTCGGATAGCCATCGTAGCCCTACTGTACAAACACTTCATCACTTCGATATACAGACAGTTAACTTGGCACCGCTGAAGAGACCGTAGCACCGCCCAAATTTCGACGGTATCAAAGGCTTTTTCATAGTCCACATACGCCAGGCAAAGTGGCAGATTGTACTCTTCAGACTTCTGTACAATTTGCCGAAGGGTATGTATGTGGTCTATGGTACTAAAGCCTTTTCGGAAACCGGCTTGTTTGGGAGGCTGGAAGTCATCGAGTCTGCGTGCGAGACGATTCGTAATGACTCTCGAAAACAGCACGTAGACGCGACTCAGGAGGGATATCGGTCTGTAGTTCTTCAAGACGGCGTTGTCACCTTTTTTGAAGAACAAAACCACCGCACTTCTGTTTCACGCCTCCGGAGTAGTGCCATCATGGAGGACGGAATTAAAGAGCCTCTGAAGGACTTCAAGTACCGGTTTTCTATCCGCTTTCAGAAGCTCCGCTGTAATTCCATCCTCGCCCGGGGAGTTGCCGTTTTTAAGGTGCTGGAGAGCTATTCTAATCTCGCTCAGACTGACGTCTGGATACCATCGGAATAATATCGGATAAGATTTGCTCTTGGATCGTTACTCACACTTGCGTGTCGCTCCAATGATGATGTGTACAGCTGCCCATAAAACCTCTTAACCTCACTCAGAATCTAAGGTGTCCCGGAAACGATGCTGCTACACTCAGTATTTAGCTTTGACAGTTGGCTCTTACCGGCAGACAGATCTCTGGCAAAGACTTTGGAGCCCTGGTTCCGCTCGATCGCTTCTTCAACACGAGCAGTTTTAAAGTTGCGTAAGTCTCGCCGCATGTATTTGGAGATCTGTTGAGACTCGACCTGGCAACATACAACGCACGTGCTCTGAGGACTGACGAGAAAATACTGGAGTTGGAAGAAGAGGTAGACAAGTTACGCTGGCATATTATTGGATTATCCGAGGTCCGAAGAGAGGGGGAGGACGCGGTAATCCTCGAGTCCGGCAACTTATTCTATTACCGGGATGGCGACCATGTGTCCCAAGGAGTTATCGGATTTATCGTCCACAAGTCTCTCGTCAACCACGTTATAAATATTGGGAGTGTGTCGACGAGGGTCGCGTACCTGATCGCCAAACGGTATTCGCTGAAGGTCATACAGGTTTACGCACCAACCTCGGCACATCCCGATGAGGAGGTGGAAGAAGTGTATGAGGAAAACTACATACAATTTGCAAATTAATTTTTTTTTTCATTAAAATTAATTTTTTAACGTTATATCAATTTTACCTATGCTTCTTATCTTATTTTCTCCCACATTAAATCTTATGAATTTATGTGTATTTCTCTTTTTACTGTCACTATTTGTGTCATAAACTTTCAAATCACAACGATGCTAAAGAAGTTTTCACTCCAAAAACTAGGAGCGCCTTGCCTGTTTTTTCTATAGAGGTTATACTTTTAAAACCAGTAGTGCGCAAAAACTTAAACTCGTGACTTCTTAAAACAAGTCCTTGAGTTAAAAAAAAATTGTTTTTTGGAATAATAGGTACTAGTTTAAAACTAGTATTATTTCAATGTGTAGTGTTCGCGTAAATATAAGAAATCATTAAATTTTGTTTAATTGAACCGCCGCCAGTGGTAGTGAACATGCCGCCGTTAAAAAAAGCATAAATATACTACATATATATATATATATATATATATATATATATATATATATATATATATATATATATATATATATATATATATATATATATATATATATATATAGTGGTAAAAGTTACTTTTACCGTACAATTTATTTTAATGCAAGTATAACAAATGAATACATATTCTATTACATAATAAGTAGAGGCTGTCCTAGGCAAGTCTGTATGCACCTCGACTAAAAATCAAAATAGAAGTTTTTGAAGAAATTATAATAAAATTTAATTGCTTATATATTCCCATTATCTTACATATATCTTTATATGGATGTGAGGAGTGTACAGTTAAAGAGGACCTCCGAAAACGTATGAAAGCTTTCGAGGTTTGGCCATACAGAAGTATGTTGTCCATTAACTGAACTCAAAAAGTTACAAATGTGGAAGTTACGTTTACAACCATTAGACCAAGCGGTCGATGTACACAAAGATAATATATTATTATAGATAACTTAGATATGGAACTGCATAAAAGATAAATAAAGAAAATAAAAACTACACTTTTACATAACTCTTAATTTGAATTCTACGTAAAACTAAAACATTAGGAAAACGTTTGATTACCATCACACCCGAAGAAAAGCGAAGTTGTAATCCAAGATGATTACCGCGCTACTCTCAAAGAAGTCTAGTTACTCCTTAAAAAGCGCAAAAACGTAGTTTATGTCAATTAATTGCTTAATGTTGCATTCGATTAAGTAGAAAACTTTTTCAATAATAATTAAAACTTATTATAACTGTAATTACTATGGAACAGGCTAAATGAAATCGCTATCCGAGGTCCGTGATGCTATTTCATGCACTTAACCTGAATGTATTTTCTCATTCAAGCGAATTGTAATACAGAGTGCGAATGAGGCTTCCGGGATAACACCACTGGATTTATTTCCACAGTCGGCTTTTATTATCAAATTATGGAATTTTAGAGGACGCTGCTGCGAAGGAAAATAAGAAAGAAGATGAGAAAGAAGAGAGATAGCGATGAATAAATAAAGAAAAGAGATTTAAGACAAGCGTTTAAAACTGTTGTCATTTTTGATTCTGTTATTATTGAATCAGCGTTGTAGTGATAATAATATCTTGGCCATTTAATATGAAAAAAATTATGTCTTACAAAAGTGTCAGAGGGAATGCTAATAAGTTTTGAGTAAAATATCTATGATATTTTCATGTGATCTTTCAAAATTAATGCGTATTATATGAAATGCAAACATTTTAGGGAATTAGGCATTTCATCTTAGTCCTCGGTGGCGACAACCCATTTTGATTCTTATTCAAGTCTTAATCGACGATAAATTTTAGAAACAATTTTTTTATCAAAAAACAACAATTTTTGCAAGTTTTGTGTTAATTTTAATAAAATTGTTAATTCAAAAAGCTATTCGTGTGTTGTATATATTATTAAAGTATTTTAAATTTTGGATTTTTATATGGCATTATATTTTAGATGCAAATTAATTTCATGGGATCAAAAATGGGAACAAAAAATTTAGATTTCCACAAAAATGCAGTGTGGATAATATTTCTACGAAATGAAATGAATATAATAGGATAGCGTCAAATCTCAAAATCCCTGTGACGGTAAATTGGGCACGCCTTCGCATTTATGAAGCCTTTTCTAAGCTCGGTTTATTGACAGCACGAGCAATATTGAACCGTAATTTGTACAATTAAATATGGATTTGCGATGTCAATAACAGCTTCGCTGCACCTCATTTCAAAAGTGAAGACAGTATCTTGGGAATAGAAAATAATTGGGTTTTAAAGACAATATGTTAGCATTTTGTTGAGATGCCAATATTTCTAAAAGTTTTTAAAACCTTATAAAAAAAGGATATTTTTGTTACTTGTTTCTGTTTCTGTATATTATGAGAATCGTTTATCAATAACCGTACTCATGATATAGTTTTTTATTTTTTTACATAGGTAAAATTTGTTTTATACTTAAGTTACCCCAGAGAGGTGCAATAAAAATCTAGAAATGTGTCAAAAGCCCAGGTGGCACTCAGGCCGTCTCAAAATGTTAAACTAAATAGACCGATGACGAGATATACCATAAAAGGTATCTTTTATGACACTGCAATCGTCAATCGTTCTGCTGAATGAAGTGGAAGTTAAACATGACACTTCAAAATGAACTTGAGAGAAGTCTGTGTTGTAGTGAAGCTTTCACACGATATTGATGTTGAAGTTCTCTTGAGATGAAAATCTTTTGATGAATGTGAAAAACTGATGAAAAAAAATCTGTTTTTATCAGTTCCACGAGAGTGGAATGTCGCGCCGTCAAATTAATCATGTGTTGTATTGGTTTTTTTTTTCCTATTTCTAATTTAACATTTTATAAATATTCGGTATAACTGGATTTACAGAATCATCCGTAAAATTTGTTTTTATTCGTGTAAATTAAATTGATAATTATTTTTATAAATAGATTTTTTAAATAATACCATGTTGATCAATTAGTTTTTGGAAATGCAATGAAATTCAAGGATAACTATATGTAACTTGTATTTATTTTTGGCGTAATCGCCTTTTAACCTTTTCACTGTCTCTTGCACTACATATAGGTCATTGCTATTGTCTTACTATTGTGTCTGAAAACCGGACAGTGAAAGTTTTAAGCTAATACAAAATATCGTTTTGCAAGTTAGTCAATTTCCTTGGATTAAAAAGAATCCTGGGACTCGAAAAAAGCCTGTATAGCACACATGAACTCATCGTCGTCGTCGAATTTTATAAACGCAAAAGCTTTTTCAGGTGAGTGAAATGGTGCAAATCACTCGGAGCTATGTCCAGAGAATATGGTGTGTTCTGATTCTCTGAAACCCTATTAGCCTAGCAGTATGGATGGCAGTGCCTGCAACAACACGTTGATGGGCAGGGGTATTATCATGATGAAAAAGCACTCCAGCGCACAATTTTCCTCGACGTTTAATTAATTTTTTCAATAATTATCCACTTAGCATGTTGCTGTATGGTTGTAATTGGCGGACAATTGAAGCTTCCAAGTGATAGTCAGCAGCCGATCAGAGCAAACAACGCGGCTCGAAGACAATATAATCACTATCGTATTATAGATAATAAATTTCGACTGCGCAACCTCCAACACCAGGTGAAAAGCGCATTGCCAACTTTAGACAAGGATATCATGCCGTCTCTAAATGCATTCTGGCAGTTGACCCGAGCTCTAAAATCAGACTTACCTCATTTCACCCATGTCGACTCTCATTAGGCCAGGATAGCGCGATCTCGCCTTTGACGATTCTGATAAGACCGAGTGCCTCGCGGACAGTTTAGAGAGCCAATGCAGTCCCTGTAGCAAACCCATTGATACCCCGCTCACCTTGCAGAGGTCGAAACTGAAGTCAATCGGGTCTACATTACCACTTGCGGGCTCACCTTTAGATCCTGTAGCAGATTATGAAGTCATAAAAATTATCAAAAACCATATAAAGAAATCAGCACGCGGCCCCGACGGCATTAGCAACAGATTGCTGAATTCCCTCTGAGAACCACTTATCTGCCTTCTGGTATGCATTTTCAACGCTCGTCTCTCCAGCTGCTTGATTCCGGACGCACGGAAAGAATCGAACGTCATAAGAAAAACCGCGGAACTTAGCCTCTAGCTACAGACCCATTTGTCACCTCAGCACATTGGGGATAGTTTACGAGCGAGTCATATTGAATCGCCTCCGTTAACACGTCTTTGCTAACAAGGTTCTTTCTGCCGAACAGTTCGGTTTCGGAACCGATCACTCATGCACCAATCAGATTCATTGCTTCACGGAATACATTCTGAAGAGCTTCTCTCACTCAACTTACTAACACCTTGACACCGCTGCCGTCTTTTACGAAGTCGCAAAAGCGTTTGACAAAGTTTGGCTCGATGCCATGCTTTATAAGCTGTATAAACCGAATGTGCTCGATAGACTCACTCACATTACAGAGCCTTCCTTGCCAACGAACATTTCCGCTATCCAAGCTCCCTCTCAGGGCTGGGGTCCTTCGGGGTCCGTTTTTTCCCCACTCCTCCTCACACTCTATAGGAGTGACATCCCGAAGGACTCATTTGTCAACACGGCTCTCTTCGCAGACGACACAGCACTTTTCGTTGCCTTTTTCAACAATAAATTTGTAGCAACGAAGATCCAAAGAGCCGCCAATGGCTTAGGCGTATGGTTTCGCTTATGCAGAATCGAAGGGAACCTTGAAAAAATAAAGCAATATACTTGCAAAGGGAACCCTATCTCAATATTCGCAACCTAAATCGCAAAAAATCTCTAGGCATGGTCACCCTATTCGGCCACCAGATCCCGTGGCAAATAACCGCCAAATACTTTTGGGTCACATTCAACCACGTTACCTTCGCGAAATGCATTCGCATTATCCGCAATCATGCCCGATTCACCACTAGTTTGCCTCGACCCGCTAATTAACAGCAAAAGCAAACTGTCCCTAAGACACAAGCTCCACCTTTACAAAGCTTGCGTAAGATATATCATGTCCCACGGAAGCATTGCACCTTCGCTCGCTTCGGCGTGGTACCAGATTGTCAACCGACAATCTCTGAATATTTAAACGAAATATTTCAGCTCTACTTTGAGAGGGCCGAGACACATCCCAACCCGTTAGTACTAAACGCTGCCACCTACGCTCCGACTCTAAAAAGTTAAGGAAAGTCTCCGGGCCTCCGTTACATTCTCATCAAATCCCCCAATTCCGCTAGATTCCGACGACCCAGATGTTGCCAGCCTATCACACACAGGTACTATACTTTCACCTAGCGCCACAATCATTGTTAGGATAACGGTTGGGACGCAGCGAGTCTGCAGATAGTCGCACCGCACACCACTCCACACCGCGTACACACCGTACACTCAGTGAGAATCACCCAGAACAACGAACGATACGAATTAACCGTCAGAGCCGGGGTCCGCCACCCCCTGCTCGGACGGCCATATATAAAACGATGCAAATAATTAAGGTATAAAAATACAGCTATTGATTTACCAAAACCTGTTGAACAAAATTGGGTAATCGACTCTTTTACGGAACAATTTTTTTGGCTTGTTAATTAAATTAATTTTTCAAATCCATCCTATTTCAACATAGTTAATATGTTTCTTATTTTTACCAGAATTTCCGAAGTTGTTTAAATATGTACATAATTATTACAGAGCTATAACCAAATTAGTGCCAGATGTTTCACCCCTCTGAATCGTTGCTAATAACTGAATGTGCTTCCTTCCTTTACCACCTTATCGCATATGCCAACACACGCTAGGGGCCGGTTATTAATATAGTTTTTTTTTAAATCTTATATTAAAATACGTAGGGAGAAGATGTTTGCTTCGGATGTGGGTTAATAATACAAAGTTAAATATTGACTATCTACAATTTTGTGATCGTGATTCCTTATTTTTTCCTACTTTAGTCATTACGGCAAAATTTTTGTTACAATTTCTAAGGCTATGTATGTGTAAGGGTTTGGTTGGTACTAAATAAATAATATAATATGTAGTGTATTTACAAAATATTTATTAGGGACAATGATGAAGACGTAGCACCATCACCCTGTCTCCTCCCCGTAAATGCCATTAGGATTGTGGAAAAGGCCAAAAAGACCACATGGTCTCCGGTAAGCTCTATTAATATCTTGTAAATATCAAATAACAAATCATCCAGAACGACAAGGACGGTAGCGTCATAGGTTCGACACGTCTGGTACTGCGATTGGCACCCCGCATGGGAATTTTAGTTTGTAATGTAGTAGAAGCAGAAAAAAGTAGTTCATTAATATGGGCAAAATACAACATAAAAAACTAATGCCTTAGTAAAATTAAAAGTAGTTGTGTGATGTCAAAAAGGATCCTGTCTCACTGATAATCTGTGAGTTTTCACAGCACTAAGTGATCGTGACCTTAACTGGCATAGTACCAAAAAGTCTATAAGAGTGTAACAGCATAAAACATATTTAATTATAGGTGTATATAACAAATAAAATAGTTGTAACCACTAAATTAACATATAATGCGATTACTAAATACATAAGTTCTTACAGAAAATTTCAACAAAGTACCTAGTAGTTTTATTTGACAGGAAACGTGGTAGCTGAGAGGCGAAGGCGCTCGCCGCTAATTTCACAGTACGAAAGAAACCCGGGTTGTAAGGTTGAAGTTTTATGTGCTGATTTACCATTTGTTGTACAGAAAACAGTGTAAAGAAAGCTACAGATCTTAGAAAACGTCGAAGACATGCGAAGTCCTTTGGTGGACACAGTTTAACAGTCTTTTTTGACTGTGTCCAGACACCTAAAATTTTTAAGCTGGCTAATTTAAAAATATTAAGAAATAAAATTATTATGGCTATAACGATTTAATAGATTCAATTAATACTATCATAAAATATTTTGTACGTAAAAGCATACTGTAAATAATTCTACAACAGTAATAAAAAATCTACGACAAATCCTAAAATCCCTGCGACAACCAACTAGGCACGGCTTCAAAATTATTACGTCTTTTCAATAGCTTGTTGTTTCCAATGGATCGCGAAAAATTGAACTTTGAAGTAAATTGGTTAAGATTTATTTTACGATGGACGAAGGTACTGGGTATATAATAATTTCATTTCAAAAATATGTTTGTGACGTCATGGCATTTCAAGTTACGGAGTATGATAGCCCCCAGTGCACAAAGTATCTCGATTTGATCACTAGTTGCTAGTGCATGTTACATGTGTTCTATTTAATGGCAAAATTTTCTTAGTAAAGTTTTCTACGACTTCTATTTTTTAATCTGATATCTAAGGTAGATTTTTTTTAATTCAAAATATGAATTACGAATTCACTCAATTTTAATTTTTAGTAAACTAAATGCTTAAGCAGATTCAAAGGCTTCGTAGTTACAATACGAGTATCTGAGTCACGTGAGGCGTACATTAGTAATAATTGAAATTTCAAAACTATAGTGTGTTGCCTAGTGTTTTCAACGGTATGATGAGGCAAACTTTAAACCAAAATAAAAAATATAGTGGCGGCCTAGAGAAATCTACTAATCCAATTCGTCTTGTGGGTGTCTTAAGTAGCATCGGATGGAAATGGAACAGAAGATGAGCATCATCAGGCGGTTGCCGATCCGTCATTGCTTGGAAGTGGACTTTTAAGGGTTTGTAATTGTTGCGTAATTGCTGCCGTTTTAGCTTTTCGTGGCTTTTTTAGTCCAATATCCTTCGAAAATAACTCCGAAAGTTTACCTCTATTGGTACCAATCATGATAGTTTATTGTTGACAAAATACATAGTTATAGTTATAGGTTAAGGGGAATTACGTAAGTTTTTTCTGATAGACGAACGAGGCTATAGCGACCGTCATAAATCATCCGGCGATAATGACAGAAAATTCATACAAAAACATGGGATCCAAATTTTTCAGAACGCACAAGAGGCATCATCCTAAGTGCGAAGGCTTCGGCCCTAAACTTTTCAGTTCGTCTCCATAGTGACTTCACTTCATACCTACGGACATATCTTCGAAGCAATGCTTGTCAAATTAAGTATTATTTGAAAGAACTTAGTCATAGGTTCTGTTACTCATTAAAATGCATAATCATCTTTTTGAAGAAATAGTTTGAAACGCCAGCAATTTTCCCGGACCAACACCAATTACTTCATCAAGAAAATAACATACTTATTTTTATAAGGATGGAAACGCACCTTGGTGTTTATGTCACTTGGCACCTGGTGAACCATATGCACGTTTGCTTTTTCTGTGAAAAAATGTTTTAAATGTTAAAGCTTGTTTACTTATATGGTTGAAACTATTTAATTTAGAAATTTAACCACTACTAGTTTTAAAGATTTCTTGAAAAACTCGATGTATTGGTAAGCTTTTGATCAAGAGATGTTAAACTCTATATTATGTTATTTCATCGAATGTTGGCTGCGCTTATTAATTATTGTAATAAAACTCGGTGAAAAATAATATGGCGAAAAATAGATCTAAGTTTCTGACATAAAAAATGCATTCCAAATATGAATTCGGAAAAACTATAAAAAGAACTTATTAAACTGTACCATTACCAAGGACTAAACTAGTTAAATACAGCAGTGGACTTATAAAATCTGATGATGTTGGTGATAATAAATAACAATAACCAAACACACCTTTTGAACTCTTCAGTTATGTCGTTTAAATTTTTCAATCGATGGAATTGTAAATATTAAGTAAGTGCATACCATAAGTATAGTACAATACAAACTAGATGCACGGAACTGTATTTATATAGTAATTTTGCTTACGTGCGCGGCCGGTGCATCGATGAATACAATCCAGAGGGAGACTTTTGGAACAATGGCGTCCAGATTCAGAGTTAAATTATATCGCGTCTACGATCTCGCAGTTTCGATCTGTATGAACGTATTATATTTGTGTATGTTATAGTCAATAGTTATATTCAATTATTTTTAATTATTTATTGATTGTAGCCTATCAAAATATATTTTGGAGTTTGAGGATATTTGTCTTAGTTGTCACGCACGCCCTAGTCGAGAGTTGACAACCGCAGTTTGTTTATTGATAAGTTGTTTTGTGACAGATAGTGCTGCTACAACAAACTCCCAGAAAATATGCGGGCTTTATCTATCAAAAAGTTTAAAATGTTTATTAAGCAAATATTGTTTAGTAAGAGTTTTACCTATACAGTAAATGATTAAAAATAACCCCTGTAAATGAGGTGATCGCTACCATGCATGTGTATGTCTTCATAATAATTGTATAAAATACTATATTTTAAATTGATTTTATTTAAAGAAGTCTCACTAGCTTTCTATGTGGTTCTTCCCAGGATAGAGGCTTTTTTTCGAACCAATGGCAAAAGTTAAAACTGACTATCAATACGTATTCTTGTAATATATATTGAACAAAATGATTATATTCTGTTCTATTCTATAACTTCTGTTTCCGGTTCACTCTAACGCCTTTCAAGAAACGCACGGGATGATATGGGATAGTGGATTCTCCTACACCACCACTGTACACCACGTTCGTGTTGTGTTAGTGTATGAAAGATGAAGATCAATGTCCACTAATTTTATTTGTATTATTAATGTGATCTTCATACCGATGCTTCGGAAGCACGTGTGCTCGGTTCCAACAGTTGTTTATTAATTTTAAAGTAGTTGTTTCTTATTTATTCATTTTCATTTTCGTTGGTTTAACTTCATTGGTCTAGAGACGTGGTAGTTCAGGGGCTAAACGCTCGCTCTGAATTTCACAGCACGCGAGTAACCCGGGTTCGGTCTTCACCGGCACAAATTAAATTGTTAATTGAAATTTTAAGTGCTAATTTACCACGTGCTCGGCTGTGAAGGAAAACATCGTAAGGAAACCTGCAAACCTTAGAAATAAGAAAAAAGTATTTCTAATGTCCTCTAATAAAACCCTCTCGAAAGTGATAAGAGGCTTGTGCCCAGTAAAGGGACGTATATAGGCTGTGTAACGAATTTATATATGTTGTATGCTGCTGAACATATATGTTGTGGCTCTTCCGCTTTAACAATGATTTTCTGGAATCGAAGATGATTGTTTCTGCCACCAAACAGCAGTATGTAGCAGTGTGTATTTGGGTCTGAAGAGTATAGAGAGGCGGTATAATTACAGGCTTAGAGGTATTGCATCATAGTCCTCAGTTATTATTACTCATTAGTAGCCCTCCATGTTTTAAGTTGATTGCAGGTGCCCATGGTCTACAGTAGCCTCTTACCACCAGGTGGACTATTACTTTGCTATAAATAATTGTACGATGTAATAAGATCAATAAGAATAAAAAGAGTCAGTTACATTTTATGGGTAATTCGCTCTGCTACTGCAAAGGTCAAGGTCCAACAGTGAGACCGCATACGTGTAGATGCGAAATCTTCACTTGGATTTATTTTTCTTTCTTCGTATTTATTTATATTAATTGATTTATATAGTACTTAGTTCGACCATATCGACATGGTAATAAATGCAGCAAGCTGATGGATGTAGGTGGCTCAGGATCGTGCTTTGTGTTATTCCTTGGTGGAGGTCTAAATTCGGCCGTGGACTTGTGAAGGTCCGCAATGTTGATGACAATGGTGATGATCAGCCAACCCACTGCTAAACATGAGCCTCACGTATTAAAGAGAAGAAGAAAACAGACGTCTCGCACATTTGGGCTGTCTTATCGCTGATCTAATTATTATATTAAAATCTGGCGTAGATGTGGTGGTTATGCCCATAGTCTTATTTCACGGCCGGCAATCACGTGAATAAAGTTTATGGACTCTCATGATTTGATCAACGCAAGTATAAGCAATAGTTACAGCTTAGATTGACTCATAGGACGAATATTTACCACAGTTGGCAACAGCAGTTTTTTAATTTTATTGGTTATTAGGAAGTCGCTGCTGCCCATATCCTGACTTGTTTCTCTCTGTCGCCTCTTGCGACACCTACGGAATGATATGGGGCAGTGGATATTCTTACACCGCAACCACGCTGTACGTTATTAGTAAAATCTATGTTAATAATTAATTTTATTGGTTATTAGGAAGTCGCTGCTGCCCATCTCCTGACTTGTTTCTCTCTGTCGCCTCTTGCGACACCCACGGAATGATATGGGGCAGTGGATATTCTTACACCGCAACCACGCTGTACGTTATTAGTATAAGCTATGTTAATAATTAATTTTATTGGTTATTAGGAAGTCGCTGCTGCCCATCTCCTGACTTGTTTCTCTCTGTCGCCTCTTGCGACACCCACGGAATGATATGGGGCAGTGGATATTCTTACACCGCAACCACGCTGTACGTTATTAGTAAAATCTATGTTAATAATTAATTTTATTGGTTATTAGGAAGTCGCTGCTGCCCATCTCCTGACTTGTTTCTCTCTGTCGCCTCTTGCGACACCCACGGAATGATATGGGGCAGTGGATATTCTTACACCGCAACCACGCTGTACGTTATTAGTAAAATCTATGTTAATAATTAATTTTATTGGTTATTAGGAAGTCGCTGCTGCCCATCTCCTGACTTGTTTCTCTCTGTCGCCTCTTGCGACACCCACGGAATGATATGGGGCAGTGGATATTCTTACACCGCAACCACGCTGTACGTTATTAGTATAAGCTATGTTAATAATTAATTTTATTGGTTATTAGGAAGTCGCTGCTGCCCATCTCCTGACTTGTTTCTCTCTGTCGCCTCTTGCGACACCCACGGAATGATATGGGGCAGTGGATATTCTTACACCGCAACCACGCTGTACGTTATTAGTATAAGCTATGTTAATAATTAATTTTATTGGTTATTAGGAAGTCGCTGCTGCCCATCTCCTGACTTGTTTCTCTCTGTCGCCTCTTGCGACACCCACGGAATGATATGGGGCAGTGGATATTCTTACACCGCAACCACGCTGTACGTTATTAGTATAAGCTATGTTAATAATTAATTTTATTGGTTATTAGGAAGTCGCTGCTGCCCATCTCCTGACTTGTTTCTCTCTGTCGCCTCTTGCGACACCCACGGAATGATATGGGGCAGTGGATATTCTTACACCGCAACCACGCTGTACGTTATTAGTGTAAGCTATGTTAATAATGAATACAGCTAAAAGCAGCACGGAGTATGTTTAAGATCGTCGTGTCTTGGAAAATTAAGTAGTATGCATTTGGTCTCAGCTGATAAGTTGCTTGGGGGTTTTGGATAAGGGAGTGCATTTAACAGGTGTTTAAACGAAACGTACAAATTTTCAACTAAATATCATTATTTTATTCCCCGTCCTATAAATATTTCAAAAATGAGAAAAGGCATATAATATGGACTACCTACACGTCGGATTTTTCTCATGGACTGAAATTTTTACAGGATTTAAAAATACTAAATAGATTAAATCTTTTGAATTTAACGACCCCTAATTAAAAATTACTTGCAACTTCATTCACTTTCTTTAATAAAGATAAAGATGATATAATAAATAATCAGCAAAGGCTATAAATTAAAGAAAATTGCCCAGCTACGTGACATAGAAACAACGTAGAGGTTTAATTCGAAATGGGTCTTAGAAATTTGTGTTACAAGGGTTTGTGTTTAGCACGTTGGTGTTACTTGATGTTTTAAAATCATAACAATTTATAACACAAAAAATCTTGCCAGAGATAGGAACATACCTTAATACAAAAACTATCCTAAAAAGTGTGCTTAACCTATTTTATTTTTTTGTACTTATTCTTTTCTTTCAAATTTTAAAATTCTCTTATGGTTATGTGAATTCATATTTATCGAAGAATTCCTTATCATCAATAATAGGCCTTACACACTTACATACACGAATTTACTTTTATTGTAAATCGCCGAGATCGACGTAGCGACGAGCACAAAACTATAAATTAAAAAAAGATATGCTGTAAGGAAGGTATAACTACATATAACTTTATTCATAATAGAGTCCCCCATATATAGTGGTAAACTCGTGTTATATAACGTAAAGTAGACTTTAATTAATATATAGATATTATATAGACGTAAAACTGAATTAATGAATGCAATGAAGGCAAGTGAGCTTGAAAAACGTATGAAATGTTTTCACAGTTTCTATATGAACCACTTTTCTAACTACATTTTACATAACGCATGTCAGCACGGTTTTCTAATTTTCGAAAAAAAAAACTATTATGTTCAGTACACATTTTATTTTATTTTCTTATTATTTTAAATTTAATTTACTTTATAAAAAGTAAGGGTGCAATTATGAAACTTACTGTTTCAATAACTTAGCTTAATCTCTTAAAGTATTTTTAAACTACTTAAAACTACTTAAGGAGTATTATTTGAAGTTCCCGTCATAATAATAAATTATATGTATTTTCTCTTCTCATATATATACTTGATTTTTTTGTTCAATTTTCTCTGCAGTATATGTTTGAATAAATTAAATTAAAATTATTTTACATATGTATGTATATATCAATGTATATATATTATAAGTATGTATATAAATGTTTGGTCGAAGAATGAATGAGGAAAGAGTGACAAAGCAAATTTATATGGCAGATGTGAACGGCCGAGTCGGGAAGGGACGCCCTAGGAAAAAGTTTATCGACCAAATTGGCGATATTTTGAAAATGGGCCACGTTAGAAGTACCCTTAACCGACGAGCATGTATGCGTAGATATATGGATGTAAAAGAGGCGAAAGAGGTATGTCAGGATCGTGCCAAATGGAAGTCCGTAGTCTCTGCCTACCCCTCTGGGTGACAGGCGTGAGTGTTTATGTATGTTATTTATGTATATAAATATATATATTTATAATCATTAAATATTGTATATATTATTAATATATTTTTATAAATATTATTCCTAATATTTTTTTTCATGTTTATTTCGTGTTGCACGTTGCACCTATCCGTCAAAATATAAAATTATAATGTCCTTTTGTGTTCGTTTTGTCAGGCAGAAATCGCTTAAAGCGATATGACCGCCGTTTGTAGTCATAAGTTTTCCGTTATTGAAGTAACTTTGTTCAAATGCAATAAAGAGTTATCTACAATAAAGAGTTATCTATTTTTAAAAGACCTATCTAATGAGACCATTCTCGATATTATGAGCCGTAAAAGTTTTGCATGCCCAGCTTACACATGAGGAAGTGGCATAATAAAATAACAAAACTTTTATTTCATTTCGTCACATGTTGTCCATGACAATTGAATAGACAGACAGAATAATAAACATAAGAATTCCTTGATAGACGTCTATGGAACTCTGGTAAAAGATAGCTAACATTTCACCACCGTAAAGTAAATGAAGGAACCAAAAAAAAAACAGCAAAGAGCAAAGCTACTTACCGTCGTCATTGCAATTCCATTAAAACTTGAAGGTGAAATAAACCTCAATACTTATGGAAACCGGGTTAATGCATTTACTTTTACTTTGAAGAAGACTCTAACTAATTTGATTTTCACTGCACAGAAATCTTTTCAGCACAAAATACCATTATGCAGTTCGACATAACGCTTAAAAAACACACAGCTATAAGACGTGTTTTGGCGTCGTAAGAAAATTCGGTACTCTATATCATCCCGTGGGTGTCGTAAGTGAAGACGGAAGAAAATTAAAACAATAGAGGAAACACCATTTTTATCATCTGACACAAAATAGTAAAACTGCGTTGGCCAACGCGAAATATCGAGAATATTCTTTACTCCAAGCGGACATAAAACACCCAGAATGGCGACGAGAAGTAGTGTCAAAGGGGGGAGACGTCGGGTCCTGCGATTGTCAATTTGCTTGCCAAGCGTGATGATTAAGCCAATGTCTCCATAAAACTGGAGACGCCATGTCCAGCAGTGAACTTTTACGAGCTGATGAAGAAGAAGAACAAGTAAAGAGACTACATTGTTTTCTATACATACATCATTTTTAATCCTTTAATATTGTTAGTTTAAAAATTGCTTTCCATAATTACTCCCTACTACTAACGTACCGATCTTAATCCTGCTGTCAAATGACACACCATGTATGCATACCCATCTGTTTTGATGTGATAGGTGTTTGGTACAAAATAAAATTTGATAGCGTTTTAAATTTACAACTATTAACTATGCTTTGTGGTGGTGACGTGAGAAAATATATAACCATATTTCATCTCGTTCATGACGCAAGAAACTACTACAGAAACAGTCGATGGCGATATTACTTCCCATTTTACGTCTGGTGTATAAGAAACCCGGTAATGGTGGTGTGAGAATATCCACTACGCCATATCGTTCTGTATTAGTGTCGTAAGAGGCGACGGGGGGAAACTGAAACAGAAGATGGGCTGCAGCATTTTCGTGATAAAAAGTCTTAATAATAAATTTTTGTTTTAAAATTTATGGGCTTGCTGGTGGTTGGATTACTTCTGATACGACATCACAAGATTGGCGATTTTTGCAATCAACGTAATAAACCTGCTTAAAATTACTTAAAAAAACTTTATTTTCGTAGTATTAGGCATTTTCCTGTAACTTAATCTATAAGATTATAGCTTCGAACGCTGTTGATTGATTTATTACCATGTTAATTAAACCACGGTACTGTTAATAGGGAGTAAATCATCGTCTGGATCAGGATCTGTATGCAATTAGTATTAAAAGAACTAATTCAATTGTACTTTGGATTAATAGAAGTCAATGTTTATGTAAGGTAAGGATTTCCTTTTCATTAGAGCGTTACAGTCTGCATGAGCCTACCGATCCGACTTACCATTATTATGCCCTAACCACGCGACGCCTCTCTTTGAAAAACTAAGAACAGGATCGTCTCTTTAAAAACTGTATGCTATTTTTTTGATAACGATACAAAAAATTAAATGGTTACCGGTTTATATGCTTGGTTTTCTTCTAAATATTAAACTATTCTTTGGATCGTGTATATAAGTACATTAGATCCGTGCTGAGTCGCATTCCTTGGATGAGGCCTATGTTTAGCAGACTTGTGAAGAACTGTAATGATAATAATGATAATGATATGAGGTACATATTATATCATAATAAATATTTCATTGTTTTACAACGATACCTATTTATCAGTAAATGCTTTTAGAAAGCCGAGCAAAACATGCCATGTGACATTAAATTCGAGTTTTCCTCTTAATTCTACGAAAATAAAGAAATTAAATATTTTATTTGATGGAGGTACGATGTTATTTTAACTACGTTTGTGCAACGATATTTTTTAATCTTTTACTATCAAATTAAAATTTATTTGATAGTAAAAAGAAACATTTTTGTATTTTAAAGGTCAAATATAACAAGTTTAATCAACCGTGTTGTGCCTGTGTAACGACTACTCATTATCGTCCGTAAGTGTCGTAAGAGGTGACTGAGGGAAACTGAAACAGGAGATGTCAACAGAATATTCCTGATAACAACTCTAAATTATAAAAACTATGGCTGCCAACCCGCCTGTTAAGCATGGCAACTATGGAAAAATCCACCATATGAGGCACAATTAGGTTTAATTTAAGCATTAGACTTTCAAAGACTAATTAATGGATTGATGGACAGATATATCATAGTAAAATTATATATGCTGATGCGAGATTTCAACAGTCGTATCATGGACGCCGGTCAGAGCCGTTGATGGGTTCAAAGGAGTTCAGAGACGTGGCTCCATTATTTGTAATTGATTGTTCAAGACAACACGAAACTTTAAAAGTTTCGATCGATGTGATAGTTGAAATCGAAACAGACCAAGAAATACCAGATCAGACATATACGAATACAAACCAACTGCAATTTTTTTTTAAGTTGTTTTCTTCTAATAGTATAGTCTGCATAGGAATTTTTATTTCTTTAAATATAAACTTAATGAGATTTTATCTTGTAATACATAACTTGCTTGGGTTTAATTTCCTTTTGCTTCTTAGTTGAGGTTTCTTACTTAGTAGGTTTGTTTATACTATGCTTGATATTGGTAACAATACTTATCTTTTTATAAATGTACCTACCACATATTTTTAATTTGATTTTTTTTTGTTAAATTTTGGGTTTTGATTTGTTTGATTTGACAATGACAACTATGTATTACTTTTTTTCGCCTTTTATAGACAAAGGACACATGAATCATACAGTCAGCGTCGATCTTATACATTGAATCGATTTTCTCTTGGTAAACATTCTCCTGTAACATTTTGTGTGACATCTACTTAGAAACTTTATTATTAGTCGAGATAATTTTTGCCACTTTAGATATTTTAGATCATAAGTTTGCATATAAAATTTTTATTTATATTAAGTTTACTCTGTAAACAGTGAACTGATAGGTTGGTGATGTATATGTTTAGTAATTGTTAGTTAATAGTTATGGTTTACATAACTTACTTTTTTTATTATTATTTTTCTATATATTTATTTAATTTATTTACTATTTTAGTATATGTAATATGTCTGATGTTGAGTCTTTTAGCTCTGCAAATGATTCTTCTACTTTGTCATTTCACTCTTGTAATGATTCTCCCAACGATAGCGTGCGTGGAGTTTTTACATCTTTTAACAACTCCGTGAACATATGTCATATTAACGCTCAAAGTATCTCGAGCCACTATTCCGAACTAGAAGCTTCATTTTTCCCCGAGTATATTTATGCTATACTAGTGTCGGAAAGTTGGCTGAAACCTTCTTTACCATCAACTTTATATCCCTTACCCGGCTTTGTACTTGTTAGGAATGATCGTGTTGGAAAAGGTGGAGGTGGTGTAGCAATCTACATACACGCATCAATTCCTTATAAAATTGTCTTAGCATCTCCCTCCCACTATTTCGCTTCTTCTGAGATTTTATTTGTGGAACTCGATGTCAAGGGCATCAGGATGCTTCTAGGGGTAGTGTATTGCCCCCCCATCTAACGACTACTTCGCCACTTTAGATATGGCTCTATTTGTTCTGAGTACACTCACTGTATAATCATTGGTGATTTCAATACTGATCTGTTGAAAAACTGCCCTCGTTCCAAAAGGTTTCTTTCAATTATTGAGTCGGTTAATCTTTCTATTCTCCCTTTAAAGGCTAATCATCATAATATCGGAACCGATGACTCATTGATTGATCTAATCCTTGCTGCTTCTCCTGAACATGTGATGATGCATGGACAGTTACCCGCTTTGAGTTTCTCACGCCACAACTTAATTTATGCATCGTATAAGCTTAAACCTCCTAAATATTCCCCTACTGTAATGCATCTTCGCAGTTTTTCTAAAATAGACTTTGACAAGCTTAGGAATGACGCACTTAATCTCGATCTAGCCTCTTTAATAGCAGCATCTACTGTTGACGATAAAGTCACTATCCTTAACCACAATATTCTTAGCCTTTATGATGCTCACGCTCCTGTTCACAAGGTTAGATTGAAGTGGCCCCTGCCCTTTGGATGACAGAGGGCGTAAGGATGGCAATGGCTAGACGAAATCGTGCTATTCTTCGTTTCAAGAGAGATCGAAATGAAAAAAATGGTTATCTTTTAAAGCAGCCAGGAATAGTGTAATCATATGGTACGTGCAGCTAAACGCCGATATTTCCGTAACTGTATTAATTACTCTTCTCCAGTTTTAGTGTGGAAATTCCTAAAATCTTTCGGTATTTGTAGACCAGCTACGTTGGATTGTTGTACTTCTCTGTCACTTGATGAAATCAACCAACATTTCGCTTCTGTAAAAGCACTGGACCCTACAATTCGTTCCCAAACTATGGCTTCCATTGCTTCTATGCAAATTCCTAACATTCCTACCTTTAATTTTTCTCTTGTTTCTCAGGATGATGTCAAATAGTCAATTTTAGCAATCCAGTCCAAGGCCATGGGTTACGATTAGATTAGTAGACACACAGTGGTAGAGCCATGCGGCAGCTTTGCTGTTGCACGTATGGGCCGGCTCAAACCGGGGTGGTACCACGACCTCACAGAATACCGGCGTGAAGTGGAAGCTCTGCTTCCGCGTTTCGTCTGGTGAGTGCAGGTGGCCGGAGGCCCAAATCCCCCCCCCCCATCAACATGGTAGTGGAATTAAATAAAGATAGACTACCCCAAGAGGGTACCAGCACCCCTGGAGAATCCCTCGCTGAGCATCCACGACCATGTTTCTCCACTTCTGAGCGTGGGTGCTCAGGCTGCCCCGCGTATTCTGGGGGGGGGGGCGAAATTTCGCTCAAGGCTACAACTGCTCGGGGCAATCGGAGCAACAAGACTAAGGCGACCCCTGCCACGCTGTCCGTGAATTTCTGCAATATCAGGGGACTTCACTCTAACCTAAACGCCGTCCACTACCATCTCGAGACGACGAGGCCGGCTCTGCTCTTTCTGACCGAGACGCAGGTGTCCTCTCCGGCTGATGTCTCGTATCTCTCCTACCCGGGGTACAGACTGGAACACTCCTTTGTGCCTCGGGCTGGAGTTTGCGTTTACGTCAGAGAGGACATCTGTTCTCGACGCCTCGGCAGACTTGAAGGTTCGGACCTGTCCATCCTTTGGCTACGCGTAGACAGCGACGACCATCCGCGCGTCTACGGGTGCCTCTATAGGTCCCATAGCGGTAATGCCGAAACAGACCGACTCTTCAACCACGTCCAAATGGCTGCAGATTCGTTGCTACAGCAGATCCCCTCCGCAGAGATCGTGATCCTCGGTGACTTTAACGCCCATCACGCCGAATGGCTTGGTTCACGTTTAACCGATCATGCGGGGAGATCTGTTCATGATTTTGCCTTGGCATATGGTCTGACACAACTGGTTACTTCGCCTACGCGGATTCCAGATGTGGAGGATCACGCACCTTCCCTGTTGGACCTTCTGCTGACCTCTCACCCGGACGGATATCAGATTTCCGTCGACGCCCCTTTAGGCTCCTCGGACCATTGTCTGGTCCGGAGTGTTGTGCCACTCACGCTGAAGTCGCGGTTGCATTCTGCAGGCTACCGCCGTGTTTGGCACTATAGGTCAGCCGATTGGGATGGGATGCGGTCTTTCTTTGCATCCTACCCTTGGGGGCGGGTTTGCTTCTCGCCGGATGATCCCAACGTTGTTGCGGATTCTGTTACTGATGTGGTACTTCAGGGTATGGAACTTTTTATTCCTTCCTCTGTGGTGCCCATTGGAGGCAAATCTCAGCCATGGTTTGGTCGCTCCTGTAAAATAGCATCATGCTATAAGCAGGAGTGCTATCAAGCCTGGGTTGATGCATCAGCGTCCCGGGATGTAAACACCAGCGCTCTAAAAAAGAAGTATTATTCCGCCTCTAGGTCCTTCAAAAGAGTCATTGCCAAGGCAAAGTCAGAGCACATAGGCAGAATTGGCGAGAAACTAGTTCGCCTTCCTTCTGGAACCCGTGCATTCTGGTCTCTCGCCAAGGCTGTCCAGGGGAATTTCTGTCAGCCATCTCTTCCATCTCTGCACAGGGAGGACGACTCACTGGCCCATACTGCAAAGGAGAAAGCCGATCTTCTAGGCTCCTTCTTTGCGTCCAACTCGACTCTCGATGACGGGGGGAGTACGCCGCCGACCATCCCGCGGTGTGAGTGCTCCATGCCGGAAGTGCAGTTCACACAGCGCTCGGTTCGCAAAGCACTCCTCTCCCTGGACATCCACAAGTCGAGTGGGCCTGACGGAATCCCCCCAATTGTGCTGAGGACGTGTGCTCCAGAGTTGGCACCGGTTTTAACGCGTCTTTTCCGGTACTCCTACTCCCTAGGCGTAGTCCCAAAATCATGGAAGACGGCTTTCGTCCACCCGATCCCTAAAAAAGGCGACCGCTCAGACCCGTCCAACTACCGGCCAATCGTCATCACCTCCTTGTTCTCAAAAACAATGGAATCCATTGTAAACTGCCAGCTCATGAGGTACCTTGAAGATCACCAGCTGATTAGTGACCGCCAATACGGTTTTCGCCATGGTCGGTCAGCTGGTGATCTTCTGGTCTACCTCACTCACAGATGGGCGGAGGCAGTAGAGTTCAAGGGGGAGGCATTAGCCGTTAGTTTGGACATTGCGAAGGCCTTCGATCGGGTTTGGCACAAAGCGCTTCTTTCGAAGCTCCCTTCCTATGGGCTTCCCGAGAAATTGTGCGATTGGATCACCAGCTTTCTTGCAGATCGGAGCATCAAGGTCGTTGTAGACGGTGCAAGCTCCGATTGCAAGCCTATTAATGCTGGTGTTCCACAGGGCTGCGTGCTATCGCCAACGCTGTTTCTTCTGCATATCAATGATATGTTGCATACCCGTAACATTCATTGCTATGCAGATGACAGCACTGGTGATGCTCTTTACACCGGCCGAGCCAATATTTCTCGGGAAAACGTCTCCGAGTGCCGGGACGAACTTGTGTCTGAAGTCGAGTCTTTGCTGAACAGAGTTTCGGATTGGGGACGACTAAATCTAGTCCAGTTTAACCCCCAGAAGACACAAGTTTGCGCGTTAACCGCTAAAAAGAACCCCTTTGTCGTATCCCCTCAGTTTCAAGGCACTCCCCTTGTTGCCTCAGCCAGTATCGGAATCCTCGGCGTCGACATATCGAGTGACGTGCAGTTTCGTGGTCACTTGGAAGGGAAGGCCAAATTGGCCTCTAAAAAGCTTGGCGTGCTCAGCAGAGCGGGACAGTATTTCATGCCGGCACACCGCCTGCAACTTTACAAGGCGCAGGTTTGGCCGCACATGGAATACTGTTCCCATCTCTGGGCTGGGGCTCCCCAGTACCAGCTCCTTCCACTTGACCGCATCCAGCGCAGAGCAGCTCGAATCGTCGACGACCGAGTGCTTTCCGATCGGCTCGATTCACTGGCGTTGCGAAGAGATGTTGCATCTCTTTGCGTATTTTATCGCATCTATCACGGGGAGTGCTCTGAGGAATTGTTCGGATTAATCCCAGCCGCCAAATTTCGTGAACGCACGACACGGCAAACGTCCCGATACCATCCACACCATCTGGATGCTTGGCGGTCCACCACTGTACGTTTCACAAGGAGTTTTCTTCCACGTACAACCTCTCTGTGGAATAGTTTATCACCGGCGATTTTTCCGGACCGATACGACCTGGGGACCTTCAAGAAAAGAGCTTACTCCTTTCTAAAGGGCCGGCAACGCACCCGCAATTCTCCTGGTGTTGCGGTTGATCATGGGCGGCGGTAGTCACTTAACATCAGGTGAGCCGCATGCTCGTTTGCCCCCTCTTCTATAAAAAAAAATATGGTAGTATTTATAATAGAGCACCTTCTCACAGCAATTTCACATATAATCAATTTTTCCCTTAGTTCAGGTCAGTATCCGAATCTTTGGAAGAGGGCTTTTGTAAAGCCTCTCCCAAAAGTTCCTACTCCTATTCTTCCCAATCATTTTCGTCCAATATCCATTTTACCCTTTCTTTCCAAAATTTTAGAATTCTGTGTTTACTAGCGAATTTCTACTTTTGTTTCGAAACATAACCTACTGAGTATATATCAGTCTGGGTTTCGTCCTGGTCATAGTACCACTACTGCATTAATTAATGTTATTGATAATAATAAACAAGGCATGGAAGAAAAAAAAATAACTGTACAGGTACTAGTTGATTTCTCAAATGCTTTCAACACAGTTGATCATGAAATCCTTCTTTCCATACTGTCTCACCTGAATTTTGGCCCTACTGAATTGGATTGGTTTACATCTTATTTTCGCGGTTGACAGCAGTCAGTCAGTGTGGGGCAACTGTCCTCAGCTTGGGCTGATGTGGATGCTGGTGTGCCGCAAGGCGGTATTCTTTCTCCTATAATGTTTTCAATTTTGATTTGATTTGATTGAATGACCTTCAGCTTTATGTGCAAACTGAAATTGGGGATATCCATAATGGGATCAAAAACCTTAACGGCAACTTAGCAGCTATCAAGGATTGGTCCACTCGTTATGGGGTTTTGGTCAATCTTTTGAAATGCCAAGCTATACTGGTGGGTAGCTCAAGGATGTTGGCTAAGATTAATCTGACAGACTTACCTCCTATTTACTTTGATAATACTAGAATTCCATTCAGTAATTCTGTTAGAAATCTTGGCCTTCACATCGACAGCACGCTGAATTGGAGAACTCAGGTTTCAGATGTGAGTCGTAAAAACACTGCCACGTTATGCTCTCTGTACCGTTTAAAGCATTTTCTCCCCACAAAATCTAAGATCATACTTGTCCATTCACTTATATTACCCATAATTGATTATGCAGATGTGTGTTACCCAGACCTGTCCCAAGATCTTCTGAACAAGCTGGAACGCCTCCTCAATAACTGTATAAGATTTATCTTTGGGTTTCGTAAGTATAATCATATTTCGCAATACAGATCTAAGCTAAATTGGCATACAATCCGGCAAAGGCGCAACTCCAGAATATTACTTGTACTTTTTTCCATATTAAATGATCCATCTTCGCCTTCTTATCTTAAGAGTAAATTTCATTATCTTTCCTCATCTCATGATAGGGTCCTACGCTCTTCTTCTAACAACAAAATCTGTACTCCAGTTCACTTCACCGAGTTCTATGGTAACTCCTTCACAGTTCAGGCTACACGCCTTTGGAACTCCTAGCCCGATGACATCAGAAAAGCTCCCAATAAGTACGCTTTTAAAAAGTTGGTCCGTGATAATTTATTAAAGACAATGCATTCTACATGACTCATCCATTTAATATGTATTGCCAAACAGACGTATATATTCATAGTCATTTGTATATACTAATTATGTATGTATTTAAATATTTTTACTTGTATGTATATCCATTTATTTATATATTTGTATATATGTAAGGATAGATCATATATGTACAGTTTATTTATTAGTAGTTTGTATATATTATGTAGTTAATTATCATTTGTGTTGTGTTACCTTATTCTATATTGCCACACCTACGTCAAACTCTCACCACTCCATGGGTTGACTGGTAGAGAATGCCTCAAGGCATTAAGTCCGCCCTTTGTATTCTTTTGTTAAGGATGCAATTAAGAATAAAGTAAATAAATAAATAAATAAACCACTGAGTAATATCGTTAAGAAAATATCATGAATAGCAATACAATAATCGTCAATCTTCAAGGCTTCAAAAATAGCAAAAATGAATTTATAGTAAAGGAGTTTGCTATAGCCACTTTAGAGTACACCAATATATACCTAATTAAACCTCCTTATCCATTCACTTCACTATCTCATGAAGAGAAAAAACAAATTGGCTGGATTGAAAAGCACAGAGGGTATCGATGGAGTGAGGGCTTTGTTGATTATAGAAAGTTTTACAGAACTATAAAGACATATTTGAAAGATAAAAAGGATGTGAAAAAATTAAATGGGTGCAAGATATTTGTGATGAGAATGATAATATCATAGATATAAGTTACTTAGGAGCTCCCAATTTAAATACTCTTTGTGAACTTTATTGTAAAGATACTTTACTGTATTACTATTTTACTCATAAGAAAATATGTGCGTTAAAAATGTTTTATGTATTAAGAAATGGTGTTTTAAAAACAAAATGATTGTTTGATTTCCAATAAAATATATGTAAATAAACACTTCATCTTTTAATTTAAACTACCTTTGTGTTCGAGAAGAAGACAGTTTCAGACCGCTAATGATTAGTACTTATTATTAAAGTAACTGGTTTTTTTGTACTGCCTTGCATTTTTAGCGATGAAACAGATTAGCCTTCATATTTTGTTGTTATATTACTGAACCATTTGTATTTGAGATTCCGAATGAAACGGTACTAGAAATGGAGCAAAGATAAAAAAAGCGGTTCGAGAATTAGATTTAAAAATTTAGACCTCTAACGGAGAGAATTGGAGCCTTCAGCGGCATGTAACTCGAGCGAAGCGAGAGCAAGTGACGCAGAAGCCCCAATTCTCACTTACTTTTGTCCTGTGGGTAAACTACGCATCTGCATTTTGATTCTGAACCGAGAATAGATGTAAATGTTTACATGCTACAGCATCCAGTTTCCATCAGGTGGATTGTGTATTCGTAGAGGGCTGTGCAATTCCTGTCATATTTGGAATTATTTATATATGCAAGGTTATTTAAAAAACCCATCTAATGACGCCATAATTGATATGAGGAGTCGTTAAAGTTTTGCGTCCGCAGCTTACACACGAGAAAAGTGGCAAAAAATATAAATTTTTTATCTCAACAACAACTTGCCAACTCGCCTGCCAAGCATGGCAACAATGGCAAAATCAATCATATGAGACACACTGTGGGGGAGGCTTATGTTTAGCAGTGGTCTTGTACAGGCAGTAATGGATGAATGGATGGATAGGTATATTATAGATATATTAAAATTGAACATGCTCATTAGTAATCGAAACATGATAATTATTGTTTTACGAAAAACGAATTGATTTTGGAGTTCATCACTGCATAGCAAATCCGGGAAGCCTTTTTACGCCTACACTAAATTAAAACACCAAAGATAATAGTGTTACTTTCTTATGTGGTGTATCAGTAATACAATGTAAACAATGGCATTAATTAAACCCATTGGTAAAGGCAAAATTCGGCACGAAGCATGTTGGCATCATCCACGCTTGTTTTGGCGCTACAACCCAGTTTACTATAATCTTCGGCGATTTGGCAGTCCACTTCACATTAATAGCACATTGTCATACACAGGCTGAATGAAATGCTGACGCAAACCAGTTGCATATTCGGAACATGGAAAAGACATAGAATAAATAGCTTACATGTAAGAAGTATTACTTAGCATATTGAAAAATTGTTGTATTTTTTAATTTACTATCAGAACAAAACATTTCAATTAATACAAGTTTGTTACGATTGTTATGAGCTCATTAGCTGAATAGGGGTTCATTAACAAAAAAAAAATGAAATCAAATAAGTCAACCCTAGAAATATTTCTTTCTTTACCAATAATATTACAAATTATACAACATACAATATATTATATGTGCAATACAACTTAGTTGAATTTAAAAATAATAAAAAGACGTTTAAACAAATATAAATAACTTTATACTTAATAAGTGCAATAACAATAGCTACCATTTTGTTTCCTTCAATGAGTTTACAAAGATAAAGTTTGTATTAATAATATATTTCAATCGCCAAACACACCCACGCCTTAATTAGCATTGTACACCATCCGAAGTAAAGTTTAAAATTCTATTATAAGAAAACCAATTATATTTCCCCTTTACGCTCAGTAACATTTTGAAGTGGTTAGCGAATGTTTAAACTATTTCAAGCTGCTCTTCGATATATTGTTTTTATATTTTATACATCTTTATCGGTTTAGAACCGTAATGTCAATTAGGTTTGATATTTATTTATTTATGTAATCTTTGTTCCACAAGAATAAGTTATAGTAAGTAAAGTAATACGTAATAAATCCGCCGGAGAACCAAAATTACTGACATATCCTTCCGTGTTTGTAAACTGAAGTGGCTATGGGCCGGTTATATCAAAAAAAAAAAAACTCCAAGCATGGCCTTTTCCACAGATTGTTTAACAAATGCTAACGATTCAAACCAGAACACAATATGGGTGCACTACTACTTATGGCTGTAAATGGATACAGCACATTACTTATCACTCAACAGCGCGTAAAAAGGACCTTCTTCTTCTTTTTATTTACCAGTCCGTTGAAGTGCACTGCTGGACATGGGCCTCTCCAAATGAAAGGAATGATAAGCCTTAACTGTTACGCTTGACGACCGCAGAAGCTGGCGTCTCATACGTTTTACGATATTCCCCGTCGCCGATCTTTTACGTCTGGGGTAAACGAGTGGGTGTGAGATTCTAAAATAGAAAAACTGTTCCATTTCACTCTTCGAAATGGGAGTGTGCGCAGGAATTGCATAACTTAATTCCTCCCTCTTCCTTCCACCATCGAATTACCTGACATTCGGTCGGTCTCCACACTTTTGTTGTCGACTTACCATTCGAAACAAATGCTTTGCTACATCGTTCGTCATGCGTACGACAAAGGACTGGAATAACTTGCCAACATCAATCTTTCCATCCGATTGTAATGTAAGCGTCATTAAGGCAAGAACGAATAGGCTGTTTTACTAAGTCGGTGCGCTTTCTTTCGATACGTCAACATTACTATCAGGTGGGATTGCAGTTAAGCGCTGGCTTAGATTAGGAAAAATACACAATACGGATAGTTTTACCGCCATCTCTCGGAAGTCTTCTTTTCTGGTTTTCTGGCATTTCATTCATATGGCTCTTACGAATCCGTAGACAAAAACGGGTTATGTATTCTATTAATCAGCCACTATACGGCAAGACATGGTGCAATACGTTTTTATATAAATCTTAACATAAAATTATGTATTCACTCAAAAATAATTGATAGATTTGCATCTAGCATAGGTTTTTTTGCAGATACCGTTAACTCTACATATAAAAATCAATTGCCGTCAGTTAGTCTCGCTCAAACTGCGAAAGGGATTGACCGTTTTTTAGAAATTTTTGTGTGTGTTTGAATGAGCCCCTAAATGGTTTAGATTTACATTTGGATCCGGTGGGTGGCACTATTGTCGAGATCTAGAAATAATAAATGTGAAGCCGTTGCAGATCGTAAGCTTAATAATAAATTGTTAATTTTACGTCAACTATCCTGATAAAGACATTAAAAGATTATTTTTATCATACAGTTTAATTACGCAGCATAAAATTGGAGTACGAAGCGATTATACTATGTAAATCTTACTAATATTAACGCAACAAGATGCTACCATTAGGGCTAACTATCATGTCGTAGTTTTAAGGACGTATAAATATTCATACCCTTATCCGAAAATCTTGGTGTAGCTTATGTTACTTATATTGCTGTGGTTCAGTGTTCTCTACTACAATATACGTAGACTGTAGCTACTGGTCTTCTAAAACAATTCAATTCAGATAATATATTTACGGGCTCGATCAGGTCCACAGGAAGTGGACATCGTCGAGCCCCGACGGTTCGACAAAAAATGAGTTTGACTTCATTATGACGACCAAACGCCAACTGTTCAGTGATGTCTCAGTGATCGCAAGGGTGAAAACTCGCAGCGATCACCGAATGGTTAAAGGCACACTGAACCCAAACGTTAAGTTGGAGAGGTCTCGTCTAATGAAGTCAATGCTCCGTCCCCCTCGTGCTCTAATCCAGAATCCCGAAACCTTTCAGCTCGAGTTACGTAACCACTTTCAGTGCCTAGAAGATTGCAATGCAGTGGACGATATGAATGACAAGCTCGTGGAAACTGTCCATGCGGTTGGAGCTAAGTTCTGCAAGACCCGCCGCAGAAGAACACAAAAACTCTCCGATCACACTTTTAATCTCATGGCTGTTAGACGGGAGATGAGGCTGCAATCGTCAACAGATTTGACAGCATACAGGCAACTGATTAGACAGATCTCTAAATGCATGCGGCGAGACTTACGCAACTTTAATACTGCTCGCATTAAAGAAGCGATCGAGCGAGAGCAGGGCTCCAAAGTCTTTGCTAGAGATCTGTCTACCAGAAAGTGCCAACTGTCAAAGCTGAAGACTGAGTGTGGCAGCATCGTTTCCGGGACACCTGAGATTTTGAGTGAGATTGAGAGGTTTTGTGGGCAGCTTTACACATCGTTGGAGCCACATGCAAGTGTGAGTAACGATTCAAGAGCAAGTCTTATCCAACTGTTTACGCCAAATCGTAACGAATTAAAAAACTTGCACAACGCTCGTCTTAGGCGAGCAACCGGTTTAGCGGTGCGCGGGGGGCATCTTTGTGCGGCATGCGGCCGCGCCTATGGGTCTAGAATATTTTTTTGTACGCGACGGCCGTATCGATTAGAGGTCGGGGGTTGCTTAAGAATCGTTACGTCGCATTACGTCAGCCTCCTTTCGCGTTGTCTTATTTTGTACATGTGCGAGGCAACTAGGCTTTCTTTGAGTTTTAGTTATTAATGTAATTTCGATTTCCATTAATTTGCGTCGACCTGTGGCTTGTGTAGTATTTTAATATCGTACGAAGGAATTTTGCTTTGTCGGTTGAACGCTAAACTTTGTTATCCGGGAGGAGATCGCGTTCTCTTCGATTATATTTGTGCTAAGTGACGTCACCATCAGGTGGACTGTGTGCTCGTTTGTCACCCTATCCTATATAAAAAAAAATTCTCGTACATTTTTGTCAAGGTGCTACTTTATTTTCTTATAGAAGTAAGAGTACAAGTAATGACACTAATAAACTCCATTGATGTTAAATATATTTCATTCCTCGATTATATATTTCGATTCTTAAGAAACAATTCTTAAGAATTGAAATGTTTGAATTTTACTAGTAAAATGGGTCTCTAATTCTTGTTACTTATCATACCATAGCAATATACATACATACATACATACGTAAACTCTCACGCCTGTCATCCAGAGGGGTAGGTAGAGACTAAGAGTAACTAATTTGTCCCATTTTCAATGTATCGCCAATTTGGTTGACAAACTTTCAGTCAGGACGTTCCTTTCCGACTCTGTCGTTCACTTCTACAACATAAATTTGCTTTGTCACTCTTTTCTCATTCAGTTTTTCGACAAGACCAAACCACTGAAGCATTGCTTTCTTAATCTTAGTCACAACGTCGTCTTGCACTTGTCACTCAGATTCAACCCTAAAATAAGGAGTATTTTTATTAACGACGGAATTTCTACTGTTTTTATTTCACTCTCGTGCTTCTATTATAACACCCAACTTTCTCTATCATATGTTAAAGTAGGGACTAACACAGCATTATAAAATGCTGTACGTGCCTTTTTTGACACTTGACTTTCCACAATAGAGTATAGAGCCCCATTTACTCTATTTTCTGCGTTCACTCGTCGTTCTATATCCTTATAAAATCTCCCATCCCTGCTAATTACACATCCCAGATATACGAACTTATCTACTTGCTTGACGAACTCCCCTTCTATTCTTATTTTTCATATCGTTTTACTTTCTTCTTCTACAAATAACATAAATTTCGTTTTCCATGCGTTCAATTTCATTCTCATTTTTTAATGACCTGTTTCATAATGTAACCATCATTTACATCTCGGCCGCCGACGACGTAAATATAAGTTGATCATCGGCGTACAAAAGGCGTAACCTAAGTATTTTTAAAGGCGTAATTATTGTTACGTATTATGTCGTGTGTTCCATAGAAAAAAATTAACATGTTTGTTTTCTACATAACCAATTATTATTATTATACGTCTACATACGTTTGGATAGTTACACATTAATATATTTACTTAAATTATCATGTCATCATACTACTTTTCTCGTCCAGAGAAAACTTTAAAAAATGGTTGACCCTGCAGGCCATCCCTGGCTCTTCCCGCTAATTTCAAATGCAAAGCGCTCCAAATATCAGCAAGTTTTTTATAGAGGGGGCAAACGAGCATGCGGCTCACCTGATGTTAAGTGACTACCTAAGACGCGCGTTAAAAATGCTTATTTTTAACGCCCCGCATTCTTCAAATTTTCCAAACGACTGTCAATGAATAGGTTGAACAGCCACGGGAAAGCCACACATTTATGGATGCTAACCAGTCTGAGTAGACCCCGTTGATCCAAACTCAAGCACTGGAGTCCCTATAAAGAGACTTTAGTGCTTGAATTTACCCAGCGCTCAACATAAATGAGTTCAGTGTTTTCCATAACACATCCCCGTCCACTCTGTCATAAGCCTTTTCCCAAGTCCATGAACGCTCATGAAAACCTTTTGGTTGTTAGTCAATAACTTCTCCGCGATCATGCGCATGGAAAAGACTTAATCTGCTCGCTCGCATATCCCAAATTTTTCTGTGAGTTTCTTTCATGACTCTTTCAATTAGTACCTTAGCATACAATTTTTCTACAGTGCTAACACGGCTATATTGAGACTATCATGGCTTTGCACCAGTCTACTTGTACCCGTTTCAGTTCCCAACATAAATAAAACAAAGTCTACAGCAGGCATGCCACTAATTCTTGACCAGTTCTTAGTATTTCGAGTGAAACTCTATCACAATTATGAAATCTATCATGCTTCTATCATCACCTCTTTCCATATACGCATATGAATCTACTTATGACGAAAGAAACTGTTCGTCACAAAAATATTCTTTTTCACATATATGGTGAGGAGGCTTTTACCATTCCCATTTATACTTTCATCACCAAATGTTCCCAATATTCTTTCATAACCAAGCCTCGTCACCCCAACCCTAATATAACAAAAATCTCTCAAACAATATTTTAAGCGGAGAACCTTTCAGAATTTTGAAAAGAAGGCAGAAAAAAGCGGGATTAATATATTTAATGGGACTACTTTATTGAATATTAGTTTCATGCCATGACTTCAACGCCCATGTGATAGCCACATGATGGATCAGCATTTTTTTTAAATTTGTTTTGTGCCAGCGATGATCGATTTTTGCACACTTTATTTTACACAATGCTTACTATATTATGTTATACCGTGTATTGGCGGTGTAAGAATATCCTACCCCATATACTACACCATATACCATATACTCACCATATAGGGTATATGGTTTACACCTTATACCCCATATTGTCCCTATCAGCAACATTATAAATTTTAATTTTAAGCAATAAACAATAAGCTGCAAACTCAATTGATGGTAAGTGTTGACGCACTCTTAAGTTGTAAATGAAGAAGAAATATATTTACATGGTGTACATCCTTTAGGATATTTCATTCAATAATTGACAAGACAGAGTATTCAATGAGTGGAGTCGTGGACTTTTTCAGCCACCAAGGCGGCACCGCTTAAAGATAATGTGTAATATTTGAATAAAAGTTGATAGCGGGGAAGATAACGTGTTCAAAAAATATAAAGGCCAGTTTTTGTTCTGAACTACTATTGTATATAATATTGATTAGTTTAAAAAATTAGAAACCAGACCATAAATATTTATAAAAGTAAAAAATTTAAAAAGACTTAAAAATGTGCAATAAATTAAAGAACAAACCACTGAGACACTTTATTGTGTAGACTATAGCTCTATAAACTGGTAAACATTTAATTTAAACTAACTTTTCAATTAAATGACATTGTGTAACAAAAAGCTTCACCTCAGTTTCAACTAGCAGCATCTGGTGGCCCTCATTAGTACATTTTTGAACTACAAACCAACGAACGACATATTACTGCCTAATCTTAAAGTTTCCCTATTTAGTTTTTTTTTTCAATAAAACCGTTTCGATTTATCTTCTAGTGCTACTCGTTAAATTATGCGGTGTGTGCTATAGACAACGTGAAAATTTTGCGAATGTACTAGCTGGGCAGAATAGTCTAACTTTTCATAAAGTTGCTAAGTTCCTATTTGCAGTTCCTTCTTATATAAACTTGTCATCGCCACTTGCTAAGGAGAACTACGACGAAAACTTACTCATTCATGATTCTGTGGTGAATATATTTTTATTTACTTTGATGTACATTCTAAATCAGAGCATTCTTTATCCAAGCATGCTTCAAATTTTAGGCTACCCATAGGTTCTGAAATCTTCTTTCTATTAATGCAGGTAAAGAAGGTGGTTGTGCAGAGTTTTCAGATATTTAAAGTTTGCTCGAAAATTTCAACAGCGTGAATAAGGCTTCAGTAGTAGTTCAGTCCATATGCATAATTGCGCGTTACTGAGCAGCTACAATTCTTTACAGAATAAACATCGAAAACATGTAAGCACATATACAGAATCAAAAAGAGACAAATGGATTAATATGGTTATGAAAGGTACAAGGTACAACTGAAAGATTCACTTTCAAAATTAGAGTTCTGTAAAGCGTTAAGGATAAATTAATTATTTTAGTTCGTACTGCACCTATTTCTCAATATTTTTTAAGATTTTTCCAATTGTTTGCTGCATAGTAATTTTGCGTATTAATAAATTCAAGGTAGTCATTTAAACCATTTTGGCAAAAAATTCACAAAAAATGCAAAAAAATTATTTTAAGTTATTTTAGTTATTTTTCCGCACGGAACAAGTACTTGTATGGGTTACAAATTATTGTTTTTGGGTCTGAATATTTGTACTTATGAAGTTATGTAGGTGAACTGTCACCAAAATACGGGAAAAATCCTTGTATGTAACATTTCCTTAAAAAAATCCTTTGTTTTATACCTTGTTATAAACATTTGAGTCGGTTTTAATAGTTTCTCAACGATAATTTTTAAGATATTTTAGGGATTAGATTTAAGGTAATTTACATACAAATAATTTAATTATACAACTAATTTAAACAAACGCCAAGCTATTCTTATTAAATAAAGTAAAACTACACCGTTGAACAATCTGTATGTATTAAAATAGTTATTAAATACAAGGTATAATAAAACGGTTACAAACGACCGGAAAATATTAGGCGGGTCACGTTCAAGCCTTCCGACAGGTGACAGCATAATAGTAGTACCTCATATAGCTATATTGTTATTATTTTTATAGTGCCGAAGTATACGTATATTTGTTTTGTACTGTATTTTTAGTATTGGTTTCCATTTGAACATTTTTAATTTAAATTAAATTAAAAATGTTCAAATGGAATGGATTTAAACTATAAACAATATTTATTTATTTGGATAATATCGTTGGTTTTTGTTGATTTTGAAGCGTCACTTATAAATACAGTTAATAAAATAGAAACAATTTTACGATAAAAAGTTTTATATATTGATGGTAAGATTAAATGTTAATAGAACCCGCAAGATTAAAATAAACAATATCAATATCATCATATTTTCTACAACAATCTTCAAAAGAAAAGGGATTTGCCTGAGGCTATCACCGAAATTGCAATCTAAAGGCCCTGATATGTTTACGTTGTCGCAACCCTAAGTTTTAATAAATAGCGGATGTACTTATTCTTAGTAAGTATAAATCGACTAGAAATAAAATTATAAAAAATACGTTTTATAAGTGAAACACCTTTTGGTCATCTACAATATGATATTATATGACCAGTGATGATTAACATGAAAGCAAAGGGCATATTATGTTACGTCTATGTCACACCTATGTCGGTAGTTGTTGAGAGCACTACACTCGAAATTGTAGACGATGTCTAGAATAAATAGTCCGACGTGGTAAGTTCAACTTTTTCCATCCATCCATCCACCACTCATCCATACAGCCCTTCACAGGTGAGAGTTGGCGAACACAGATTTTTTAATGTTCTGTTAGAAATTAATCTCAAAATTATATAAAATAAAAGAATATTACTCAGTAATAAACTTTATTTACTGATGGAAATTTTTCTGCAGGTTAATTGTTAAAAATAATAAAAGTGTGAGGGCAAATGTTCAACTTGCTCTCTTGCTTACTGAATCAGACATTAAGTATAGAGCAAATACAGTTCAACTAACCGTAACATGTCCCTGTCACAATCACACACAGGTGTGCCGTGAAGGACATCATTACATGATACAGAAACAGAAAGTTTTTTATTCAATACAGATTATAAACACTACTTATTGAAAGTATTTTTTTTCATTTACCACTGGTTTGCAAAAAAAAGACTCTGTTCTGGGAAGAACCATCAAGAAATTCAGCGGGACTATTTTTTTTTCAAATAATAGCTTACAGTCATGTATGTTACAATTAACAACACAAAACAAATTAGAAGTAGCTTGACAGCGATCACCCTTCCCAGGGGTTATTATCATCCAAAAATCCTTAATATTAAAATAACCCTTTTTCTACAAACTTAGTTTAATAAAATTTTTGAACTTTGTGACGTTGTTTTGTTCTAGTCGACCCGTTCAGTGTTTGTCGTTTACAAGGGACTACTATTGTTCATCCCCTGCAGGTTTCGGGCCTCGTGGTATTCCTCATTACCCGGGTAATCCTCACAGCCCATTTCTATGGGTCGGTCTTGGGAGCCGTACGTTGTACGACATTGTAGGCAATCTCCTTTGGCGTATTGCGCGCTGCCAGGTAGGTGCTTTCGGAGGGTCAGTAGTCTCGTAGCCCCTCGGAGTCCCGCGGAAAAGAAGTCGACCCAGGGCCAATCCTGCCGACAGGTGTGCGGTCCTGATAGCAGCACTCCGGGCCTCCAGTGCTCCTTCCTGGCTCTAGGTTAAGGCCTGGTGAATTCCTAGGCAGAAGTTGGCGTATCTCGCGCCTCTGGGAAGGGATCTGCCGAAGGATCAGCAACCTCCAGGTCCCGCGGAGACGCATCTCGACGCGGAGCCGAAGTCACCAACAGGCGCGCGCTCTCCTAGCAGCATGCCGGGCCTTCGGAGTTCGGTTTCCAGCATGGTAGGTTAAACGCAGCGTTGGGTATATAACGTCCCGGGGGCGTCCTCGAGGCTTGACGCAAGCCGAGTTGGCCCCACAGCACGTACACCCCCTGCGAAGCGACGTGCTGCACTTATCCCACACAGGCGGGAGCCGACGACCGACGGACGTGACCGGAACCATTTAATCACATCGGTCACACGGATCACATTTAAACTGTACTGATAACTAAGTGCTGCTGAAACATCTTCTCAATAACTGTATAAGATTTATTTTTAGGCTTCGTTGGTATGACCATATTTTTTTCGAAATATAAATTTAAGCCTAAGGTTACAATATAGCAGAGGCACAATAATTCCATAATATTACTTGTTCTTTTTCGTATATATTGTTATGAAATAGTTATACATATGTACCAACTATATTATGTATATGTATATTCATACGTATATATTTTCATATATGTATAGGTTATATTTATATGGTTTATTTATTAGATACGTTAGAAGTACCCTTAACCGACGAGCATGTATGCGTAGATATATGGATGTAAAGGAGGCGAAAGAGATATGTCAGGATCGTGCCAAATGGAAGTCCGTGGTCTCTGCCTACCCCTCTGGGTGACAGGCGTGAGTGTTTATGTATGTATGTATGTATATTAGATAAATGTATATATTATGCAGTTAATTATAATTTTTATTGTTTTTATTCTTTATTGTTACACCATCGTTAAAGTCTCATCACTCCATGGGTTGTCGGGTAGAGGATGCCTCAAGGCATTAAATCCACCCTTTGTATGTTATAAAGAATCTAATAAAGAGTAAATAAAATAAATAAAAAAAATATTGACTTTTAAAAATATATAGTACTTGAATAACTGCCATCCGCGTATCTTATTCACCGATCAATAGTTATTCTTTGATATTTGCTAACCTTTCTTGAATTATTTGTGCAATATCTAAAAAACACACCATGGCATATTTTATCAAGAGACCTATTTTTATATAATCAACCAAATAAATAATTAAAAATATAATATGTTGGTTGATTATATAAAAAAGTCTCGATAAAACGTGTTAACGCACAAGCGCCTAGCAAGTAACCGAGTAAAGTGCGGCGATAGCGCCGCAATTGATTGGGATATCGTTTCTAAATGCAGTGTCGCCCCTAGTACGTAGTACATAATACCTCAATGGGTGCGTTTGGCAGAAAAAAGCGCTAGCAAGCGCTTGTAAGCAAAATGGCGATCGTAAGCGTTAAGCGCTCTCAAATCGTAAGTAGCTATTTTCCTCCAGGACACGATGTTAGTTTTAACCGAGGAACCTAACCTAATTTAAATATATGTTTGTAAAGTATTCATATTAAAAACTTACCAATCATGAATTTTTAATAACATGTATATGTTTATTCATGTCATTATATTACTTAAAACTAATATTGCAAAAAACATCTTATAAACTCTACTTCAAAACAAACAAATTAAATAAGCAAAATGGCGGATTGTGTCAGCGCTACTGAAGTAGCAATCGTGTCCTGGCCGAAAACTATTTTAGCGCTTATAAGCGCTTGCTAGCGCTTTTTTCTGCCAAACGCACCCAATGTTTTAAGTTTATTTTTGTAAAAGGATCGAACTTGAAAAACATGGAGGCGCTCTCTTATTGGATTTGACGTTTCTCAATGTGCCTTCGCCGTCGATTGACTAGCTATATGCTATAATTAAAGCGTCTAATGAACCGAGTCATGTCATACAAGATGCCACCAATGTGACTGCTATTTATTTGAAATGATCCTTAGTTATTGGAAATTAAGTATTTTATTTAATGACACTGAAATGACACAAAAGTTTATATAATTTTTTTGCTGTGATGGGAGTCGTAATAAATAGATTTATACAATAAAACAATCTTGTATATTCCCTTTTATTATATCGTAAAGCATTTCAAAAATTTTTAACCTTCAACAACATTATTGATACTTTGGTGTCGAAACGGTAACGTTTCTAAAACTGGTTTTTATCTTATATTTATTACCGTCACCTATTAGGGAATAGCTAAAATGTTTTCCTTATAAATATTCAGCGCAGATTTGCTATGTTTAGCTAGAGGGCGTCACACACGCGAGAACTCAAAGTTTCGTATGTTTATATATATACTTATATATATATATATATATATATATATATATATATATATATATATATATATATATATATATATATATATATATATATATATATATATATATATATATATATATATATCAAATCAAATCATCAATAAAAATCAAATCTCTTTTTATATACAGTAGATTAAATTTATGGCACAATTTACATATAGATTGTTTGTGGTTAAATAAAGTAACAGATACAATATTATGCTTGAGGGCAAATTTGTGCTGAATATGCAACATGTTATCAGAAGCAAGAGCGTTGTATTGTATACAGTTGCAACTTCCTTATCTTTAGTTTATCCATGATTCTGTAGAAAATATGAAATTCTATATAATAAATATAATATAATTATCTAATTTAGTAACGATATAAAGAACGCGTAAATGTTTGACTTTTTTGTCTTTTCCCTTTAAAAAATCTTTAATTGACCTTTGAATGCCTCTTTGTTCAAGTGATTGTAATCGTAGACTGCTGATCAGAGGATTTGAACCACGAGTCGGAGCAAAAATTGGGACTAAAAAAAATTTTTTCAGTTAATAAATATTTCTGTCCAGTGATCGAAATTAATATACTCGTAAAATCACATTGTTAATATAGTAAAACCTTTACTTTTCAATGTTTTAGGCTAACACCTTTGACTAGAAATAATATTAGTATATATAAAACCTCTCCCATTTAATTAAATGTAAACTAAACTTTTTGCAATGTTGATGTTGTAAGAGAATGCATCACCCCACTTACTTTATACTCAGACCGGCGATGGGCAGCAGCGTCAAATGTGCATGACACCTGACGCTGCGATAGTCAATCCGCCTGCCAAGCGTGACGAAAAAAGCGGGTCCTCTCTGCTATAGGAGTATCCCATATTTATCAATGGATCCTAACGATACGTATAAAACAAATAAAAAGTAAAGTAGTAAGGTAGTAGTAATAATAAGTAGTAGTAATAAGTAAGTAAAAAAGGATTTTACTGACTTTTTTTCGTCTTTCGTAATGCGTACAGCAAAGGAATGGAATAATTTGCCAGCATATTATGACCTTGTAACTGAGCCGTAGTAGCTCGGATGGTTAACGCTCGCAGTAAGTATAACGCGAGTAACCCGGGTTCGATCCCCGCCGGCACCAATGAAATTGTTAATTGCAATTTAAGTGCTGCTTTATCACGTGCTCGACGGTGAAAAAAAACATCCTGAGGAAACCTGCATGTCTGAGGAATAAGACAAAAGAATTTCGAGGATATGTGAAGTTCGCCAACACGCATTGGGGTAGCATGGCGGCCACTTTCTTGTCCTAAAATTTTCTCAGAAATGAGGGGAGGCCTGTGCCAAGCAGTGGGACGTATATAGGCTGTAGCTTGGCTGACTTTCCATCCGATACTAAAATGGTTGTCTTCAAGGCAAGAGTAAATGTAGGCTTTTGATAAACCACTGACCATCAGTTGTTAAAGTAGTCAAGCAATGGCTAGTAATGGTAAAAAAAAATTTTAAATAAGTTATAACAGTAGGGATCCAATATTAAAGTTTTGAGGTATTCCGTAATTACTTAGCTTCAAAATTATGACATTTAATAACCTCCATATTTATCTTTTGCTCACGTTAAAGCTCGTTAATTTGCATGAATTAAGATACGCGACCATTGCATCATGGATGTTAATGACATAATTTTATATATATATATATATATTTATATATATATATATATATATATATATATATATATATATATATATATATATATATATATATATATATATATATATATATATATATATATATATATATATAGGAGAGGGGGCAAACGAGCATACGGCTCACCTCATGGTAAGTGATTACTGCCACCCATGAACAATTGCAACACCAGGGGAATTGCAGATGCATTGCCGGCCTTTTGAAAAGGAGTAAGCTCTTTTTTTGAAGGTCCCTAAGTCGTATCGATCCGGCAAAATCTCCGGTGGTAGTCAATTCCACAAGGGACTTGCGCTAGGAAGAAAACTTCTTTGAAATTACTTAGTGGTAGACCGTCAGTATCGCTCGTTTTGTCACGATATGCGATGGTGAAATTGTGCGGCTGGAATTAGCCCAAACAATTCGTCATAGCACCCCCTGTGGTAGATGCGACAAAATACGCAAAGAGATGCAACATTTCTTCGCAGTGTCAGTGAATCAAGCCGATCGGAAAGATCTTGGTTGTCAACGATTCGAATAGCTCTGCGCTGGATGCGATCAAATGGAAGGAGCTGGTACTGGGGAGCCTCGGCCCAGAGAAGGGAACAGTATTCCATTTGCAGCCGAACCTGCGCCTTGTAAAGTTGCAAGCTTTGATCCGGCACGAAATACTGTCCCGCTCTGCTTACCACGCCAAGCTTTTTAGAGACCAATTTGGCTTTCTCTTCCGAGTGACCACGAAACTGCACGTCACTCGATATGTTGTCGCCGAGGATTCCGATACTGACTGAGGCAACAAGGGGAGTGCTTTGAAACTGAGGAAATACGACGAAAGGGTTTTTATTTACGGTAAACGTGCTAACTTGTGTCTTCTGGGGATTAAACTAGACTAGATTTAGTTGCCCATAGTCCGAAACTTTGTTCAAGAAAGCTTTGACTTTAGACACAAGTTTGTCCCGGTACTCTGCGACGTTTTCCTGAGAAATATTGGCACGGTCGGTGTATAAAGCATCCCCAGTGCTTTCGTCTGTATAGAAATGAATGTTACCGTTTGCAACATGTCACTGATATGCAGAAGAAACGGCGTTTGTGATAGCATGCAGCATTGTGGAACACCAGCGTTAAGGGGCTTGTAATCGGAGCATGCACCGTCTACTACGACCTTGATGCTCCGATCAGCAAGAAAAGTGATGATCCAATTGCACAATTTCTCAGGAAGCCATAGCCAAGCCAAGCCTTCGGTATGTCCATACTAACGGCCAACTCCTCCCCTTGGACTTTAATGCCTCCGCCCATTTAAGAGCTAGGTAACCCAGTAGATCATCAGCCAACCAACCGCGATGCAATCCATATTGGTGGTCACTAATCAGCTGGTGTTCTTCAAGCTAACGCATTAGCTGGCTGTTAATAATGGATTCCATTATTTCAGAGAACAGGGAAGCGATGGCGACAGGACTATAGTTGGACGGATCGGAGTAGTTACCTTTTTTAGGGATCGGGTGCACGAGGGAGGTCTTTCATGATTTAAGGACTACGCTGAGGGAGTATAAGAACCGGATGAGACGCGTTAAAACCGGTGCCAACTCAGGAACATACGTCTTTAGCACAATAAGAGGGACACCATCCTCCCATTGAGTTGTCTTCAAAGAGGACGACTCAATGGGAGAGATGGCTGACAGAAGTTTCCTTGGACAACCTTGGCGAGAAAGCAGAACGCACGTGTTCCCGAAGGAAAACGTACTAGTTTCTCGCTAATTCTGCAGATGTGCTCTGACTTTGCCTTGACAATGACACTTTTGAAGAATCTGGAGGCAGAATTGCACTTCTTTTTAAGAGCGCTGGTATTAGCATACCGAGACGTAGATACGCGAGCCCAAGCCTGGTAGCACTCCTGCTTATGACGTAGTGCAATTCTGCAGGAGCGATCAAACCAAAGCTGGGTTCTTCTTCCGATGGGTACCACAGATGATGCAATAAAAAGTTCCACTCCCTGTAGCACCACATCAACAACAGAATCAGCAGAAACGCTGGGATCATCCAGCGAGAAGCAAACCCGCCTCCAAAGGGTAGGATGCAAAAAAAGATCGCATCCCGTCCCAATCTCCTGACCTATAATACTAAATACGGCGGCAACCTGCGGTACGCAACCGCGATGAGAGGGTGAGTGGTACCGTACTCCAGATTAGACAATGGTACAAGGAGCCAAGAGGGGCATCGACTTAGACCTGATATCCGTCTGGATGCGTGGTCAGCAGAAGGTCCAACAGGGAAGGTAGATGATCTTCCACATCTGCGATCCGCGCAGGCAAGGTAACAAGTTGTGTCAGACCATATGCCAAAGCAAAGACATAAACAGATCTACCCGCATGATCGGTTAAACGAGAATCTAGCCATTCAGCGAGGTAGGCGTTAAAATCATCAAGTATCACGAACTCTGCGGATGGGATCTGTTGTAGCATGGAGTCGGTAGCCATCTGGACGTGGTCAATGAGTCGGTCTGTTTCAGAATTACCACTAGGAGGCCTATAGAGATACCCGTAGACGCGGAGGTGATCATCGCTGCCTACGCGCAGCCATAAGATGGACAGGTCCGTACCTTCAAGGCTGCCGAGGCATCGAAAACAGATGTTCTACCTGACGTATACGCAAACTCATGCCCGGGGAACGAAGGAGTGAACTAATTTGTATGCCGGGTAGGAGAGATACGAAGTATCATACTGATACTCCTGTGTCTCGGTTAGAAAGAGCAAGGCCAGCTTCGCCGTTTCCAGATGGTAGTGAACGGCGTTATGGTTTGAATGAAGTCCCTCATATTGCAGAAATTCACGGATAGCGTGGCAGGGTCGCCCTTGACTTATTGCTCCGTTTGCCCCGAACAGGTTTAGTATCGAACTGAATCCCCCCCCCCCCAGAATACGCGGGGCAGCCTGAGCACCTGCGCTCAGGAGTGGAGTAGCTTGGTCGTGGATGCTCAACGAGGGATTCTACAGAATTGCTGGTACCCTCCTAGGGTAGTCTTGCATTTAATTCCGCTACCATGTTGATGGGGATTGAGATTGGGGGGGGGGGGGGATTAAGCCTCCGGCTACCTACACTCAACAGATGAAATGCAGAAGCGGTCCATGCGTGCAACAGCACGAGCTGCCGCGTGGCTCTTCCACCGTTAAACTTAATATAAAATCATCTTTAAAAAAGCGTTAAAATGCTCAATGAATCATTAGTAATGAACGAAATTTATTTCTGTGACAGCTATGAGAAATTTTTTGGTACAAAGATACTAAACTTACAGCGTGAACGTCCCGGACTGTGACAAAAAATAATTCACAAATTCCTGGACGTTAAGATATTGTAATTTCGTCGTCCCTCTGAGCGACTGAAACAAATGGAAAAAGAGAAGGATATTCTGGTATAACAATACATACATTATATGGTTATATTAATCCCTGAGTATCGGTAAAAGTATCAAATGAGTCTACTAAATACAGCACTAGCTTTAGCATGTGATGGTAACCTAAAAATATCATGCTCTACATTTCATTCCGTAGGATTATATGACGAAAATTTGAGAACCAGGTCAATCTCTTAAATCCGATAATCCCATAGACGGGATGGTTATCACAAACCATACTAAAACTAAAATATCAAAACTTTTGTCGGGTACAAGCGACTACTAGCACGACACTTTTGTTCCATTAAAAGGTTCTTATCAAGCAGTAGTGTGTATAAACCGATGAAGATAACAGTGATTATATTTGAATATTAGAATAATAAACAGAACCATTTTATGCCACATCTACCTAATACTTAACGGTAATTAGAGTATGAGACACTATCTCTTTAGAGAGAATTTGCGTATCCTGAATAACTGATAGTAGATGCTAAATTGTCTTTATATTCCAATTTCAGTAAGATAGGAAAACAAACAATGTAAATTTCTACAGCAGAGATTCAGTGGAATAATTTCATGTATAACATGTCTTTTATGTAAACAATATATTTTGATTTTTTTTAAGTTTTTACGAAACCTTTTATTTATTATCGTTAATCATCATCATTACAGTCCTTCTCATGGCCACGGCTGAAAATAGGCCTTTCTCAAAAAACGCCACAAAGCATGGTCTAGAGCATGTCTGGGTCTAGAGTATGAGCAGGTCTGCATCTATCGATTTCCTGAATGTCTTACTAGGCTGTCACTCCACCTAGTGGAGGGTCGCCCCACACTGCGCCTACTAGTATGAAGCTGCAACTTGAAAACTTTGCTTTGCCATTGATTGTCGGTTCTACGATCTTTATTACCAACCCATTGCCACTTCAGCTTACTAATTCATTGGCCTATTTTAGTTACTTTGGTTATATTGCAAATATGCTCATTTGTAAGTTTATCACGGTGACAAATACCGAACATAGTACATAAAAAACTCTCTCTAGCACACTGAGCGACCTTGGGTTTCCTTATACGGCAGAAATAAAAGACCACGTCTTAAATCCGTAGGTCAACACTGGCAACATGCACTGGTTGTATCATGTTGTTTTCAAGTTTTAAGGTATACCTGACTAAGAGATATGTCATAATCTCCCGAACCGAACCTATCGGTCAAAGTTGGGCTTACGTAGTCGGTCTACAAGTCACACAACTTCGAGCTTAGTGCTCCCAATAACTACCGGCACAGGTGTGACATGAACATTTCGCATGATCTTTGTTTTATCATGAGACCTATCCCTTGGGAGGCACTATAGTCAACCAAATCTAAGAAATACCTTTTGACGTTTCAAATTAAGCATTTAGCAATAAATTTGCACAAGCGTACTCACAAAATTTAAAATAACCGTTTACATAAATCCGAAGAATTGTAAAGTTATGTACATATTTCATTACAACGTGTAAATTTTTTTATCACTAATTTAAATTTGAATCATTCAAACAAAACAAAATGTTTAAAAAATAAACAGTATAAACTCTTTGTACTTGACGTCGTTTCAATGATATGTCGCTATGTACCGTACCGTACCGTAGTGTTTAGATGATTTAAATTCGTTGTTATGCGAATAATCAGAAAAAATATTCCAATAGTATATTATTGGAATATTATTGTGGAATAGTCGGTAAAAATGTTCAAATAATCGAATATTTAGTTTTTTATGTATTATTTGTATAATTTAATTTTTATTTTTAAAATTCCTTAAATTACATGAATCACGATTAAAACAAATTTATTATTTTTAAATTTGTCAACGTAAATTTATGTAGGCAAAAAACTCATATATAAGGCCGCGATATAAAAACCTATACGTAATTTCAATATCCTGCCATTTCGGGAGCTTACTGTTCGTAATTTTGTGATTTTATGTTTGTCTTCTTATTTTGTGACTCGGCTTTAACTTCTTGACTGTTTCTTCAATATTCTTTGAGGTATGTGCCCATTTAACAAAGGATCATAGGGCAAAAGTGGTAGAAAAAAAATATTATAGATGACTTTGAAAAAGACATTAATTTTGACTGAATTGTGGAACATCAAACGACAGCTAAACTACTTGTACTGAAAGTGATTTGTAATGTGTGTATATATACGATAGCCTAATAGACATTCACTGAATATTAAATCTACATTCAAGACCACTAGACGTAGGTATCATTTATTCCCCGAACCTCCCAACGTTACAGTCAATCTGTAATATTTATATAATCTGTAATAAATTTATTTTTAATTTAGTTATAATCTTAAATTTTTGTAACTGTGCCTCTAGAAATAAACAGTACCTAACAACAAATACGTAGAAACTGATAAATCTTATGTTTAAAATTATGCGTTTTTAATTTATTCTGGTATAATTCAAACCAAACTGTAAATGATTATTAACTCTAAATAATCGATATAGATTTTTTTTATTAATAATCGAATATTGTACGTTCCCATATTTTGGTTGGCATGCCTGGTGCAAAAAGTTTGACAGCTGTCAAATGTATTTCTTAGATTTGGTTGACTATAGTGCGTTCAATGAATATAATGCTTAGGTTCTCTAGCGATTCTGTCGTAAAGACGATATTGCCGGCAAATGGAAGGTGAGTCATGTATTCGTAATTTATGTTAATAAAGTATCATTTACAGTTCAGTAGCTTGAAAACGTCTTCCAATGCAGCGGGGAAAAGTTTCGAGGATATTACGTCATTGTGTCTTACACTTCTTTGTATTTAGATAAGTTTCGTACCCTGGTACTTGATAGCCATCGTAGTCCATCATCGTAGACGTTCATCCTCCCGAACAAGCCGGTTTAGAAAAAAGTCTTTAGCACCATAAGCCACATACATACCCTTTGGCAAATTGTAAAGAAGACCGAAGAGTACAATATGCCACTTTGTCTCGCGTATGTTGACTATGAAAAGCCTTTCCATCGGAATTTGGACGGTGCTGCAGTCCTTTCAGCGGTGCCAAATTGACTATCGGTATATTGAAGTGTTTGTATAGTAGGGCTACGATGGCTCCCATCGTAATTTTAAGTTATGTTAAATTATATAAAAATTCTTCAGAATTATTCATATGAAAGTGTGTCATAAATGAAAGGGTATAAACAGAGAAATTACGTTGTCATTAATAGCAATTGCAGTGCAGTGGTGACTTGAATTAAATAAAAGCATGTTTCTATGACAAAACTTTATTTGGTCATGGTTGTAAGTGTGACTGCAGATTATTAGGTCCCGGGTTCAAATCCAGCGTCGAGTCAAAATCAATTATTGAGTTTTTCCGTCCAGAAATTCCCAGTAGCTGCCCGGAGTCAGGAAGTTGACGGTGTCTCACTCCCATGACTCGGAAAGCACATAAAGCTGTTGGTCCTGCGTCTACTATCTTTTCGACCGTGTCGGTTAATCGTCCCATCGGACTATTAGAGTGAGGGAATAGAGAGTGCGACTGTGTAACACTTAGGCATTATAATCTTGTCCTGCGCCGTAGGCTAGTGTCCGTTGAGGCTGGCCGCCGTGACCGTAATTCGGTCTGGAGGACATTGTTATTATTCTTAAGACATTCAAGTTTTCTCATTTTTATTTCTTTCACCACTTAGCTAGTGGTAAATAAGCTCCTCAAATGGCAATTAATAGTTCCATTACTGTTGCCGGAGATCGAATCAGAGATTGTTTGCGTTCTGTAATCTGTTCATTTCCATTTGTGCTTTGTCTGTAGATATGGTCACCTTATTTTTTTAATATAATATATGACGAATACAGCTTCGTTTGACATCTTAAAGTGACTTTTATATTTTATTCTCTAACGAAATAAAGTATCGAAGGAAAGTTACTAATGGTAGTAAAATACAAATTTATTCAACAAATTCTCCCACCGTTGGGCATTAACAGATCCCTGATTGGCATTTAATAGCTCATTCGTGCGTTTATAATTTGCCGCTTGGGAAACATGGATGCGGAAGTTATTATTTCTCCGGCGGGGCCTTTAACATTTTGCTGGTTGCTTAAATATTCAAAGCTTTTATGCATGAAAATAAATAACTGCTATTGTAATTATTAAATTCACCATTTTAAATAATTTTATGCATGATCATAAATCACTTTCGCACACCACTAAGTTTTATACAAAACTTGTAAATCTGAATGCATTTTATGACACGGGATTATTAGCATACGTTATTGTATTCATTATGATTGTGGAATTAAAAAAATCCATTGTGCCTTATGAAAGAGCCAACTACGCAAGTCGCAGGAAACTTTAAAATAAAGTTTATATTATATTTCATCTTTCCCTTACAAAGAAAATAAAGCAAGCCAATATTGTTTTATAGTTATTGATTCCTTACTTTATTTACTCCGTAAAAATACCTTCACTATAAAGAATTTAAGTAGCCGCTATTAATTGCTTTGGTAGAGAGCAAACATCAATCTACTATGCTTTCATTGCTTTCGCTCAACGTAGCCTCTTGCATTGTTTATTCCCGTTTCTATGAATCACGGTTATTTTATATGAGTAGTTAACTAAATTCATTTATTCGATACAGTCTATCAAAGTCCACCGCTGAAGTCGCCTTACCCACAGATTGCCTCATAAGGGGGATATTGCCATAGTTGCCACGCTTGTCAGGTGGGTTAGTAACTGCAGTTTATTTTTCTAATTGTTATTAGGGAGACGCTGCCCATCTCGTGGTTTGTTTCTCTCTATCACCTTTAACGACATCCACGAAACTATATGGGATTGGCCATATGGTTGTATTCTACGGTCGTAATCACGACGTAAAAGAATCCTTATTCAGTTGTCGTAAGGGGTGGCTTTAGGTTATACCAGAATGGTATCATAGCTTTCAAGGTATGGTAGTGTTAATATTGTAGTTCTGCCAAACATATAATATCGAGAACGGTGACGGAGAATAGCGGCAAAGACGCACTGTGATCGGCATGCCAAGTGTGGTGATTATATTAAATGCTTACTACAATGGGAGATGCCCATGTCTAGCAGTGATACTAAGAGTAAGCATTTCCATTTATATAGCAATGAGACGGTGTATTATGCAGATTGCGCGTCATCGCCTAAGGAATACACTAAGAACTAAGGACGCGAAGATGTGTGGTGCAAGTACACTACTACCCTCCTATGGATAATTATTCATTTAGTACTTAATATGTAGTAATAATGTAATTTCGGAAATACGAGTACTTTCATTTAAAATTATCCCAAATTAAATGTGACTTATGGCGAAGTTTTGAATTTAGAAGTTAAAAAGAATAGCATATATGAGACTTTTTTAATTAGTTTTTATGGTGTTTTTTTTTTTCAAATTTTGCAAATGGTGTATTTGCTTATATTACTGATTCTTAGCCTTCTTTACAAATTTGGCCGCCTATTCTAGATAACTCTGTATATTACTTATTATTTCCTGACATTGGGCTTAAGGAGCTCACTTCGGATGTGTTAGGTAGACTGCAGCGAGAGGAATGTCCTCCCCGCCTACGACGCCGTGAACGAAGTGAAGTCGCATGGGAAGACGCGTTTATAGGGATGCACCATTCGCCCTATCCTCACGACTCTAGCGGGGTGCCCCGTTGATTCGTTGGTGTTGAGGCCACGAGGGAAACGAGTGTTTTAATTGTGAGACGCGGCTTTTTCTATCTTGAAACTTGGCAGGCGGCGCAGCTACTAGAGTCAAAAGGGCTGGCGCTTTTCAGTGCACTTTTTTCTTGGCCTCACGGCCTCCACGTATCAGATTCGGAGGTGATCCGATGCCCAGATGGATCTGGAGGCCGCGAACAAACGCGCCTTATGTTCTGGTGCGCCACGCCTGTGAAAGAAAAGGGGAGGAGTATTCTCCTTCAAGAACGTCAGATGAGCAGACATTCCACCTGATGGAAAGTAGAGCTGGATCATAGTTCACACACACAAAGTAATCAAAATGTAAATGTTTTGTTATCCTTGAGGGCTAAGATGGTCACCACTCACTAAACGAAATACAGCATTATTTTACGCTGGTATTATGTGAGATTGCGGTACATCCACATTGAACTATTTATATTTTTTTTATAGAAGAGGGGGAAAACGAGCACGCGACTCACGGTGATGGTGATGGACAGTGACTACCGCCGCCTATGAATAACCGTAACAACAGAGAATTGCAGATGCGTTACCGGCCGTTTAGAAACGAGTAAGCTCTTTTCTTGAATGACCCTAAGTCGTATCGGTCCGGAGAAGTCGTCGGTGGTAAACAATTTCACAGAGACGTTGTACGAGGAAGAAAACTCCTAGTAAAGCTTACAGTAGTGAACTGCCGAGCATCCAGATGATGAGGATTGTATCGAAAATGTTGTATATTTAACGCGATGTGTGTTCGTGAAATTTGGCAACTGAAACTTATCCGAACAAATCCTCAGAACACTCCCCATGGTAGATACGATAGAAAACGCAAAGGGATGCAACTTCCCTACGCAGCTTCAGTGAATCGAGTCGATTAGAAAGAACTCGGTCGTCGACTATTCGAATCGCTCTGCGCTGGATGCGGTCAAGTGAAAGGAGCTGGCACTGAGGTGCCCCGGCCCAGAGATGAGAATAGTATTCCATGTGAGACCGAACTTGCGCTTTGTAAAGTTACAAGCGATGTGCCGGCATGAAATACTATCTCGCTCTGCTGAGCACGCCAAGATTTTTAGAGGCCGATTTGTTATTCCCCTTCAAGTGACGACGAAACTACACACTATTCGATATGTCGACGCTGAGGATTCTGATGTTAGCTGAGGCAGCTCGGGGGCTGCCTTCGAACTGAGGTGATACGACAAAGAAATTTTCTTGGCGGTTAATGCGCAAACTTGTGTCTTCTGCCGGTGAGAAGCAAACCCACTCCCAAGGGTAGGATGCAAAAAAAGACCGCATTCTATCGCGACGACCTATAGTGCCAAACTCGGCAGCAGCCTGCAGAATGTAACCGTGACATTAATGTGACTAGCACCTACTACGGACAAGATAAAGAGGCGTCGGCGAAAACCTGATATCCCTCCGGATGAGAGGTCAGCAGAAGGTCCAAAAAGGAAGGTGTATGATCATCCATATCTGAAATCCGCGTAGGCGAAGTAACCAGTTATGCCAGACCATTTGCCAAAGCAAAGTCATAAACAGATCTTCACACATGATCGATTAAATCGTGAACGGAGCCATTCGGCGTAGTGAGCGTTAAAATCACCAAGGGTCACGATCTCTGCGGATGGGTTCTGCTGTAGCATAGAATCTAGCCATTAGGAGAGGGGTCAAACGAGCATACGGCTCACCTGATGGTAAATGATTATCGCCGCCCATGAGCAGTTGCAACACAAGGGGAATTGCGGATGCGTTGCTAGCTGAATGGAAGGAACTAGCACTGAGGAGCCCCAGGCTAAAGACGGGAACGGTATTCCATGTGCGGCCGAACCTATTACGAATTATTATGTGAAAGAAACTCGGGATATACATATACATATCCTCGACTAAGAATCAAAATGCAGATTCGTTGCCGTTCCTCAAAACTAAGTTGACATGCTACCTTTTCTGTAAAAAGGTTCTCCGAGTCTTTACACGCACGCACGTACGCAAGCACGAAACACAGTAGCAACAAGCTGCTACTTAAAAAAAATACATAAAGTATTTCTCTCCTCCGGCTCCGTAACTCCGTAACCGATAAATAATAATTTAATCCGCAACATTAAATTCCACGAACCGAACATAGATATTTTGTTATAGGATAGGGTGACAAACGAGCACACAGTCCACCTGATGGTAAGTGGTTGCTATGGCCCTTAGACATCTACATCTATCCTCAATTACGAATCAAAATGCAAATGCGTTGTCACCCGTGAAGACTAAGATGGAATGTCTCGTTTACAGAAAAAAGGGTCTCCGGTTCTCTACACTCACCATACAAAACACAGCAGCGTTAAGCTACTATTTGACGCTGGTATTCTGTGAGAGCGTGGTCCTTCCTCGGTCGAGCCGACCCATTCGTGCTACAACTTTTTTACTAATATAACTGCAGCATGGCTCTACCACGTAGAAAATATTGTTCCTACACTCTACACACGAGTGTTTCTCTGTGTACTTCGCATTCCGAATCGTAATAAGTGACAATTATCCGTTGCACCTACACTATTGCAATGCTTCTAAAATCTAGTCATATGTCCTTACTTGAATGGATTTGTAGCGCAATTTACGTACGCCCTCCGGTTCTATGTTATTAATGTACCATTGGCATTTCACAGATACCGTAGTCCACATAATTTGTTATTTGTCGAACAACTACTTAATTGGAGTACAGAGATATGTTAAAGATTTTGCTATGTAAACGTGCAATTTATTTTAGCAACAACTTAAATAGTGCTATCCAGCCTTTTTGACCAGAAAAGACACAAGAAAAATTCTAGAATACAATAGAAATATTTTTTTTGTTAGATTACACATATTATATTTATTATCAATCATTTTAATTTAAGTTTACTACTTGATCAGAAAGTGACGGATTCTGTATTAGTCTCTAAGCCCATTAAAATTATAAATGGTTTTAGGGTAGGGTTATTGTCGTCCATCTATTTCTTAATACACTAACTTGCAGAATGAATTTTGAGGTTGGCTCTAGAGAAAGTTTTTATGTTAATAATAACTTATTGTGTTATAGTCGTAGGAATGAATTACTGATTTTGTGGAGTTAAACAAGTATTAATAGCTTGTGCCTGTTGTTTGTATAAACAGATTAAATATTAATTATTTATTTAAAAAAAAAACATTTGTGTTTTATGTACATATTATTTTACATTTTTACCATCTCCAGTACATTTGTGTAAGCGCGTATAATTATGATGACCATTATTATGTTATCTACTGTGCATTTGACAATTTCTGTTTATCCAGAAGTTATAACTGAGATCAAATATCCGTCAGAAGAATATCGTACTTTATGAGGAAACAGTTTACATTTAATTTAACTAAGAGTCTTTTATAATATATAATATAATATAAACACTCACGCCTGTCACCCAGAGGGGTAGGCAGAGACTACGGACTTCCATTTGGCACCATCCTGACATACCTCTTTCGCCTCTTTTACATCCATATATCTACGCATACATGCTCGTCGGTTAAGGGTACTTCTAACGTGGCCCATTTTCAAAATATCGCCAATTTGGTCGATAAACTTTTTCCTAGGGCGTCCCTTCCCGACTCGGCCGTTCACATCTGCCATATAAATTTACTTTGTCACTCTTTCCTCATTCATTCTTTCCACATGACCAAACCACCGAAGCATTCCTTTCTTAATCCTGGTCACAACATCATCTTGCATACCACATTTATCTCTTATCACGCAATTTCTCACCCTGTCATTCAGATTCAATCCTAGCATATTCCTTAAAGACCGCATTTCTACAGCATTTATTCTACTTTCGTGCTTCTTCTGCCACACCCAGCTTTCACTACCATACATCAAAGTAGGGACTAACACAGCATTATGAATTACCATACGTGCCTGTTTTGACACATTCTGGTTCTTCATAATAGAGTGTAGTGCCCCATTCACTCTATTCCCTGCATTTACTCGTCGTTCTATATCCCTATCATATCTACCATCCCTGCTAAATACACATCCCAAATACACAAACTCATCCACTTGCTCAATTAACTCTCCTTCTATTCTTATTTCACATACCATTTTGCTTTCTTCTCTTTCAAAAACCGTCACTTTCGTCTTACATGCGTTCACTTTCATTCCCCTTTCTTTTAATTCCCAGTTCATTAATGTAACCATCATTTGCAACTCAGCCGCCGATGACGCAAGTATGACTTGATCATCGGCATACAAAAGGCATTTGACGGTTAACTCGCCCATTCTTAACCCACATTCTTCATCTTTCAAAGTTTGCAAACACCGGTCCATAAATAGGTTGAACAGCCAAGGGGAAGCTACACAGCCCTGTCTGACACCTTTTTGGATGCCAAACCAGTCCGAGTAGACCCCATTGATCCTGACACAAGCACTAGAGTCCCTATAAAGAGACCTCAATGCCTGTATCAAACCAGCGCTCAACCCATATGAGTTCAGTGTTTGCCATAACACATTCCTGTCCACTCTGTCATAAGCCTTTTCCAAGTCCATGAATGCACAAAAAACTTTCTGGTTTTTGGCCAAAAACTTCTCCGCAATCATGCGCATGGAAAAGACTTGATCTGTACACCCCATTCCCTTTCTAAAACCCGCTTGCTAAGAGTCTTTTAATTAGCTTTAACATCGTGATTGGTCACAATCAAAGAGAATTAAACTACTTAAATGTCTTTGGTCACAATATATATTATGGCGATAGAACTATGGAGGATTTGTGATGAGATCTTAACTATGTAATAAACCTAACATTTTTTACTAATTTATAAATGGTTATTATCCATAACAATATTCTCAACCAAGACTTATCAATCGTAAATAAAGTTTGCATAAATTATATGTGGTACTAACTCTCAGAGCACATTTCGGCGTAGTATAAAGAACTTTTTAAAGCAAATTTGCACAACCCGAAAAATTTTTGACACATACCTAATTTAAAAATGAAATTAACTAAATATTATTTTTAATTTTTGTTAAATAGAATATAAAAAACAGTGCAAATAATTATATGTGAACTATGAGTCAACTAAGCAACTATGAGGAATGCTAGAAAGTTTCCTCGATATCCAACCGATGTTGGTATAGCCATCCCGTTTACGCTAGAAAACACTACCCAGATTCCGTTTAGTGGCGGCATAAGAGAATATACTACACCATGCCATCACTTAAATGTCATAAAAGGCGACAGAGGTAAACTGAAATAGGAGATGGGCCGTAATAGCTTTCAGAAAATAACTGAAAATAATGAAAAACAACGGTTGTCAACCTACCTGTCAAGCGTGGCAACTATGTTGATAACTATAAACCTTACACTAAGGCAATCTAAGGCAATCTGAGGCAATACTTATTCTACGTAGGTTTTTTGATTGATTGAATGAATAAGGTATCTGGACTGGTAGCGGGAAAGAGATTCAAAAATGCAAGACGTGCGGCTTATTTATTACTCCAATTTCAAATGTTTTCTTGTACCACACAGATAAGTTTAACTTAGTCGCATCTCTTAGTGCTGCAATCTGCTAACGTTAACTCAGTGCCATAAAAATGCTGTACACAAGCTGCGAGTATTTTAAGCGACAAGCACACTAATATAGAATTTTGTATACCGTTTGATCTGTCAGATTTTTCTTGATACCAGAGATCTCATAGATCCATAGTGACTTTTACTTTGAATTAGTAGTGCAACGTTTATATATACTTGCCTATTTCCTTGACTATTTCCTTGCCATTTTAATCTTTTTAAATTCTTGACTACTTATTTATATACAAGTATTGGATTATTTACTTGCTAACTTTCTTATATATTTTTGACTATGAATTTGCTTATATATTTGCATATACTGGATGACTTTTTTTACCGTGAAATATATAAATAAATAAATTAAAATCCATCGAAATTTAAATCCTATACACCCTACTTTACGAACGGCATTAAAAATAAATTTAGTAGGTATCTTTGACCTTATTACTTCGCAGGGTCACAGGCTCAAGGGTAAAGATCAAAGTAATTGTCAAAAATATTTTTTCTTACGTTTAATTTAAATTTTTTGTTTTTATTTTTTGTAAAATATTAGAGCCATAGGCTTCTGCTCCGTTCGCATGTTTTACCTTATTTTTCCAGACGGAAAAAAAGGTCATCTAGTGTATATGTTAATTAACTTGATATTATACTTTGAATTTTAAATGGAGACGACGTGTAGGGATGACTTACAAAAGTGTCCCCCCTAATATAGCCCCTTTTCTGTCGTTTCTAACTAACCTAAAGCTAGCTAAGTTGGGACCTCCAATGGTCGGCTTTAGAAATGTCTCTTGAGCAAAATATCTATCTGATGATCGGTTAAAAATTTATGGACTTCGTTTATTTAGTCCTTAAGGCCGTACGCATTATAAAAGTGACAGCTATCGACGTTACTTATTGCCGACCTAATATTTAATAATAAAATAAAGTAAAAAAATATGTTATCTAACTTCATGTGGTACCAGACACAAGGAGGTATACCAATACCTTGCGGTACTATGCTACAAGTGCATAGTAATAATTACATAACGATATATGGTATTAAATTTGTAGACTTCATGTGAGACGGCTTTTACGGCCGGGCATCGAACGGCATTTGGGAATTAACCCATGGCTTTCCGCTGAGCGCACGCATCCCCCAAATACATGCTTCGCGAACCGTTAGGGTGTAGAATTAGCAGCTCTAAACCGGTCACTGTTTCCCTGTGTAGAAATGGTTAACGCTCGTTGTAAATATAACAGAACGCGAGTAACCCGGGTTCGATCCCCGCCGGCACGAATGAAATTGCTAATTGCAATTTTAAGTGCTGATTTACCACGTTCTCGGTGGTGAAGGAAACCTGCATGTCTGAGGAATAAGAAAAAAAATAGAAGAAGAAGGCATGTGAAGTTCGCTAACACGCTTTGGGGCAGCGCGGCGGACACTTCCTTGCCCTAAAACCCTCACAGAAATGAGGGGAGGCCTGTGCCCAGCAGTCGGACGTATATAGGCTGTAACTTTACTTTACTTTTATATGATATTAACAGGTGCGTGCAACAACTTTTGTGAATTGTCTCTCTCATCGTCCTTAAGACGCGTTAAACTATTTTTGGCTGTTTAATTAAAGCTTAGGCTTTGGCTAATCCTTTTGCTGATTCGTCGGCCGAAGGTTTTTGGCCGAAAGTGGCTCAAGCCGAAATAAAAACTTCGTTCGGACAATATTTGTAACTGTTTCAATTTTAAATTTGATTATATAGGCGGAATTATAAAATAAATATTTATTTTCCTCATTTAATCAACTCAATAAATTTTGTGAAATATTTGCATGCAATCAAAAGCTAGAATTTATGTGAAATAATTTTCGGACATTCAGGTTTTACGTAATTATTCGCGTTTTATTTACTTACTGTAACTCAGTCATTGTGTGCATTACTTACCAATTTGCGTAGTTTATTTTATTTCAAATAAAGTTACTTAAATACTAACAATACAGTACTAAAAAAGGTTGTTTGTTTTACGTCTTTTGATAGGGAATCGAAAGATGCACCGCTTGAACAATCAAATACAAAATTCTAAGCCACTGTCGACGAGCTATATCAAAAACTATTATGTTTTTATGTTGTATACTTATTTTTTTAATTTAAATTTTACTTCTCTAATAAAACGATGGAAAATTTGTAGACCAAATTTTTGGTTTGTAATTATTTTCATGTTTCTTTTTGGGCTCTAAATTTTTCCTTTTACCCAGTTGTTTTTTTATCTTTTTCTTTAAAATGCTATTTATTTTTTAAATGTTAAGTAGGAGGCTTGTTCGTACATGTACGGCCACGCACTGGCTTGGAGTTCCGAGTGGAGAAGTTTTGATTCATATTTTCTTTAGTATTACGATTATCTATTTCATTACTCTTGCTTTTATTTAATGCTTTCTTGGCTTTGTTCATCACTGAAAGTCAGTTTTGTGGTTTACCTTAACCTATGCTGAGTGATAACTTTTTTTGGCATGATGTAACAGACACATTATAAAATTTACGTTCAGTTTTTTTTATTTATATATTTGCACATTGTTATATAGTGTACGTCAATAGTTTATGCCTTAATAAAGATTGTGTTGAATAATAAAGATGCAATCAGATCATTTACGGTACTCTTACGGTCTTACGGTACACCAAATTATTATTCATAGAAAACTATATATTTGCAGCCTCTTTTTGTCGTAAAAACCGTCATGGTGGTGCCTGTATTTTGATTAACAATCATCGTGAGTTCAAAACATTAAATTCTATAGAAAATATGACGTTTCGGGTATAATTGAGTGTTGTGCCATAGAACTTACATTGCATGGTATAATAATAGTATGTATTTACAGACAACTTAGAAACAATACACAAAGTTTTAAACAGTTTTTTGCTATATTTAATGACATACTTGCTGCATTGTGTTTCGCAAGAAAAAAATAGTTATATGTGGAGATTTCAATATAAACATTTTAAAAAAGAGCAAAGAGGCTAACATTCTAAATCAAACAATTATTGGATATAATCTTAAATTAGCCACTAATAAGCCAACGCGTAATGTAAGTGGATCTTGTTTAGATAACTTTATACACAATATAAGAGGAAGTAAATATAATATTTTTGAATTCGCTCTATCTGATCACTCAAGCCAAATGTTAACTTGTAAAGTCAAAGAAACTTGTTTTCTCCCACATTGGTTAATAAAATGTAGAGATTACAGTAATGAAAACATGAAAAAATTCAAGGAATGCTTAAAATCACTTACTTTTAACGAAATTTACTATACAACTGATCCAAATTATGCGTTCGATTATTTTCATAATTATTCATATTATTTTATAATTTATGTTTTCCATTTATATCAATAAAAAGAACACTTCGGAAAAAACCTTCCTGGATATCGAAAGGTATAAAAATATGTGCAAAACAAAAAAGAAAATTACTTTGGCAATATAGAAAACATCCGACTAATTACAATAGAAACTTGTTCAAATGTTACACAAAACGTTTAAACAAAATAATAAAGTTAACACAAAGGCCGTGCCCTTTGTGTTGATGATGATGACTATAAAATCAAAACAGCTTCAAACAAATCTAAAGCTACTTGGTCAATCATCAATTATAGTAACAATAACGTGATTAAAGAGGAAATCAGGCATTTTAATAATAATGGGATAATCATTGATGACCCCAAAGATATCGCAGAGCTATTTAACAATTATTTCGTAAGGGGAAATGACAGTAATCTAAGAACAATTAATGTTAACTGCAAATTACCGAATACTTATAACTCATTTTTTATGAAGCCAACGACTCCTTTCGAAATTAATAATATAATTAATTCATTAAAGAATACAAATAGCACAGGTTGTGATGACGTTAGCACAAAGGTATTAAAAAGTGTATCAACCATCATCTCACCAGTTTTATCCTACAGCGTAAATTTAGGTTTAGCCTCTGGAATATTCCCAAATAAATTAAAAAAAACGGTAGTTCAACCTGAATTTAAGAAAAATGATGAGAGTGATGTTGCAAATTATAGACCCATAGCACTCATACTCTAAAATTCTCTAAAATTCATTCTCTAAAATTTTTGAAAAGGTAGTAAGTCAAAACCTTAATGATTTCTTCGAAAAATATAAAATCTTCACAGAGAAACAGGTCGGATTTCGGAAAAATAAAAGCATTAATTTAGCTGTCTTTCAATTTCTACGTACTGTAATGTCAAGCCTCAATAATAATCACTTAGTATCTGCTCTATACATAAATTTAACTAAAGCTTTTGACTATGTTAATCACAGTATCCTCTTAAGTAAATTAGAAGCGTACGGGATCCGAGGAAATATCCTTAATCTCCTAAAAACTTACTTAATAAATCGGAAACAATGTACACAAATTACGCGCATATGCTCAAAAGCGTATAGACAAATAGTACATTCATCGTCATATCGTGAGGTGACTCAAGGAGTACCCGAGGGAAGTATTCTTGGTCCATTATTATTCCTTGTGTATATAAACGATTTACCAAACTATATAAATCAAGATATGGTATTATATGCAGACGATAGTACAGTGATGTTTACAAGTACAAGCAAAAATAAAATGATATCTGACATAAATCAAACACTAGACATTATAATTCATTTAATTAATCTTAATACATATATGCTACAACGCAAAATTTTTAGGCCTCAATCTCGATTCAAACTTAAAATGGAAATCTCAAGCAGAAGATATTTGTACTAAACTAAACCAGTTCTCTTATGCACTGCATAGACTTGGAACAATTGTGAATCAATCTGCGGTCATCACTGCGTACCACAGTTATGTAGAATCAGTGTTAAGGTTTGGTGTCATTTTTTGGGGTAACTCTGTAGACAATGATATATAATTAAAACCCAAAAGAGATGTGTAAGGGCTATTGTGAAGTTAAACATACGGATAGTTGTAAACCATTTTTTATTAGTCTGAAACTGTTAACACTTCCATGTCTATATATAGTAGCCGACTTTGTTATTACGCATATTTCTTTATTTGAGTGCCTACACAGTAAACTTAATAATCATAAAATATGTTTTCCATCAAACAAAACAGCCCAATTTAACAACAGCATATTTTGTATGGCCCCTTGAATTTATAACCATTTAGCATTACACATTTTGAGATGTTCCAACATAGATCATTTTAAAATACTATTGAAGCAATTTCTCGTTAATAGGGCATACTACAGGGTGAAAGAATATCTCGAAGATAAATATGAAATTCAATAAACGACTAATACATGACTTAGTATCACTAATTTGACTTGACTTATATAATATTATCTAAATTGACATACCGCTATTAATTTTGATTTTGAACTCCAATTATAAATAAAGCATGTTTAAATAATTTAATATAAAACTAATAAAATGTAATGAATATTGCATGCCAAATGCCGTGCAAAAGTGATAAACTATGACAATACCATCTGTATCAACCTATATTTGCAATAAATGATTTGAATTTGAATTCTTAAAACAGCAAGCATCGTTTAAAGCGCGTATTAAGTACAATTTAAAACAGTTTAATGATGCCATTCATTTTGGTACAACCTCATTATGCATTTGAAACGGCACATAAAATCGCAATAAATTAAAACAATATTCCAGAATAAACGCAATGCCTCGCCTCTATACACCAAATGTTTTTGACATATTTTAGAGCAAAACTATTTGTAAATTTAATTTGTACGTACCTTCCTTACATTAGTAATTTAAGTGATTTTTATAATGAAGATTTTTGGAAAAAAAATTTCGTTGTATAGCTTTTTTATTTTAAAATCTTTCATCAATTTAAATGAATAGGAACTAAAACTTATCATTAAATATTAATTTATAAAGAATTGTAAATACAAAATTTTGATTTTCTTAGCCTAAACTTATATAGATTATAGATTTACTAAGTATATTGATCTCGGATAAGATATCTTAGTTATTATTAACCGTTATTAAATAATATTTATAGAAGATTGAAAGTTTTAATTAATACAATAACAGTGAGCGCTTGACAACATATACAACAAATAGTGCAGTGATAGCGTAGTGGTTTCATCGTTCGGAATCGCACCTGATTCTTAAAGCGTTGAAGGTTCGAATTAGGTCGGCCAAATAAAACATTTCTTTTTCTGCATTTTTAACAAATAGTAAGACGGATTCCGTTGACATTATAATATGTTACTAAAGGAGAAAAACTAAGAGCTTTTTCAGATGAGACGTTTAATGCGCGAGTTGACTCATGCGTAGATACACGCGTTTCCAAGATACTAGAGGTACATATATTCCGTCCAGATGATGACGCGCGTTTCCTCACTCACGCGTAAAACGCTGGTAATGAGCGAGACTCGAGCGCTAACTAGTTGAGATACTCGAGCGCCATTACTGCGTCCAGTACTACGCGCGAATCCGTAGCGAGTGGACGTATTAAAAATCTATATCATCCCGTACTACGTAATTATGATATGGAGTTAAATCCTCATGAATAACTTCTAGTTAATCATCAAACGATGTTACTGACATACGAAAGTATATAATAATTAGTAAATGATAACAATAATTTCCTCAAGACCAAATTCCGGTCAGTGTGACCAGTCTCAACGGAGGCTAGTTATATACGCCAATCATTGAGGTGCACCAGTGTTTATGTAAACACAGGTGTAGTGTATATTCTTTCCCCTCACAATCTGATGAGATGGCAATACGACACGACTGGAGGGAAATCAAGTGCAGAACCAACGGCTTTACGTGTTTTCCGAAGCCCCGATGTCACATATCGAAGTGAAACCTACTGAGAATTTCACCACAGAAAAATCCAATAACAGATTTTGGCTTGAGATCTTTGATCAAACCCGAGACCACATGTTTAGCAATTGTGGTTACGACCACTTAAGCAACGATGCAGACTATAAGTAATAACATGTATTAATTAGTTTTATAGTGTATCATATATTTTGTTTTTGGCTTTGGTTGTACCTTCACCTACTGCGTCTGTAGAGAAGTATTTTGGAATTATGAAAGACGTCAATGAAAATTTGGATCCTAAGCTATACGCAATTTGTTGCACATCCTTGCTTACTTTCCTTATATAACTATATAACAGAATATGCAACTCCAAATGTCTTTTCCCATAGACGACGTAGTAGATGAAGTGCCTCTATGTACTATGTGTTTTGTATTTATTGTTCTATAATTTATTGATTCGAAAATGGTCAATATTGGTCATAATCAATCAAAAAATATCACCATCATCATTTCTAAACATATTACGTTAAAGAGATAAAAATATTAGTATTTCAACTTTAACTGCAACTGGTCTTTGATAACTGCTGCTCTAGCCCTATCTGCTCTTTCAGACATGTAATAATGACTTTTAATGTAATACCTTGTAATTTTTTATATATAATGCATATATACTACCTGATAACAATATTAGATAATAATGCATACATAATAATAAGACATGGGGTCATCTTGAGTAAACAAGAATGTTAGCTTTACCGCCGGGCGTGGTAAATCAGAAATGTTAGTTGTAGTGATAAGTTAGCTCATGTAATATGATTTTATCTTTGCTAGTTTATTAAAAACTAACATAAGTTGTTCATATGCACGAAATTAAACTCTATACAGCTAAGGTGAAACCAAGACACCAATCTAAGCAGTTTGATATTTTTGGTCACAACTTACCTAACTTTCAAACGTTGCTATCAATAACGTAAATTTCTTAAACGATATTCAATAACGCATACGAAAAGGGAAAAGGACCATATGGCGCTTTTTTGTAACTTTTCTATGCTTTACCCTCTCAGCAACTTTTCAAATGCTAATATTAGTCGGTAAATAAAGGTTCAAGTTATATGCTACTACGCTGGAGGTTGATAGAAATATAATTTCAAACTGTCCACAAAAAATAACACTTTTAGAATACTTAATTCTTCTATAAATATATTTTAATGAGAGATATGTTGTGCTATATTTTCGGAAATATAAAGACGCAAATTATTCCATTGTCATTCCTTGCAAAAGTTGTGATAAATTTACATAAAACGCAAATATATATAAGTCATACATCGGGCAGGGTTAATTGAGTGACTCTGTGCTTGTGTTATATTGAGTATTGGCTTTATGATATCTCTTGTGCAGTTAGAAAAGTAAATTAAAGGTGTAAACTATATTGCTGGGCATAGACTTCAACTCATCTCTAAAGAATTTGTAAGGCATGTTATAGTCCACCATGACTACTCAATATGTGATAGCGGACTTCAAATATCTTTGATTTTTTTTTGTTATGCAGGCTTTTCGACTTTACGTTTGTTTTTCGGTGGACAAAAACACACATGACCACGTGATAAATCCACACTTAAAATGCAAATTACAATTTCATTACTGTAAAATTTTCGGCGAGCACTGAGCCCCTGGCTACCCCGTCAGCAAAGCACAGCTGATAAATTCCAATTATTTGAACTGGTATGGTTTGGTTGGTCGTACATTGACCTGGAGCATATTAATGTCATCAGTTTCTCCCATTAGGATAAAGAAACCAACTAAGATATAGTTGATAATGTAACAAAATGAAGTATATAGTGAAAATGTCAGAAGTACAAGTACAAGTAAAAAGTACAAGTGAAAATTTTCATAACATAACATAACATAAACACTCACGCCTGTCACCCAGAGGGGTAGGCAGAGACTACAGACTTCCATTTAGCACGATCCTGACATACCTTTCTCGCCTCTTCCACATTCATATACCTACGCATACATGCTCGTCGGTTAAGGGTACTCTTAATTTGGCCCATTTTTAGTATATCGCCAATTTGGTCGACAAACTTCCGCCTAGGACGTCCCTTTCCGACTCTTCCATTCACTTCTGCAACATATATTTGCTTTGTCAGTCTTTCCGCATTCATTCTTTCTACATGACCAAACCACCGAAGCATTCCTTTCTTAATCCTGGTCACCGCATCATCTTGCAAACCACACTCTTCTTTTATCACACAGTTTCTCACCCTGTCACTCAGATTCAGCCCTAACATACTCCTTAGCGACCGCATTTCTACCGCATTTATTCTACTCTCGTGCTTCTTCTGCCACACCCAACTTTCACTACCATACGTTAAAGTAGGGACTAATACAGCACTGTGAATTGCCATACGTGCCTTTTTTGACACATTCTGACTTTTCACAATAGAGTGTAGAGCCCCATTTACTTTATTTCCTGCATTCACTCGTCGTTCAATGTCCTTATCATATCTCCCATCCCTGCTGAATACACATCCCAAATATACGAACTCATCCACTTGCTCAATTAACTCTCCTTCTATTCTTATTTCACATACCGTTTTGCTTTCATCTCTTTCAAAAACCATCACTTTCGTCTTAATTGCGTTCACTTTCATTCCCCTTTCTTTTAATGACCTGTTCATTAATGTAACCATCATTTGCAACTCGGCCGCCGACGACGCAAGTATGACTTGATCATCGGCGTACAAAAGGCATTTGATGGTTAACTCACCCATTCTTACCCCGCATTCTTCAACTTTCAAATTTTCCAAACAGCTGTCCATAAATAGGTTGAACAGCCACGGGGAAGCTACACAGCCCTGTCTGACACCTTTATGGATGCCAAACCAGCCCGAGTAGACCCCGTTGATTCTAACACAAGCACTCGAGTCCCTATACAGAGACTTTAATGCCTGTATCAAACCAGCGCTCAACCTAAATGCGTTCAGCGTTTGCCATAACACATCCCTGTCCACTCTGTCATAAGCCTTTTCCAAGTCCATGAACGCACAAAAAACTCTTTGGTTTTTCGCCAAAAACTTCTCCGCGATCATGCGCATGGAAAAGACTTGATCTGTACACCCCATTCCCTTTCTAAATCCCGCTTGCACATCCCAAATTTTTTCATCAGTTTCTTTCATAACTCTTTCAATTAGTACCTTAGCATACAGTTTTCCCACAATGCTAAGAAGGCTGATACCACGGTAGTTTTTACAGTCCTGCTGTGACCCTTTTCCCTTATATATTGGGACTATCACGGCTTTGCACCAGTCTCCCGGTACCCGCTTTAGTTCCCAACATAAATTAAACAAGGTGTACAGCAGGCCTGCCACCACGTCCTCTCCAGCCCTTAGCATTTCGAGTGAAACTCTATCATATCCGGCTGCCTTACCTACTTTCATGCTTTTCATTGCTTTCATTATTTCATCCATACTTATCTCCCTATCTCTTTCATCTTCTTTCGGAATTTCTATTTCATTTAGTTCACACTTCTCCTCACTCATAAATTCGCTTTCAAAATATTCCTTCCATCTCTTTAGACTCAACACTTCATCATTCAGGATACAGCCATTCTCGTCTCGTATCGCATTCAATCTAGGCTGTTTTGTATTTCCCCTGGTATTTCTTACGAGTTTCCAGAACATTTTAATATTTGCCTGGAAGTTATCCGATATTCTTCTATCATTCCTATCCGTTCTTTCTTGCTTTTTCCTTTCAACTAATTCTTTTACTCTCTTATTTAAACGTTTAAACTCTGCCTTTTTTCTTTCATTCTCATCATTCTTACCACCAGAGTTACCAGCTTTGGTCGCTAGTAAATCTAGCCATGCTCTCTTCTTTGCTTCAACTTCCATACGTACCTTGTCATCCCACCATAACGTATTGTCTTTCCTTTCATTCATTCTCTTACTAACACCACATACTTCGGTAGCTGCATCCACTAAACCTTTCTTAACATTATGCCACACATTCTCCAAGTCTAACTCATTCACACACAACTCATCCAAATTACTTATATTTTCTCTCAGTCTGCATTTGTACTTGTCTTTCACATCTTCATCTTGTAACCTCTCAATTCTTATACGCTGTAACGCAGTGGTAGACACAGATGTCCTATGCCGCCAACGTCTGAATAAACCCCTAATTCGGCATAAGACCAGGTAGTGGTCCGTCCCTACGTTGGACCCCCGGTAAACCCTTGTATCCACTACTGCGCTCCTCATTCTTTCATCCACAGTTATGAAATCTATCATGCTTCTATCATCACCTCTTTCCCAAGTGTACATGTGAATCTTCTTATGACGAAAGAAAGTGTTCGTCACAAAAAGATTCCTTTCCACACATACGGTGAGGAGGCTTTCACCATTCTCATTTATACTTTCATCACCAAACGTTCCCAATATCCTTTCATAACCAAGCCTCCTCACCCCAACCCTTCCATTAAAATCTCCTAGCATAATAATATTTTCATTTCCCTTACACTTCATTAGCACCATCCTTACCATTTCCCAAAACTGCTCCCGGATATAAGTGGGCTTAGACATGTCTGGGGCGTAGACCCCTAACACAAACAACTTCTTTAAGCCCACTTTCATTCGTATCCATAGCAGTCTTGGGCTTACACATTCATACTCTTTCACACATTGGCCCATTCGTTCTGAAAGGATGATTCCTACTCCCTGGCATGCCCGCTCGATCTCGTCTACACCAGACCAGTATGCGGTATACATGCCAAGTGCAGTGACATCCTTCCCCTTCCTTTTCGTCTCATTTACACATAATACATCTATTCCTCTATCATACATCATATCGCATACTTCATCCATTTTATCATTCATTGCCCCACATACATTCAACGTAGCCAGACGGGCCTCTGCAATCCACTTTTCGCCTCTCTGGGAGACAGAACGTGACGGGTGGCGAACCTCGTCGCCGGTTTTCCTCCCGGAGATTCTTCGCACCCCTGCCCCATCAAAGGGGCGCCGGGAACTCGGGGCCATTTCTTTTACTTTTTGCCTCATGGTGCGAAAACTAGGGCGTGGCATATTTTACGCCGCTACCACACGGCGAGTAGCCGAGTCTGTTCTTTCGGCTTTGTCGCTCTTTTAGCACCACCCGGGGGAAACGTGTAGGGTGGGCCTAGGATTAGGTGGTCGAAGCCTACGGACGCGAGCGACTTATCCCCCCTAGTAGTAGTGAAAATTTTCCTTGTTTAAATTAAGCATATAATTGTCACGATCATACCTGTACCAGGCCTCTGTCACTCTTGCTACCTGTGTGAAATAATTAACTATAATCGCATAGTAATTAACGAAGTACGCAGTCGGGGCTAGCGAGTTTGAAAGTTTTTTAACGCTGTTTACGTAAATAATTTTTTGTAAATACTTATTGAAATAGTTTTTGTTTAGTGTTTAGTACATTTAATTGTAGGATGTAGGTTTAGTTAAAAAGTTTTAAATTAGTAAAAAATTATATAAATTATGTATATTACCCATCTATTTGATAAATTTTAATGACGAAACCTCGTTCCTACTATAATTGTTGCGTGGAGAGACGCTAAATTACCAACAATATGTTTCAGATATATCATTCTCTAAGATACCGAGGGATTTTAGCAGGGAGTAACGAAAGTTGAATTTATTATATTTTTAGGTACTTATAGCAAAAAGGAACTAAGTAATAATTTATCTACAGAAGTAATAACTAAGTACTTTATTACAAAACTTAGTTGAAATTTACTTCACAATCGAAGTATCTACTTACATACCTATACTATCCTTTTGTTATTAAAATATTCTAAGTCATAATAACACAAAATACTGAAATTAAAACTTTGTCTAATAACTAGATTTTTAACCAAATAAAATACGAAACAAATAATAGAATACGAAATCATATTTGAAGTTTATTTGTTGTTTCTTTCGAGCCAAGCATCGCGTCTCCCGTCGAATGGTCTCGCGAGTTCTGTTCTGCGATGATGATTTTGATTAAATTTGTTTCGCAGACAGATGGCGCTAAATGCTCAACATGCAAGTCGATTTACCATCGGCAGTGTGTTAATATTAGCCCCGAATCAAGGATAAGCCCAAAATGGATATGTAAAACCTGCAAACTACCGCGACAAAGCCCTGTGCCAGCTGACTATTGTACTGAGGCATCCCTAGACTCAAGAGTTGAATCCCCCATTGAAGGTTTATTGGCTAAGGAAATTAAACTCCTTAGAACTGAGTTAAAGACTCTGTCAGAAGAAATGGTCAGTTTTCGGTAAGAAATTGCGAAACTAAACACCTACATGACACAGTTTAATTCGAGACTGGACAGCGTTGAAACCCGAGTTACCTCCCTGGAACAACAAACGAAGGAGGGACACAAGTCATGCAATAATAACGAACTGGTAGATATTATTGCGCGCTTAAAGCGCGATTTGAATATAAAGGAACAGGCGGCTCTTTCTAATGATTTAGAGCTCACAGGTATTCCTGAACAGAAGGGAGAAAGCCCGGGTCACCTCATGACACTTGTTGCCAAAAAATTGGATATAGAACTGGACGAGCGTGACGTGGTTAGTGTTGAACGTGCCGGTATGCGTCGAAACCGTGAGAGCTCGGATAGCATACCACCGCGACCTAGAGCCATCGTCGTACGTCTAGCGCGGCGTTTTAATATCAATGGAGAATCGACACGCTTTTATCTTAACGAGCGCTTGACGTATGCCAACAAGCACCTTTTCCATAAGGCTCGACAGGAGGCACGGCGATGCAACTGGCGATATGCATGGACAAAAAACGGTGTAATATTTGTGAAGCGCGATTCTATGTCTAGTAAGCAAAAAATATGTATGGACTGTGACATTGAAAAGATTTTTGGTTCTTCATGAATTTGATCTTTTTTATAAAACATTCTTTAAATCATGTCACTATGGGTATTTATCTTTCATATAATAATTTTGTTTTTATTTTACGTTTGATAGTTAGGATAATAGGTTTTGCTGTACTTTGCAATGTTTTTGTCGTATTTTGTTCAGTTTATTTATGTATATCTTATATATATTTGGATATATTTTTAACAATTACGCGACCGTTTACCTTTAATGATTTGCTGAGCTTATACGAAGGTAACTGTGAACAAAATAGTATTATTTTTCTTGCTTTTAATTTATTTGTTAATAGTTCCTATTGTCTTGCTATTATTAATGAAATTGTATATTATTCTTTGTATAATATGCCTGCAATAACAAATTTAGATCAATTATTTCAATACAAAAACGTTCGGGTTCATGTTATCACTGTTAAAATGTCCGTACCAGCATCAAAGTTACATAATATAATACAGCTAGGTATATTATACATTTTTGTGCAAGTTTAGTATATAAGTTTAGCATATTATTATTATTTGTATTATTGTTGCATAGCACTAATTATATCTATAATGTTATTTATTTATAATTTTATATCTCAATATGTAGCTACATTGTATGATAAATACTTAGTTAATTTAAGCCTTAATCAAAGATATCTTTTGTTCTTTTTCTCACACTTACATAATGGTTAGGCCGCAGAAACTAAAAGTTGGTTTTTTAAATTCCGGATCACTAGGTACGCATCATAATGAGTTCGTGGTAGCTATGGATCGTCTGAGAGTTGACGTGTTGGCTTTGAGTGAAACCTGGCTCAGGGCAGGTGAAGAAGGAAGGGCACCTCGTGTGCCTGGTTACCACCTGCGACATACTCCTAGGCCGGCAGAAGTTCGTTCTCGCGGTGGCGGTGTAGGTTTCTACATAAGACGTGGTTTACCAGTACGTAATCTACCCTACCCTATATCGCAGTCTGTAGAACAAATGTGGCTAAGTGCCAAAATCAATGGTAAAATTATCATAATTGATACTGCGTATCCACCACCTTGGCTTCAAATGCAAAATTTCATTGATGGTCTTTCAGACACAATAAACACGTTCTCGTCGTATGATTATTTACTACTTCTTGGCAATTTTAACATCAACTACTTAGATAAATCCAACCGTAATACTAAAATATTAGATGAATTCATTTTAATAAATAATCTTAAACAATACGTTAACGAACCTACTCATTTCACAAGTAACAGCAAAACGTTGTTGGATCTAATACTTTCTAACGTATCCCTAAACAAAGTAGAAGTGGATTACATACCTGATTTGAGCCATCATGCGTTTATATCATGCGAAGTCAATCTTACTACGCACAAATGTCCACAGCGACTTGTTTTTTATAGACCAATTGAAAACATAAATCCTGAACAATTTCATCGAGTTTTAAAGGGTATAAAATGGGAAAACGTCGTGAATGTGCAAGATGTTAATGTTACGGTTGCTGAATTTAATTCAACCATATTATCTATATATGATCTGTTAGCTCCGATCAAAAAAGCCTATATTAACGAACAATATCGTCCCTGGTTAACATATACGGTCAAATTAATAATGAGACTCCGTGATCGAGCACATTCAAGGGCACGTTTAACAAAAATAGATTCACTTGTAAATTATTATAAACAATTAAAAAAACAGGTCGTGACTGCTATTTATAAAGAAAAGACCGCTTATTTTAACACGTACATTAATTGTAATATTAGAAACTCTAAAACGTTATGGACGCACTTACATCGTCAAATAAATATAAAAAATAAACATAATACTTGTCTACCATACAATTTCTGTGACCCAAAAAAAATTATTAAACATTTCCTTGACGTTCCAGGCCAAAATTTAGCTTCTCAATCCGCTATCAACTACTTCGAAACCCATAAATTTAGCTCTAAAGCTTTTGAATTTAAGGAAATAGATAGTAATACAGTTTTGAAAATTCTACATGATCTGAAGTCGAATGCCATTGGGTTGGATGAAATTTCACTGGAAATGCTGTTATCCACTCTCCCATACTCTTTAAATGTTATTACGGTAATTATGAATAGTTCTCTGAGAGCTAAGACATTTCCCAAACAGCGGCAAACTGCTTTAATAACGCCGATTCCTAAGACAGATAATATTAGGAATTTTAAAGACCTGCGACCTGTTAGCGTATTACCCTGTTTGTCTAAAATCCTAGAGAAAACTGTATGTAATCAGTTAACTCATTATTTAGACCAAAATGAAATTCTACCGAGTGTACAGTCTGGCTTTAGGAAACGACATAGCACTACAACAGCTTTGGCCGATGTAGTGGATAATGTTTTAAGTGCTCGGGATTCCGGTATGGTTACAATTCTAGTTCTTCTAGACTATTCCCGTGCATTTGACACGTTAAATAGGGAGTTGTTATTCTCTAAATTAAACTACTATGGATTAAGCTCGGAAACTATAGATTGGTTTCGTAGCTATTTTAATGACCGTAGGCAAATTGTCGAAGTAATAGATGAAAACGGCAATAAAATAGCATCTGATTGCTGTGCTGTTACAAGAGGTGTTCCGCAGCGTTCAATACTTGGTCCCTTGATTTTTTCGCTGTATAGTGCTGATATCGTAAAACATATATAAAACTGTAGCTATCATATATATGCTGATGATATACAAGTGTATATTTCTTTCAAACCAAATGAGAGTACTGTAGCCATACAAAAATTACATGAAGACCTAAATCGTATAGTCGACTGGTCTGAAGGAAATACATTAGTACATAATCCTAATAAAACGAAATATATGTTACTTGTTACCAAAAACAAATAAATAAAGTTTTGGAAAATCGTCCTTTAATTTCAATTAAAAATGTAAATATTGATCGAGTTACTGAGATTAGAAATTTAGGAATATTGATGGATGAGGCACTACACTTCGAAAAACATATAATAAATAACGTTAAAAATTGTTTTTACAGATTAAAAGTTCTATACCAGATAAGGGATATATTAAAGATGGAAGTCCGTATCAGATTATGTGAGTCCTTGATACTGTCCAAATTCAATTATGGAGATGCAGTAATAGGTCTTAGACTTCTCAACCGTTCAAAAAACTTATACAGCGCGTACAAAATGCCTGTGCCCGTTTCTGTTTTAAAATACCTCCCCGTGCACATGTTACACCTTACATTAATAATGCGAAAATGCTCAAAATGGATTACCGGTGGCATGTGCATTTTGCTACGCTGTTGTTTGGTTGTATAAAATACAGGACGACGTCTTATCTCTATAAAAAATTGCACTGGGCTCGAGACAACGTCTTAACAAATGTAGTGACAAGAGCTTTAGCGTACGGGTTGCTTCTGCCTCAACACCGCACCGCTGCGTTTCGAGGCAGTTTTCGATATGCAGCAACCAAGTGTTGGAACAACTTGCCGCCGCCGTTCCGTAATATACAATTGATACATAGCTTCCGTCAAAAATTTAAATTGTTCCTCTTAGATCAGCAATCTCAAAGTTAAGTAGTGCAGATATTTTGATAGTATGCAATTTTATAAATAATGTATGAGCGTGTATATGTGTATGTATGTGTGCTTGTTTATATTTATGTATATATATGTACATAGATATTATATGTGTATATGTGTGTGTGTTTGAGTATGTATATATTATTTATTGAAATTATGTAATGAAGCGGTTTACTGCAGCTGGTTTGTGTATTTGTTTGTAGCTTAAACTTAATTACGTTCCTGTCCTCTGCACATAAAGAATATATAATATATGTATATATATATATATATATATATATATACATATATATATATATATATATATATATATATATTTATTTGTGTATTTTTATTTTAAATATATAAGGGTGCCACTGAAAATCAGGGTTGGCGTGTTGTACTTCTGATACATTCCACCATATCCTGAGTGGCTTTCCTTTTTGGAGCAGAGCAGCATTAACGGGTGGATTGTCTTTGAAATACACCCTATGCATTACTCCTTATTCTTTAGTTCTTTATTATTATTTTTTTCTTGTTTTTTTGTTTTATCATATCTATAAACAAGGAGTGAATGTCCTGTTTCATGATTTCTATGTAATTTTTTTTTTGTTTGTTAGACTACTTAAATGTTATTTGTTTTATGTGATCCACTTGAGTGTGTTGCATGTGCCAAATAAAATCTGTTTCCTTCTTTCTTTCTTTCTAATAAGGTAGACCTTAATGTGAAAATATTTACAAGGCTGAAATAAGCTGCTAAATTGGCAGAGATAAAATACTTCAGGGTATGGAGCTTTTTATTCCTTCCTCTGTGGTGCCCATTGGAGGCAAATCTCAGCCATGGTTTGGTCGCTCCTGTAAAATAGCACCATGCTATAAGCAGGAGTGCTACCAAGCCTGGGCTGACGCATCAGCGTCCCGGGATGTAAACACCAGCGCTCTAAAAAAGAAGTATAATTCCGCCTCTAAGTTCTTCAAAAGAGTCATTGCCAAGGCAAAGTCAGAGCACATAGGCAGAATTGGCGAGAAAATAGTTCGCCTTCCTTCTGGAACCCGTGCATTCAGGTCTCTCGCCAAGGCTGTCCAGGAGAATTTCTGTCAGCCATCTCTTCCATCTCTGCACAGGGAGGACGACTCACTGGCCCATACCGCAAAGGAGAAAGCCGATCTTCTAGGCTCTTTCTTTGCATCCAACTCGACTCTCGATGACGGGGAGAGTACGCCACCGACACGATTCCGAGGTGTGAGTGCTCCATGCCGGAAGTGCAGTTCACACAGCACTCGGTTCGCAAAGCACTCCCTCCCTGGACATCTACAAGTTGAGTGGGCCTGACGGAATCCCCCCAATTGTGCTGAGGACGTTTGCTCCGGAGTTGGCACCGGTTTTAACGCGTCTTTTTCGGTACTCCTACTCCCTAGCCGTAGTCCCAAAATCATGGAAGACGGCTTTCGTCCACCCGATCCCTAAAAAAGGCGACCGCTCAGACCCGTCCAACAACCGGCCTATCGCCATCAACTCCTTGTTCTCCAAAACAATGGAGTCCATTGTAAACTGCCAGCTCATGTATTACCTTGAGGATCACCAGCTGATTAGTGACCGCCAATACGGTTTTTGCCGTGGTCGGTCAGCTGGTGATCTACTGGTCTGGTGGTACCTAACTCACAGGTGGGCGGAGGCAGTAGAGTCCAAGGGGGAGGCATTGGCCGTTAGTTTGGACATTGCGAAGGCCTTCGATCGGGTTTGGCACAAAGCGCTTCTTTCGAAGCTCCCTTCCTATGGGCTTCCCGAGAAATTGTGCGATTGGACCACCAGCTTTCTTGCAGATCGGGGCATCAAGGTCGTTGTAGACGGTGCAAGCTCCGATTGCAAGCCTATTAATTCTGGTGTTCCACAAGGCTGCGTGCTATCGCCAACGCTGTTTCTTCTTCATATCAATTATATGTTGCAAACCCGTAACATTCATTGCTATGCAGATGACAGCACTGGTGATGCTCTTTACACCGTCCGAGCCAATATTTCTCGGGAAAACGTCTTCGAGTGCCGGGACAAACTTGTGTCTGACGTCGAGTCTTTGCTGAACAGAATCTCGGATTGGGGGCGACAAAATCTAGTCCAGTTTAACCCCCAGAAGACACAAGTTTGCACGTTAACCGCTAAAAAGAATCTCTTTGTCGTATCTCTTCAGTTTCAAGGCACTCCCCTTGTTGCCTCAGCCAGTATCGGAACCCTTGGCGTCGACATATTGAGTGACGTGCAGTTTCGTGGTCACTTGGAAGAGAAGGCCAAATTGGCCTCTAAAAAGCTTGGCGTACTCAGCAGAGCGGGACAGTATTTCATGGAGGCAGACCGTCTGCAACTTTACAAGGCGCAGGTTCGGCCGCACATGGAATACTGTTCCCACCTCTGGGCTGGGGATCCCCAGTACCAGCTCCTTCCACTTGACCACATCCAGCGCAGAGCGGCTTGAATAGTCGACGACCGAGTGCTTTCCGACCGGCTCGATTCACTGGCACTGCGAAGAGATGTTGCATCTCTTTTCATTTTTTTTTCGCATATACCATGGAGAGTGCTCTGAGGAATTGTTGGGATTAATCCCAGCCGCCAAATTTCGTGAATGCACGACCTGATACCATCCACATTATCTGGATGCTTGGCGGTCCACCACTGTACATTTCAAGAGGAGTTTTCTTCCGCGTGCAACCTCTCTGTGGAATAGTTTACCACCAGCGATTTTTCCGGACCGATACGACCTGGGGTCCTTCAAGAAAAGAGCGTACTCCTTTCTAAAGGGCCGGCAACGCACCTGCAATTCCCCTGGTATTGCGGTTGATCATGGGCGGCGGTAGTCACTAAACATCAGGTGAGCCGCATGCTCGTTTGCCCCCTCTTCTATAAAAAAAGGTGTAGTGCTAAGACAAACACGGATTACGTTTACTTAATTTGAGCCAAATTTGAAATACTATGTCTACTATTCTAACACTGTGCAGCCAATTTATTTAAGAGATATATTCACCAAAAGAAATATACGAATAAATCAAATTCAATAAATCCTGCCAAGTACCATGTTTTGATGTTGAAAACAATATTTGTCTGACAATATAATTAAATTGTTTTTAAATGTTTTTTACTAAGAAAAAAAAATCACCTCCATATCCGTCATTATTAGTTTATTACCTATCAAAGTTCACTGCTGAAGATACTGTTTGAAGCAACTTGTCAAAATGTTATATTTATTTACCGTAATTCCATGCAAATGATTCAAAAATTGTTATACGTGTCTCGAAAAACAATCAAGAAAAACAATCACAAATTGTTATGATGGAAATTTCCTTATTCTCTTTAATTATTTCAAGTCAGCTTTTCGTTTAAAGTTGGCTTAGAATAAGCTAAACACATGATGACTAAAAATTATTCTACTTGCAAGATAAGCATCGAGATAAGATCAACTACGTATTATGAATAATCTACCGATTTAGGTAAGAGGCTGATGGATGGTAATATTGTTCAAACTATATAATAATATATAAAATAATATAATATTGTTCGACTTAACTGAATCTTAGAAATATCTTTCAGTTATTTCGTGTTGCTATTTAATATTTATTCAGACTGCAATGAGAAATATTTGTAACAACACGAAAACAGTCGTATTGTTACGACGCGCTCAAATCAGCGCACTAGCGCCATCTAGTGTCAGGAACGAGAGCGAGGGGAGCTTTGCAGTAAATGACATCACAAATCTTTCGACCGACAGCGCCACCCGAAGAACTAAGTTTCTGGAAAATCTACACTTGAATACTCGTTGCCTTGCGCGCATTTACTTGAATGTTCGGGACGCTTCTTTGCTAATTATATAAATAGGCGCTGCAAGATGCGATCGAGACAGAGTTGAACTCGGCGACACAAGCGAAGCTTCGGAGCGGAATTAAGTGAATAAGTGTGTTTAATTATTAGTGTTTTAACTTTAATTTGTGTAAAGTAAATTAAAGTGTTAATTTAGGTAATTTTATCGGCAATTTTTATTGTCACGAACCTCAAGCTCGTAACGAGAATAATGTAATTGTGTGTATTTATTCTTTGTATATTTGTAAAATATTTTCAAATTCGCGACAAAAATTATCGTACCTAAAGTGACTCGATTACTTCAGAGTCAGTTAGTGCTTATATAAACTTATTGTGGCATCTTGTAAAATCAATTTTTTGTCAGTTTATCACTAAACTGTAACATTTAGCATAGAATGGTGAACATCTAGAAAAACTAATGCTTAAAAGCACAAATTACACATTTACATATAAAATTAATATACAAAATTTGACATACTCAAACTTCTAAAACTTTATTATTTTTTATATTAAAAGGTATATGATAATATTAAGGAATTTGTAGATGATATCCTCTGGGAATGAGGTGATTGCTACAAACTATTTTTTATTTGTTTTGTTTTGATAAATTGTGCAACATTGTATGCTATTCTTTTAAAAAAAGTTTCGTTGGGTTTCTTGCTGGTTCTTCCAAGACAGAAGTTTTTATCTGAACCAGTGTAATAAAACAAGAGATTGACTTTCGGTAAGTATTATTAAGAAACTATATTCAATAAAAAAATCTGTTTCCGTTTCTATAACGTTTAGTAGACTAAGACGTTAACGTTTGTCAAACGAAATATACATTTTTTCATGTCGAAAAATAAGTTTCATTTTATTTAGTATAATGATCGGACAAATTACCCAGCACGCAGCTCTTTGAAACTAAAAACCGGAAATTACTCCGCGTCGTGTCATTTTCCCTTAATTCCCAACCGTGTGTCGTTTTCTCTTAATTCGTATCCGCTAAAAATGTTCATCGTTGGCATAAATAAAACTCGTAAAACGTGTTTGATATAAACTTATAAAACGTATTAATGCTTAAATTGAATCACGATATTTATTTTTAAGCTATTAAACGGTGGCAAGGCACCCTGTCTGCCTATCTGCCTGTGTAGTTACCATCCGCATACATACTGTAAATCCAGTTGTTACGGTAACAGAGTCAGTACAATTACAAGCTGTAAAGCGTTTCATCCTAGTCTACAGGAATAAGAACGCTTCTGTCTTCTTTCTTTGAAGTTGGTGAATATAAGTAATTATAAAGAAGATTGGGAATTTTGATCGGGAAAAAATTAAGGTCCATCAAAAAGAAATAGTTAAACAATCAAGTTTCAAGATAAACAATAATATTATCGATTTGAAAGAATATACCTCATTTTTTTTTAAAATAGCTCAACTTACAATTACAAGATCAATTTAAATTTGACCTTCAGGAATTTGTGATAACTAGCAAAGCAAAGTACTACATTTACTGTTTTATAATACCTTTAAACGAGCAATTCTTGTATATATATATATATATATATATATATATATATATATATATATATATATATATATATATATATATATATATATATATATATATATATATATATATATATATAATCGGAATCTCGGAAACGGATAGGATGGGATTTACGTTTAGAAAATGTCTTTTTGTCCGTGTTTTTCGGCAATGAAAAACAGCTGCAATATCGTTAGAATAAGAAGGTAAATTTTGACAATTTATAAGTGATTACAAATAGCTTAATGCGACACCATGTGATGCGATCGAGACAGAGTTGAACTCGGCGACACAAGCGAAGCTTCGGAGCGGAATTAAGTAAATTAGTGTGTTTAAATATTAGTGTTTTAACTTTAATTTGTGTAAAGTAAATTAAAGTGTTAATTTAGGTAATTTTATCGGCAATTTTTATTATCACGAACCTCAAGCTCGTAACAGTATTTACCGACTATAACTATAAATAGCATACATTTATTGATATCCATTAATTTAAATATGTTTAATAATATTTGTTTTCAAATTACTCATACTTTCTACAATAGGCGCTTAATTAAAGGGAATACATAACAGTAAAATGATAAGAATTAAATTATCGAACATAATGATTTTCAAATGTATGATATTTAAAATAAAAATATTTAATTTAAAAATACGAATGCTTTTGCTTTTTAATTAAATAGATATTTGTTTTGCTCGGAAACAGTGTTTTAATTTTTTTTAAATATATGACTTTTACTTAAAGATTAATATCACGATTTTCATTTTCATAAGCGGCTTATTTTCCATCCAATCATATAATGGAAGCATTTCGTAATCCTTGCATCCTATATTGTTGTGATTTGGATGTACAACGGATACAGGGCAGTCAAATGATTGAATAATTGCGGGTTAATATTATATTACTATCGAATCTCGTAGAACGAATACTATTATTATACACGCTGTAGCTATATTATGGTTGTAGCACGAATGAATCAACTCCCACAAAATACCAGCGTGAAATTGCAGATTAATGCTGCTGTATTTCGTATAACCAGAGGCACTTTTTTGTTGAAAAAGAGGTATTCCATCTTAGTTCTTAATAAAAAGTACCCGGTTGACCGAGCTTTGCTCGGTACTTTTCGCTCGTTTTTTTTTTAATTCTTGCGTTTTGGAAATTATATTTAGATACAAATTACATACTGATGAAACACGAATAATATTTTTTGATCTTAGCGACATAATAGAAAGAACTGAACTGGTTATGTATATTTATATATTATTGGTTAAAATCATGAGTGCAATTAGTTTAATTTAAATTTTCGTATTTTTAAAAAATACTAAAAAAAGGGCTCGAAAAAATAGATTTTCTCAAAAAAGAAAGGAACTTGAAAAAAAAAATTAATAAAGTCGGTCGGTCGGTCCGGGCTCGAACCATGGTATTACGATTTTGCGACCGCCCAATATACCAATTAAGCTATTTGTAATCACTAATAAATTGTCAAAATTTACCTTCTTATTCTAACGATATTGCAGCTGTTTTTCATTGCCGAAAAACACGGACAAAAAGACATTTTCTAAACGTAAATCCTAGCTAGATCGATTTATTGCCGCCGAAACTCCCTGCACACAAAATTTTATGAAAATCGTTGGAGCCGTTTCCGAGATTCCGATTATATATATATATACAAGAATTGCTCGTTTAAAGGTATTATAAAAAGTAAATGTAGTACTTTGCTCTGCTAGTTATCACAAATTCCTGAAGGTCAAATTTAAATTGATCTTGTAATTGTAAGTTGAGCTATTTTAAAAAAAAATGAGGTATATTCTTTCAAATCGATAATATTATTGTTTATCTTGAAACTTGATTGTTTAACTATTTCTTTTTGATGGACCTTAATTTTTTCCCGATCAAAATTCCCAATCTTCTTTATAATTACTTATATTCACCAACTTCAAAGAAAGAAGACAGAAGCGTTCTTATTCCTGTAGACTAGGATGAAACGCTTTACAGCTTGTAATTGTACTGACTCTGTTACCGTAACAACTGGATTTACAGTATGTATGCGGATGGTAACTACACAGGCAGATAGGCAGACAGGGTGCCTTGCCACCGTTTAATAGCTTAAAAATAAATATCGTGATTCAATTTAAGCATTAATACGTTTTATAAGTTTATATCAAACACGTTTTACGAGTTTTATTTATGCCAACGATGAACATTTTTAGCGGATACGAATTAAGAGAAAACGACACACGGTTGGGAATTAAGGGAAAATGACACGACGCGGAGTAATTTCCGGTTTTTAGTTTCAAAGAGCTGCGTGCTGGGTAATTTGTCCGATCATTATACTAAATAAAATGAAACTTATTTTTCGACATGAAAAAATGTATATTTCGTTTGACAAACGTTAACGTCTTAGTCTACTAAACGTTATAGAAACGGAAACAGATTTTTTTATTGAATATAGTTTCTTAATAATACTTACCGAAAGTCAATCTCTTGTTTTATTACACTGGTTCAGATAAAAACTTCTGTCTTGAAAGAACCAGCAAGAAACCCAACGAAACTTTTTTTAAAAGAATAGCATACAATGTTGCACAATTTATCAAAACAAAACAAATAAAAAATAGTTTGTAGCAATCACCTCATTCCCAGAGGATATCATCTACAAATTCCTTAATATTATCATATACCTTTTTATATAAAAAATAATAAAGTTTTAGAAGTTTGAGTATGTCAAATTTTGTATATTAATTTTATATGTAAATGTGTAATTTGTGCTTTTAAGCATTAGTTTTTCTAGATGTTCACCATTCTATGCTAAATGTTACAGTTTAGTGATAAACTGACAAAAAATTGATTTTACAAGATGCCACAATAAGTTTATATAAGCACTAACTGACTCTGAAGTAATCGAGTCACTTTAGGTACGATAATTTTTGTCGCGAATTTGAAAATATTTTACAAATATACAAAGAATAAATACACACAATAAGAATGCACAAAAAAGAAAATCATTTTATTTATGCGATACCCGGTTTTAACCTCTCAAACACCAAGCGGCCAAATTTGACCGCTTCGACATTCCGTCAAAATTCAAGCAATCAAATATGACCGCACCCACCCACAGCACTTTAGCCCATAAAACTTATATTTTCGTAAAAAAAAGACATGTGGCACTCAGGGACTGCCGCGGTAAAGCTATTGCATAGCATTTTGTATTAACTTATGCAATTATAATTATTTATTTATTTTATTTATGCAGTATTTCTTTTACTTTGATATTAATTCAAGTTACACTTTTTGAGCGTGGTGACCGATAAGAAAACAATTTTTTTTCTTTTATTAAATAAAAAATAATAAATTCACTTTGTTCATTCATATTCAAAACACTTTATACACAAATTTTACAAGTACAGTTATTCACTGTTGTACATAAATACCTATACACCTATATACTTTCTCATAAACAGCTGCTTATGTACTCGTCCGATTTCGGAGCAGCTCGTCTCGATTCGTGCGAGCTTCGTAGAGTCGTACAATACGTCTAGTTGCACGCACACAAACACCGTGTCGAAGATTGCCGAAAAGAAACGACGTTAGACAATGCACGGCCTTCAAGCCACACATGCGTGCCCGTCGGAGTGGGGAGCGTGAGGTTTTTTCGTTACGGAATAAATTTCTGGATTCGGTCCCCGCGCTCAAGGCCCGCGATAGAAGCTATGCAATAGCTTAATAATTTCGAGTAATGTAGAGAAATAATTGTGATTTTCATGCGTATATTTTTTTGTTATCAAAATACAATAAATTATTTTTGTAATGAAGTAAAACCTTGTGCGACTTTTGTTTAAACCACAGGATAGAGAAATATTTGTAGATTTTATAATGCCAAACTTCTTCGTAGAAAAGTAGTCTCTAAATATAAGTTTTAATGGTTTTAAGCGCTGTGGGTGGGTGCGGTCGCATGCTATTACCAGGCGCAAGCGGATGCATGGGAATTTTATGGGGATTGAAGAATTGCTACCCACTACAATAATAATATACCATTTTTATCAACTTAGAGTCCTATCTCATTAGAATGCCATGGCACCGAGGCCAGCAGCGTCGCCAATTATAACATATTAAAATCCATTAGAACGTACTTAACCTTACCTCACTTGCAGCTCGAACCCGCCCGCTTGCATGTCTGTGCAGCGGTTCCACGCTGTGTAGTGTGTGTGCGTGTGTAGCGACTAATTCATCAAATGATAGCACAGACATCGTCACGTAATTAAAAAAAATGTTAGGATATTTTCGTAAGTCGTCGTACAATTTGTGAAAAATGCCACTTCTCATTCGATCGGCAATAAAAGGGTGTTCCCATAGTTTCTTTTTATTTTTTCGTTTTATTTGCCTACGGCGGTAAAGAATTCTCATTCTTTACCGCCGTAGGCAAATAAAACGAAAAAATCGGCATCGGCTTTAGCGACTAGTTTTGGCGTCTCATGGACGCCAACGGTAGCCGTGGAAGCACTGTCGGCGTCTATGCCATGGCATTCTAATGAGATAGGGCTCTTAAAGATTTTTTTGTGGTATAACCATGCTGCACCCGTATTATGGCTGTAATACTTATGAGTTAGCTCAACCGGTGCAGCCCCACGCTCTCACAGAATACCATCGTGAAATATCAGCTTAATTTTGCTGTGTTTCGTAGTGAGGGTAGAGAACCGGAGACCCTTATTTCTGGATATGAAGTTTCAGTTCCAGCTTGGTTCTCAGGAGTGACAACGCATGTGTATTTATATTCTATATCCAGGATAGATGAAGTTATCTATCGTATCTATTTACTATATAGTGGACTGTGTGCTTGTTTGTCATCCTTTTTCTATAAAAATAATAAACTAATGAAAATATATTATGTATATATTAGTATAATAAATATAAGAGTAAACATATTTTTCTCTGCTTATTCCAAAATTGTCATAAGCTCCTGTTCAGGTTTGTTAAAAAATCAGGAAATCAATATCATTGATTAGCGATGAAGGAAAACATCGTAACCTTCATTTTAGAGAAATAATAAAAATAATTCGAAGTCGTGTGAAGTCTGCTACGTGCTTAGAACAGCGAGTTGGACACATTCTTGTTCTAAAATCCTATAAACCTAAAACCTCACCGTTGTCACATCAGCTTACAATAACAATAAATCTATACAAATATGTACAATAATTAATCAAACAGAGAGTGAATCGAGTTCGAGAATAATTTGTAGTGGTAAAGGGCGCGCGACAGGAAACAGGAATGAGCTAAGAATTGGTTCCACTGTTTAGTCGCCGGATTATTTCCTGTCCCAAGCCTCATTTGTGAGTGAATGCAGTTTAACGTAGGCAATTTATATAGAATAGTACAGGCAATAAATTAAGGTGGGAGCTTCAGTGTGTTTAGAAACAATCTACGGCGTGAAAAATGTTTTTGATATATAAGTGTATTCGTCGTATTCCTCAGACATTAAAATATATGATGCCCGTATTGGTATTCCTTGCATAAATTGCTCACCAGGAGACAATATTATTAAGGTGGGAGTTTCAATGTTTTTATAAATAATTGACGGTGCGAAAATATTTTTGATGTATGAGTGTATTCTTCATATTCACTGACATCGTAATATATGATGCCCGTATGGTATTTCTTGTATAATTTGCTCATCAGGGGACAGGTAATACGTTAATATACTGAATATTCATCATTGTGAACATGTTTAGTTTTTACGCAAGTCACGTAGACAAGTCGTTGCTGAATAGTAAATTCACACAAAAATAATACATTTTCCATTTTTCTCTATTTGTACCGAAGTTTGTTCTTCTTTATGCATAAGCTATGTGATGCTTTCTATCGATTTTTCATACATTATCCTTAAAATTAAAAGGACGTGTAAAGCCTTTTAAAGGAAATTGTTTTCGAGCGACGAACGAAAATGCTATCTTAATATATATAAATTACGTATAACGTTGTTTGTCTGCGATGAACTCCTAAACTACTTAACCGACTTTAATCAAATTTGTACACCGTATGCAGTTTGGTCCAACTTGAGAGATAGAATAGTTTTTTTACCCATGAGTGAGTGACACACAATTATTGTTTTTGCGAATTTAAGGATTTTTAATAGGACATAACAAAGGGTCATCAAAAAGGGCAGAACAACGTCTGCCTGGCAAGCTAGTAATATATATATATATATATATATATATATATATATATATATATATATATATATATATATATATATATATATATATATATATATATATATATATATATATATATATATAATATTCCCACAGCTATCACACAACGCCATCTAGTCCCAAGCTAAGCAGAGCTTGTGTTATGGGTACTAGACAACTGATAAACATACTTATATATTTCTAAATACATAAATATTATAGATAAATTACACTCAGACACAGAACAATTGATCGTGCTCATCACACAAACATTTGTCCTGGGTGGGAATCGAACCCACGACCTCCGGCTTAGCAGTCAGGGTCACTAACCACTAGACCAACAGGCCTGTCAATATATATATATATATATATATATATATATATATATATATATATATATATATATATATATATATATATATATTTTCATCATTTTAAAAACGCTGGTATCCAGTAGTGGCTTAATAGAGGCTGTAAAAAAGACTCCAACAAGTTATAATTAGTCAATTATTGAAATTTGGTCCTTACGCTCGTACAGAATATCGGAATAAAATCGACCGTACGCTTTGACCACTTAATTCTAAGCCCACCCTTAACGTGTCCCCCGGGTGGTGCTAAATGAACAACAAACCAAAAGTACAGACTCGGCTTCTTGCCTGGTGGTTGTGGCGTAAAATATACCACTCCATAGTTTCGCACCATGAGGCATCAAACGAAAGAAATAGCCCTGAGTTCCCGGCTCCCCTTTTGCAGGGCAAGGGTGCGAACAATCTCCGAAAGGAAAACTGGCGACGAGGTTTGCCACCCGTCACGTGCTATCTCCCGGTGTGGCAAAAAATGGGTTGCGGAGGGTTGTCTGGCTACGCTGAATGTATTTGGAGCAATGAATGATAAGGTGGATAAAGTATGCGATAAGTTATATGACAGAGGAACAGATATTTTATGTGTAAATGAGCCGTAACGGGTAGGAAAGGATGTCACTACACATGTCATGTATACCGCGTACTAGTCTGGTGTAGACGATACTAAGCTAGCATGCCAGGGAGTCGGTTTCATCATTTCAGTATAAATGGGTCAAGTGTGAAATGGTCATGTGTGAAAGAGTATGAATGTGTAAGTCCGAGACTAAACTAACACTAAAAAAATAGGTATCGTTATAAAACAAAAAAAATATTTATTACGATATAATATGTACCTCATATCATCATCACTATCACCATTTCATCTCAGTCGTTTAATATTTGGAAGAAATATTAAATTTTTGTATCATTAAACATTATCAAAAAACTGCATATAATTTTTAAAGAGACGATCCAGTACTTAGTTTTTCGAAGAGAGGCATCGCTTAGTTAAGGCATAATAAAGGTAAGTCAGTTTGGTAGACTCTTTAACGCTCTAATGAAAAAGAAACCCTTACCTTGCTGTAAACATTACTAATATTCCCCTTAACCACTCATGGTAAGCTTAAATTGCTTGTGTTACGAGTGGTTCACGCCAGTAGTCAAATGGCGGATTCGAAGCCACGACCTTTTTGAGTTCGCGGTCCGCGCCCTGCCATTGGGCTACTGTCGCTTAAACATAGCGATATAAATATTGAATTTTATTAATCCAAAGTACTAATGAATTTCTTCTTATAACACTTATCGCATACAGATCCTGATCACGACGATAATTTACTGCCTATCAACAATATCGTAGTATAATTAACATAATAATAAATCAATCAACAGTGTTCGTAGCTATAGTCTAATGGATCAAGTTACAGGAAAATGCCTAACACTACGAAAATAATTTTTTTGAAGTAATTTTCAGCAGGTCTATTTCTTTGATTTCAATGACCGCCAATCTTGTGATGTCGTATCAGAAATAATCCATCCATAAATAAGAGTCTATAAATTTTGAAATAAAAATTTATTATTAAGAGTTTTTATCACGAAAATGCAGCAGCCTTCCTTCTGTTTCAGTTTCCCCCTGTCGCCTCTTACGACGCAGAACGTGAAGGGGTAACGGATGTTTTTACACCGCCATTACCGGGTTTCTTATACATCAGACGTAAAATAGATAGTAATATCGCCATCGACTGTTTCTGTAGTAGTTTCTTGTGTCTCTATGGTTATATATTTTCTCGCGTCACCACCACAAAGCATCTTAGTTAATAGTTATAAATTTAAAACGCTATCAAATTTAATTATGTACAAAATTCCTATCACATCAGAACAGATGGGTATGCATCCATGGTGTGTCATTTGACAGCAGGATTAAGAGCGGTACGTTAGTAGTAGGGAGTAATTATGGAAAGCAATTTTTAAGCTAACAATATTAGCGGAATAAAAATGATGTATGTATAGATAAAAATTAGTATTAAAGTTTTCCATTTGGTCTCTTTACTTGTTCTTCTTCTTCGTCAGCTCGCAAAAGTTCACCGCCGGACATGGCGTCTCCCGTTTTATGGAGGCTTTGCCTTAATCATCACGCTTAGCAAGCAAATTGACGATCGCAGGACCCGACGTCTCCCCCCTTTGACACTACTTCTCGTCGCCATTCTGGGTGTTTTACGTCCGCTCGGAGTAAAGTATATTCTCGATATTTTGCGTTCGCCACCACAGTTTTACTATTTTGTGTTAGATGATGAAAATGGTGTTTCCTCTATTGTTTTAATTTTCTTCCGTCTTCGCTTACGACACCCACTGGATGATATAGAGTACTGAATTTTCTTACACCGTTTGCGGTATATTACACAGAGTGTTTTTTCAGCATTATGTTGAACTGCATACTGGTATTTTGTTCTGAAAAGATTTTTGTGCAACGAAAATCAAATGAGTTAGAATATTCTTCATAGTAAAAGTAAATGTATTTACCCGGTTTTCCTAGGTATTGAGGTTTATTTCACCTCCCAGTTTTAATGGAATTGCAATGACGTCGGTAACTAGCTTTTTTTCTTTGCTGTTTTTTTTGTTATCTTCATTCATTTTACGGTGGTGAAATGTTAGCTATTTTTTATCAGAGTTCCGTAGAAATCTATCAAGGAATTCTTCTGTTTATTGTTCTGTCTGTCTATTCTATTGCCATGCACAACATGTAACGAAATGAAATGAAAATTTTGGTATTTATTTTATGTAGCTTCCTCATATGTAAGCTGGGCATGCAAACCTTTTACGGCTCATAATATCGAGTATGGTGTCATTAGATAGATTTTTTTAAAATACTTTAGGAGAATAAGCAATGTAAGCAATGGAAATGCACCCTTACTTTTTATTATCTAAATTAAATTAAAAATAATAGAATGAAATGTGTACTGAATATAATAGTTTCGTTTTTTGAAAATTATAAAACTGTGATGACATGTGTTATGTAAAATGTAGTTAGAACAGTGTTTCATATAAAAACTGTGAAAATATTTCGTATGTTTTCCATGCGCACTTGACCTCATTGCACTCAAATATTTAGTTTTACCGTTATAAACCCATACTATATAAATTAAAGTCTACTTTACGTTATATAATACGAGTTTTCTGCTATATACGGGGGACTATATTATGAATAAAAGTTATATTATGTAGTTATACCTTTTTTACAGAATAACTTTTTTTTATTTATTGTTTTGTGCTCTTCGCTACGTCTGTCCTGGCGAAGTAACAATAAAAGTAAATTCGTGTAATGTAATATGTAAGGTAGTCGAAGATTATCGATGATAAGGAATTCTTCGATAAATTTGAATTGACATAAGCATAAGAAAATTTTAAAATTTGAAAGAAAAAAATAAGCACAAAAAATAAAATAAGTTAAGCAAACTTTTTAGGATAGTTTTTGTATTAAGGTATGTTCCTATCTACGGCAAGATTTTTTGTGTTATAAATTGCTACGATTTTAAAATGTCAAGTAACACCAACAAACTAAACACAAACCCTTGTAACACAAATTTCTAAGACCCATTTCAAATTCAACTTTCCTTAATTTATTGCCTTTGCTGATGATTTATTATATCATCTTTATCTTTATTAAAGAAAATGGATGAAGTTGCAAGTAAATTTTAAATTAGGTGTCGTTAAACTCAAAAGATTTAATCTGTTTAGTATTTTTAAATCTTGTGAAAAATTTCAGTCCTTGAGATAAATCCTACGTGTATTTAGTCCATATTATAGGCCTCATCTCATTTCTGAAATATTTTTGGGACATGGAATAAAATAATGATATTGAGCTTACAATTTGAACTTTTCGTTTAAACACCTGTTAAATGCATTCCCATATCTAAAACCCTCAAGCAACGGCTGAAGCGAAATGCATACTACTTAAATTTTCAAGACACGACGATCTTAAACATACTGCGTGCTACTTTAAACTGTATTAATTATTAACATAGCTTATACTAATAAGGTACAGCGTGTTTGCAGTGTAAGAATGTCCACTACCCCATATCATTCCGTGGGTGTCGCAAGAGGCGACAGAGAGAAACAAGTCAGGAGATGGGCAACAGCGACTTCCTAATAACCAATAAAATTAATTATTAACATAGCTTATACTAATAACGTACAGCGTGGTTGCGGTGTAAGAATATCCACTGCCCCATATCATTCCGTGGGTGTCGCAAGAGGCGACATAGAGAAACAAGTCAGGAGATGGGCAGCAACGACTTCCTAATAACCAATAAAATTAGTTATTAACATAGCTTATACTAATAACGTACAGCGTGGTTGCGGTGTAAGAATATCCACTGCCCCATATCATTCCGTGGGTGTCGCAAGAGGCGACAGAGAGAAACAAGTCAGGAGATGGGCAGCAGCGACTTCCTAATAACCAATAAAATTAATTATTAACATAGCTTATACTAATAACGTACAGCGTGGTTGCGGTGTAAGAATATCCACTGCCCCATATCATTCCGTGGGTGTCGCAAGAGGCGACAGAGAGAAACAAGTCAGGAGATGGGCAGCAGCGACTTCCTAATAACCAATAAAATTAATTATTAACATAGATTTTACTAATAACGTACAGCGTGGTTGCGGTGTAAGAATATCCACTGCCCCATATCATTCCGTGGATGTCGCAAGAGGCGACAGAGAGAAACAAGTCAGGAGATGGGCAACAGCAACTTCCTAATAACCAATAAAATTAATTATTAGCATAGCTTATACTAATAACGTATAGCGTGGTTGCGGTGTAAGAATATCCACTGCCCCATATCATTCCGTAGGTGTCGCAAGAGGCGACAGAGAGAAACAAGTCAGGATATGGGCAGCAGCGACTTCCTAATAACCAATAAAATTAATTATTAACATAGCTTATACTAATAACGTACAGCGTGGTTGCGGTGTAAGAATATCCACTGCCCCATATCATTCCGTGGGTGTCGCAAGAGGCGACAGAGAGAAACAAGTCAGGAGATGGGCAGCAGCGACTTCCTAATAACCAATAAAATTAATTATTAACATAGATTTTACTAATAACGTACAGCGTGGTTGCGGTGTAAGAATATCCACTGCCCCATATCATTCCGTAGGTGTCGCAAGAGGCGACAGAGAGAAACAAGTCAGGAGATGGGCAGCAGCGACTTCCTAATAACCAATAAAATTAATTATTAACATAGATTTTACTAATAACGTACAGCGTGGTTGCGGTGTAAGAATATCCACTGCCCCATATCATTCCGTGGATGTCGCAAGAGGCGACAGAGAGAAACAAGTCAGGAGATGGGCAACAGCAACTTCCTAATAACCAATAAAATTAATTATTAGCATAGCTTATACTAATAACGTATAGCGTGGTTGCGGTGTAAGAATATCCACTGCCCCATATCATTCCGTAGGTGTCGCAAGAGGCGACAGAGAGAAACAAGTCAGGAGATGGGCAGCAGCGACTTCCTAATAACCAATAAAATTAATTATTAACATAGCTTTTACTAATAACGTACAGCGTGGTTGCGGTGTAAGAATATCCACTGCCCCATATCATTCCGTGGGTGTCGCAAGAGGCGACAGAGAGAAACAAGTCAGGAGATGGGCAGCAGCGACTTCCTAATAACCAATAAAATTAAAAAAAAACTCCTGTTGCCAACAAATAAGGCAATCTGAGCTGTAACTATTGCTTATACTTGCGGTGGTCAAATCATGAAAGTCCATAAACTTTCTTCGCGTGATTGCCGTGAAATAAGACTATGGGTATAACCACCATGTCTACGCCAGATTTTAAAATAATATTCAGACCAGCGATAAGACAGCCCAAATGTGCGAGACGTCTGTTTTCTTCTTCTCTATAATACGTGAGGCTTATTTTCAGCAGTGGGTGGGCTGATGTGAAGATGTGAAGGTCCGCAATGTTGATGACAATGATGATAATCATTGTCATCAACATTGCGGACCTTCACAAGTCCACGGCTGAATTTAGACCGTGGAGGTCCAATGGAGGGAGGAGGGAGGGACCAAGGAATGACACAAAGCACAATCCTGAGCCACCTGCGTCCATTGGCTTACTGCATTTGTTACCATGTCTACACTCTATCTAGTGAGGGGTTGCCCTACTAGCCTGGCCGGGCTGATCACAAAGAACAAAACAGTATTTTTTAATTAGGATTTGGAACTTGAATGTGCTGGCTACGTACCTGAGCTTGCTTGGTGTAGCCAAAAGGAACCAATTGAATTGTACATCTGTTTCTACACGTTAATAGTAAAAGTATTAAATGTGAAAAACGATATCAAGGTTTAACAATGTTAATTTTGAAAAAAAATCTCGATTTTTGAGACCCTCTTTAGCTACTACAAATACCCGACATGTAAGATTTCGTGCTTGCCAAGAAACTCGTTCGGACAGCTTAATGTAAAATAATACAGGAGCTCAGCTCATAAAGATTTACTTGAATCAACACACTCAAAATGAAAACCGTATTTTCATTTTACTGTACAAAAATTAGCATTTTCTTCAGTAACCTTTTATTTGGGATAATCTGTTTTTTTAAATTAGTTTTTCAGAAAATATACAACGACATAAATAATTTTTCTGATTGTTAATTCCTTCAATGATGTATAATTAAATTATCGATACATTTAAAATTCTATTTCTTATTATTATATATTATGATAGAGCGATTTTTATATGTATGTGTCTATATGAAATTGGTTTCTCGGGAACGGCTTTAATAATTTGGATGAAGTTTCGTATGTACGTACATACAGTTTAACTTACCAAGTTTAATTAGATAGGTGTCAGTCTTTAAAATTATGTATTTCTTAATTTAAATCTATCCAGTGAAGTATGGTTACCTAGGTACTATATAAATCAATTAATATAAATAAATAAGCAGGAAGAAAAATAAATCCAAGTAAAGATTTCACATCAACACGTATTCGGTCTCACTATTGGACCTTGACCCTTGCAGTAGCAGAGCGAATTACCCATAAAATGTAACTGACTCTTTTTTTGTTATTAATCTTGTTATATCGTAAATGTATATATAGCAAAGTAATAGTCCACCTGGTGGTAAGAGGCTATTGTAGATCATGGGCCAGACCATATAGAGAGCCAGTATAATTACAGGCTTAGAGGTCTAAGCCTGTAATTATACTGGCTCTCTATACTCTTCAGACCCAAATACACACTGCTACGTACTGCTGTCACCTGTCACCAAGATTTTTACATCGGAGATCATTATTTCTGCCACCCAAGGCAGAAATAATGATCTCCGATGTAAAAATTTTGGCAATTTTGGAAAATCATTGTTATAGCGGAAGAGACACAACATATATGTTCAGCATCGTACTTTTAAACCAATTAAACTAGTTACACAGACTATATACGTCCCTTTACTGGGCACAAGCCTCTTGTCACTTTTGAGAGGGTTTTGTAAGAGGGCATTAGAAATATTTTTTCTTATTCCTCAGGTTTCCTTACGATGTTTCCTTCACAGCCGAGCACGTGGTAAATTAGCACTTAAAATTTCAATTGACAATTTAATTTGTGCCGGCGAAGATCGAACACGGGTTACTCGCGTGCTCTGAAATTCACAGCGAGCGCTTAGCCCCTGAACTACCACGGCTCTAAACCAATGAAGAAGAAAATGAAAAAAATAACAATCAACTACTTTAAAATTAATAAACAACTATTGAAACGGAGCCCATGTGCTTCCGAAGCATCGGTATTAAGATCACATTAATAATACAAATAAAATTAGTGGATTTTCTTACACTAACACTACACGAACGTGGCGTATAGTGGTGGTGTAGGAGAATCCACTACTCCATATCATCCCGTGCGTTCCATGAAAGGCATTAGAGAGAACGGGACACAGAAGTTGTAGAATTGAACAGAATATAATCATTTTATTCAATATATATTACATGAATACTTATTGAAAGTCTTTTTTAACTTTTGCCACTGGTTCGGAAAAAATACCTCTGTCCTGGGAAGAACCAGCAGGAAACCTAGTGAGAATTTTTTTTAATAAAATCAATTTAAAATATATTATTTTATACAATTATTATTAAGACATCAGGCGATCGATTCACATGCATGGTAGCGATCACCTGATTTACAGGGTTTATTTTCAATAATTTACTCTTGTGTGAAAACACTTACTGAAAAATATTTGTAAATTTGTTGTCTTAATAAACATTTTAAACTTTTTGATAGATAAAGCCCGCATATTTTCTGGGAGTTTGTTGTAGCAGCAGTATCTGTCACAAAACAACTTATCAATAAACAAACTGCGGTTGTCAACTCTTCTCAACTAGGGAGTGCGTGCCAACTGAGACAAATATCCTCAAACTCCAAAATATATTTTGCTACAATCAATAAATAATTGAAAATATTTAAATATCACTATTGACTATAACATACACATATTCAATACGTGTATACATATAGAAACGACCAGTTCGTAAACGCGATATAATTTAACTCTGAATCTAGACACCATTGTTCCGAAAGTCTCCTTCTAGGTTGTAGTCATCGAAGCGCTGGCCACGCACATGAGCAAAATTACCATATAAATACAGTTCTATCTCTGCATCTTTTTTTTTTTTTTTTTTTTTTATAGAAGAGGGGGCAAACGAGCATGCGGCTCACCTGATGTTAAGTGACTACCGCCGCCCATGATCAACCGCAACACCAGGAGAATTGCGGGTGCGTTGCCGGCCCTTTAGAAAGGAGTAAGCTCTTTTCTTGAAGGTCCCCAGGTCGTATCGGTCCGGAAAAATCGCCGATGATAAACTATTCCACAGAGAGGTTGTACATGGAAGAAAACTCCTTGTGAAACGTACAGTGGTGGACCGCCAAGCATCCAGATGGTGTGGATGGTATCGGGACGTTTGCCGTGTCGTGCGTTCACGAAATTTGGCGGCTGGGATTAATCCGAACAATTCCTCAGAGCACTCCCCGTGATAGATGCGATAAAATACGCAAAGAGATGCAACATCTCTTCGCAACGCCAGGGAATCGAGCCGATCGGAAAGCACTCGGTCGTCGATGATTCGAGCCGCTCTGCGCTGGATGCGGTCAAGTGGAAGGAGCTGGTACTGGGGAGCCCCAGCCCAGAGATGGGAACAGTATTCTATGTGCGGCCGAACCTGCGCCTTGTAAAGTTGCAGGCAGTGTGCCGGCATGAAATACTGTCCCGCTCTGCTGAGCACGCCAAGCTTTTTAGAGGCCAATTTGGCCTTCCCTTCCAAGTGACCACGAAACTGCACGTCACTCGATATGTCGACGCCGAGGATTCCGATACTGGCTGAGGCAACAAGGGGAGTGCCTTGAAACTGAGGGGATACGACAAAGGGGTTCTTTTTAGCGGTTAACGCGCAAACTTGTGTCTTCTGGGGGTTAAACTGGACTAGATTTAGTCGTCCCCAATCCGAGACTCTGTTCAGCAAAGACTCGACTTCAGACACAAGTTTGTCCCGGCACTCGGAGACGTTTCCCCGAGAAATATTGGCTCGGCCGGTGTAAAGAGCATCACCAGTGCTGTCATCTGCATAGCAATGAATGTTACGGGTATGCAACATATCATTGATATGCAGAAGAAACAGCGTTGGCGATAGCACGCAGCCCTGTGGAACACCAGCATTAATAGGCTTGCAATCGGAGCTTGCACCGTCTACAACGACCTTGATGCTCCGATCTGCAAGAAAGCTGGTGATCCAATTGCACAATTTCTCGGGAAGCCCATAGGAAGGGAGCTTCGAAAGAAGCGCTTTGTGCCAAACCCGATCGAAGGCCTTCGCAATGTCCAAACTAACGGCCAATGCCTCCCCCTTGAACTCTACTGCCTCCGCCCATCTGTGAGTGAGGTAGACCAGAAGATCACCAGCTGACCGACCACGGCGAAAACCGTATTGGCGGTCACTAATCAGCTGGTGATCCTCAAGGTACCTCATGAGCTGGCAGTTTACAATGGACTCCATTGTTTTGGAGAACAAGGAGGTGATGGCGATTGGCCGGTAGTTGGACGGGTCTGAGCGGTCGCCTTTTTTAGGGATCGGGTGGACGAAAGCCGTCTTCCACGATTTTGGGACTACGCCTAGGGAGTAGGAGTACCGGAAAAGACGTGTTAAAACCGGTGCCAACTCTGGAGCACACGTCCTCAGCACAATTGGGGGGATTCCGTCAGGCCCACTCGACTTGTGGATGTCCAGGGAGAGGAGTGCTTTGCGAACCGAGCGCTGTGTGAACTGCACTTCCGGCATGGAGCACTCACACCGCGGGATGGTCGGCGGCGTACTCCCCCCGTCATCGAGAGTCGAGTTAGACGCAAAGAAGGAGCCTAGAAGATCGGCTTTCTCCTTCTATAATGTACTATAGATATAGCATGCATCATTTACGTAATATTTACAATTGAATACGAAAAATTGATAAGACATAACTGAAGAGTTGAGGTTGGTTATTGTTAATTATTATCACCAATATCATCAGACTTTTTAAGTCCACAGCTTTATTTAACTAGTTTAGTCGTTGGTAATGTTACAGTCTAATCAGTTTTATTTTTAGTTTTTTCGAATAAATGTTTGGAATACATTTAATATGTCAGAAACTTAGATCAATCGCCATAGTAGTTTTACCGAGTTTTATTATAATAACTAACAATCCCTACAATCCGCTTATTTTATAAGGCTTCCATTCGAAACATTTCTTCTCCATGTTTGTCAGTTTTTCGAGCTATGTGGCCGGCCTATTGCCACTTTAGCTTACTGATCCGTTGGATTGTGACAGTTACTATATTTTTAATTAAAATAAAGCTGATATCGTATTATACAACTTAGAATAAAGTTTTCTTACATAGTTACATCTTAAGACCTTGGTAGGTTAGGTGCATTGAAGTGGAAAAATGGCGCAAAATCTTCTCGGCTCTTGTAAGATAATGTGAATGTTATCGTCTACCTTTGTGTGGAAAAATTCTTTCAGTCTTGTCTGGTTATAAAAGTCACTTTAACGCCACTACTATATTTTGGGTAGTTTTTGGCTTTCTTACGTTTACTTTTAGAAAATGGTTAACACACAAAACACTTTCATTAAGATAATAAGATATAGAAAGCAAATTAGTATGTGATAGATCCAAAATGACAGTAAATATTAACAGTTTCACTGATATTTTTATAAATTTTAAAGTCAACGACTAAAAACAACAATTTATATAATATTTATATGTTGCCGATACTGTATCCTGAAATCGAGGACGCATTCTCTATGGCACAATAACTCTTAAAACGTTTAATTTTAGTTTCTATTAGTTCTTAATTTGTTTATTTAATAGAAGAGCGGAGTATTTTGCCACAGGTACATAATATTATGATTAGTGAAAAGGAAGTCACAGCAACGCTCTTTTATAGATATGTATATAATACGATCTTTATATAGAAATAAACATTTGCGCCTCTAGAAAATCGATGCAGGCGAAAACTAATAAATATCTGTAGCATAGTATTTAACCGTTGACCGCTGTTAGGTCTCGGGTTATGGCCTAATAAATGTATGTAATTTTCTTGCTTGACATTGTCTAATTTAAGTGCCTCCAAGTTTTTTTTTTATAGAAGAGGGGGCAAAGAAGCATGCGGCTCACCTGATGTTAAGTAACTACCGCCGCCCATCTTCAACCGCATTACCAGGGGAACTGCAGGTGCGTTGCCGGCCCTTTAGAAAGGAGTAAGCTCTTTTCTTGAAGGTCCCCAGGTCGTATCGGTCCGGAAAAATGCCGTTGGTAAACTATTCCACAGAGAGGCCGTACGCGGAAGAAAACTCCTTTTGAAACGTACAGTGGTGGACCGCCAAGCATCCAGATGGTGTGGACGGTATCGGGACGTTTGCTGCGTAGTGTCCAAGTTCTCAGGGCACTTCCCATGGTATATGCGAAAGAAAATGCAAAGAGATGCAACATCTATTCGCAGCGCCAGTGAATCCTTGTACTCTACTGCCTCCGCCGATCTGTGAGTTAGGTAGACCAAAAGATCACCAGCTGACTAACCACGGTGAAAACTGTATTTGCGATCACTAATCAGCTGGTGACCCTCAAGGTACCTCATGTGCTGGCAGTTAACAATAGACCCCATTATTTTGGAGAACAAGGAGGTGATGGCGATAGGCCGGTAGTTGGACAGATTTGAGCGGTCGCCTTTTTTAGGGATCGGGTGAACGGAAGCCGTCTTCCATGATTTTAGGACTACGCCTAAAGAGTAGGAGTACCAGAAAAGACGCGTTAAAACCGGTGCCAACTCTGGAGCACACGCCCTCACCACGATTGGGGTGATTCCAAGTGCTTTGCGAACCGAGCGCTGTGTAAACTGCACTTCCGGCATGGAGCACTCACACCGCGGGATGGTCGGCAGCGTACTCCCCTCGTCATCGAGAGTCGAGTTGGACGCAAAGAAAGAGCCTAGAAGATCGACTTTCTATTTTGCGGTATGGGCCAGTGAGTCGTCCTCCCTGTACAAAGATAGAAGAGATGGCTGACAGAAATTCCCCTGGACAGCCTTGGCGAGAGACCAGAATGCACGTGTTTCAGAAGGAAGGTGAACAAGTTTCTCGCCAATTCTGCCTATGTGCTCTGACTTTGCCTTAGCAATGACTCTTTTGAAGGACCTAGAGTCGGAATTATACTTATTTTTTAGAGTGCTCGTGTTTACATCCCGGGACGTTGATGCGTCAGCCCAGGCTTGGTAGCACTCCTGCTTATAGCATGGTGCTATTTTACAGGAGCGACCAAACCATGGCTGAGATTTGCCTCCAATGGGCACCACATTAGCGACAGAATACGCAACAACGTTGGGATCGTCCGGCGAGAAGCAAACCCGCCCCCTAGGGTAGGATGCAAAGAAAGACCGCATCCCGTCCCAATCGGCTGGCCTATAGTGCGATACACGGTGGCAGCCTGCAGAATGCAACTGCGGTTTCAGCCCAAATGGCACCACACACCGGACAAGACAATGGTTCGAGGAGTCTATAGGGGCGTCGACGAAAGTCTGATATCTGTCCGAGTAAGAGGTCAGCAGAAGGTCCAACAGTAACAGAATTTTATGGGTATTGAAAGGGTTAAATGCCTTAAATACTGTAGGGGGTTCACTTTCTAATTTGACATAAAATTCATCAATTTGTTAATATTATTGTGTTTTATTTTTGGTACTTTTTTAATATTTAAATTAATTCTTTTTATTTTTGATACTTTTAAAACTTCAATGACAATAAAACTTACAGTCCATCTGATAGTAAATGTCTGCTGCTAACGTTCGTACAAAGAAGGCTGCAGATGTGGCGCCACCGCTGTTGACTAATATGGAATGCCCCATTACATTATCTTTTATTTACATTTGTTGTACAGGCTTCAGAACAGAACCCAGGCATTTGGCATTGCCATTTGATGTCAGAAATGGGTAAGAAGGCGGTGCCGACGAAATTCTAGGTAGAGAATAAATTTTCCCACCTAGAGAAGTCTAAAAATAAAGGAAGGAAAGGAAATGCTGGCAGACATCAGTTAGCTGTTTACTTGTTTAGACTTTATGGTCATTGGTCTTTTCTATAGTGGCCCCTTATGACATCAATGGGACGAAACAGAATGATTATATATCCCATTACGCCAGTGTCACTATTTTTTAATTTATTAGACTTAAAAAGTTGGATCGGTGATTGCGTTTAACGGGTGAACGGGTGTGTGACATCGCAATTATCTTACGACATATCAGAACTTCCACATTTTTGGTAATATGGAGTCTTATTTAATATGGTAACTAACTATAAGTTTTCGTTATGTAGTGGTTATCACACCTACTTTTCTTCCACGTACAACCTCTCTGTGGAATAGTTTACCACCGGCGATTTTTCCGGACCGATACGACCTGGGGACCTTCAAGAAAAGAGCTTACTCCTTTCTAAAGGGCCGGCAACGCACCCGCAATTCTCCTGGTGTTGCGGTTGATCATGGGCGGCGGTAGTCACTTAACATCAGGTGAGCCGCATGCTCGTTTGCCCCCTTTTCCATAAAAAAAAAATACTTAATATGCAGAAGGTCCCCGTTTAGATTCCGGGCGGAAACATTTTTGGTACTTTTAAATGTTTTGTGGATCTTCTGAGCATGTGATTCTTTCTGACATCTGCAATAGCCGCTTCAACATCATGAACAAAGACAATTATTCTAAACTTTAAGATACTAAAGATTGATAAACAAGTCCCTTTTAGTCACTTGGACATACGTATACGTGGTAGAGCCACGATGCAACTATATTAGTTATAGCAGATACAAATTGAAGCCATGGTAGATTAAGGGCTCGCCATAAATATCATGGTAGGGGAGCAACCCGGGTTCGAAGCCCGATGGCACCAATGAAGTTGTCAATTGCAGTTTTAACAGTTGAATTATCACGTGTTCGGCGGAGAAGGAAAACATCGTTAGTAAATCTGCATGTCTGAGAAATTAAAAAAAAAGATATATTTCGAAAACATGTGAAATCCGCCAACATGCAATAGGGCAGTCTGGTAGATATTTCCTTGATGCATAAACACTCTCAGGAATAAAAGAATGCCTATGCCCAGAAGGCAGGATTATTTTATTATTACAGTTGTAAGCCACACCAAAAATAGTTAAATTTAGTCTGATATTTAACAGTTTAAATTATATCTTTTATTTGATTGCAATTAAAACTTTGTCTTCAATCAGAATATGAACATTTTACCTAACTACTTACATCTTATTATATCGAAGAGAAATGAACTTATATCGTGCATTAAAAATATGTCAACATGTCTCAAACAGAGGCAAAATTAAGTTTATAAAAAATCTAAAGCATTTTCACGGATTCCTTGACAAATTTAAGCTAAACTGAAAACGTTTGATGTTTATGTTTGTTTTGCCGAATTAATTTGTTTTCTTGTGAGTGGAAGAAATTGCCTTTTACGTAAGGTTCTTACGAATGAGTCTACAAGTGCTTTCTTTGGTTACAAAAGCATTTACTTTGATTAGATATTCATGGCAAAAATAACTATATTACTTTTGGAAATATTTTTTGCTTTATAGTTAGTGGTTGTTTTTGCTTTATGGTATTAGGTATACTTCATTCCTTTATTTCTCAATGTTTGAGATTTAATCATTTTCTTATCAATCACTTTAATGATTAAAGATAAAACGATAATAATTAATTTCAGATATAAAATATATTTTAAACCTATATTACCTTTTTAATTTTTTTCATAATAAATTATTAATAAAAATATTTCATTTCAATAAATATAAAATAAAACACTCATAACTATTTGGTAGCACAAAAAGAAGTACATAAAAGATTTCTCGGACATTTTCATGAATTATCTGACAAAGTGAACGTAAACCTAAATCGTTTGATATTGAAAATGCCTCTCTATTTTGAAGAATGAATCTTTATTTGTAAGGAAAACGAATCTTATTTCAGACCTTTGGCATGAAAGTGGCTTGTTTATGTAGTCTACTTATAATATTGTACTTATAATATATTTGAATACATTTCTAAACATGAAGCTTAAGGACTCAGATAGACTGCCGGCAAGAGGCTATATTAAATCCAAAAGAGATCTCATGGCTTTCAATAGATGGCATTGTAATCATTTTGTTACGCAAAACATGTAGTAGATGTTTGTATGATGTAGAGTACATGTTTTTTACGTGGTAGAGCCATGCTGCAGTTATATTAGAAGTATAGTTGTGGCACGAATGGGTCGGCTCGACCGGGGAGGGACCACGCTCTCACAGAATACCAGAGTGAAATAGTAGCTTAATGCTGCTGTATTTCGTATGGTAAGTGTAGAGAACCGGAGACCCCTTTTACTGGAAACGAAGCATTCTATCTTAGTCCTCACGGGTGACAACGCATCTGCGTTTTGATTCGTAACCGAGGATGGATGTGGATGTCTATGGGCCACAGCAACCACTTACCATCAGGTGAACTGTGAGCTCGTTTGTCATGCTATCCTATAAAAAAAATGTAGACCGGTGTCAAAGAGCAGCATGAAACGTACGAGACGTCTAGTACTGAGATTTGCTGACAAGCGTGGTGGATGCTTGTTTAGCGGTTGACTTTTGCAGGTGGAACAAGAAGAGGGTTAAAGCTTAGATTTGCTATACATCGCATCAGCGACTACAAACTTAACACTGTGTTAATGAGTAGATTCTTATGCCTTCATATTTGAGAAGCTGTTAAGAAGTATTTGTTTCTGATCGATCTTTTATGATAAGCAATCATTTTCACGATATTGTCGGAAGTATTCAATTGCAAAGACCTATAATAATGTTTCGTAATTTTAGGTGTGTTGTATAAAATCGTAATCAAAACCAAATAAAATAATCAGTTTAATAATTAATGAAAAAAATTTCGTGTAGCGGCGGCGTAAGAGTAATCGTCCCTCGCTTGTTGAAAATAGACATTGCTAGATAATCCTGTTGTTTCCGATAGTAATAATACAACTATCTCATATTAATCGGGTACACAAACTATCAAATAGATAACGTCAAAGGTGCAAAAGGTCTGATATTGCAGTCACCAATCCTCCTAGCTAACGCGATCAAGCCAAATCCTTCCTAAATCGAGTAAGGTACATTTCATTTGATTTGTTTCACATGCTTCATATATTTTTTTTATTAAGGAACGTCTTATATTTCAATTAGTATCTTTGAGAGAAAGAAAAGATTTCGTGTGATACGTGTTCACGCGCAGAAATTGCCATAGTTTTACTAGTAATGCATGTTGTTGATTATTGAAATAATAAAGTAATACAGTTTCGTGGCGGTGTTAGAATTTCTTGGAACGCATATCGTCCCGTATGTGTCGTAAGAGGAAAGAAAATCAGGAGATGGGAAGCAGCGTCTTCCTGATAACGACCGGAAAAAATAACTGCGGTTATCCGCCCACCTGCCAAGCGTGGCAACTATGGCAAATATCCTCCCTATGAGGCAATTAAAGCGGAGGTCTATGTTAAGTTATGGACTTTAACAAGCTGCAACGGTAATTGTATCACTAACGTATTCATTGTAGTGACAACCCTTCATAAGTCCACTTCTGAACACAGGTCTTTGCCAAGTAATGTCACTAAATACGGTGCTAACCACATGCATCTATCGACTTACTGCACATCTTTCCATGTCACTTCATTTACAAGAGGGCCGCCTCTTTTCTTCTAATAATTTTATTATTTTTATTTAAGTATGTATTTATGACTAAGTATGTAACATCCAATTTAAATGTTTTATAAATTGTAAGGAGTGAACAAAGTTTCATTCAAATCTATATGATGGCCAACTCCTGTAGCATAGTAAAATTTTCCCTTCAACGCTCATAAAGACAATACACTTAAAACACTTATGACTGTATTTATCCCGTCGTTCTCTGCAAAATTTAATTTGCTTTAGATATACTATTAGCTGCATTAGCTATAAAGTTCCCAGTAATATTTCGTTTCTTAGATATGGTGATAATACCCTCTGTGTGTGTACAAAGCGAAAGCAAAGCAATCAATTATTCCCGTAGAATAGCATAACCACAAACCGTCCATAAACAAGTTGTAGTATTGGTAATTTTGTTTGTTATTTCAAACAAAAGCCCCGCGGAACAACCACAATGAATAGTCGTACGTAAGAAAATGTTTCAAATTTATATCTATTGTGCGAATAAAATTGTTGAAATGGGATAATCCGTTAGCGTAAGTTATACTGGGCGTCATAATCGCTTCAACGACAAAGCTCTTTTCTAAGTATAAAAAGAAAAGTTATATAAACTATTGAACCGTTTTCCGTGACATGGTAATGGTTCATGCAACGTTCAATATGGACAGTTGGGTAGTTGACACAATCATAGTTACTTCATAATAAAATTTATATTTGTGACTTTTGGTTATATACCAAATTAAAATAACCGCCTTCTTATACTAATAAAACAGCTTGTAAAAGTCTTGGACGTGGGCTTATTTTGCTGTATGGGGTACTTGCACTGACGATCTTTGTCCTTTGTTCTTTGTAGCTACCTGTCACAAGTCTGGTTATTTAACACCTGTCATAAATGAGATATTTTTGGAGGATAAGGGTGAAAAATGAACACACAGTCCTCCTGATGGTATGTGGATGCTTTGATCCATAGACTTCTATCTAAAATTATCCTTGATTAAGAAACGAAATACAGATGCATTGTGACCCCTGACGACAAAAATGGAATACCTTTTTTTTCTTTTCTTATAGGATAGGGCAACAAACTAGCACACAGTCCGCCTGATGGTAAGTGGTTGGTGCCCAGACATCTACACCTATCCTCGATTACAAATCAAAATGCAGATATGTTGTCATCCGTGAGAACTAAGATGGAATTCCTCGTTTCAAGTAAAAAGGGTCTCCGGTTCTCTACACTCACCATACGAAACACAGCAGCCTTAAGCTAATATTCGATTCGGTATTCTGTGAGAGCATGGTCCTTCCCCGGTCGAGCCGACCCATTCGTGTTACAACTATACTACTAATATAACTGCAGCATTGCTTCAAGTAAAAAGATCTTTATTTAGATTATTGAGATTTTATTTCACGCTGGAATTCATAAGAGCGTGATCCTTCCCCGGTCAAGTCGAACCATTCACGCTACAACCATAATTTAGCTGCAGAATGGCTCTACCATGTATAGGATTATATCGATGTCTATAGGAAGCCACAAGATTTTACTATAAATAGAACTGAAGGAATAGGGCAGTGATAATGTAGTAGTTGATCTTCTGGTTTATACGAATAGCGTTGTTAATATTTTATACTTATACTTTGTTTTATCACTTAATATATTAAATTTTTTATTATTTAATATAGATATTAAATATAAATTTACAAGTTGAAAATGACTGATGATGAATCTTTTTATTCCATTTATAGTTCAGACTCCTCATACGCCTTTGGTAATGAGCCTACAGATAATTAAGCGACCATTTATATAATATTTTTCTGACTCATAAAAATATTTTAATGTTTGTCATATTAAAGCACAGAGCATTCCAAGTTATTTTTCCTTTGAAGAAACATTTTTAGTAGACTGTATCGATGCTTAATATATGAGAGTTGACTAAAACCATCTTTTATGTCGAGTTTGTACCCATTACCCAATTTCATTCTAAATCGCAATGATCGGACTGAAAAAGGGGGAGGCGGTGTCGCTATATACCTCCGAAAAAATATTCCTTATAAAGTTATTCTATCTTTCCCCTCTCTTTATTTCGCAACTGCAGAGTTTTTATTTCTAGAAATAAATATATGGGTGCTGGGGCAATTTTAGGTTTTGTATATTCTAATAATAACAATAATAATAATCTTTATTTTTCTCTTTACAAAATTGCAGTTTATAACATCAATATATCTAAAATTTTAAGTAACTTACAAATGCTGGTTGAAAAGGAATCCTGATCGCAAGGACCAATTGAAAAGGAACCCAGTCAGGCTTAAACGTTCAACTAAGAAACAGAAGGGAGGAATCGAGGCTTCTCTCGATCCGGCCTCCTATCACGCCTACGTTGGGTTCGGGAACAACGTATGTGATCTCCGCAACGGAGTAACACACAAGGGCGATAACCTCTTCCTTTTCAGAAAATAGGTTCAGGCGGGGATAACGGGTCTTTCGAAGTCGTCCCGGTCCCTACGCCTTAATTCTTCGATGTGAACTGTATAATTTTGAGGGATGAATTTCTTGGGAATAAAACAGCAATTATCTTCAAACCGTTCCGTGAGAAAGTAATCACTTTTCCCTACATTTTTTCTTCTTATTGACTGCTGGTTTTGCACTTTTTCCCGAACTAATCCCGAAGGATTCCCGAAACTTCCCCGAACGAATTGCAAGAAAACTCGTTTACTGAGCTACCCCTGAGCTATACGCGAAAGTGAGCCGCGCCATTTGCGCGCCTGCGCAACTCAATTACATCAATTTGTACTGTCACTCTCTCACGGTTTTCTCAACAATTTATTTTGTATAAGACATACATTTATACAATTTACTTATAAAGATAGCACAAAAAATTATCTATACTACGATGTACATTGCATTTTCATATCACAAAAAACCTTTTATTTATTTAACAAAATATGCCTATTTTACTCACATGTTCAAAGTTGAAATTTCTTAAATATTTAACATAGAAAGTTAAAACAATGTTTTCCACTTAAAATTATACATATCTTAAGTAATACAACAGTTTAATTTACATTTTCTCTATACATTTCACTATTAAAACACTTTTAAATTTGTTATACAAAACTATCATTATTTCACTTGTTCTCTGGAATTTTTACATAAAATAACACAGAATTCACCTCTTTTGCACGTACAATAAATCTGAAATGTTTTACAAGTCATTACATACATAAATCGCTGAAATTGCAAATATTTAAATTTCTACATATTTGGCCTCCTAAGTACGTGGCTAGCGTGCGTCTATGATCTCACACTATTTGAATAACTAACTTTTGCACGGCTATCGACTATCAGCAAATATTGAAAGTCTAATATCAACAATAATAGGTGAATAAATGCTTCTACACAATTCTAAAACTGTAGGAAACTATTTCTAATCAGATTCTTATCAGTTATCATGTTTCTTATCAGATAACATAGACAAAATATTTCATGAATCAATACATTGAAAATAGGCATTTGTTTTCATACAAAACATATCAAACTCACATTAGACAATACTTATGCAATTAATTTCCATTGATTCTACTTATGCACAGTGATCATCTCGACCGGGGAACAAATCCGGTCTCTAACTTTATTTTAATATTTCTTTAAATCAACATCATTGGAAGGATGATTTCAACCGGGGAACAAATCCGGTAACATAATTTATATCTTAAAAATTCCCTATATGAATTTATTAAGAAAATATTACTAGGAAAACAATAAACTGTTCCGGCCTGGGAGTCGAACCCAAGACCTTCATATCATTAATTCGATATTTCTTTAAGATTCAACTAAGCATTTTCTTATTAGAATACTGTTGCTTGATAATTTGCTTTTTAGAAGCTATTCGTAATTGGTTAACTAATAAATTGAAATATTCTTATAGGCGCGTCACCAACAATCTCCCCCCCCCCCCCGTGCATCAGCACCATCATTTGGGAGGCGTCGCGGGTACCAGGACTATTATTCTGGATGTAGGTCTTCTCAAGATACCTGTGCTAGTAATGACGGTAACCACTCTGGTGTGACCGTCTGGTCCCAGTAGCGTCCTATTAATCTTGCCTTTGGGCCACGTATTTCGTGGCAACGAATGATCTATTATCAAGACAATATCACCTTCTTTAGGTTCCATAAACTTTCCGTTATTACCTGTTCGAGGTATTAAAGTAGGCATTTATTCTTTTAGCCATCTTGTCCAAATTTCCATAGATAATTTACTTAAGCGTGAACTTCTTTCAACGCTTTTACCTGTTTTCAAGCATTTTATTTCCAAATGAAAACACTCGTCTTGAACGAACTTCCAAATTAATAATTCCGCTTTTTTTTAAGAGCGCTATGTCCAACGCGCTATCGGGTCCTTTAACCGACTTTGCTAAAACTTCGTTGGAACACATAACCGAATTTTCGACTGCGTTGTCGGGTCCTTTAACCGACTTTATTAAACTCTTGAATTTTTCTACCGCTTGTAAGGTGCGCGTAGTTGCCCCAAGGAATTTCTTAAAGCTGCTAAATCGTCCGTAGTCGGTTATACTTAACGGTTCTTGCTTTCTCAGCGCATTTACGACTTTTGGCGATTTTTCTTCACCTGTTTCTAAGCTATTTATGGTGTCCACTTGTTTGGGCCATAAATCTGGACTTTTCCTGAGGAATTCAGGTCCTTGAAACCAGCGATGACTTACATCGAAGGTGGAAGGAAAATTTCTAGTGGCGTCGTCTGCCACGTTTTGTGACGTTGGAACCCATCGCGATTCATATGGCTTACTGTGATCTTCGATCTCAGCCAATCGATGAGCAACGAATGGTTTAGAAGTGCGAGGATCTGACTTAATCCACGCTAACACTGTACGTGAGTCTGTCCAAAATACTCTCTCGGTTATCTCGTACTTGCTCTCTTCCATAACTGATGCAGCCAGTCGACTGCCCATAAGAGCTGCTTGCAATTCAAGCCTTGGAATCGAAATTGGTTTCAGCGGCGCTACTCTTGCCTTTGCGGCGATCAGCGTAATCCGCCTTTCTCCTAGCTCATCCGTGGTGACGTAATACACTGCGGCAGCGTATGCTTTTCCACTAGCATCCGTGAAGGTGTGTAATTCTCCCTTGCCGACGCCTTCAGCAACGGGTCTAGGTACTTCCAAATGACCTAATTTCTTCATTTCCGATATCCATTTACAAAATAACACGTGTAATTCGTGTGTAACTTCTTCATCCCAAGAGATGCCTGTCCTCCATACTTGCTGGATCAGCGACTTCCCTTGAATCGTTATGGGTGATGCGAGTCCCAAAGGATCGAAGACTGACATCACAGCACTAGTTATCTCCCTCTTCGTAGGCGGTCGTAAACCTTCCATCACCTCTTCCGGTGTGTTACGAAGACTTATGGAGAAACTTATTATATCCCGTTTGATATTCCAAATCAAACCTAAAGTGCGCTCTGTGTGCTCTTTATCTCCCAGCGAAGCACTGTCGCTCTTATATTTATTTTCCATTTTACATAAAACTTCGGGTCGGTTGCTTGCCCATCCCCTCAGTTGGAAAGAAGCACGTTTATGTAATTCATACATATCGTTTACTATCCTTTCGGCCGTCGTCACGTCGGGAAATGCCTGTAGATAGTCTCCATATAAAAGTTGTTTTCCGTAGCGGAAGCTGCTTCTGGATAGATATGTGCGTTGTCCTGCGCATTGCTATTCTTCACATACATAGCGATGCATGGTGATGATGCCGCTCCAAATATGAGTGACGTCATTCTATACTCTTCCGGTGGCGCGTCACGCTTGTGCCGCCATAAGAATCGAAGACTATCCCTGTCTTCTTCCCGGATTTTCACTTACAGGAACATTTCTTTAATGTCTGCCAGCAGTGCCACGCTTCCTTCTCTGAATCGTAGCAGAACTCCAAACAACGACTTCAATAAGTCCGGTCCGGTTAACAATGCATCATTGAGACAACATCCGCCCGTCCTAGCGGCGGCGTCGAAAACTATTCTTATTTTCTTTTTCTGTGGGTGAGTCACTGCGAAGTGAGGAAGATACCACGTGCGTGGGGAAATGGAAATATGGTTCGCTTTCTCTGCGTAACCGTTGACGATGAGATTTTCAATTTGCTTCTCATATTCCTTTTTCAACTCGCTATTTTTGTCGAGCTTTTCGATATTAAACAGGCGACTTTCAACCTGCGCTCTATTCGACGGCATGCACTCATTGTCTGTGCACCATAACAAAGCAGTCTCGTACCTATTATTAGGTATACGACGTACCGTTTTGTTCAAAATATTCAAACCTCGTTCTTCTGGGTCGTTTGCGGGCTTTCTCGCAGACATTCCCAGAGATTCCAAACTAAAATGATCCTTGATTAACTTATCCATGTTCTCCTCCTTCTTGGTGGAAATGTGGTTAACAATCTTGATTGGTTTGATGCCACCCGATATGTGACCATGTAAAACCCATCCAAGTTTAGTTAGCGATGCTACAGGTAGGTTCTTACCTCCTGAAATTAATTCACGAGTAACTATGAGATGCCAATTGTCCTGGCCAATTAATATGGTAGGTCTGGACCTCTCATACATCAACTCGTCCTTAATCGGTGTCAAATGAGAACACTGTTGCAATAGTTCTCGACTTACTGACTGCGGAGAAAGGTTAAGTGACAATTGTTTGTACACTTATCTCCTCTAAGTCGTTCGAGTAAATGCCTTTTATCTTAACGTTTAAGCGATACGAACTGTCGTCGTTAATTCGCTTACCTCCCACGGCTTCAATACGTAATTCTTCTTTACGTCCGCGAGGCGCTAACTTCTGAGCCATCCACTCCTCTATGAGTGTCATGGTCGATCCCTCATCCAGAAGAGCTGTTGTCTTGACCTTTCCTCTAGGTCCATACAACTCGACCGGTATAATATTTAAGTATGCACATGCCAGTGCATTCACTGTACTAACAGTTGTAATTTGAGCCTCTTTACCCCCCTCGTCCCCTTGCGGCGAAGTATTTTCATTGGGGTATCGGTGTAGCATTCGATGATGTGACATTCTACATCCCTCTACACCACATTTTTTCGCTCTGCACTTTAACTTCCTATGGTTAAGTGACAAACATTGGAAACATACTTTCGCTTTTTTAACCGCGTCCCATTTCTCGCGATTATTCATATCCTTAAACTTGTAACAACTCACTATAGAGTGCTCCTTGTTGCATATAACACACTTATGTGTTACCCGACTTACAGGCTTGTCCTGGGTTATCATAACCACTTGTCGGTTGTGCCCTTTATTATTTCGGCGTTCTAGACGCTCGCTCGTATTACTTCGGCGCTCATAGCGCTCGCTCTTGACACGGTTGCGTACACACCCCTTTGCAGTGTGTACAGTTTGCTTCCTGAATTCAGGACGCTTCCGTTTTTCAGGCACATTTTCATTTCTTAAGGACGTTCCAAATTTTTCACTCAATAAATTATAAAACTTGGCCATCTTCAGTAACTCTGGCCCCAAAGGATGCTGAGCTCGGTATTCAAACCATTTAAATTTAATCATAGTTCCGAGTTTCTCTACTATGCGGTTTACTAACTCCGGTGAGTATAAATACTGTGGTTGATTCAACGCTTGTATTGTGGCAACCACGTTCGTAATACGACTTGCAAAAGATCCTATATTCCGGCAATCTTCTGCCAATCTTGGCATACGCTTTACATTCTCGATTTCGACTAGAATGAGCATCTCAACCCTACCGAATCTTCTTTCGAGAGCGTTCATTATTTCTTCAGGTTCACACAAAGTAAACAACAACGACTTAACCGCTTCCTTAGCGGTGCCCTTTAATGCCTTCCTAAGGCGTGCGACATTCTGCACCCCTGAAAATTGGCTTCTCGTGTCTTCAAACACCGTATTGAAAATTATCCATTCACCCGGGTCTCCATCGAACACCGGTAATTCCTGGAGGAAATGAAGCTGGGAAGACTTATCTTTACCAGCTATTTTTATTGCACTCACAATCGCTTGCTGTTTGTGCACAGAGTGATCATCTCGACCGGGGAACCAATCCGATCTCTAACTTCACTTTAATATTCCTTTGAATTTACATCGTTGGAAAGACGATTTCAACCGGGGAACAAATCTGGTAACATAATTTATAACATAAAATTCCCTATATGAATTTATTGAAAGATATTACTTAGAAAACAGTAAACTAGTCCGGCCTGGGAGTCGAACCCAAGACCTTCATACCATTAATTCGACATTTCTTTAAGATTTAACTAAGCATTTTCTTATCAGAACATTTTAATTGGACAATAAGTGACTAACTAAGGCGTGCGACATTCTGCACCCCTGAAAATTGGCTTCTTGTATCTTCAAACACCGTTTTGACAACTATCCATTCACCCGGGTCTCCATCGAACACCGGTAATTCCTGGAGGAAATGAAGCTGGGAAGACTTATCTTTCCGCTATCTTTATTGCACTCACAATCGATTCGGTCAATTCTGACACCTCACTCGCGTGTGTTTTCTGTGCATTTCCTTGGTTGCGCTCGATCTCCGCCCCCTTGCGGCGTGATCCTTTACACGCTTCCTTATCAATAATATCGGGTTGCGTTACACTAACCGGCGCGCTCATTATGGTCTGCTGAACCCAACTTCTTGCGAAAGGTTCCACCTGAGTATTCCGCTCTTCATAATCTTCACTCGAGTCGATCTCCTCTTCTCGGTTGAGTCGTGCCAACTCCAATTGAGACTTGGCTAAGGCAGCAGCTGCCTGTGCTCGTTTGACCTCTGAGCGTTCGAATTTAATCCGCGCCTCTAATTCGGCTTTCAGCCTCGCCGATCGCGATGACCTACTACCTCTCTGTGACCCTTTGTCACTAATGTGCCCGATTACTGTCCTTGACGATGCCGCTTCTTCGGCCCTTTGACCTACTTTTTCGACTATCGTTTCACTCCTGGATATAACGGATTGTTGTGCGGTGCCGGCCTGCGTACCACTGGTGTCCGTCCTGTTGCTCGTCGTTGCCATGGATGCCCCTGAGTCCCACGTGCATGTGGACGTATCGGTGGTAGCTCAACTTGAAGGAGTTGTCCCACTCGAAGCAGTGGCTGTGGTCGCTCTAGATGATTCCACCTCTTTAGCCTTTCTTGAGAGCCCTGTTCTTGTCCTGCTTCCTTCGCTCCTCTCTGTTTGGTCTTGTGCTTTCTTCATCTTGCAGGAAGGTGATTGTTGGCCTACAGTCCCTAACTGTCCCTACGGTCCCTACAACCCCTTACCTACAACCCTTCTACACCCCAACCTAACCCCACTACCCCTCCCCCCTTTATCTCCCAACCCTACAACCTTACTACCACCCTAACAGCCCTATCAGCCCTATCAATCCTGAACGGGGCCTACCGAGGTGAGCCGTCCAGGGATGGAGTCGTGCAGGAACGGAATGGAGGAAAGGTTTAGGAACTGTCCCGCCAAAGAATATGACGAAACTGTCGAGCGGTAGTGCAAGCGCAGTCTCGCTCGAGAGAACTGCTCCACCCGAAGGTGTTGTGCCAGAGCCCGACCCTTTGGCACCGTTAGGTGGTCGGGATCTATGCTGCGCTTCGTCGCCCAGTCGCTGGTGACGCCTCATCCAAGCGCCCTCCTCCGGCCGCGATGCAGTCAGGTGCCCTCGAGCACCCTCGTGGATGCTTCCTCTTCTTGCATCCTCTGATGACCCGACAGGAAATGCCAGACACGGTCGACCGACAGGAAATGCCGGACACGGTCGTCCGACAGGAAATACCGAGCACGCTTTCCCGACAGGAAAAATGCCAATCCCTGCTTGGCCACGATGAGTGCCTTCACAAGACACTTGCGCCTAGCTGCGATACGTGCCCAATGCGAGCACACGCCCCAAGCCGCAATCCTGGTTTTCTTTCTTATGGTAGTTCCAGGTCCAGTCCTACTGCGCTGACCTGGTCTTCTGGCTTTGGTCCTGTTGCTTCAGCTCAAACCTCCGGCTTCCTTCGGTTGCTGATTTTCACTTGGCTCCGAAGGTCTTCTTTCTCTATAACCAGCAGTCCACTGCTGGTTCCTTAATCTTGGCTGCGAAGGACCAATTGAAAAGGAATCCTGATCGCGAGGACCAATTGAAAAGGAACCCAGTCAGGCTTAAACGTTCAACTAAGGAACAGAAGGGAGGAATCGAGGCTTCTCTCGATCCGGCCTCCTATCACGCCTACGTTGGGTTCGGGAACAACGTATGTGATCTCCGCAACGGAGTAACACACAAGGGCGATAACCTCTTCCTTTTCAGAAAATAGGTTCAGGCGGGGATAACGGGTCTTCCGAAGTCGTCCCGGTCCCAACGCCTTAATTCTTCGATGTGAACTGTATAATTTTGAGGGATGAATTTCTTGGGAATAAAACAGCAATTATCTTCAAACCGTTCCGTGAGAGAGTAATCACTTTTCCCTATCCTTTCCCTACACTTTTTCTTCTTATTGACTGCTGGTTTTGCACTTTTTCCCGAACTAATCCCGAAGGATTCCCGAAACTTCCCCGAACGAATTGCAATATAACCAATACGATGTCGTCTACATGTCCCGAGGGACGATGCAGGTATCGGGCCTCGGGGTATACCCCATTGCCCGGGTGATCCTCATGGCCCATCACTATGGGCCAGTCCTTTTAGCCTTTTTAGGCATTGTATGGTTATTTCCGGGTTGATCCGTACTTAGTAGTATTTTTCCCGTAATTGGTTAATTACGGGAAAAGGAGAGGTTGTCCAGTAATAGTCGAAGTTGGCCTTTCAGCGGCATTGTGGGTTGTTACTCGACTCTCTAATCACATATAGAAAGGAGTTCTCTTGGAAGAGGTCGCCCGTCCGGTGGCCGGGTATGTAACGGCGCAAAGCCGTTAAGGTGTTCGTGTGGCCCGTTATCGGCACGGTCAAACATGCCGCGCGCTAACCGGGCCACAAAGTCGTAGATACTCTCGACCTTCAAGTCGGCCGCTATCACGTCATTCCGGACGTAGCGACCTGCTCCGACGATCGTTCTTAGAGTCAGATTCTGCTGGGCCTGTAGTCGCCGCCTCAGAGGGTCGCTCAGAAGTGCGTACCAGGCCGGTGCAGCGTAGGTGATGATGGTCCGGATGTACATCTTGTATATCCGGAGCTTGATTCGAGTTGGCAACTTGGATGCCAGGACCGGTAAGAGCGTCGCCCGCGCACATCGGGCCCGGCGGACGACGAAGTCGACGTGCGCGGTCATGCGCAGCGTCCTGTCGATCCTGCACCCAAGGTAAGTTACAGCCTTCTGGTACGCAATCTCCTGGCCGTTGAGGGTCAGCGGAGGTGGAAAATTTCTGAGACGGCGAGTGAGTAGAGCGGTCGTCTTACCAACGTTGATGACCATCCTCCACTCATCCAGCCATGGTGGCAGCAGGTCCAGCAGACGCTGCATCTTGTGCAGTGGCTATGTGGGCTCTTCTGGACGAGGTGAAATAGGCGCTATCGTCCGCGTATAGCGCCAGCTCGACGTCGTCCTCCCACTCTTGAAGCCTGCCTGCCAGTGTGGGTATGTCGTTGGTGTAAGCCGCGTACAGGACTGGTGACAAACAGCTGCCCTGTGGAACGCCGGCTCTGATGGTTCTAGTTGCGGACTCGGCGTCCTCTACGCAGACGTAGAACTTCCTGTCACTGTATACTGCAAGCAACATACACCTAGGAGATCCTTAACGAATTGCAAGAAAACTCGTTTACTGAGCTACCCCTGAGCTATACGCGAAAGTGAGCCTCGCCATTTGTGCGCCTGCGCAACTCAATTACATCAATTTGTACTGTCACTCTCTCACGGTTTTCTCAATAATTTATTTTGTATAAGACATACATTTATACAATTTACTTATAAAGATAGCACAAAAAATTATCTATACTACGATGTACATTGCATTTTCATATCACAAAAAACCTTTTATTTATTTAACAAAATATGCCTATTTTACTCACATGTTCAAAGTTGAAATTTCTTAAATATTTAACATAGAAAGTTAAAACAATGTTTTCCACTTAAAATTATACATATCTTAACTAATACAACAGTTTAATTTACATTTTCTCTATACATTTCACTATTAAAACACTTTTAAATTTGTTATACAAAACTATCATTATTTCACTTGTTCACAGGAATTTCCACATAAAAATAACACAGAATTCACCTCTTTTGCACGTACAATCAATCTGAAATGTTTTACAAGTCATTACATACATAAATCGCTGAAATTGCAAATATTTAAATTTCTACATATTTGGCCTCCTAAGTACGTGGCTAGCGTGCGTCTATGATCTCACACTATTTGAACAACTAACTTTTGCACGGCTATCGACTATCAGTAAAAATGGAAAGTCTAATATCAACAATAATAGGTGAATAAATGCTTCTACACAATTCTCAAACTGTGGGAAACTAGTTCTTATCAGATTCTTATCAGCTATCATGTTTCTTATCAGATAACATAGACAAAATATTTTATGAATCAATACATTGAAAATAGGCATTTGTTTTCATACAAAACATATCAAACTCACATTAGACAATACTTATGCAATTAATTTCCATTGATTCTACTTATGCACAGTGATCATCTCGACCGGGGAACAAATCCGGTCTCTAACTTTATTTTAATATTTCTTTAAATCAACATCATTGGAAGGATGATTTCAACCGGGGAACAAATCCGGTAACATAATTTATATCTTAAAAATTCCCTATATGAATTTATTAAGAAAATATTACTAGGAAAACAATAAACTGTTCCGGCCTGGGAGTCGAACCCAAGACCTTCATATCATTAATTCGATATTTCTTTAAGATTCAACTAAGCATTTTCTTATTAGAATACTGTTGCTTGATAATTTGCTTTTTAGAAGCTATTCGTAATTGGTTAACTAATAAATTGAAATATTCTTATAGGCGCGTCGCCAACACTAGTGGTGGACTGGTGACAATACTAGGTTTCGCTGTGCTACAGCCACCAGGCCTCCACCACTGGACATAGAATGATGGAAAGTATGTACTCATGAGAAATATATTTCAAAGGAAATATAATATAAATTAAAAAGAGATAAAATATGTGTGTGTGCGTGTGCGTGTGCGTGCGTGTGTGTGTGTGTGTGCGTATGTGTGTGTGTGTGTGTGTGTGTGTGTGTGTGTGTGTGTGTGTGTATGTGTGTATGTGTGTATGTGTGTATGTGTGTGGCCGGGCATAGTCAAGGATATTTTTGGTCGACATTACCATTCCGTATGACGAGAACTACCTCGTGAAAGCCGAAACAGATAAGCGAACAAAATATCTTGACCCGGCTCACGAGGTGACCGATACGTGGGGTGGTCTGCCGACTGAAATTATTCCTGAAGTCGTTTTTGCAAACGGGCTAATACCAGTCAGCCTCTCGGGTTATCTGCGGCGGCTGGGATTCCGTAACCGACGGTGCTCCTCGATACCGCCCGCATTGTCCGCCGGTTTCTTTCCCTTTCCCCCTAACCCTCGGCCGTTTGGTCTCCCCTGCCGAGGGCTTCCATCTGGTTGGACCTTTATTTATTTATGTACTTTTTGTATTTATTTTATTGATATTTATGTATATTTATCTTTTCATTTTAATTTATAGTTATATGTTTATAGAACCCAACCAGATGAGAAAACTATGTAGATACCTCAAATAATAATAATAATCTTTATTTTTCTCTCTACAAAGTTGCAGTTTATAACATCATTATATCTAAAATTTTAAGTAACTTACAAAACTAGCTGTAGAGACTGGTGACAATATTAGGTTTCCCCGTGCTACAGCCACCAGGCCTCCACCACTGGACATAGAATTATGGAAAGTATGTACTCATGAGAAATATATTTCAAAGGAAATATAATATAAATTAAAAAGAGAAAAAAATATGCGTGCGTGCGTGACTTCTCTTACATAACACAAACAAAAAGATGTATACAAATCCACGTAAAAGAATATATATAGCTGACGTGAAGCACTGACGTTCCGGAAAATCTGCAGTTTGTGAACATGTTGAGGATCGTCCCCACCATTTCATTAGATTTGACAGACAACAAATCCTTGCAAAATAACACCGATTCCTACCAAGAATGTTTCGCGAAGCATTTGAAATTAAAAAAAAACTCCTAATTTCATTAGAGATATAGATAGATAAATGGATACTGCCATCTGCTTGGGACCAAACAAAACTGTAAACTCATTCTGCGTTCATGTTCTAAAACCAAATGTAGCCGCGCTAACTATGACATCGGGATGTCGAATATATCATCCCTCGCCGTGACCATGGACGCTGTGAAATACTCGGAACGTCGAGAATTAAAAAATTAAAATAAAATACGATCAAAATTCGTAAAATTCGTTTAATTTAATTATTCAAGACGAGGGAATTTATAGTGTGTTGTCTCACGGTTTCATCTCATTTTGCTGTTTATTGTTCGTGACTGTATATTGTATAAGTAAGCCGTAGGTGGTTTTAAAAAAGGCTCATGCGCAAACAATTGAACTGAACACAGATAATCGAAAAGGTTCTTATGATCTGATGACCTGATTCACGTAATATGAATACGATGGAAAGCAAAGAGTATACGGAAGGTCAGGGAAGCAACAATTAGTTTTCAAACGACTTTATCGCATTTCAGTTTACATTGCTTATATGTCTATGAAAAAGCAGTTGGTAATTAAAAAAAAGGCTCATTTCGGTAACCTGAAGGATTTTAATCAGTAGCATATGAAGCGCTGTCGGGTCTAAATGTAAATTTATTCAATTAATCAGTTCGTCAGACCGTAGCCGGGGTCTCAAAGCGGTAATTTACATTAAGTCATTTGACCGTTCAAAGCGCGGTTTAGTGGTTTTTGGGATAGGATTACGGACATGGAAATGAAATAACTGCATTCCGCTATCATAAAACTTTGTTGACATTTTGCTGATCAGCAATTTTTTTTATTTCTTACATTTGCGATTAGACCTTACACATTTAGTAATAAAAGCGAGCAAATTAAGTTTAAACGCTAATGTTAAATTATCATCGAACATCGAAAATTAAGAATTTATACCTACCTTTTAAAGGTTTGGATATTTTATCCGAACCATAATTATTTCTACTCTTGAAATAGAAAATAGATTTAGCTGTTAGATATTAATTTGTATTCTAAATTATGATTTAATATGAAAAGAAGTTGGAGGCACATTATTACGATGTAAAATCGTTATATATTATATAATTCCAAGTGTAAAAAATGCAAAGGAGAAGGATAGGAAATATAATACAGTGTTCATTATTCTAAAACCAAAATTATTAAAAACATATGAATAATCATCCTCGTGAATATATAGCTCTGACAAAGTTTATTTCATTTTTGCAAATTTTGCAATAAATTAATTATCAAGGTTTTGTTGACCATTTTTGAAAATAAAAAATTATCATTTATATTTGTTCTTTTTCTTGATATATTTTTAATAAAATAGTATACGAATTTGGCACGTGGAAACCGTCATAAAATATAAAAACAAATAAATATCTTTCATATTTTATTCCTTTTATTTATATATTTTTACTGACTGTTGTAGTAGTGTGACTGCTGATCATGAATTCCTGAGTTCAAATTCTGGGTCGGCCCAAAAAGTATCAATTATTGAGTTTTTCCATTAAGAAATTCTCAGTAGATGCCCGGAGTAAGGAAGTTGACCGTGTCTAAACTCCGTACCTCAAAAAGCACTTAAATCCGTTGTTCCTGCACCTGATCTCTCTCCGGTTGTGTCGGTTTGCCGTCTCATCGGCCATGAGAGCAAGGCAATAGGGAGTGCACCTGTGCTTGCGCATACACTTGGGCACAATGATCTTGTCCTGCGCCAATGACTAGTCTCCATTGCGGCTGACTGCCGTGTCCGAATTCGGAGGACATTATAATCATTAATATAATTATTATATTTTTTATGAGTCAAAAATTTGGGATTCTTCAAACTTTTAAAAATTTATAACCTCGAAAATATTAACTTTACGTCATACGACCTTATTTATTAGTATTTTATCAAAAATATAAAAAAAATATATTTCATTCATTTTTTTATGTATTTTTAATAGATCAAAAGTATCCAGTTTAGGATTCTTCAAACCTCTAAAAATTCATAATTAACAAAATATTAACTTAATCGTAAAAATTTATAGCATATTTTTCACATCCAAAAAAACTTACCGTTTGAACATAACAATTTTTTGCAAATGAAAAAAATAGATTTAAACAATATGGCACCTAGATGCCCCATGGCAACATGCATTTATATCATCAGTAGGACTATTTGAAGAGAATCGCATTAAAAATTTGAGGTGGAATAGTTTTCGGTATTCATGCGCCGATTCCTCCTGGACGATTTTGGTTTCGTTTTATATCCAGTGTCGATTTCTATAAAGCTAATAATATTTCTGATAAGTAATTGCTTGATTAACAGGCTATGTAGCAAAGTACAGTTTTTTTTTAAGTTTTTTCTCTCTTATTATTTACAAAGATAAAGTATTTATCACACGAGAGGTCACAATGTTTGTTGGTTTTTAAAAAAAAAACATCAAATATAATTGTATCAAAGAATGATAACTCAAAAAAAAGTTTTTATTTTTAATTATTAAAGCACAAAATGTGCCTAGATTCGTTGGATGCAGGTGGCTTAGGATGACTTTATGGTAATCTGCGAGGGCGGCCTATGTTCAGTTGTACACATGTGATGGGAATTGGTTATTGATGAATAACCGTCATCATTACAGTCCTTCATAGGTTTACTGTAAGACATAGGTTCCTCCAAGGAATGCTACAGAGTACGGTCCTGAGCCACCTGTAAACACTCTTACGTGGAATGAATGGAACTTAATGGATTAACTAATAAAATACTCATTGTGAGCAATCGATCATATAATGCTCAATGAGCACACAGCGGTATAATTATTATTCATTTTCAATGAACTTAACACTTTTTTAAATTATGTTATTTAGTGGTATTTAAGGGATTTTGTTATTTTCCTTTTGTGACGACGACCATTTAAGATATCGATGCCCTCATACCATAGACTAAGCAAGGTATATTTTTTAACTGTCCTCATGGCTTTGCTTATTAATAATTGATATTAAAATTATAACTACAACTTAAAAAAAACTAACGAATCAAATATATTTCTGACGTGGATTTCATTTTCTTCGAAAAAGTTGTTAATTCTGAAATTAATAACTTAATCCATACCGTTGTATACTAAAGCTGATAATGCAGGACATCACATCTTTCGTAATTTAATGAATGTAAAAAGTCACGAAGCTAATTTTATTTTACGTATTCAACGTGGTCGATGAAATTATTATGAGACTGTATTCAGCACTTCATGTTATACTAATAAAAATATAATTTTTTTTAATATAATATATATTTTTTCATATTAGAATATGATCATTACATAATAACGTGTATTTTTTAAATTACTAGTGGAAATAAATACAGATCATATCTTAAATAAAGGAACTGTACAGCTTCTAGGCTCTGTGACCAGTGTTTCGGATTATATCAACTGAATATAAGATATCTTGATGTAATATGTGCATTCCATTAACTGGCAGTTACTAGTTAAATAGTAGGGTGGAGTACTTCTTTTACATTTTAGATACGGCGGAGTGCGGAAACGCTGTCCTGTACTGATACATTCAGAATGTATAGCAGGACAGCAAGCATGAATTTTGACTGGAAGTACTGCCGCATGGCCATTGAAAATTCCAAAAATCCTGAAAATAAAAGATTTTGGTAAATGTGAAACAGGTAAAAAAATTGAGAAAATCGTATATTTATTAAATTATTTAGCAATTTACATTATAGAGAGTGAAAAAAAAATACAAAAAATAACGTACTTTTCATTAAAATTGAAAAAAATCTAAAATTATTAATTTTTCGCCGTTTGATGAGCTACGACTGAGGCTACGAACTCTTTTTTTTGTGTTAAAGACAGGCATGATATTGCACGATTTTAACTTATTTCGGATCCATCCTTCACGTTTATCTGGTCCACACATCTTTCAGTAGCTTGTGAGTGGCATGGAATTTTGCGATATGTAGGGAGAATCTCCGTTTCAACTATTTCAATATTCCGAATAGCTCTATAAATTACATTGGTTTGTATCTGTTTGATCAGGGGAGGCTCCGATCCAATCAATCTGTATATTCAGCGGCAGATAAGTTAAATGATGGTAATTTAAACACTCGTATCAGCGCCAAGCCCGAAGACTGCTCTCGCATTTTGACAATGCGCCGGAGTGCTAATTCTTTGATATGGTTGCGATCGTCTGCAAGCATACTAAGCAAAATGTTTTCGCTGTGGTCGAAGTACCAATTGCGTTGAAGCACAGGGTCAACTATTTTCATAAGGTTTGCAGGAATGTATCTCGATAATGTAATCATTTTGTGCAGGTGTTTCGAATTGTACACGCAAAATGGTTTTGTTTCAATTTCAAACCACATCGGAGCATACACTCGGATGACAAAGTCTGCTAAGATACGCAAATTATGTGAAGGTTCACTAGTGGAAACATATAGTCGAAGTAACCTGTTAGCTGTTGTCAGCCACTGTGAATGAACAATCTTTCCGGAGTTTTGCTTGGCTAAACTTACGTCACATTGTCCTCTGCTAACTGCGTCACATATTTCATACCAGTAAAGCTGATCTGTACTGAGATCACTACGTGATTTTGAAATGTCTGGTAGTTTACACGCGATGGGTGTAAATTGAACCACTGGAAGATTCTCACAACCTGCAACGCTTTACCAATGACGCCTGTGAAACTTCTTGGTCCTGTAGTTTTCCCATCAAGATGCTCAAACAGATGTCGTAAAGGAAGTTCGTTGGCATGCAATAGACACACGAGCCATTGAAGAGGGCGATGAAGTTTTTTTTCTAGAAGACAAATGATTCCAGCCTTGTTGCCAGTGTTGACTGCCGTATCGTCGCAACCAAATGCTATTATTAGCTTCAAATCACACTTCAACGCTAAATAAAGGCAAAGTTTTTTTTGAAATTGTGAGTGCATCTGCTGTGGCCAGTGTAATATGCTCGATGTATTGCGAGTTCGGCTCTTTTACCAAGGTTATGTGCTCTTTCCAAACAACGGTTTTCCTGCGATTATCTTCATATAACATTGTTTTATCTTTGCGGCCATCAAACGATATATAAGCCAGTGAATCATCGCCATCTAGCACGTTAACTGCAGCCCCTGAACTACTCGTTTGTGCGCGAGCGCGCCTTAGTAACCAGACCGATATCTTGCAACGTAGCCGACACGATGGCAGCACCAGCACGGTCTGAAATGCCGTATCTATCTAATGTCATAGCTACCACTGGGAATTTACTAGGTCCGGGGACATTAGTTGCGGGCACAATCGAGGTGACATTAATAATAGACGAAGGTTTTTTTTTCTTCTTTTCTGCACAGATTCATCAATTTGTAATATTATAGAGTTCTATTCAAATTGTTTTCATTTTAACTTCCGATCAGACAAAGCTATATTCTTAAGTTTAGCTTTTTTATCTAGAGATCCAATCATCATTCTTCTTTCGCCACGTTGATCGAGCAAAAACTCGTCTTCTTGTTTAGGAATTTTACGAGTTTTCTCACAAGAACATGTTGACAACGACTTGCACTAACAAGATCCAATATCAAACAAAACGTCACTGTCTTCTTTAAACTTCTGTAGTTTTTGTTTATAATTTTCGTTGTCTTTACTCTTTTGGTAGGATTTCAGACGGGCACGATGTTTGTCATGATAGGAGCTTATTTTTGACACTATTGTTTTATGTTTTACTATTGGTAAAGAGGCTCGTTTCCAGATGTATTCGATTTCGGTTGCAACAATGTCATAAGTGGCCTGTACTAAATCGTGTCGTCCCTTTTCCGCTCATCGTGCCACTGATACAAAGACATAATATTTCGTCACATCACTGTAGGTTGGCAGCACATTTTTTGGTAATTCAAAACCAGTACCGAAGATAGGCGACGAATAATTACTTCATTAACTCATTATACTATTTTTTACTTTGTCTCATGTCAAATCTAGCTAAATGACTAATTGCGCAGAGAACGATGCGACACAATTAACCCGCGTCCCGCATTCTCGCCTCTCCCCGTGGACTCCGGGCGACGAAACGCTCGGCCAATGACCTTATATGGTAAAACAATGAGCGATTAGAGATCAAAAATATGACTCCATAGGCAACACTGTGTAACTTTTTTGCAATTTATATCATAGTGGCACTTGTTCATATGTGAATAAAATTTTTAAGGAAAACAATTTATTTAAAACCATTTTATATGTCAAGAAAGTATACCTTTTTTCGCACATTTCAAAAACTGTGTGAGCTATGCGGCAGTACTTCTAATTATATTTTGTATAAATGATATTATACGAGAGGGTCAGAACACCTTTTGCGACATCCGCCACTTCAATATTCCACAAAAAAATATCCGTACATGTGCGCTTCACCCTATTAAATAGTTGACCTCGTTGATCTAGCCCGGTAGTTGCGACAGAATAAGCAAAGAGATGCAACATCTCTTCGGGGTACCAGTGAGTCAAGCCAAGTAGAAAGAATTGGACAATTCGAGCCGCTGTTCGCTGGATTCGGTCAACTGGAAAGAGCTGGCATAGGGGTGTCCCGGCCCAGACAAGAGAACACTTTTCCATGGGACGGAATTTATGGTATTGATAATGTTGGAATGCATTTTGCACGTGCCAGTGCTGTATATGTCATGTACCCTGACACTGAAAACACTGAAAAAATCCGAACTCTATCAAATTTTATTTAAGTTTCGACTTTGAATAAACCTTTACAACAGAATAAATACCTACGTTATGCTGTAAACAAAGTAACAAAGCGGTAAGAACTTTGTATCTTTATTTTAAGGAAAAAAAAAACATGTAATCGGTGACATACAGAAACGCCGCCTAATTAAATGCAAATTTATTCAATTAATCAGTCTATCAGACCGTAATCGTTGTCTCAAAGCAGTAATGTACGTTGAATTATTCGATCGATTAAATTCAGTTTAATGGTTGTAGATTCAGGATTATCAGCACTATAATGAAATAGTCCAATTCAACTCGGCCAATGCCTGGTACTTATAGCTCAGTTCTTCATGATTTTACCTGCTGATAAAAATAACCTTCAATATAAATTATTAGTTTATATTTATAATTTTATCTTATTCTCCATCAATTTTCATGTCATAATTTGCAAATTTTTTAAATAATATTTTTGAAGAAAAGGCAAATTTTGGTAAAAATATACAAAAAAACAAAGTATTATAACTTTAAAATATCTCTTTAAGTTATCTTTTATTTTAAAATGGGTTGGGAAGGGGAATTTTAAAAAAAATCTGATTAAGTATAAAATACAAAATAATGAGCTACATATATTTAAACCCGGGTTTCATGAGTTTGTAACGGCGCTCTAAGTGTGATCAACAATGGACACGTTACCGACTGAATAACAACCGAAGTTTATAGAGCTCTGGGACCTGTCTTTCTGCCTTACAAGCGTGACGATCAAGGCAAATACGCCCTGTGATAGGGGACGCTCAGGTCAAGTAGTGGAATTTTGCGGGCTGATGATGATATAGAAAAAAAAATTCAGCAGCATATCACGCCACCGGATAAAATGTACTAACTAGAGGAACATCTTGCAAGAGATCTCACCTTTACCACCGATGGCTATAAGTTTTTAAAGACTAAACCCCTTCACGATTTAGTTTCCTAATATGCTAATCAAAAGTAATCTATTAAAGCGAAAATTTGAATTGTATAACACACCTATATTTCTAAAAATGTTTTGTAAAACTCAGCTGAATAAAAAAAATTAACGACGTGAAATATTCTTTGAAAAAAATTGTTAAAGAAAGGCCGACAGATACCTATAGTTTATTACACGGAATGAAAAAAAACTTGATGATCTAAATGATATGGAAACTGTGGAGCACTAGCTGGCAGAACATAAGTTACAAACACCGTTACTCGATCCGATGGACTTGGAGTGCAACACCGATTCAACCCGCCTCGACTAGGAATTATCGATGTTGATACCAAGTACGTCTTTTAATTTTGTGATATTATTAAACGCAGCATGCGACGCTTTTTCATTAATTGTAACAATATCGTTGCAACTGAAGCTATCATTTTTATATACTCGTATATTGCGCACCCATCCAAAAATAAAAATAAATCTTTAATTACAACAATTATTTGTTTTTGTAAAATAATATTCTGACAAACATTGTAATATAGGTGACAATGCAACACAAAGTTGCGTGGAGTGTGGAATACGTGGAATAATGAAAAACTTTCTGTTATATAATACTCTCGACATTAGCTGGTTATAACGAGCGTATCGTGACGAATCTAGAAAATATGTCCTACATATGCGGTGTGGTGATGTGAGGTAGATGCAACTTGTTAAGCACAATTATTGCTAAATCTAGGATTCTTTTGCCTTCGGCATATATAACGGGTAGCGTAAAACTTTTTTTATAGAATGGGTGACAAATGGCCGACAGACATCCACATTTACCTTGATTAAGAATTAAAATACCACCTGCATTTTCATTGTCACCCGTCAGTCCTCAGACTAAGGTGGAATGTCTCGTCTATACACTTACTGTACGAGGCACATCAACATCGAGCTGCTACTTTACGCTGGTATTCTGGTTCCCGGTCCAATGATGCCCCGGTTGGACGAACCCATTCGTATTACAACTATAATACAGTTGTAGTGTGGCTCTACTTCGTTTTAGAACTATTGCCAGTACAATGCCACAATGGATTTAGGTAACGTTGAGATTCCGCCCTTCCTTATAACAGATGCCTGTAGGGATGCGGTACAAACACACACCATTACACGTGGTGATGCATCTTTAACGTGGTAGAATCACGTGGGATTTAAATTATGGCTGTAGCACGAATTATTCCACTCGACCGAGGAAGGACCACGCTCTCACAGAATACTAGCGTAAAATAGTAGCTAAATGCTGCTTTTCGTATGGTGGGTGTAGACATTTGGAAAACTTTTATACCGGTAACGAGATAATAAAGCACCTAAATTTTAAATCTAAATTCGAATGTATGCCGTAGCTTTCATTTATATAAATATGTATAACACACCTGTATTTTGTGTTTGTGGGAGAGCCACACTGCAGCTATATTATGGTTGTATGGCTGTGGAATGAATGGGTCGGCTCGACCGGGGAAGGACCACGTTCTCACAGAATACCATCGTAAAATAGCAGCTTAATGTTGTTGTGTTTCGTATGCTGAGTGTAGAGAACCGCAGACCAGTTTAACTAGAATCGAGGCATTCCATCTTAGTCCTCAAGGATGACAACGCATCTACATTTTCGAGGTTAAATGTAGATATCTATGGGCCACAGCTTCCACTTACCATCAGGTGGACTGTGTGCCCGTTTGTCACCCTAATCCTATAAAAATTACCATCTGGTAGATTTTGTGCTCGTTTGGCAGTTAGGCACTCTTATAATTTAAAAAATATGGATCGAAATAATACTAGTTTTTACGGATTTTATCGCGTATATTTAATTATAAATACCCGACGTTTCGAGCGCCTTACAGCACACATGGTCACGGGGGAGACTGAGATGTTCAACGTCCAGATGGTCTGTTTCAAAGATATTTTATAGGTCTTAAAACATCTTCGAGCTGTATGTAATAAGTATGTATGTTATTTATGCCATTTTTGATTTTGATTTTATTTGAATTATTAATTAAATTTGAAGACATTTTTGATTTTGAATTTATTTGAATAATAGATAAACCGTGACTTACAGTACTAAAGTAACAATCAATTTACTTGGTAGCGGCAAAAAAGAAATAGCAAAACATAATTTTCTCTCAAGCTATTCCTATCTTTTTTAGGGTTCCGTAGCCAACTAGGAACCCTTATAGTTTCGCCATGTCTGTCTGTCCGTCTGTCCGTCCTCGCTTAATCTCTGTGACCGTTAGCACTAGAAAACTGAAATGTGGTAACAATATGTGTATCAATCACGCCGACAAAGTGGTAAAATAAAAATTGGTAAAAAATGTTTTATTAGGGTAGCCTCCCTATATGTAAAGTGGGAAGTGATTTTTTTTTTAATTTCAACCCTAACGTGTGATATATTGTTGGAAAGGTATTTGGTTGGGGTTCACTAAAATCATTTTTGATAATGTCAATAATTTCGGAAATAATCGCTCCAAAAGTAAAAAACAATGTGTGTCCCCCCCCCCCCTCTAACTTTTGAACCATAAGTTTAGAAAATATGAAAAAAATCTGAAAAGTAGAACTTTATAAGGAATTTCTAGGAAAATCATTTTGAACTTGGATGGAAACAACAATACCCACTACCGGGAGCAGTTGCAGGAGCGCGGAGCGCTGCTGGAGCGCGAACATAATGGATACCCACCTTTGAACTCATAAGTGGGAACACTTATTGTGACGGACGGGAAACTACGGAACCCTACACTGAGCATGCACAACACGCTCTTGGCCGTTTTTTTATCCATTGTGTGGATTTTGAACTTTTCTCAGAGATACTTTCGTAATATATCTTAGGGAACAGCAATCAAAAAGTTATTTTATTAATAGTATTGCAAATAACTCTTCCATACATGAGCCGCATACTCGTTTGCCCCTTCTTCTATAAAAAAAAACTCCAAATGCGTTATTTTTTATTATTATCATCATCATCATTATAGGAATCCCACATAGTATAGTCTTGAGCCACCTGCATCCGTCGACTGCCTGCATCACCAACCAGATCTTTACTACATTTAGTGGGAGCCGCCTTCCAGTTACCAGGCTAAATGGCAAATGACGCCGGTGCGAATGATATGCCGATGTGTAATGCATGCTGTACTACACACTGGCAAGTAACGCCGGTGAGAACGATGTGCCGGAGCAAGTGCCAGAAGTCTGCCTTATAAGTCCCTGGTGAGTCGAGATGAAGACAAGTTGGACTGGCGTGCAGGAACTGAAGACTGCAGAAGACGATTCTCAGTATTGATTGGTAGGGGTTCTTGAAGATAATGACGAAGGCTTGAAATTGTAGTTTCCGAAGGTGGGTTGGTTGCTTGTTCAGATCACGTCGGGGTCACCACTGTGGCAGTAGAAGGAAAAGGGGGACCTCCCGCTATGCAAGGTGTTGTGCCCGGAGAGCGGCCAACGCTCCGTGTGATAGTTCGGAGTTGTTCTATATATACTGTTTATGACCTTCGATAGCGCGATTGAGGCTTCGGTGTGTTTCGCTTGTGGTACGATGACAGCGCCGCTACAACCATTTGATAAATTGGGTAAATCTATTGGTTGGCGCAGTGCAAGTATCCGCGCACTGGTAAATGCAGAATTTTAATCGCCAGTCTGTGCTACATGGGTCTGGCAATTTTTAGACGAATTTGACGCTATTACTCCGACGGTTAAACCTGATCCAGTAGTCAAATAAGGACCGTCAAGTATAGATTAGGTTGATTTGCGTAGAATATTTCCTCTTGCAATTATTTTGCATGTCTTTTTGTTTGGATATGCAATATTAAGCACATGATATTAAAAATTGACAACCTTTCTCTTAAAAATAGATACGTAAAGAAATGATTAAAGTTGCTCTCTCTCTCTCTCTCTCTCCCTCTCTCTCTCTCTCTCTCTCCCTCTCTCTCTCTCTCTCTCTCTCTCTGTTCACTTAAAATAAAAAGAGACGGATACAGAGATAAATAAAACTGAATTTAAGTAAACCATAACCAACGAATATAAGCAAGGCTGTAAACAAAAATAAAACAAAAAACCGATTTCAAGAACAAAAAATACATTTCACGTAATAACTTCTGAAGTCAGTGCTCAGACATAGTGTATCGAAGATTTAAAGTCCCGACTTTAGAAGTTGTTATTTTGCTATACTACCCAATTAACACACGGCCTGACCACATGCCTGACCATTTTTATGTCGCAATGACATTTTTAAGCCAGATATCATGGTAGCACTGAAATTTATTTTAACGAAATTAATTTAAAAAAAAATGCTTTCAATTCGTTTGTTATTAAAAGGTCTTACATCAAATCAAATCAATTCCAGAAATTTCATTTTTTTAAATATAGAATTAAGCTTAATTAAAAAAAACCTACTATTTCTATAACATCCTATTTCAACCCCTCTACAGTTGAACTTTCAAAATATTACCCTGAGTGAGTGACCCAGGGGTATTTTGGAATACTGATAAACAAAAGGTTTATAATATATCAAAAGGTAAATAACACATTCTTACATAAACCTAAATTGCAAGGTAATTAAATTTGCTCTGTGATTTATTTTTTATTATAGTCTTGTGATCTGTCTGAAATTACAAACACAAATTCGCATTCTCAAATCGCCCCTATGGCTAGGTCTTCGCTAACTCTCATTAAATTGAAAACTTTATCGTATGTTATCACACACTTCGCGAGAAATGTGGTTGTAAAAATAATATATTGGCAATCTATAAAAATTCTCTAAAAAGTTATTTAAAAAAATTAAGCTGGCGACAATAAACCGAATCTTTTTTTAGACAAATAGTTCTACTGATTTTCTTTTCTAATACGGTTTCCGTAGATGTAAAGACTTAAGAACTATCGATCGACCTTGGTCTGTGGCTACCCAAGCTTTTTTCTTCTATATGTACGGGTATGTTTATTTAAATAGTAGCTCTACCAGAAATATTTCTTTGTATTTTCCTTCAAAATATCCAAACAAAAGACAAAAATACATCCGCTTTTCCCTTAATCCATTCGAAATTTCCTACATCGTGAAAGATGTCAGCGATGAATCTTTATTGCCATGTTGTTTGACTCGCGTGATTTGTACTGCTTCAAAGATTGTTTAAAATCAATTTTTTCACCGCGTATTGTATCACGTTAGGTATGTTTAGACATTTTTGCTTTATATCGTCTACCATTATATTTTATTATATTATTAACTTAGTCAAAGCTAAATGAAGTTATAGTCTGGGATCAGGTTTCGTCTATTTGCTAAGAAACTTATGACCCAGAGAAGGGGTGAGCATCGCACTGCTCCTGTGCGAATAGGGACTAAAACATTCTTTGTTAATTAAAATAAATTTAGGGTGAAAAACAGTTTACCTGATAGTATATTATACTGCCTTTGCTTTAAGTTGGAACTTTATAGAAAATCACCCACCGATTCGTGCCTATATCACGGACAGAGAACCTATTAAACAAAGGCACTTACCGATGTGTATTCCTGAGTACTAGGATAAAACTACATATACATATACATACATATAATCACGCCTCTTTCCCGTAGGGGTAGGCAGAGACCACTTCTTTCTACTTGCTACGATCCTTACAAACTTGTTTCGCTTCGTCCACTTTCATTATGCCCTTCATACATGCTCTACGGTTTAGGGTACTCTTAACCTGGCCTTTTTTCAAGACGTCCCTAATTTGGTCTAGAAAAATCCGCCTAGGTCTACCCCTTCCAGCACTTTCATTCACACTCGCCTTATACACTTTTTTCGTCAATCGTTCTTCATTCATTCTCTCGATGTGGCTAAACCATCTCAGCTTACCTTTCTCAATTTTTGTCACTACATCTTCTTTCAAACCACAACGTTTCCCTATCTCACTGTTTCTTACCCTGTCACTCAGTTTAACTCCTGTCATACTTCTTAATGCTATCATCTCAACTGCATTTATTCTACTTTCATGTTTCTTCTGCCACACCCAACTTTCACTTCCGTACATGAGTGTCGGAACCAACAGCCCCTCATGCACAGCCAAACGAGCCTTGTTAGACACCTTCCGACTGCTCATAAAGGAGTGCAAAGCTCCATTCACCATGTTTCCTGCATTCACTCTTCTTTCGATATCACTCTCACACTTTCCATCTCTTGTAAACTTTGACCCCAGATACACAAACTCTTTCACCTGTTCAATTTGTTCATCTTCAATCACGATATTGCAGTCTGTCACTGCCTCATCTTTTTAAAATACCATCACTTTCATTTTCCTTACATTCATCTTCATTCCCTTTTTAACAAAAGCTTCACTCATAGCAGTTACCATCTCCTGCAACTCCTCGGCCGAAGACGCAAGTAATACTTGGTCATCAGCATAGAGAAGACATTTGACGAGTAACTCGTTCATTCTCAACCCACTTTCATTCTCTTTTAAATCTGTCAAACAATTTTCCATGAACAGATTAAACAGCCACGGTGACGCTACACATCCCTGTCTAACACCTTTTTCGATATTAAACCATTCAGTGTATGCCCCGTTTATCCTTACACAAGCACTAGAATCCCTATAAAGAGATTGCAATGCTCGTATGAGGACACTGCTCACACCGTACACGGACAGTGCTGACCACAATTCATTCCTCACCACTCTATCATAGGCCATTTCTAGATCTACGAAGGCGCAGTAAACTTTCTTGTTTTTAGCCAAACACTTTTCGGCTATGCACCGCAAGGAAAAGACCTGATCCGTACATCCCATTCCCTTTCTAAATCCCGCTTGTGCATCCCATATTTTCTCGTCTGTTTCATTCACAACCCTTTCAATCAACACTTTCGCATCGCAGCAAGAAGGCTTATACCACGGTAATTTATGCAGTCCTGCCGTGACCCTTTTCACTTATACAATGGCACGATTACGGCTTTGCACCAGTCTCCCGGCACTTGCCCATTTCGCCAGCACAGATTGAAAAGGCGGTATAGCTGACTAGCCACCAGGCCCTGTCCAGCCCTCAGCATCTCGACGGTAATCCTGTCATAACCTGCAGCCTTACCTAATCTCATACTTTTCAACGCTTTCACTATTTCATCCATGCTTATCTCATTTTCATCAACATTTATATTCGTTTCCGTGGAAGGTGGCAGATGCTGTACCTGCACTTCCTCTCTTTCAAACAAACTTTCAAAATACCCTTTCCATCTCTTTAACACACATTCTTCTCCTTTTATAATTCTCCCACCTTGACTCCTGATTGTACTCAGCTCCGAGGTAGAAGTTTTTTCTCTGACTGTTTTAATGGTTTTCCAGAAAAACTTAATGTTTGACTGGAAATCTTCAGTGAGCCTCCTATCGAAATCATCTTTTCGTTCTTCTTTCTTTCTAGACACAGTTTCTTTCGCTGCTGTTTTCAATCTTTTATACTTCGTTCTTGCTTCCTTTACCTCGTCATCCGTTGCCTTTTGAACTTTTTGGTTAGCTTTTGTTGCTAACCAATCCAACCACGCTTTCTTCTTTTCTTGCACAACCCTTTGTACATCTTTATCCATCCACACGTTATCATTCTTTCTCCCTTTCCTTCTTTTAGCTACCCCGCATACCTCAATCGCAACATTTACAACCCCTTTCTTAAATGTCTCCCACAAATCTTCAATCATTCCTGTCTCTTCTATCCCTTTAAAACTTTCTTTCAGTTTCTCTACATACTCGTCTTTCCTTTCTTTTTCTTGTAGATTTTCCACTTTTACTCTGTCCAAAACACTCGTAGGCTCGGCTCCTCGGTGTCGCCACCGTTTAAAGAGGCCACGTATTCGGGCTATGACCAGGAAGTGGTCTGTGTCGAGGCCTACACCGCGGTATGCCCGAGTGTCTAGCACTTTCTTCTTCAGTCTTTCATCCACAATTACAAAATCAATCATACTTCTAGACTCACCCTCATCTCTTGTATACAAATGGATCTTTTTGTGGTCAAACATTGTGTTGGCCATGCACAGATTCCATTCCAAGCATACTTCAAGCAGGCTTCTCCCATTGTCATTCACTCTCTCGTCCCCAAACATACCCAGAACTCCTTCATATCCATCACGCTTTACTCCAACCCATCCATTAAAGTCCCCTAACATCACGATCCGTTCATTTTCTCTGCATTTATTCAAGACCTCTCTCATGCTATCCCAAAATTCCTCTCTCTCTTGTTGTGATTTTAGTGACCCACCTCCACGCAGATCCGTCGGTGCATAGACTCCAAGGATAAACAAGCGGGTGAGTCCGACTTTTAACCTAATCCAGAGGAGTCTTGGGCTTACACATTCATGCTCCATTACACATTCAACCATTCGAGATGAAAGAATCACACCAACTCCCTGACAGCCTCGGCTGGTTTGGGGGACTCCTGACCAGTATGCCGTGTAGGGGCCATGAACCGTGGTGTCACATCCTTTCCTCTTGGTTTCGTTCACGCACAGAATATCAATGCAACGTTCATCCATCATCTGACACACTCCATCTACCTTTCCATCCATCCCTCCTCTTTCATTCAACGTAGCGAAGTGGCTCTCCGTGGGCCGCTTTTCGCCCCCGCGAGAAACGAGACGTGATGGGTGGCGAACCACATCGCCGCCATTTTGGTTAATTTTTTGATTATCCATTGCGTTCCTACGAATAGCGAAGGAAAGGTTTGTCCCCCCCCCCCCCAGCAGAGCCCCGCATGCCAGGGTAAGGCTAGCCTAATTCTGGGGTCGCCCGGTCCCAGGGCAGTGTGGCACGCTAACGATTAGGCTCGCCCCTAGCCATGCATCCATCCGCACGGCCGACGTTGGATTGGCGGAGGGTAGGAATAGGTAAACGGGAAGGATAGGTGGTGTGAAAAGGAAGAGTAAGGTAAGTTAGGGTAGGAAATAGGAAATGTAGGATATTACCGTCCATGAGGGCAAGAGATAGGACAGTAATAGCTAGGGTAGCCGGGGTCGCATACCCGTATACCATACCACAACTACCGGACAGGTAAATTGGGATGAGTATCCCTCGACAAGAAAAAAAAAACGCCACAGAAAAGTACTTAGAGACAACATCCAAGGTATAACGAAACCTGCGATAAGAAGACTGGCGAGACGTGGAGGAGTCAAAAGAATTTCCGGCCTGATATATGAAGAAAACTACATATAACCTGCAATAATTATTTATATCGGCTCAAAATAAATGAAAGCGTAAAAACGCTTTCATTTATTTTGCGATACGGCTGTAGGTGTAATATTCCTGAAGATATAAATACAAAAGAGCCCAAGTGGACTTCTAAGCGGAAAAGAAACCCCAATATTTTGTTAGAGCAAATAGAAACAAATTTGAGCAAAACATATCTAATAATTATTATTTCGAACACTTTGACATCATCCAGCTATCATCATCTTATTCAATACATTACAATCATCCATTCACAAGTATCTTTTCAAGTCTTCGAATATAGGCCTCCACTAAGGAATACTACAAAAAAGACAGCCTTAAGCCACCTTCATCCATTTATTATAATTTTAGTTACATTTGAAGTACCGTGTAGTGGCGGTGTAAGAATATACACTACCCTCATACCGTGGGCGCTGTAACAGGCGACAGAGGGAAACAAGTCTTGAGTTGGGAAGCAGCGTCTTTCTAATTACTGTGGGGAGGCCCATGTTCAGCACTGGACTTTAATAGGCTATATCGGTAACGGAAGTGATTTATTGTTGCAGAATATCAATATAGTGCCATACTATGAGTATAAATTCATTCACCGCCGAAACGTCGTGTGCATTGCACCTATCGATAACCGCGTGAGCTTCTATCGTTTAACTGAATAACTTTTTCGAAACTACCAACTATGTCTACTAAGTGCGACAACTGTAATAAATCTATTACAAACAGTTCCCCAGGAGTGGAATGCAACAAATGTAAGCGTTTAGTACATATCAGAACAAAATGCACTGGATTAACCAACAAGCAGCTCAATGCTCTTAAAGTAGCATCTCCTGGATTGGGATGGACATGCCTGGAATGTGAACAGGGGTCGTACAAGGACTGGCCTGTTGGTCTAGTGGTTAGTGACCCTGACTGCTAAGCCGGAGGTCGTGGGTTCGATTCCCACCCAGGACAAATGTTTGTGTGATGAGCACGATCATTTGTTCTGTGTCTGGGTGTAATTTATCTATAATATTTATGTATTTAGAAATATATAAGTATGTTTCATCAGTTGTCTAGTACCCATAACACAAGCTCTGCTTAGCTTGGGACTAGATGGCGTTGTGTGATAGTTGTGGATTATTATTATTATTATTATTATTATTATTTCAATGCGAAATTTCTTATAATAACAAAAAAAATAATAACAAGCGTAAATCTTCAATATTTGTACAAGAGGAAGATGATGAAGAGGATGCTGAAAATCTAGCTCAACCCGACTCTGCGAAACTACTAAAGGACATCTCAAGGGAAGTGGAAAAAACCATAATAAATAAGATGAGGCAAATAAACGACTCTACAGTTTCATAGCGCCAAATTTGATGAAGTAATGGGATACACGTGGTAGAGCCATGCTGCATGGTATATACGTGGCAGAGCCATGCTGCAGTTATATTAGTAGTATAGTTGTAGCACGAATGGGTCGGCTCGACCTGGGAAGGACCACGCTCTCACAGAATACCAGCGTGAAATAGTAGCTTAATGCTGCTGTATTTCGTATGGTGAGTGTAGAGAACCGGAGACCCTTTTTACTGGAAACGAGGCATTCCATCTTAGTCCTCACGGGTGACAACGCATCTGCATTTTGATTCGTAATCGAGGATAGATGTAGATGTCTATGGGCCACAGCAACCACTTACCATCAGGTGGACTGTGTGCTCGTTTGTCACCCTATCCTATAAAAAAAAGATGTATCGGAACTTTCAAACAAACAATCAAAAATTTAGAAAAAAGAACATTGATTTAAGTAAAAAAAATAACAACTAAGAAACCAGGGTGGGCGTCTTAGAACAACAAATTCAAACGCTGGAACAAGAAAAACTATCAAAGCAGATAGAAGTTGCAAATGTACCCTGGCATAAAAATGAGAATGCGGAAAACCTAGTCGAAAATTTGGCTATGAAGTTAAACTCAGCCAAAACCAGTATCAAGAAATCGCTTAGGCTGCGAGTGAGAGGAGAGCAAGATGGTAGCTTACTAGTGGAACTTAAAGAGCAGAGTATGCAGGAAAAGTGGCTGGCAGCAGCAAAATCAACAGCAGTGACCGTTGCAGATATTCATCTACAAGAATCATACAATAACGCCATCGTGTATATCAGGGAAACTATGACTTGACTAAATGAACAAATACTATGGCTAGCGAAACAGGAATTAAAAACAAAGCTTAACGACAAATACGTCTGGCTTAAAAAAGGTTCTGTAAAATCACGTTAGGATGATATAAGTAAAATTCACTATCTAAAAACTCTAAATGATGTGCACATATTAGCCAAACAGAATTAGTAATTTAATAATAAGGTATATATTATTTTTATTATTGATTTAAGAAGTACTTTTATATATGTTTTTTTTTTTGATTTGAATGGAAATATTAAGTGATGAAATATTTGAATGCTTAGATTGTACAAATATCAACAATTTTCTTAAATTTCTACCCAAAAGTCATGGTATTACCTTGTTATGCATGCATATCAACATACGGTCTATGATAAAAATACTTTGCCTGTTTAGAGCAAACTATTATAACATCCAACCAGTGTATAGGTGTCAGTGTACAGTTGTCTTTTTCAAAATACAGGATCCCAAATTTTAACTAGTTTGCGAAAATTCCGAAGGGGTGGTGGTATTGTAATTTATGTAAATGATAAACATAATTTTAGCACTAAAACATCAAAACAGAACACTTTGAAAGTATTATATGCACTATCATTTCCGACTCGGGCTATTATGCGGATCTATGTGCCGTGTACCGTCTTCAAAAAAACAGTAAACACTTATTTTTATTCAGCTTGAAAACACTACAAAAATACTGTTGTAATAAAGAGTTGTATGTAATAGGCGACATAAATATTGATCTGAATTCCGATAGTCCTGTAAAACATAAATATATTAACTTTATGTACAGCTTGGGCCTTGTACGTGGGATTACTGCTAACACACGAATAGAAATACCGGGTGGTAAGTAAACCCTTAGTAGCCTGATTTACGAAAGTGATTTTTTTTAATATGACTGTGTTTGCTTGAGGGTCTAGATGAAGGGAAAAACAGATAAAAATCTCACAATACTTATTTTAAATATTTATTTAGAAAAAAAAACAGGTATCAATTTTGATACTTCAGACATTAAGGCCATAACCCTTCAAAATCGCAAGCTATAATTATTGGGAGTTCAAGAACTATTTCCAAAATTAAAAAATGTCAAATTCAACCCGTTGTATTTAATGGTATTCTTATTCCATATAATGAAGTAGTTGAAAATTTAGGTATCCTTTTGGATTCCAGTCTGTCTTAGACACCCCAAATTAATGCAGTGAGCTGAAAAATGTTTGCGGCTTATGCTTCACTCCAAAGCCTTAACTACTTTTTACCCATTTCCACCAAAATTACGCTTGCACAATCTTTGCTACTCCCTATCCTCGACTATGCTGACATTTGTTACCTTGATATCACCGAGGAGCAACTTAATAAACTTGAGCGACTCCAAAATCTCTGTATACGCTTCATATTTGGACTTCGTAAATATGACCATGTCTCGGAATATCGCACTAAACTCAAGTGGCTCCCAATCCGTCTTCGTCGGAATACTCATATACTTTCTGCGCTCTACTGCGTCTTATTTAATGTATCTAGTCCTCCCTATCTGAAAGAACGTTTTAAATTTCTTAGCTCTTGTCACGATTTTTCCTTACGGTCCAAAGAAAACATTTCGCTCCAATGTCCTGTACACTTCTCGACATTTTATGATAACTCTTTTGCTGTTCTTGGAGTAAGACTCTGGAACTCCTTACCCCAGTCCATTAAAAGTGCTCAATCTTTAAATGTGTTCAAGAAACAAATTAAGGAACACTATTTGTCTCTTTAACTCCTCTCTCTTTCTCATCTCAGTTATGGTCACTAATATACCTTAAGTATGTTGTCATTTTATGGTATATAAGTTGTATTTTTTTTATCTAATTTGGTGCGCCCTACCCATTAATCTTATTATTTTTATTAATTTCCTCTTCTGGGTTGTCTGGAAGAGATTGCTATGTAGCAATAAGACCGCCTTTTGTTTATCCCTCATTATTTGTCATATTAATGTTTTGTTGGTGTACAATAAAGAGTATTGTATTGTTTTTATTATCGCATAACGACACTTTACACTTTTTACAGAAACAACAGGTAAGTTTCCTACAATTATTAAATTTACACTTATTTCTAGAATCCATAAATAATTTTTCATGACCAATACAATCGCAACGCACGTCAGTAGAGGGTAGTACTTGTACGAGTATACCTGTCCGGGGTCTTTTATAAGGTACTTTAGTATCTTGTCGACTGTTGGTACGGGATCTTCCCCTTTTATATTTCGAGTGACTTTGATATCTACATAAAGTGTCGGCAAGCTCAGTTTTAAAATCTGATAACTTCATAATATTCTTCTGAAGTTTTCCTTTCACTGTGTTTACCTTTTTGTATAGTACCCAAGCATTGATGACAGTCATGTCTAACAAGTGGTAGAAGAGGCTCGTCATCCACTTTCCCGACTTTATGCGGATGTGATATCGACCAATGAAGCTATCCATCAAATCAACGCCGCCCATGTGTGCATTATATTCTTTTATGACCCGAGGACATACTTGAACATTGACCTTTAGTTTTTTTACGTAGCGGGTTATAGTATCCGCTGGTTCAGTGTCAACATACGTGGAAAGTAACAGTACTTGTTTGTTGTCTTTCAAACTTGTGGCCGACGATTCTTGGCCCTCGTGAGAGGCCACATTTTCGTGATATGTTCCTCTGGGTACGTTAGACTTCATAATTTCCCGTTTCTCCGGCAACTTGCACGACTTTTCAAGCCTGTTTCTCTGTACTGTTCCAAGGCAATAAATACCTTCGTTGGTCAAGTAATGTAGCAGAGGAATATTCGAATAAAAATTGTCGAAATAAGTTATATGATTGACGTGCCTTGGTACTGGCAAACTGCACACTGTACACTCACAAAAAATAATTATATCTTAGCGAAAAAAATACATTCACTTACCTCAAAAATATTTATATTCTTTAGAAAAAGAAAATATATCAAATTTTTATTCAACAAAACTTTTAGTAAAATGTGTTTACTTGTTCACTTTGCCGCGCAAGTAATATGTTATACTTAGATAAAACAATAATGACATTTGATTTTTTCGACACTAGCGAATCACCGTTCACCACGTGATAGTGTTTGCCTGTGTTGGGTCGCGTATACAGGGCGTTTCTAAAATCAAGACTTGTATTAATAACAATGCCTTAATAAAATCATTAAGTGTAATTGAATACCAAAAAACGAATACCATGACCTGTCAGATACAAATTTATAATTTTATAAGTGATAACTTTAGACAATTACCTCACCGATAGAAAACATGTGGTTAAAGTGGCTGATTCAATTAGCAACATAGTAAATGTATCTGTAGGCACTGCACAAGGCTCCGTAATAGGACCTTTACACTACATTACCCATGTAAATAGTCTGGCTAATATTATCAGGTGATGTGAAATTTACCAGTATGCTGATAATACTTGCTTGTTTGCGGCTGGGAGCAATATAAACGACACTCTCAACCTCCTACAAGACGATTTTATTATACTTATGAAGTGGTCACATGATAAACGATTAGTCTTAAATGCTGCGAAGACTAAGTTAATGTACATTAGCTCTAGTCAAAACAGGAGTAAGGTTATACCTAGGCTCATTGCGCATGACCACCAATGCCTTCACAGACGACAGGTCCAAATGAAATGTAACTGCGAATCCATAGACCTGGTACAATCATAGACCTACTTAGGACTCGTGATAGATAGTCGCCTAAATTGGAAAGAGCATATTGAGCATGTGTGTGATAAACTTCGTGATATGCTTGCAAAATTTTCTATAATTAAATATAAAATTCCGTATAAAATACTTATACAGCTATATTAATCACTAGTAGAGTCAAAAGTAGTATATGGTTTGTCTAGCTATGGCAGTACGTACAGATCACATTTAGAACGTATTTATCTACTACAGTTACGTATTTTAAAAACTATAGTCCCGGAGAGTATTAAAAACCAGTATAAAAAATCAAATTACCGTAACCTTTTTAGTTATTGCAAAATTATACGTATACACGAAAAGGTAAAGTTTACCCTTCTTATAGAAGAATTTTTCCATGAACAGTTAAAAATTGCACATACATGTGAATACTCTAAAACTCGCAACTCAGGAAAACCTAAGCTAGCCTTACCTAAATACAATAATTTATATGGTATACGTACCTTAGAATATATGATTCCTAACCTATAAATAACCAGCTACCAGTATAAGTAAAATCGGAACTGAATCAAAAAATATTAAATTAAAATTAAAAAATTACTTTATGGAATGTATTAATACTAATTTAAATTATACATAATATGTTTTAATAATAAATACTACGATAACGACCTAAAACAAGCGCCCTGTATAAATAGGATCCAACGCGCAACGCATTATGTAATAGAAGGTCACGCAATTAACTAATAAATACTAAGTGTATTTTTTTTTCTTACTACACCCTCATATTTGTTATTGTCGGTTATACCGGTACATGGTAAAGTTTCTATAAACTTATGATTGTAATGTAACGTAATGTGTAATTAATCAATGTAATAATATATTAAATAAATAAAAAAAATAAAAAATAAATACAGAGAAACTTTCGCAATAGGGCCAGTAGAAAGTTCTAGCGCAGTTTGCAGTAAGGAAAAACTACTAGAACTCTCATTGTGAACATAGAAGAAAAATAAGGACACAGCCTATGTACTACTACTGTGGGATTATTTATGATAGGGTTATGTTACATTAACATAGGTTACATAAGAAACCTAACACTGACTATAATTCTGAAATAAATAATGAAATAAGAAATCTAATGAATTGTCTAAAATATAATGATTTGACAATTAATATAATTAAAACAAAGTACATACAATTTTACAACAAAAATGGTAAACCTCAGCAACTATCGGTATACCATGGTAACTATCCCATTACCATGATCGCATTGATTCCGAACTCACATGGCAGAATCACGTTGAAACTGTATGCCAGAGGATTAACAGGTTTGCTTCGCTCTATATCGTCTGTCAAAATTAGCCAACCATAAGACAGCTCTGATGGCTTACCATGGATACGTTGGTTCTACGCTGAGGTATGGACCGATTCTGTGGGGAAATTTGACACACATTTTTCGTGTATTTATACTACAGAAGAGATGTATACGATCTATATGCTGAGTTGTTCAAATGGAATCTACATGATTCCAGTTATTTATATATATATATATATATATATATATATATATATATATATATATATATATATATATATATATATATATATATATATATATATATATATATCATCATCATTACAGCCCTTTACAAGTCCACTGCTGAACATAGGCCTCCCCCAAGGTATGCCACAAAGCACGGTCCTGAACCACCTGCATCCATCGACTTCCTGCATGTCTTACCAGGTCGTCACTCCATCTTGTGGGGGGGTCGCCCTACACTTCGTCTGCCGGTACGAGGCTGCCACTCGAGAACCTTTTTTCCCCAACGGTTGTCGGTTCTTCGAGCTATATGGCCGGTCCATTGCCACTTCAGCTTACTAATCCGTTGGGCTCTGTCGGTCACTCTGGTTCTACTTCGGATATCCTCATTTCTAAGTTTATCACGCAGAAAAACTCCGAGCATAGCCCTTTCCATAGCTCGCTGAGCGACTTTGAGCGTCCTCATACGGCCAGCAGTGAAGGACCACGTCTCAGTTCCATATGTCATCACTGGCAACACGCACTGGTTGTACAACTTATTTTTCAGGTTTTGAGGTATACCTGACGAGAAGATGCGTTGTAATTTCCCGAACGCTGCCCAGCCGAGTTGAATCCGTCGATTGACCTCTCGGTCGAAGTTGGACTTACCTAGCCGGACTATCTGTCCCAGGTAAACGTACTCGTCAACAACTTCAAGCTTAGTGCTCCCAACAACTACCGGCATGGGTGTGACATGGACATTAAACGCGATCTTTCTTTTGTCCATGTTCATCTTAAGACCTATCCGGTGGGAGGCACTATTGAGGTCATTGAGCATAGTGCTTAAGTCCATAAGAACTATATCGTCGGCAAATCGAAGGTGAGTGATGTACTCGCCATTGTTGTTAATACCGTATCCTTTCCAGTCCAGTAGCTTGAAAACCTCTTCCAATGCAGCGGTGAAGAGTTTCGGGGAAATAACGTTACCCTGCCTTACACCTCTCTGCAGTTGGATAGGTTTCGTACTCTGGTTCTGTACTCGGATAGCCATCGTAGCCCTACTGTACAAACACTTCAGCACTTCGATATACCGACAGTCAACTTGGCACCGCTGAAGAGACTGTAGCACCGCCCAAATTTCGACGGTATCAAAGGCTTTCTCATAGTCCACATACGCCAGGCAAAGCGGCAGATTGTACTCTTCGGACTTCTGTACAATTTGCCGAAGGGTATGTATGTGGTCTATGGTACTAAAGCCTTTTCGGAAACCGGTTTGTCTGGGAGGCTGGAAGTCGTCGAGTTTGCGTGCGAGACGAATCGTAATGACTCTCGAAAACAGCACGTAGACGCGGCTCAGAAGGGAAATCGGTCTGTAGTTCTTCAAGAGGGCGTTGTCACCTTTCTTGAAAAAAAAAACCACTGCACTTCTGCTCCACGCCTCCGGGGTAGTGTCACCATGGAGGACGGAATTAAAGAGCCTCTGAAGGACTTCAAGTACCGGCTTTCCACCCGCTTTCAGAAGCTCCGCTGTAATTCCATCCTCGCCCGGGGGCTTGCTGTTTTTAAGGTGCTAGAGAGCCATTCTAATCTCGCTCAGAGTTAAGTTCTGCAAGACCGGCCGCAGAAGAACACAAAAGCTCTCCGATCACACTCTTTATCTTATGGCTGTTATATATATATATATATATATATATATATATATATATATATATATATATATATATATATATATATATATATATATATATATATATATATATATATATATATATATATACTAGCTTGCCAGGCAGACGTTGTTCTGCCCTTTTCGGCGACCTTTATGTATGTCCTATTAAAAAACGTTAAATTTGAAAAAAAAATATGGGTCGCTCATGGGCAAAAAACTATCCTATCTCTCAAATTCGGCCAAACTGCATGCGATGTGCAAATTTGATTAAGCTCCGTTAAGTAGTTTAAGAGTCCATCACGGACAAACAACGTGACACGTAATTTATTAAGATATATATATATATATATATATATATATATATATATATATATATATATATATATATATATATATATATATATATATGAAATTTTAACATTAACCAAAAAACCTGGTAACCTCTTCACAAAACAACATAACGATCGTTGTGGTACAAGAAGGTACTAGTGGAAGTTATCTGTGCCCCAGACCCCAGACGTGACGGTCACCTTAAGCGAATTGTTGTTGATGAATGAAATTTTAAATTGACAAATGAATTGGAGTTTATAAGATTGACATTATACTAGTTTGACATTATGAAGGGTGATAGCTACCAAGCTATTTCTAATTTGTCTTGTGTTGTTAGTTGTAAACATGATTCTAAGCTATTATTGGAAAAAAATAGTCCCGCTGGGTTTTCTGCTGGTTGTTCCCAGGACAGAAGTTTTTTTTGCGAACCAGTGGTAAATGAAAAAAGTGACTTTCAAATAAGTATTGTTATAATCTACATTGAATAAAAAAGTTTCTGTTTCTGTTTCTGTTTCTGCATTATAACATGACCATACATTTGTTTTTCCCTATTTTCATTAAAATAATATAGTAATTTTGTATTTTTCTAATTTTAATTATTTAATTGCACGTAATATTTGCATACCGATAAACCGGTAAAACATGCTTGTTCACACTACGATATGAGACCTAAATATGTACCATGTTATATGCAAATAAATATTTATTATTATATATATTATTTGTCGCACTACCTCAGTGCAAGTTAGTGGATTTCGCAATAATATGTCATTGAAATATTTCGTTCTTAAACAGTTTCTTAATGATGTTTTCATCCAATGTTTTGTTTTGGACATATTGTCATAAAATAAAATATGGTTTTTTTATTGAGAGATTTCTGTGACATTGGGTGCGTTTGGCAGAAAAAAGCGCTAGCAAGCGCTTATAAGCGCTAAAATAGTTTTCGGCCAGGACAAGATTGCTACTTCAGTAGCGCTGACACAATCCGCCATTTTGCTTATTTAATTTGTTTGTTTTGAAGTAGAGTTTATTAGTCGTTTTGTGCAATATTAGTTTTAAGTAATATAATGACATCAATAAACATATACATGCTATTAAAAATCATGATTGGTAAGTTTTTAATATGAATACTTTACAAACATATATTTAAATTAGGTTAGATTCCCCGGTTAAAACTAACATCGTGTCCTGGAGGAAAATAGCTACTTACGATTTGACAGCGCTTACCGCTTACGATCGCCATTTTGCTTGCAAGCGCTTGCTAGCGCTTTTTTCTGCCAAACGCACCCATTTTTTATCGATTAATACACGTCATAATTTTACCCTATGCTTACACTTGTTTTTTTTTTTATTGAAAGCTGTCGCTGTCATTTTAACTTACATATGAATCGACTCCATACATTTTTTCATACTTACAAAAGAAGGGTAGACGACTGTGCAAGCCTAATGGAAAATTACTAATCGACAAAACTTTAAGTTTATAAATTTCTATGTCAACTAAATTATAAAATCTCGTCTAAATCTTTGCGCACAACTTAGAAAATAATTTACATGTAACTCTTCGATATTGCAGTACGGACTTCTAATATGGGGCAACTGTTCTGAAATAGAACGCGTATTTAAAATCCAAAAAAAATGCATTCGAGCAATCTGTGGAGCACATTCCATGACATCGTGCAAACCATTATTTGAAGAAATAAAAGTGCTGCCACTCGCATGTATGTATATAAAACAAGCGGCGATTTTGTCAAACAATTCCCTGAATACTTCCCATGTAATAAATTTTTAAGAGAGAGAAATTTAAGAGAAAAATCTAATAACAGAATATACTTTCCAAAATGTAAATTGATGCTCTTCCAAAAAAATTCATATATAATGGCGATTAAAATCTTTAACGCTTTACCCGACGAGTTTAAAAATTTCCCAGTGACAAAGTTAAAAAACCAACTTCATGAATGGCTTTTACTTAATTGTTTCTATACTGTTAATGAGTATCTTGATCACAAAAATCAAAACAAATTACATATTTAAAAACTGTATCCAAAAATGCTTGAATTTTTTTGCTTTGGACTTTGATAGTTATAGAATAAATATTAGTTAGTTAATTTTACTGTTTTATATGAACATTTTGATATTTGTAAATAAGTTAAATTCATCGAAAAAAATTGTTATATATAATTAGTCAAAATTTGCACGCCTCGACAAGGCAGAATGTATAGGAACTTTCATGATTTAATAATACTATTGTAATATCTACCTACATTCTATGCAAATAAATAATTATGAATTATGTATTATAAAATAACCTATCCATGTATTGATATACGAAAAAAAGAGGGAGTGCAGGTGTTTGGAACAGTGCGACGTTTGAGTGCATCAAGGCAAGTTTTACGTTGCTTTTGTTGGAACGTATGATTCGACCAATTCAGTCCAATTCTGTATACACAAGTGATTGAATATAAAATTGATAAAAACTACATAATAGATATGTGACATAACGACTACTATCGCCTTATTATTAACACAGTAATTTGTGTCTACTAGCGGTGAACTTGCTAATCTCTAGTTACCGTATAGATACCCGCGTCTATCTCTGATGATGAAACAAAAGCGACAGTAGCTTAATATCAGGGCGCCGACCGCGAACTCAAAAAGGTCGTGCGTTCGAATCCGCTATTCGACTACTGGCGTGAACCACTCGTAACACAAGCAATTTAAGCTTATCACGAGTGGTTAAGGGGAATATTAGTAATGATTATAGCATTGTTAATATTCTTTTTAGTAACAAAAAGAAACAAGCATGAGGACTATGATGGAATACCTTGTAATTTTGTACTGCAAAGAGTCTGTAGTGTAGTAAATAGCATACATTAAAAATAAAATCATATCAAAATCTATCACGATACTATAATATTGTTTATTGGACAAAGCAAAAGTGACTAAGAGAAAAAATTTGCAGAATATAGACTTGGGATGTTAAAAATGGCTGTATTAAGAATATTTTGGTCGTTAGCATTTACTGTTGCAGTTCAAGCTTTGTTCTGTCTTAACACGATTATTCCAAAGCTTTATATAAGGGAAATGGCTTATCGTGTCTATTTCGAAGCCGTGGATAATTCACAGATTAATAAAAGTACCCGGTTGACCGAGCTTTGCTCGGTATTTTTCGCTCGGCTTTTTTTAATTCGTGTGTTTTGGAAATTATATTTAGATACAAATTACATACTGATGAAATATGAATAATATTTTTTGATCTTAGCAACATAAAAGAAAAAAACTGAACTGGTTATTTGAATAAAAAATCATGAGTGCAATTAGTTTAATTAAAATTTTCGTGTTTTTAAAAAATACTTGGTGGATATTGGCGTTTGACCTTCAACCACCAAACTGCTGGTTCAAATGTATTAAATAATGTTATGCGGTGCGGCTATTAATTATAATAGAATAATGGACTGTATATGAGCGCAGTGCGAGCGGTGAATGGAATTTAATTTATTCGTGATATTGCAAATCCCCTAAATTTGGGATATAGGAAGGACGTGAAGGAATGCACATGCTGGGCATAAAGCGGTAGATAGGAAACCGGAAATGGGCTTTGCAGTAATCTTATTGGATAATAATTAACGAATCCCTTATAAGCGTTAAGCGATAGTGCAAAGTGGCGCGAACACCCCCCCGGCCTTGAGGTATCCTCAACTAGCAAGTAAAGTATAAAAATATAGATATATATAGATAAATACTTATATAGTAGCGAAATGAAGCGACGTTATGACCTAAGAATTAAACTAAATATATAAACGATAATGTAAAATTAACTATATTAATCACTGTGTTGGTAAAGGACACAGTTTGATAAGAGGGCGTTTTAAAGTGAAATTCTTAAGTTTAACTTGCGCAACGCGTATCACACCATCCTTACCGGGAAACAATTCGGTGACAACGCCTAGAGGCCACTGAAGCGGTGGAGTATTATTCACGTCTATTAGAACAATCGTCCCTACAGAAATGGCAGTAGAGTTCTTATTCCACTTCACTTTACTCTGTAATGTATGTAAGTATTCGAATTTGAAGCGTTTCCATAAGGACTGAACTAAAGAATCTTTTAAAGAAAAGCGTGATAACAGATTAATACGTTCCTTGCTTAAATCTGTAGCTGGTAAGCATTCAAGTGGTTTTAAATTTTGAAAATGTGCGGGTGTAAGTGCGGTAGATTCCGATGGATCACTGCTTAATACATAAAGCGGGCGAGAATTTAAGATACACTCGATCTGACAAAGAGTAGTAAGCATTTCTTCATACGTGAGGATTTGCTTACCTATTACGCGAAACAAATGGGTTTTTACATCCTTAATATTGGACTCCCACAAACCCCCGAAATGTGGAGCGCTTGGAGAGTTGAGTATCCAAACAATGCGATTATCAGTGAGCACCTGACTGAATGCCTTATAATATTCTTCTGATTTTAAAAATCCATGTAATTCATGTAAATATGAACGCGAGGCGACAAAATTAGTACCGTTATCGCTGTTTATAAATCGACACGGACCTCTACGAGAGATAAATCTCTTAAAAGCGTCTAAAAAACCCGCCGAACTTAGATCAGACGCTAATTCTAAATGCACTGCCTTAGTAACGAGGCATATAAATAAACATAAATAAGCCTTCTGGCTTCGTATACCACGTTTACGCGTCAATGTGATATAAAGTGGGCCCGAAAAATCCACACCTGTGTGTGTAAACGCATTACACTGCTCTAGGCGGCAAGCAGGCAAGGCAGACATCATGGGGTAAATAGGTTTGAGTTTATGTTGAAAACAAATGTTACACCTATGAATGCGGTATCTCACTACACGGCGAGCTGATGATATCCAATATTTCTCCCGTAATGTAGCAAGTAAATACTGAGGACCAGCGTGGAAATGTTTATAGTGATAATAATCAATTATAAGATCAACAATATGCCCCTTTTTTGGTTGCAATATTGGATGCTTTTGGGAATCCGATAAAGACGAATAATCTAACCGACCACCTACTCGAAGTACATCGTCCGTGATAAATGGCGATAACCTTCGTAATGTTGATGAACATAGTTGTCCTTTTTTAATATCTTCGGCGAAAGTGATGCCTTGCACAATTTTAATAACAGTGATTTCAGAAATCTCTATGTCGGATGCGGTTATAATTTTATTTATGCGCGGTAATTTGTTTAAAAACCTTAAAACGTAAACAACGGATCGTAAATACTTATGCCAATTGGAAAATTTTAAGCTTAACGAGATAAATGGGTTTTCTTCCATGTCACTGACTCCAAGCGACACAGTCTTTTCTTCTGGTAAACTGATATGAGTTGATGCAAACCTTTGTACAGGCCATTCTTTACACGGCAAGGAAACGCACGAAGGCCCATGTAACCAAAGGTCACAATTTAAAATTTGTGAGGGTAACAGTCCACGCGAAATATGATCTGCAGGATTTTCCGAGCCGGCGATGTGGTAAAAGTTATCCGGTAATAAATAGGACTGTATTTGCGAAATACGGTTAGCAACAAAGGTGTTGAACTTATGCGGTGAAGAACACGCCCAACAGAGCGCGACTTCCGAATCTGAAAACGCATAAATGTTGTCGATCGGATGCCTCAATGACAACGAATCGTAAACTGTGCGTACTAACTTAGCGAGCAAAACCAAGGCACACAACTCAAGCCTGGCTAAAGTTATAACCTTTAATGGGGACACCCGAGATTTAGAACATAGGAGCGTTATAATTGGAGGATTATTTCTGTTAACAACATGCGAATAGATGACACACCCGTAAGCCTTTTCACTAGCGTCGGCGAAGGCTAGCAGCGACACATGGGATTTTTCATTTACGCCGATATGACGTGGAATCTGTAAATGTGAGATTAAAGGTAACTCTGATATATATCGCTGCCATGTATTGACAATATTAGTGGGTGGAGTCTCATCCCAGTTAAGTTTAAGAACCCACAAGGCTTTAATTTATAATTTGGCGTAAAGTATTACTGGACCGACAAGTCCTAAAACATCGTACAAACGAGCGGTTGCGGAGAGGATAGCGCGTTTGGTACAAATGACCGGTGGCGGCGAAACAAGAAAGGAAAACTTATCGGTAGCGGGATACCAACGAAGGCCTAAAATTTTTAAAATGTCATTATCATCAAATGATACCGAGTCTTGTTGACGATGTGATGCTGGTATATGTTGTAAAAGCTCCTTGCAGTTACTTGTCCACTTAACCAAATCGAATCCACCTCGGCGAAATATTTGGATAAGTTGAGTGGCGGTGTTGACTGCGTTGTTGACGCAAGGCGCGGAGGAAATCAGGTCATCCATATAAATATCCCTTTCCACTACAGAAGCAGCAAGGGGATAGGACTTCCTTTCGTCAGCGGCTAACTGGCGTAAAGTGCGAAGTGCGAGGAAAGGAGAAGAGCGTAATCTGAATGTGACGCGATTAAATTCATATGTTCGTATAGTTTCTTCTGTAGAAAACCGATATAAAATGCGTTGAAAAGCGCGATGGGATTTTTGGACTTCGATACACAAGTACATTTGCCTAACATCTGCAAAGAAAGCGATGCAATAAACTCTAACGTTTAACAAAATATTAAAAATGTCTGTTTGTAAATTTTGCCCGGTGTGCAAAATGTCATTCAAAGAAATATCGTTATCCGACTTAGCACTAGCGTCTAAAACGATGCGCAACTTCGTTGTACTTTTATCATTCCGTACGACAGGGTGATGCGGCAAATAAAAAGAAGGCTGTATACAATCATTATCAGAAACAGCGGATAAAATACCCTTATTAATGTATTCTTGTATAACAACATAGTATTGATCGCGAAGATCGGGATGTTAAAGCGTTTTTCCAAAAGTAAGAGGCGTTTTTTTGCATTCATTAGTCACCCAATATGTCGGGCCTTTTCTCAAATGGCAGGGCAACCACATAACGTCCGTCGTTTTGGCGGTAAGTGGTAGAAGTATAAATGTCTTCACATTCCTGCTCATCACGGCTCAAATATATTTTTTGCGGAAGTTCTTCAATTTTCCAAAATTTTCCATTATATCATTAAGACAATTTTGATTTAAATTTGTATCGTAAGAACAGGAAACAAATGAACTCGGGGAATGATGTGATATAGCGACTTCAGCATCACCCATAATAATATATCCGAGTGATGTTTCTATGGCACTAGGCCATTGCGAATAAATTAAGTTTTCAGGCGACAAAAGTTTTATGTAGGTATTAACCCCCAATAAAATATCTATAGACCCAGGTTGATAAAACTGATCATCTGCTAAGCGTATTTTATCTAAATAGCGAATTTTTGAAACATCTACTATCGAATCTGGCAACTGACCCGTGATGATCGGAACAACTAATGGTTCAATATGATAAAATTTGTTATCATTAAAACGAGACGTGAACTGCAGTGAAGTGACTCCTAAAATCTTTTGGGACACACCACCGATCCCGTGCACTTCGGTAAAACGATTTTTATTCGAAACGGAAAGAAATAAGCGTTTACAACAATCCTTCGTCATATAGTCGCTTTGGGATCCGGGGTCAACTAAACACAGAATAAAATGTTCATTGTCGTATTTATCTACGACCTTTATTTTTGCAGTCCCCAATAAAGTAGTATAGCGTGGGAGAGTACTATAATCGCGAGAAATATTACATGAAGAGGTAAGTGTTTTTTCATTTTCCTCCGTATTCGAATTGTGAGCGTCAGAAGAATTTACCTTATTATCGTTAACTGCGTGGTAAGCATTAGCGTTACGCGTCTGCACAACCTCTGAGTGTAACGTATTGCTACTACGAAAAGCAGTCTTAGAACCATTCTGATGCGGGTCAGAATGAATTAAAGAATGGTGGCGCCGCGCGCAGTATATACACTTACGCTTCGATTTACAAAAAGAAGTCGAGTGTTTATTACTTAAACAATTAATACAACAATTGTTTTGTTTAATAATATCATAACGTTGTTGTGTATTTAATTTTAAAAAGCGTGGACAAACATACAAGTGTTCATGATCATTTGATTCACAAAAGATACATGAATGCGAAGGATCTGTATTAATAAATGTTTTACTAAATTTATTTGAAAGTGATTTGTTTCGATTATTATTGGATGTAGATAAAGTATGCGAATTATTAAATATATGGCATATAGCCCTATTCTGTTCGTATAAAAATTGTACTAAAGAGGCGTAGTTTGGTATGCTAATTGTGCGAAAAGACATTTCAAATGACTTAACAGTGTCATGATCTAATTTTCTAAGTGCAATATTTAAAAACAAAAAATCAGCTAAGTCCTTAATTTTTAATTGCTTTAGAGCATTAATTGAAGCATCAAATTTGTCCATAAATTTATGATAACCTCCTGTTGTGTTTGCGTTCACCTGTGTTAAATCCAATAGTTGGTTAATATACGTAGATGCGAGTGTGCGTTCGTCATTATATCTTCTTATAAGCGCATTCCAAATAATGGAATAATTTTCTGCGGTAGGGGCTAACACGGCACAAACTGATAACGCCCTGTCACTCAATTTGTTAACCAAATAATAAACACGTTCGGCATCAGTTAATTGTAAATTGTGGTGAATTAATGTCTTAAATTGTTGATAAAACATGGACCACTGGCGTATGTCTCCGTTAAATGACATTAATTCAATTGGCGGAAGTGAAGTTTTTAATTTAGTAGGAAATCTATTTTCTAACGTAACAGTGGACGGCGATGTGGATATTTTCGTAATTTGGCACTTAATATGACTAAATAAATCTTCAAATGAGTTCCAAGCCTCGTAATCAACGTCTGCATTAGGGTTTAATTTTAAATGTTTAGTATTATAGTTATTTAGAACTTCTTGAAACTCACTACGTAATAGTTCTATAATCGAAGCGATGCTAAGAAATAAATTCTGCTCGTCCAAGGAATTAAATGTGCCCTTTGAGGTCTCGTAAATTTTTTGTAATCGTTCGTAAATATAATTACGTTTAGCGATAATAATTTTTAAACTAACTTCTTCATCCGAAACCAGTTTAGATTCTTTGCTTCTCGTCGTCATTTTCAACAAACAAATGCGGACTAAAATTATTGCGATAAGTGACGGTAGAATTAGTTAACTGGGGAACGAAGCTATCTCGCGTTACTAGAAAGATGGCGGTTAATCAACACGAAAAATATCATTAATGGAATAATGAAGCGGTGTGGTATGCGTTACAAAGGTATTATAATACGTGTAATAAGCGATGCGGGACAAATAAATATTGCAGTTAGTATAATTAGAACTACAATTTATTATGATTTAATAATATATATACGTATATAATTTTTTGCAATATATAAAAAAAAATGAATTTACTTCTCCGGGCCTAAAGGTTAATTTAATCCCGGCCGAAGTGACCAAAAATATATGGTGGATATTGGCGTTTGGCCTTTAACCACCAAACTGCTGGTTCAAATGTATTAAATAATGTTATGCGGTGCGGCTATTAATTTAAATAGAATAGTGGACTGTATATGAGCGCGGTGCGAGCGGTGAATGGAATTTAATTTATTCGTGATACTGCAAATCCCCCAAATTCGGGATATAGGAAGGACGTGAAGGAATGCATGTGCACCCACCTGGACTTCCGCTGATCTGCCTCTTGTCTCGATGGCTGCCGGCTGTCTTCACACTTATCAACTTCACGGATAATCACGAAATATAGCGTTATTGCAAATGTCTATACTTTTTACTATATGCTTCTATAATTCAATATCCAAATTACACAAGGGCGGGAGCGATAATGCGAGATATAAGCGGTGCAGTTGATTGCGTGTCACACGAATGCACATGCTGGGCATAAAGCGGTAGATAGGAAACCGGAAATGAGCTTTGCAGTAATCTTATTGGATAATAATTAACGAATCCCTTATAAGCGTTAAGCGATAGTGCAAAGTGGCGCGAACAATACTAAAAAAGGGCTCGAAAAAATAGATTTTCTCAAAAAAGGAACTTGAAAAAAAATTAAAAAAAGTTGGTCGGTCGGTCTGGGCTCGAACCGGGGTTTTACGATTCTTTGACCGCCCATTATACCAATTAAGCTATTTATAATCATTAACAATCTGTCAAAATTTACCTTCTTATTCTAACGATATTGTAGCAGTTTTTCATTGTCCAAAAACACGGACAAAAAGACATTTTCTAAAAATAAATCTTAGCTAGATCGATTTATTATCCCCGAAACTCCCTGGACACTAAATTTTATGAAAATCGTTGGAGTCGTTGCCGAGATCCCGATTATATATATATATATATATATATATATATATATATATATATATATATATATATATATATATATATATATATATATATATATATTACAAGAATTGCTCGTTTAATAGTATAGGATTAAATATAAATTAAGATAAAGTTGTTTAATGGCGTAAGTAAATCCACTACCGCGTATCGTCCCGTGGTGTCATTACAGGCGACAGTAGGATACTAGAACAGGAGATGGGTAGCAGCATCTTCCTAATAAAAAATGAAAATAATATAAAAACTTAGGTGGCCTACACAGGTGAGTATGTCAAGTATGGCAATTAGGTAGTAAAATACCATTTTATAGACAGTTTACGGGAGAGAACTTCAGCGGTGGAATTACGGTAGGCTATAACGAATGAATAAATTACGAACTCCTTTCTTTTTTTGGGGAAACTTAATAAATATTCGCTTAAATTATTTGTTACTTTAAGTATTGTTGTCATAAAGATACTTGGCATGACAAAAATATTCTAAACATCTGTCGTTATTAAGAAGTCGAATTCGTATATACGTATGACGAAATTAGGAGTGAATTTTGAAAACACTTTCGGTTTGTTCCTGATTTCAAAAACCTTGCACAAAAATTTTCAAAATATCTATATATGTGTAAATTACAATTCTTTATAGAAATTAATGCTCTACATACTAGTCACAATTTTTCATCTTTATATTCACCAGCCTGTAAAAGTGTACTGCTGAACATGAGCCCCATCCGTTGCAGGAAGGATTGTTCTTAACAGTCACGATTGGCTGGTGGATTGACGATCACAGTACCTGACGTCTTCCAGCTCTGACACTGCTTCTCGTAATGGAGTATTTAATGCTTAGTGTAAACGGGGTGATTATACCGCCATCTATCGATACGTCTCATAGTCGCTTTTTTAAAATACCGACGGGATGATACGGGGTGGTGGAGCCTCTTCTCCGCCACCATACGACTAATTAGTTGTTAGTAAATCAGTTAGAATTCATTATTACTGTATATTAAAAGTCCACTGCTGAACACAGAGCGAATATTTGTCATGCTTGGCAAGAGGCTTGGCAACGGCAGTTTCTTTATTGTTTTGAGTAGTTGTTAGGAAGATCCTGCTGCCCGTCTCCTGAAATTTTTTCACTGTCGCCTCTTATGACACCTACTGGCTGATGTGGTGTAGTGGATATTATTACACTGCCTTACTTCAGCCTATAACTCTGGATATTGACTGGTTCTTTTAATAAGCCAATTCATTTTTTTAATCGTTCAAAAGTATTGTTACGAGCTTGAGGTTCGTGACAGTAAAAATTGCCGATAGAATTACCTAAATTAACACTTTAATTCACTTTACACTAATTAAAGTTAAAAATACTAACAATTAATCACACTGATTCACTTTATTCCGCTCCGAAGCTTCGCTTGTCTCGCCAACTTCAGTACTTCCCCGATCGCATCTTGCAGCGCCTATAAATATAAATTAGCACCGAAATATCCAGAATATTCAAGTAAACACGCGCAAGGTATCGAGAAATCGAGTTTCAACTTCAAGAAGTTTAGTTCTTCGGTTCGAGACTAGATGGCGCTAGTGCCGTCGACTTAAGCTCGTAACACTGCCCCTTCCTAAGACATGCTCGTCCAGGGCATTATAGGCCCCATAATAACGCGCCAGGCGATCCACATGGGCGATCTTAGGAGTCCCTCTTGCGCCTTTCTGTAACGGCTCCGCAATGTCAAGGGCTCTCCTATCCCATGGTGCACCAACATTGTACAATTTCGATGCTCCTCTACTACGTGTCTGAGGTCTTCTCACGGCCGCACAACTTGTACATGTACGGCACCAAGCCTCGACATCGTCACGATAATGGACCCAGTAAAACTGTTCTCGGACCTTCAGCAGAGTTCGTTTAACTCCCAGATGGACTCTTGAACGACCATTTGCTTTAGGGACAACCGTTTGCAAACGACAGCTATCTCCTCGACAATTGTCCCATTTACGGCACAGGACTCCATCCTGAATCAGCATGCTGTCCCATTGGGCCCAATAGCTTTTCGTGGTTGAACTCATCGCTGAGACGTCGCTCCACTTAGGCTTGGTAGCACGGGCCTTCATCCATTCCAGAATCGGCTTGATGTCCGGATCTTCCTGCTTTGCATGTCGTAGGCTGTCCTTCCACTCGTTGCTGAGGTGGTCTGTCCTGAGCATCCTCACGTATACCACTTCCTTACTCTCTTGTTAGTACAATGTTTCCGATCTTCAGGCAAAGTCTTCTTGACAATGCGTTGCCATGAGATTTCCCGCTGCGATGTCTGATAGTAAAGTCGTATCCCGGCTGCTGCTGGGCGGTGATGTTAGCCGCACTTCCCTTCTGAGATCGTTCACCTTCCCTTTCTAGGGTTCGCTTAGGGCAGCTGGTTAGAAGATGGCCCCTTTCCCCACAGCCATAGCACCTATGGCTGTATCCTTTATTGTGGTCGCGAACTGTAACTGCTGCAACCTCCCTAGCGCGAGGGGAACGACGATCCTACCACCGCCAGGCGGTGCCGTTAGATGCACTACCCTCTCGAGATCGATGAACTCTCCTTTCTACAGTTCGCTTAGGGCAGCTGGAGCGAAGATGGCTCCTTTCCCCACAGTCATAGCACCTAGGGCTGTATCCTTTGTTGCAGTCGCGAACTGTAGCTGCTGCAACCTCCCTGACGCGATAGGAACGATGATCCTGCCGCACGGCCTCCACCTCCAGTGCATGGGCCAAGGCGTCCTTAAGAGTCTCGTGGTGCCCGAGCCTCACAGCAGCTCTGACTTCCAGGTCGCGGATGCCGTCGATGAATGTCTACACCAGGTTCCCTTCAATGAGCGCAGGTACAGACCGGTATGCTTTTCGCACCAGCTTCTCCACCTCTAGAGCCCACTGCTGCAGGTTTTTGTCGATGTGCTGCACGCGATCTTTAAGCTGCGCACGAAAAACGTGTTCCAGGTGAGCGTCGCCATATCTCGCCTCGAATGCCTCAAGGAGTTGCTCGTAAGTCACCTCCTCCCCGAGAGCTTCCAGAACTGTTAAGGCCTGGTCGCGCAGGCCTAGTCTGAGAGCAGTCATGGCCTGACTTTTATTCCAGCCGTTCGCCTTCATAACAGCCTCGAACTGGATTTTGTAGGCTGACCAGGAAGAAGTCCCGTCCGTTTCAGTTTCCGACAGGCGGTTGTCATGTTGAGCAACCCTATCCTTCACCTCCCTTATCTCTTTCCCAAAGGTAGCATGAAGGTCCTTAATGAGGAGCATCTGCTCTTCCGACCGACGAGCCTATTCCGCCTGCTGATCTTCCAACCGACGGGCCTGTTCCTCCTGTCGGCGAGCCTGTTCCTCTTGTCGGCGGGCCTGTTCCTCTTGTCGGCGGGCCTGTTCATCCTGTCCGCCCCGCAGCTGCTCTTCCAACCGACGGACCTGTTCCTCCTGTCGGCGAGCCTGTTCCTCCTGTCGGCGAGCCTACTCCTGCAGCATCACCATCAGAGCACCTAAGTCAGGTGCTGCAGATGTAGGAGCTACTGACGGGCCTGCAGCCGGTGGCTGTCCCTCCGAAGTCTGTGACGTTGCACCACCAAATCTTCTTTGGTCCGTCTCCTGCTGGCGTTGACTTCGGGTACGGACACCCTCCGTTTCCTCCTTAGGTAAAATCGGCATAATTTTATTCCACTTCTGACACCAATTGTTACGAGCTTGAGGTTCGTGACAATAAAAATTGCCGATAGAATTACCTAAATTAACACTTTAATTCACTTTACACTAATTAAAGTTAAAAACACTAACAATTAATCACACTGATTCACTTTATTCCGCTCCGAAGCTTCGCTTGTCTCGCCAACTTCAATACTTCCGCGATCGCATCTTGCAGCGCCTATAAATATAAATTAGCACCAAGATATCCAGAATATTCAAGTAAACACGCGCAAGGTACCGAGAGTTCGAGTTTCAACTTCAAGAAGTTTAGTTCTTCGGTTCGAGAATAGATGGCGCTAGTGCCGTCGACTTAAGCGCGTAACAGTATCTAGCAAACAGAAAAACCCTGCAATGATAGCATTACTAGATATTTCATGCTAAAGAAAATAAAAATAGGATACGCTGTACTGCATTTCAGGCTCATTTTTATTATTGTTTGTAGCAATTAAGTTCCCACAAACATGTTGTAAAATTTATATAAAGGAAACTGCAAGGTATAGTGGCTTACGTATAAGCCATGTTTTCTGTTACTGTGGTTGCTATGAGCTCGACGGTTGTATACTGCCCATTTTAATGTGTACTAGTGTAGGTTCGTTATCTTTATTAATTTTAAAATGAAAATACACGGAATATTCCTAGTTCAGATTTTTACATTGAACTTATGAATAAATAAATATGGCCAACTACCCTAAAAAACTCACTCGTTCTACCAAAGTTAGGACAGGACGCTATTGCATAGGATTATTTTTAGGAAAGTACATTTTCCTATATAAATTATACTTTTCCTTTAAGATATAATTTATATCAGTGATTTCTAAGTTATACAACTTATATATAACTAGGTAGGTATGTACAACTTGTAACAAAAACATGTGCGGGTCCCGTTAAGTGCGTTATCAGAGTCAATTATCAAACGTTTTAGTAACTTTATTTCAGAAAATTCGACCATAAAAATGAAAATTAATTTAAATATCAGTTTAGTTGCTAATTGTATGTGGTTTTATTACCTTTGCATTAGCCGGGAAGTAAAAATATTGTCATATACCTCACTTTACCGATGTGCGTACCTATCGGATAGAGTACAATTTAAAAATATTTTTTAAATTATATTTAACTTTTTTTGGTCGAATTTTCGTCGGAGTAAAGTAATTTCTTTATGTTTCAATACTGATTTTGAATAGATTTAACTACCCCATATCATCCCAGTGTAGGTGTCAAAAGCGGCGACAGAGGGAAACTCAAACAAAGGATTCGCAGCAGCACGTTCCTGATATCCTCTCTAAAAATATATATAAGTATGACTAATATTCCGCCACTGAGGCAGTATATGGGAAGGCTTGTTCAAAAGTGGACTTTATTAGGCTATAATGTCCTTCGAATATTTGTGTGGATGTAAGGATAAAAAAGGAGCACATAGTCCACTTTTAGAATAAGTGAATACTGTGGCTCATAGAAATGAAATAAACTGCAACATTATTGATGGAAAGAGTATTACCTGGCCCCTTTGCGTACAGGGTATTAGTACTCTGTTGTTAGAGTTTTAATTAAAACCTAATTGTTACTGAAACAAACAGAATGAAAGAGAACAAACAGAAAGAAATTGTCTAGTTACACCAGTGCAGTACCCGTGAACCGGTTATACTATTTATACAGATGTACATAATTATCTTATATGAAATATTTTTTTAGTTTTCAGTTTCACATATTGTTTATATGCCGATCACTTCCATATTATGCACAAATTATTTAATCCACAAATGTACATTTACATACAAATGTAAATTATGGTCGTAGCACGAATGGGTCGGCTCGACCGGGGAAGGACCACGTTTTCACATAATACCAGCGTAAATAGCAGCTTAATGCTGCTGTTGATTTGTATGGTGAGTGTATAGAACCGGAGATCGTTTTTTATTGGAAAATATGCATTCCATCTTAGACCTTAGGGGTTACAACGTATCTGCATTTTGATTCATAATCGAGGACAACTGTAGATGCCAATGGGCCACAGCATCCACAGGTGGAATGTGTGCTCGTTTGTTACCCTTAGTCCAAAATGGCATCTTTAAGTCTTTGAGCTTTCTTTGTTTAAATTTAGTTTTGTTCGTTATAAGGTGCTAAAGTATCCACTTACCATCAGGTGTATTGTTTACTCCATTGTCACAGATTTCATAATAATTTCTAATTTTATTAAATATATAATAAATAGTTCCTCTCTGCGCAGCAGCTACGAGAATACTTCTGTTGTCTGTAAGAGGATATTTTAAAGATGTGATAACTAATTAGCAAAGATCAAGGTGAAAAATCAAATGGTGTGTTACCTGGTGTGAATAGAACATCCCACCCTCTCAGAATTACATACTTCTGTTGTGGCACACTTATCGTATTATATTACCAACTGAGCCCTGAGCGGTATGTCCTTGCAGAGTCTACTCCTACTAAAGATGTTTCGTTCAGACGTCGAACACGTATCTTTTTATTGGCAGTGGTGTCTTTTCTAGTGTAAAAGAAGGAAGGACAGAGGAAATCGGATTAATTAATTTAGCGTAGGTAAAGCTTGCGTCTACCGAAGGGAAGCATTTACACAAATTGAGATTTGTAAGTAAAAGGAGTCAGGAGCGATTCACACCTTTCGCCTTAGTGTCATGCCCATTTTGGTCATCAATTTATCCTAAAATATATTCTCAGTCGACTACATATTTTACTCCACGCGTGACACACGTGCAAATGCACGATAGCAACCCTTTAATAAAATGTTTACTTATGAAACTCCGACCCAAAAACAATAGGATAAACGAAATGTATTCAACAAATTTTTATTTTACAAAAATCTAATAGAATCAGGCGTTACTTTGCAGATAGCCATTATATTATGGGTGTTAAAAAATAATGTGAAAAAGAACGGAATATTGGCGTGAAAAATAAAAAAGTGTCTTGCCTATTTTGAAGAGCACCTCTCTCGCTCTCACAATGATAGGACACATGATTGCAAGTGGCTGGGAGGTTAACTTCGTAAGACAAACGTTTGACTTTCATGTGGATCTTAGCTAATTCATTTTCACATCTTTAACAAATTATTTGAATAAATATTTTTTCATCGATTAGCGAATATCAATGCCAATTGATTATATTATTACAGTATATTACTTGTAAATAAATCTTTGAGCATATTGCGTGCACAGAGGTGCATGAGTTTCGGCATAGTGTTTGGCATAATGTGGAAAAGGAGTGCAGAAATCTAAAACTGTTAATATGTTGCCAACAAATAATAATAATTACTGACATATTGACTGAACGAGCACTTACCATCAGGTCGAATCTCACGTGTTCGTTTTTCACCCTTACCTGTCCGGCCCAGAGCGATGAGTATGACCAAATCTTCCAGGTATGTATGCCAACTACCAATTTTGGCAACGCCTAGATGAGAACTTAAAAGGTATTTTAAGGTAGACAGCTTGACACAGTTAAAAAGGCCAGGCATAAACGTTTGACGTCATTTAATGTATATTATTGAAATAACTAATTATTCATCTATTACAGAAGTAAGATAGGCTTGATAAATGCATTTAAAAACTTACGTAAAATAATTGTGCTTAATATAAATAACATTTTAAATTTGTGGAGGAAAAGTCTACAGTTTTATGCCTTTAGCTCGGAGAAACTTCAACTCCTTATATCCTTTCTAAGAAATTTCCTTTTGCAAAGTTTTATTGCGTTAAAAAACTAAATATGAGCCGTGGAATAGTTCGTTCATTAGGAATTTATAGTATGAAATGGGTTTTGAAATCAAAAATGCTAGTAAAATATAAGGGTTACTACAGCAAAATAAAAATTACAAAATGTAGTTTATACACAACTTTCAAAACATGTTATTCGAACGTGTTAGTCGATCTTGAGGTCAAAGGAACCCAAAAGACAATATAAAAATAAATCCTGATAGGTACATGTAGGAGTTCTTAGTATTAGACTTTTCAAATATTTATATAATTATTTCTTTACTAGCAGTACGGTAATTATGGAGGTCATATTATATTTCCTTTCAATTAAGTTTATTATCATTGGAGAAATCTTTCAGCAATGTTTTATTTATTTGACCGCATAGTCTTGTGAGGTTGTAAGGGACGACAGAGGGAAACTAAAACAGAAGATAGGCATCAAAATCTTACTGATAAAAAACAATGTTTATAATTATGTATATAACTATGAAAAACTAGTGAAATCCCCTAGCCCGAGCTTATTTTGAGCAGTGGAATTGGCTGTAATGGATAGATGGATGTTATCTACCTTTACATACGTGGTAGAATCACACTACAGCTTAGTTTTAATACGAATGGACCAGTACAATGGGGAAGTACCACGCTCTTATAAAATACCAGCGTAAAATAGGATCTGATTACTGTTGTGTTCCGTGTGGTGAATTTAGAGAACCGGAGAGTTTTTCAGTGAAAACGAGGCATTCCATCTTAGTCCTTAGGTCAAGGCATCAACATTTTCATTTGTAATCGGGGATAGACGTAGCCGTCTATGTGTCTCTGTATCTACTTACCATCAAATGAACTGTGTGATCATCTGTGAACTTTTTGATAAATAATAATAATAAACAAATAAATAGCACGTTTGACATTATGATGCTTTAAGATTTTTGTGCATCATGTTCCTATTATTCCTAATATTATATTTTAATAGGAAAAGGGTGACAAGCGTGCACACGGTCCACCTGATGGTAAATGGTTGCTGTGGCCCATAGACATCTATCTATCTATCCTCGTTTGCGAATCAAAATGCAGATGCGTTGTCAGCCTTGAAGACTAAGATGAAATGCCTCTTTTCCAGTAAAAAGGGTCACCGGTTCTCTACACTCACCATACAAAACACAGCAGCATTAAGCTGCTATTTGACGCTGGTATTCTGTGAGAGCGTGGTCCTTCCCCGGTCGAGCCGACCCATTCGTGCTACAACTATACAACTATACAAATTACTTTCGAGATAAAAACAAAAAAGAAGTCCTTTAAAATGCCTGAGTACGGTTAAATATAAATATATACACCCGAAAGAAATACCCCACGAACCAAATTAATTTGTTACGCCTTTGCTTTTTAAATAAAATGGCGTGTGGGTAACTATACAATCAATTTTATTAATTTAGGTTTACCTTTACAACACTGACGATATTAATTTGTCAGCCGACTTGCACTAACGAGGGCATTATAAGCTTGTTACCCTTTGTACACAAACTACGCCCCGTCGCTCGTAGATGACACGTGTATGGGTTCCTACATTTCTTTTAATTTGCAAACAATATTATATCGAAAATTGTTTACTGCACATACCAAAAGACTCAAAATGAGAACAGAAAATGTTGTACAAGCTTCTGCGTTAATTTTTCTATATGGGTACTGGAATTGCCTGTAATATTTCTTTCTTTTTTCTAAACTAAAGGTACGAGCATGTACTGTCCAAAGGATATGTAGCGGAGCTACCGTCGCGCCACAAGCAAAACCCACCGAGGCCTTAATCACGTTATCATAGTTCCGAAGTACTGTGCTATATGGCTGAACACCTTGTCCAGCGAGAGATTCCTCTTTTCCTCTCACGGCAAAGATAAAACGGATTTGCGGCAAAATAGTTAATTCGCCAGCATCTGTTTCACCATCCGATTACAATGTAGGTGTCTCAAGCGCAAGAGTGAACCGGCTTTTGTCAAGCTATGTGCATACGATTTACCATCTTCGGCTTCATTATCTCTTACAGTATGGTAGAACAGTATTTTAGCAATGGCGTATAACATTAAAAAAACGTAAAGTGCTATCGGAAATGCAGCCATCACGATACTTTTTCGCGGTCAGACAAGTAATAAATTGAATTGAACTCATGTGCATGACTATTCTTCTACGCATTTAGCTATCTATTCATCAATAATGCAGTTTCGGTGACAAGGGCAGCCATAACACATCAGTTCGTTTTTCTGCAATATATTTTTGGCAACGGCTTTAATCAAGCTCAGGACCCACGACGAAGCAGTAAGATACTGTGATCACTAGACCACGAAGTCTACTAGATGTAAAATGTGACATACAGGCATCAGAGTGAAGCGTCTCACATCGCACACACACACACAAGCGCGTGGTTTACCCACAGTAGAGCTGAGAGAAAAAATAAGACAATGGCTGCGCGACAGTATTTAATATCGCGTTATTTTTATTGTGTGTAACTGTAAAACCAACCCCTCACTGTGTGCGCTATGAGGCACTTATATGAAGCCTACGTACTCTACGTCATCATGTGTATACTCCTTGACAGAACGTTACGTTCTATGCCTTACACGACACTAGAAAAATATATTACATATCTCGATATATATTTCACGTAATATAATAACTTCAAAAACGTGCATCGACATACAACAAGCATCGCATGCGAGCATAGCAGAAATCTGTTTCAACTTTTGATAAACAAGACCTACTCGTTGCTTTGAATCTACATATTTCGAACGATTTTTATGAGAAGTCCAATACAATATTTCCTTTATTGCCTTTTACTAAAGCTTTCTATAGTTCTTTAATTTTATACTTGTATTTGAATTAAGATCAAGTTATTTTTTAAATAATTTTGACCTGTCATAACTCCGCAGAGCTTGATGATTATGGCAGGTGTGTTTTATTTTATGAGCTTGTCAGTTTTCCTCTTCAATAAAATAAAATAAATTAACAGTACAGTATTTAATTTATAAAATAAATTAAATAACTGTACGGGGACTGTGGTTGAGTATGTGTAAGGTTTAAAGTTTCTATTAAATTACGCCCGATTGCAAGTCGGAGCCCATATAGGTCACTATTTACCTATAACAATAGTTTTTCGAGTTTCAAAGAAATAATAGGAAATTAGTTAATTACAGCTAACTCTTAGTTATTACTTCATTTCAAATATATATGTAATGTGTAGTTAAACGCATGATTTTAAATCAGACTATATATAAAACACTTTACTAAGGCCTATTTTTCAGCCGTTCTGCCGTTTTAAACTTACATTTTAAAATTAAAGATTGGCGGATTTTTTATCTGATACTCTGATAATAAGATGGTGTTTTACACAATTAATAGTAACATAATACCAAACAGTCCAGGTAGAATTAGACTTCACTTACCATTCATTTACCATCCGGTGATGGTAAGTAAATGCTGTGGCTTTTTTAGACACCAGAAACTATCCTCAATAAGGAATCAAAAAGCTGATGCGCAAAAGTTTCGTTAGTTCTTGTCGATCGTTATACGGAACACAGCAGCATTAAGCTGATTTCAGCCAACATTCTTTAAAAGCGTGATCTTTGTCGAGTTGAATTATTCATTCTGCCGCCCATAATACAACTACTCTGTTAGGTGAATTAAAATAAAAGTAGTACGTCTGTTATACCAACACATTATGTGTTACGTTAGTAAAGAACGTGTCTTAAAATAATTCATATGAAGTATTATTTTATCTTCAATTCCAAATATAGTATAAAAAGTACAAGAATTTGATAAAACGGTTATTATTGGAATTTCTGCATACGTAAAACAATATTTGAGAAGGTTTATAAATTTAGTTTCACACAACTGTACACTAGAGACACAGTGTACTGAAATTCAAATGACCACTACTCTGATGCACCTGCACTGCTCTAATGCACTCAACTTAGTTTCATATGTTAACGTGAAAAGATTTGCGCACATATAGTTAACTGTTTATCGTACCTAATTGCTTTCTATGTAATAAAGATGGGCTAGATCTAATTAATGTTAATTAAATGCAGAAGTTGCTTTTCAGTCATAATATCGTGTTAATGATCATAATAATATATCTGTTAATTAATATACACATTCCCTTCAATATAAGGGTCTTGTGAGAGAAGCCAAGTGTTTGCTGTAACTTTCACAGTACGCGAGCAACCCCGCCGGCACTGCACATGCTCAAGGGTGAAGTTAAACGTTATGCAACCTGCATGTCTGAAAATTACAGATAAGGATCGAAGACATTTTATGTGGTTGAGCCATGCTACAGCTATTATTAGTAATATAGTTTTAGCACGAATGGGTCGGCTCGACCTGGAAAAGACCACACTCTCACAGAATATCAGCGTAAAATACAGCGCTGCTATGTTTCGTATGATGAGAAAACCGAAGACCCTTATTATTATAAACGAGGCATTACATTTTAGTCCTCAAGGGTGACAACGCATCTGCATTTTGATTCGTAATCGAGGATAGATATCTTTGCGCTACAGCAACCACTTATCATCAGGTGAACTATATGGTCGTTTGTTTCCCTTATAAAAAATGTGAATTTTTCCCACGTGCGTTGCATCGCAGCGGTCACTTCTCTGCCATAAAAACTCTCTCAGTAATGGGGTCTGTGTGCATCATTGAAAAATCTTATCCATATAATTATGTGTTTGCTTATCCCACTATTCTATAAAACTGTCCCAATATTTTGGAAATTTCAATTTTTCGCGTAAAATATATGCGAAAAAACGTTGTATATATCAGTCACAAAAATATTTTTATACCATGCACTTTCCTCGCTAGGTACAAAATCAAACCCATTACAGTAGCACATTATCTTAACCTAACGTAATCCTTGATTTAAAAATTCAAGATCGCATAAAAATACTGAAAGCGTTATTTTGATTCCAAGTGAACTTTAATATTTTTGAAACGAAAATATTAAAGTTATATAGTTTATAATATTTTCGTTAAAAGTATTCGCGTAAACACAGTCTACTTGAGGATAAATAGCTACTGTGGACTACAGACACTATCGATGAAACTTTAAAATACAGATGTGTAGTTATCCTGAAGAAAATAACGAAGGATTCTTGTTATTATTCCCCATATTTCATAACATGGCTGCAGCATTACTCTACCACGTACAAAAGGCGTAGCTAGCATTGACTTTCTATGCGATCTTTTTAATTGTAAATGGTTACCGCAGCCCATGAGCTTGTCCATGGACAACTGCAACCAACTTCAAACAGGGAAGGCTACAGCTGCGTTGAAACTTTGAGGACTAAGATAAAATACCTCACAACCAGAAATTATACTTGCAATTATACAGCAGGTCAACACAACTATTTGGCGGCAGAAATAAATAAGAGGGTGGTACATATTCAGACGACTTCTTAGCAGAAAAAAGAATATAGAACTTCACGCCAATTTCATACGCCAGTTTCAATTAAGGCAGCTGAGTAACAGAAAATAAATCTGAAAGTTGCGACTTTCTTAGGTAACTTGACTTTTAATAAATTTGATAATAGTCCACACTAGTATAGTCATATTATTTGTATTGTTTGCGATTCCTTTATACAGCATCGAAATAAATTTGCTGGCCGTCATATGCGAAGCCTACTAACGAGCTCTCACTATGTAAACTTGTTAACCCGAGTCAGCAAACAAGGCTTGTTCGCTTTATAAAAGTGTTACTAGATCTTGACACTGTCCGTCACACGAATATGATTTTTTTTTGTTTCAAGAGGACATGGTTCTTAGATATTTACTTGAATTACAAGCTTTAACAAAAACTGTATATATATTGGTTACTACAGTTGGTAATAAACATGAAAAATATATGGTTGATAATAAACCCTGGGAATAGGGAGGCTGCTTCCAATCTGTTTCTGAAATAAATTTTGTAAATAGTTAGTAACCATTCATATTGTATTTTTTTAAAGTCCTGATGGTTTTCTTGCTGCTTATTCGAAGGACAGAGTTTTTTTCCGAACCAATGGTAAATTAAAAAAATGACTTTCAATAATTATTACCTATAATCTATATGGAATAAAACAGTTTCTGTTTCTGTTTCAGCGGTTGCACTGCTGTATTCTGGTCTGAAGAGTATAGGGAACCTGTATACTTACAGGTTGTGAGGCATCGCATCTTATTCCTTTTTTCTTTGAAACTGGCTGGTACCTGTCGCATGCGGTAACCACTTCCTATTTGATGAATTGTAATTGCATTTAAATATGGTTACTGGTGACAACGCAGCTGTATTTTGATTCGTAATCGAGGATAGATATCTGTGAGCCAACAGCAACCACTTATCATCAGTAATCCACCTGATTGGAAGTAATAATTTGTTGGTACTTGATTGGGGGCGAGAGGTGAAGAGACCAACCGCTTCAGTTCTTTTTGATGAAATCAACTCCTTCTAAAGTAAAAAAAAATTCAACGTGTTTATGAGGGATTTAGACTCATACTAATATTTAGATACAGTAGGGGCTCCTTTTCTGCCTCGAAATCCGTTGGAGTAGGTACCAGTCTCTTTCAATTCCTTCAATCCAATGCTTCTACCATTATATTCCAGGTGTATAGGAAGAATATAATAAAAAGCTTACACGTATATAAAATATACGTCCCTTTGCGAGGTTAAGGCCTCCTTTCATTTTCGAGAGAGTAATATAGCAGTTAGTCCTCCACCCTGCTTTAGTACGTTAGTTAAGATTCTCACCACATAACGTGACGACAAGATGGAAAACCATTCGGGAAGGGGGTTGCTATAATAACCCTTACCCAACTTTTATGTGGTAGAGCTATGCTGCAGCTATATTATGGTTGTATAATTAATGGGTTGGGCACGCGTTAAATAGAAATTCAAGGCTTCCGTACTTCGTTTGGTGAGTGTGGAAAACTGGAGACCCTTTTACTTGAAACGAGGTATTCCATCTTAATCCTCAGGAGTGACAACGCATCTGCATTTTCATTCTTAATTGAGGATAAATTAAGATTTTTATAGGCCACAGCATCCACTCAACATTGGGTGTACTATGTGCTCGATTGTCAAACTTATTCTATTAAAATAAAAATTGAATTTAAATGTGAACATTTTAAGTTATGTTTTTGTCAAATCTTTTAGTAATTTTCATCATTATTTTAGTGCAGTTTTTTTATTATTTTGAGTTTCTATCAGGAAAATTTTGAAAATTATCCTTCCAGTGAGCATACAGAGCAGACGTGTTGCAAAGTAATTTAATAATTCGTTAATTTTAGTGAAGCAAAATCCAACCATCGCGCTCAAACATTAAAAACTACTTTGGCATCACTCAAGCTAGAACTGAATTACTAATTATACCAAAAACGTGCACAACGGGCAGCAGCTCCCTTCCTCACACCCGCGGGTAAGCAGCACAGTTGCATTTTTCATCTCTTACACCCACAAAACTCATTGCATGTATTTAACCTTATTGACAGTAAATAAGCAACATTTTCTATTAACAATGAGCGTAATGAGATCTCCAACAAAAACAGGCGGTTCACAGCCAGATCTAACCAAACTGCGTGACTCAGAAACTAAACAAACTACAGTGCGTAAGCGTAAACAACCAGATACGGACTGCAGTTGCGTCAAAAATATTGCAGATTTAAAGGGTGACATTACTAAGTTATTGAATGAATTTGTACAATCTCAAAATGCACATATGATTTTTTGCGCGAGGATGTTGCTCTGATTAAAACCCAAATGGAAAACATACGAATCACTACGGAATACCTAGATACAGAACACAGTAAAATATTAGATGAGATAAACGATTTAAAAAATGAAAAAACCCTAACTGAGCAAAAAATTAAAACACTTGAAAATGAAATAAATACTTTGAAAACAGAGGCATGTACAGAACCTATCAATTCACTACCGATAAACCTACGTGAAAACCTTATACGTGAAGCAAATGAGAGATCTAACAGAGAGAAAAAAATTATAATCGTTGGTGTTCCCGAATTGCATGTATTAGTTAGGGAAGAAAGGCGTTTACACAATGAAAAGGAAGCCTTCAATTTTATTAGCGAAATCACGAAAACTATTCACACTCCAATAAAAACATCACGGATCGGAAAATACAAAATAAATAATAACCGTTCGATGAAAGTCTACCTGGATTCATCGGCGACCGCAAAAGAAATACTGAGAAATAAATATAAAATAACAAACAAAAATATAAAAATATTTTCGGATCAGACCCCCTTGCAACAATTGTACATGAAGGAGCTTAAAAATAATCTACTTCAACGGCAACAGAATGGCGAATCCAACCTTATAATAAAATACATCAACGGATATCCAAAAATTGTTTCATCTTCAAAAAACTAAAAGTCTCACTACAATGTCTACAACCTACCCTACTTAATAATAAAAAACATGGACAAAATAACACATATGAAATAATAGACACATATGATAATATCAAAACACTACGTACTTCTCTGAACTTTTTCTACTCCAACATTAGAAGCATTATTTGACCTGGTAAGCTCGACGAACAAGAATGCATTATTAAATCCATTCCTACGCCAATACACTTAATTTTATTAACTGAAACATGGATGAAAACAGAACAAGAAGCAAACAGAATACAAATTCCTAACTATACTCATTATTATAACTACAGAGTAGCTACCAGAGGAGGTGGAGTTTCCATTTTCATACATAACAATATAAAGCATAGCCTAAGTGAGCATAAATATGCTCACAATAACAATTACTTATGGATTACTCTCAACAAACTTAAAATAGATATCGGACTTGTATATAAACCTGGGGACTCTAATATTAACAATTTTCTACAAGATTTTGAATCACAATTATTACACAGAAAGAGAGCTGTCGTGTTCGGTGACTTCAATCTAGATTTACTTACGGTTGACAAAAACACGAAGAGATTTATGAATGTAATATGCGAATCTGGTTATACTATTTTAAATAAAGTGGAAAAAGAATACGCTACTCGTACAACAGCAACCACAAATACTATTTTAGATCATGTGATTTCAAACCTAAGAGACAGAAGTTTTCACTTAGCTATACATGATTCGTCAATATCAGATCATAAACAAATTTTTGTAGGAATAAAGAAATTTAAACCTGTTCCACCACAACGAGTAAAATATGAAGCTATGAATTATGATGTTTTGTACAAATATAGTGAGGAAGAGTTTTGTGACACTAGAAATTATAGCAAGGAGTTTTACAATCTTAATGAATCAATAAAAAAAGTTATAACTAAAAGTAAAATCAGTAAATTAAAAATACAAAACCCACCCCAAAATGATCGGATAAATATCAAAATTATTAATAGCATACATTCTAGAAATAAACTTTGGCAAAAACTTAAAAAATGCTCGAATAATGAAAAAGAAAAGCTCATAAAGCTACATAAAAAAACAAGAAATGAAGTAACAACACTCATAACTAAAACAAAAAGTGAGTACTACTATAATTCATTTAATATCTGTAAAAATAACCCTAAAAAAATGTGGAGGCTTATTGAAACCCTAACAAAAAATAAGATAAAAACGGATAATATTCCTCCAAAACTAAATACTCTTTTAGGAGAAATAACAGATGAAAATCGTATTTGTGAAGAATTTAATTTATTTTTCGCAAAAATTGGATCGGTCTTAACTAACGAGATAACACAGACTTTTTCGGAGGTAAATAATTCATACATTTTTAGTAACATAACATAATAATAACATAAACACTCACGCCTGTCACCCAGAGGGGTAGGCAGAGACTACAGACTTCCATTTAGCACGATCCTGACATACCTTTCTCGCCTCTTCCACATTCATATACCTACGCATACATGCTCGTCGGTTAAGGGTACTCTTAATTTGGCCCATTTTTAGTATATCGCCAATTTGGTCGACAAACTTCCGCCTAGGACGTCCCTTTCCGACTCTTCCATTCACTTCTGCAACATATATTTGCTTTGTCAGTCTTTCCGCATTCATTCTTTCTACATGACCAAACCACCGAAGCATTCCTTTCTTAATCCTGGTCACCGCATCATCTTGCAAACCACACTCTTCTTTTATCACACAGTTTCTCACCCTGTCACTCAGATTCAGCCCTAACATACTCCTTAGCGACCGCATTTCTACCGCATTTATTCTACTCTCGTGCTTCTTCTGCCACACCCAACTTTCACTACATTTTTTGACACATTCTGACTTTTCACAATAGAGTGTAGAGCCCCATTTACTTTATTTCCTGCATTCACTCGTCGTTCAATGTCCTTATCATATCTCCCATCCCTGCTGAATACACATCCCAAATATACGAACTCATCCACTTGCTCAATTAACTCTCCTTCTATTCTTATTTCACGTACCGTTTTGCTTTCATCTCTTTCAAAAACCATCACTTTCGTCTTACTTGCGTTCACTTTCATTCCCCTTTCTTTTAATGACCTGTTCATTAATGTAACCATCATTTGCAACTCGGCCGCCGACGACGCAAGTATGACTTGATCATCGGCGTACAAAAGGCATTTGATGGTTAACTCACCCATTCTTACCCCGCATTCTTCAACTTTCAAATTTTCCAAACAGCTGTCCATAAATAGGTTGAACAGCCACGGGGAAGCTACACAGCCCTGTCTGACACCTTTATGGATGCCAAACCAGCCCGAGTAGACCCCGTTGATTCTAACACAAGCACTCGAGTCCCTATACAGAGACTTTAATGCCTGTATCAAACCAGCGCTCAACCTAAATGCGTTCAGCGTTTGCCATAACACATCCCTGTCCACTCTGTCATAAGCCTTTTCCAAGTCCATGAACGCACAAAAAACTCTTTGGTTTTTCGCCAAAAACTTCTCCGCGATCATGCGCATGGAAAAGACTTGATCTGTACACCCCATTCCCTTTCTAAATCCCGCTTGCATATCCCAAATTTTTTCATCAGTTTCTTTCATAACTCTTTCAATTAGTACCTTAGCATACAGTTTTCCCACAATGCTAAGAAGGCTGATACCACGGTAGTTTTTACAGTCCTGCTGTGACCCTTTTCCCTTATATTTTATATTTTAGTAACAAACATAAAAAAGCAATTATTGCACTATCAAATTTCCAAAAATGTGACGAATATGAAGTGGCTAAAATAATCGACCAACTAGACCCTAATACGAGCTCGGGAATAGATGGCATTACAACAAAGGTAGTCAAGTGTATTAAGGACTTAATACAAATCGCACCTATATACAGATCAGGTACGAAAAGTGACCCCAGTAACTACCGTCCTATCTCCGTCTTACCAGTAGTTTCCAAATTTTTTGAAAAAGTAATATATAACCGCTTAAATATATACCTAACATCAATTAACTTTATTTTAAACTGTCAGTATGGTTTCCAGCCTAGGTCAAATACCTTAGTGCGGCTAAGGCTACGGTAGATTTGATTACCAAAATAAAAAAAAACGTTGATGCAAAAAACTTAGGGCTTGGAATTTTTATTGACCTAAAAAAGGCGTTTGATTCAATAAGTCACTCACTACTATTAAAGAAACTTTCTCATATAGGTGTTAACGGCCATGCGTTAAAATTTTTTGAAAGTTATCTAAATAAAATATATCAAATTGTAAAGATTGGTCACTATCAAAGTTCCCCACAACCCATTACGAACGGTATTTCCCAAGGCTCTATATTGGGCCCACTTCTTTTCCTGATTTATTTAAATAACATAACTGATCTTAAATTAAATGGCGAAATTTCTTTATATGCAGATGATACCTGTATTTTCTACTTTGAACGTTCTATAGAAGAAGTTATCGCACGAGCCCAAGTAGATCTAAATATAGTACATAAATGGTTCCAATCCAATTTGCTTACAATAAATACATCAAAAACCTCGTACATGATATTTAAACAAACCCAAAAACAAAAACATTTGCAGTTATTCCCCTCTCACCATTGACAACTCTACAATACACGAGTCAGCCGAAGAGAAATATTTAGGCTTAGTACTAGATAAAACCTTGTCATGGAAGGGTCATATAGGCAAAATAAGATCGAAACTATCTTCTCTACTGGGTTCACTTTATGGTTGTATTCGATGCCTTCCTTACCGTGTTCGCCGAACAATTTATAATGCTTTAGTCAAACCACATCTGGATTATCTAGTTGAAATTTGGGGGTGCACCTACAAAACAACATTAAAGGACCTACAAATAAACCAAAATAAAATATTAAAACTATTATTCAATTATAACTTCTTTACACCTACAGACAAACAGTACAGTGAAACCAAAATTATGAATATTTATCAAACATATTGCTATAATACTTGTATTCTAATAAAGAAAATTTTAGATAATAAAATACACCCGCAATTAAAATTTATAACAAATAAAGGCAAAGGAAGGCAAAAGAGAAAGGAATGGAAGAGATGTTTCACATGTAAAATGTATAAAAGATGATTCTGGAAGGATTTTGACTGACGATGAAAGTATAAAGAAGCGATGGAAGGAGTATTTTGAGAAATTGATGAATGAGGAGAATGAATGGAATGGTATGCTTGAAAACCCACCAGTGAATATGGGCTTAGTGAGAGAAATTAGTGTGGAAGAAGTAAAAATGGCTGTTAGGAATATGAAGAATGGGAAGGCAGTCGGCCCAGATGGAATACCAGTAGAAGTGTGGAAGTTGCTGAGTGCGGATGGATGGAAGTGGTTGAGTTTATTTTTCGGTAAATTGTTGCAGGAAGAACAAATACCTGAGGAATGGTGCAGTATTATACTGGTCCCCATTTTTAAAAACAAAGGAGACGTTCAAAACTGCAGCAGTTACCGGGGAATAAAACTCATGTCACATACTATGAAAGTCTGGGAAAGAATAATAGAGAGAAGAATGAGAGAAGAGTGTGAGATAACACAAAACCAGTTCGGATTCATGCCCGGTCGAGGTACGACAGATGCCATTTTCGCATTACGCCAATTGTGCGAAAAGTACAAGCGCGTGCATAAAAATCTGCACATGGTTTTTGTCGACCTTGAAAAGGCGTACGATCGGGTTCCCCGTGAGGTTTTGTGGTGGGCGTTAAAGATGAAAGGTATGCCTGGGAAGTATGTGAGGTTAGTCCGTGCTATGTACAGAGCATCCCGTACATGTGTACGATCTGCCGCGGGAACTACGGGCAGTATCGATGTGGCGGTAGGGCTGCACCAAGGGTCGGCATTGAGCCCTTACCTCTTCCTACTGATTATGGACGCTTTGACGTCGGACCTGCAGGATGAGGCACCCTGGTGCATGCTCTTTGCCGATGACATCGTGCTTGTCGGGGAAGAAGGCATCGAGGTACAGAGCAGACTGACGGGGTGGCAACAGAGGCTGGAAAGTGTTGGCCTGAAGATCAGCAGATCCAAAACCGAATATCTGTGCTGTGATTTCGGCGGTCTTTCCAGTCCTGTACCCATGTCGTTGGATGGCGCTATACTGCCTACCTGCTCAGATTTCAAGTACCTCGGTTCCCTCATTCAAGGCGACGGCGGAATAGATAGAGCTGTGCAGCATAGGATTAACGCAGGGTGGATGAAATGGCGACAGGTCACAGCCACAACGTGCGATCCCCGAATGCCAATAAGGCTGAAGGGGAAAATTTACAAATCGATCATCCGACCTGTCGTCATGTATGGAAGTGAATGCTGGGCCGTCAAGAAGAAGGATGAAAATAGACTGCATGCGAATGAAATGAGAATGTTACGATGGATGTGTGGTGTGACAAGGATGGATAAGATAAGGAATGAGTATATAAGAGGAAGCCTGAAAGTAGCGCCAGTGGTAGAAAAGGTGAGAGGAAGCAGATTGGCATGGTTTGGGCATGTGATGCGGAGGAATGAAAGTCATGTCACAATACGAGTGTTGAATATGAATGTGGAGGGACACACGGGCAGAGGAAGGCCGAATAAAAGATGGATCGATTGTGTGAAGAGTGATATGAGAATGAAAGGAGTAAGTATGGAAATGACGGCTGATAGAGAGGAATGGAACAAGAAGGTTTACTGCGCCGACCCCAGATAATGGGAAATGGTTTAGAGAATGGAATGGGTAAAGGCAAAGGAAAGAAAGTACTTCGCAACGCTAATAATATTTACATACCTATGGTACGAATAAACTATGGTAAGCGGAGCATACTTTTTGATGGAATTAAAATATATAATAAACTACCACAAGAAATAAAAATATTAAATAGTTTTAACATCTGTAAAAGCAAACTAAAACAACATATAATGAATATGAATAATCTATCAGACCTCAATGAAAGCTTTTTCTCTTGCTCGTCGTCTACTAACAGTTTTGTAAGCGTAGACACCGAATCTTCATCTGAACCTATTACTCTGCTCGATCACATTTCTTCTGTATTTTCTCAATACCCTGTAAACTTAAATATTGCCCACATCAATGCGCAAAGTGTTCCTGGCCACTATTCTGACCTTCTGGCATCCATTAGCAGTACTCATCTCGATGCTCTTTTGATTTCTGAAACTTTCCTTAAACCTACTCTTCCTTCCACTCTATACTCACTTCCTGGTTATGTATTAATACGCAATGACCGAGTGGGCAAGGGCGGTGGAGGTGTTTCTATTTATCTGCGTGCTGAAATACCTTTTAAGGTGATCAGTACATCTCCACAAATATATTCTAACTCTGCTGAACACCTGTTTTTGGAAATTACTCTTAATCACACACAAATATTACTAGGAGTTCTTTATAGTCCTAACCTTAATGTTAATTATTTCGACGCATTTGAAAAATTACTTAGTGAGTTCAATCTCTTATATAATCACGTTATCTTGATGGGTGATTTCAATACGTGCCTTATCAGAAATGACCACCGTGCGAATAAGCTGCAATCACTATTGTCCTCTTTTAATCTTCAGATACTACCTCTTTCAGCCACTCACCACTTCCCAAACTGTACTCCATCTCTTCTCGACCTAATTATAGTCTCTTCTCCAAATAATGTTGCCAGTCATGGACAACTGACCGCTTCTTTCTCATACCATGACCTTATCTATTTGTCTTATCGTGTTCGACCTCCTAAACGTAAGTCAAACTTTCGACTCCTTCGAAGTTTCAGGAGCATTAACTTGGAGGCTTTAAGACGTGACGCTAGTTTAATAAACTGGACGCCGTTATTTGTTAGCCAAACAGTAGATGACAAAGTAAACAGCTTTAACAATGTCATTCTTAGCTTATATGATATTCATGCACCGGTTAAACGTGTTAAAATAAAACATAATCCTGCCCCTTGGATAACTTCGGCTTTAAAGGCGTTCATGGCACGTAGAGACAAGGCTAAAAGAAGATACAAGCGATTTCCGCTGGAGAGTAATTTAACAAATTATAAGAACCTACGCAATCGGTGCAACCGTTTGTGCAGAGATGCAAAAAGACGTTACTTTTATAATTCTCTAACTAAAAGTGATCCCGCAAAAGCATGGAGATTTCTTAAAACTGTTGGTGTTGGTAAGTCACGAACACTTTTAAGTGGAGATATAGACTTAAATATTCTTAACCAACATTTTTCTTGCCCTCCTGTCTCCATCTCTACGCGTGATAAAGCTGGGTCAATTTTAGAATTGGATAAGCACCCAGTTCTGCAGTGTGATACATTTGATTTTGCTGTAGTCACTGAAGACGATATCAACCGATCAATTCTAGCTATATCATCAACGGCCACTGGAAATGACGGCATATGCTCCAATATGATAATACCTATCCTCTCTTTTCTTCTTCCTGTTCTTACACACATTTTTAATTTCTCTTTATCTTCTTGTTGTTTTCCATCGTCATGGAAATTAGCACACATTATCCCTATCCCTAAGATATCCAATCCTTCATCTCTCTCTCACTTTCGTCCTATTTCAATCTTGCCATTTCTTTCTAAAGTTTTTGAACACATTGTCCACAAGCAATTTTCAGCATTTCTCAACAGAAATAATATCTTATGTCCATATCAATCTGGTTTCCGACCCGGACATAGTACTACAACTGCCCTTCTTAAAGTTACTGACGATATCCGTTGGAATATGGACCATGGATACTTAACAGTTCTGGTTTTACTAGATTTCAGCAGTGCATTCAACTCTGTTGATTTTGATATCCTTATAAGTACCCTTAAGACGATTAATGTGTCCAAATCTGTTATTCAATGGTTTGACTCTTACCTATGTGATCGGTCACAATGTGTTCGTTCAGGTGAAATATACTCCCAATGGTATAATGTAACTGCGGGTGTACCTCAAGGTGGAGTCCTCTCTCCTCTGCTTTTCCCCATTTTTATTAATTGTATCACCAAGGTCATATCAGCTAATTACCACCTATATGCTGACGATTTGCAGTTATATCGTAATTTTGTGGCATCCGAAGCCAACATGGCGATTGAAGCTATGAATGACGACTTAAATAAGATTAGCAAATGGTCGAGATCATTTGGTCTCACATTAAACCCAACTAAATCCCAAGCCTTGATAATAGGTAAAAGACATGCGCGTGGCACGCTTGATTTCTCCTCTCTCCAAACTCTACGAATCGATGGTGCCACTATTCCCTACTCAGATACTGCCAAGAACCTAGGTGTTATTTTCGACTGCAATTTGACTTGGGGCGCACATGTTACGGATGTAAGCAGGAAAATATTTCACGCCTTTCATTCTCTAAAACGCCTTCAAAGTTTTCTACCTTTGTCTACTAAGATATCTATAGTCCAGACTCTTATATTGCCAATTTTAGATTACGCTGATGTCTGCTATTTGGATGCTACCGAGGAGCAAATTAATAAACTCGAGCGCTTGCAAAATTTATGTATTCGATACATTTTTGGCTTAAAGAAGTTCGATCACGTCTCTGTTTATCGCAAGCAGCTTAAATGGCTCCCCATCCGCCTTCGCCGGAACACTCGAATCCTCTGTCTTCTTTTCAATATTCTACATAACCCTGATACTCCGCTATATCTAAAAAATCGCTTTACTTTTGTTCATGCTCCAGATGTCCCATGTAGATCAAATACTAGAACACTGTTAAGATTTCCATCTTTCAATACAATGCTCTATTCTCATTCTTTTACTGTTAATGCAGTTCGATTGTGGAATTCACTTCCCTTTAGGATTCGTGACGCTAAGTCGGTGTCTATGTTTAAAAGACTTGTTAAAGAGCATTATCATTCACACCATAATGATTAATTCGTGATGTGTAGATATTCATATACGTAATATTAAAAATATAATATATTGAATTATATTATCTTTTTTTCTTATAATATATTATATTTGTATTTTATATTTATTTATATAGATATATATGTGTATGTATACGTATATATATATATATATATATATATATATATATATATATATATATATATATATATATATATATGTGTGTGTATGTATGTACGTATGTGTATAATATATATGTAGGTTTATAAATTTGTATTTTATTGTATATGTTAATGTTAATAAAGTGCACACTTTGACTACTTCTATTTCCTTCAACTATCCTTCAATAGGCCTGCTGGAAGAAATTTCTTTATGGAATAAGCAGTGCCTTTGTACATAATTTTGTTTTTAGCATTTTCCTGTCAAAGTATGTGTGTACATAAACAGTTAAATAAATAAATAAATAAATAAATGAATAAGTTCTAAATCCGACCCTGTCCATATGCCGACCGCTAATCAGCGTTATCGATAACGATAAGAAATACCTTACTTACTACCCACTTTATCTATTACTATCTACTAAAAGATTGCTAACTTGTACATCAATACACAAAACGATAATATTGGAAGTATTAAGTTGTATGCCTAAACTAGTAAGAAGTTGTATGTCACGAAACTCTTTCCTCCCTTTTTAATGTTAATATATATGTATATATTTTTTTTTTGCTATCTGTATGCTCATAACCCATTTATAACTTGAATATTGTAACCTCTCATTAAGTGAAATGTATATTTCTTTTGAGAATAAAATATCTTTAACCATAAAATGCTGCTACCTATCTCCAGTTTTATCTTCATTTGAAATTTTATTCTTATCCGGTTTAACTCTTACGACACCCACGGGATTATTTTGTAGTAGTGGATTATCTGAAGCCGCCAATACACAGGAAATCACTATTAATGACAAATAACATTCTTGGTATATTCCACTTCATTTATTACATGCTTTCGAAAAATGAAAGCAGTGAAACTTTAGGAGAAATAGTACGCGATTTCTAAGTAATTCTGAAGATTTTTATTTAATTCCGCATAAATTTTTGATGAATTATTATTTTGAGCTGTTATCAGGAAAATGCTACTACAATTTTTATTTTCATCCGATATTTTATTTCTATTCATTTTTATTTTTTACGAAACCCCACTGGATGATTTGAGGTAGTCGATTCTCTACAGCCGCCACTACACAGCAATCACTATTAGTGACAAATAAACATTTCCATTTAATAAATTTCATTAAAACTGTAGGAGATGCAGTTTATCATTTCTTAATGTTTCAGAAGAATTTTTATTTAATTTCACATAAATTTTTGATTTATAAACGAACCAGATGGAAAATGAAAGGTTTCGTTAAAACAAAAAATCTTACTATATTTTGTACGTAAAACAAATAACATACGTAATTTCTTACCACCGAATCTTTATCGCAGACCTTTACATAGTTTGTTGTTCCTATCTTATTCAAATTGGAATACAAAGACAATTTCAGTTCTACTATCGGTTATACATGTCTTGCAAATTATTCCTAAAGACTGCTTTGTACTGCAACCAAACGCGTACGCGTCTCTCGGATTATGATTTACTTTCAATATTAGGTCGACGTAGCATAAAGTTGTTGTGTTTATTACTCTAATGTGCAGATATAACCAGTTTTATCTTCATTATTTTGTAAACACGTTGCATATCACTTTCCTGACTCGGAATTTGATATTTTAGTTTTAAAATGTTTTGTGATAACTGTATGTATATAACTATATGTATATTCTTTATTTTACTTTTAAAAATCCTACGAAATGAATATCTGAGAAGGACTCTATTACGCTATCAACACAACATGCTAACACTGGTGCTGTTTATTAAGTAGTTCCGTTTGATATTTGAATAATAATAAGGAACTAATATTAGCATAATATGTAAATATTTTAATAACAGTTATTTTAATAACAACAAATCTTTACTTTTCCATTTCTATCAATCGCTCAGCGCGAGCACTAAACCACAGAATAAATAATAGACTAAAGTCCAATATCTAAATGTCCAGGAATTTGTGAATTACTTTTTGTCGTAGTCCGTAACGTTCACTAACGTAACAAAACTTTACTCATAACAATTACAGTGATACGTATCGGATTTTTGACGTCATCTTTTTCATAGACGATTTTGTAACAAAAAGATAAGATAAGCCGTGTTATTTACATACATGATACAATTGTCTATTATATTAGTCAGCAAAGGATAAATATAGAGAACATGAAATGTTAAAAGTTGATACCTAAATAATTACAAATAAAAATGTGATGCGTCATATTGGATCCCCACTGCTTTTACTTATTTGAGGTTTTTCTCTTATAATTGTAAGCCATTGGTTGACTACTACCTCATCTTATGGTAAGTGTTGTTGTAGCCCTTGATGATAAAGTGCACTGATTTGGCGTAAAAGAATCCTATTCACTCTTGCCTTTAAGACAATCAATAATCGGATAGAAAGATATATACTGTCAGATTGTTCTACTCCTTTACTGTGCGCATTATTAATGACGAAAAATAAGTCGTGGAATTCCTTTTTAACTGTTAATTTGTTTTATACTTACCGTAAAGGTCCATTGCTGGATATGGGCCACCCCTGTAGCATAGAAGACCCGGCTAAATCTTCACGTTTGGTACGCGTATTGACGGATACCAAATATGACGATCGCAGCATCAGGCATCTTGCACATTTGACGCTTTTGTCTTAAGTATTTTACATAAGGGTGTTGGTTTACCACCACCTGTCGGATGCTGTAATATTGTTTGTCTTTTCCTACACTCATCTCTTTTTACCACACCAATGACACGAAATGGGGTGATGGACTCTCTTACACCATTGACACCGAGAAAAGTTTAGTTTTACATTTTATTAAATGGGAATAGATTTTACATATAATAACATTATTACTAAAAAAAGTGAGTCAATAAGTATTGTTATAATCTACATTGAATAAAAAAGTTTCTGTTTCTGTTTCCTACTCCAGTGTTAGTCTAAAATATTGAAAAAAAAGGTCGTACTATATCTGTAGACTTATTAATGGTAATTCTTCTTTAAATATACATTTTGTAAGTTTTATAAAAGATTTTAGACTGCGCTATGGGCGATTGGAGAGGCATATCATAGATTTAGTATAAACTGACGGGCATAGTATTTTTTCATAGAAGAGGGGGAAAATGAGCATGCGGCTCACATGATGGTAAGTGACTACCGCCGCACATGAACAACCGCAACACCTGGGGAATTGCAGGTGCGTTGCCGGCCTCTTAAAAAGAGTAAGCTATTTTCTTGAAGGTCCCTAAGTGACATTAACTAACTCAAACTTATATTATATCATTCAATTTAACTAATAATGATTTAACTTTGCAGTACCAGACGTCTCGCAGCTTTGGCCATATTCCCCGTGGTAGATCTGGGATCCTACGTTTTCCATAAGCGATAGCGATTATACTGATTTGTAATTTCATATTGTTACGCGCTCAAATCGGCCTCCTAGCAAAAGTTGTAGACAATCGGCAACGAGATTGGGACAAGCACATACAACCGTTTTTGTTGTCATATCGAGGCGCTGTTCACGAAAGTACAGCAGTGACACCAGCATTCGCAAACTTTGGAAGAGAATTACGGCTACCTGATCACCGGGATACCACCTGATGCTCCACGCAGTATAACCGATTAAGCAAATGACTTGCGGAACAAAATGAATGACGTTTATGAGCACGTCAGACAATCGGGCCAGCAAATGTCTGAAAAGATGAAAACCCGGTATGATCGCAAAATGAACAACAAAGGGTTCGACGACGGTTCACTTGTGTGGTTGCACAATCCAGTCCGCAGCAAAGGGAAATCTCCTAAGCTTCAAGCTAAATGGGACGGCCCGTACCGGATTGTGACCAGGATCAACGATGTAACCTACCGGATACAGAAAGGCGCAAGAGGGACTCCTAAGATCGTCCATGTGGATCGCCTAGCGCGTTATTATGGGGCCGATAATGCTCGGGACGAGCATGTCTTAGGAGGGGGCAGTGTTACGCGCTCAAATCGGCGCACTAGCGCCATCTAGTCTCGAACCGAAGAACTAAACTTCTTGAAGTTTAAAACTCGAACTCTCGGTACCTTGCGCGTGTTTACTTGAACATTCTGGATATTTGCTAATTTAAATAAATAGGCGCTGCAAGATGCGATCGAGGCAGAGTTGAACTCGGCGATACGAGCGAAGCTTCGGAGCGGAATTAAGTGAATTAGTGTGTTTAATTATTAGTGTTTTAAGTTTTAATTTGTGTAAAGTAAATTAAAGTGTTAATTTAGGTAATTTTATCGGCAATTTTTATTGTCACGAACCCTAAGCTCGTAACAATATTTAAAACAACTTTAATATTTTTATATGTGGTAGAGCCATGCTGCTGTTATATTAGTAGTATAGTTGTAGCCCGAATGGGTCGGCTCGACCGGGGATGGACCACGCTCTCACAGAATACCAGCGTGAAATAGTAGCTTAATGCTGCTGTATTTCGTATGGTGAGTGTAGAGAACCGGAGACCCTTTTTACTGGAAATGAGGCATTCCATCCTAGTCCTCACGGGTGACAACGCATCTGCATTTTGATTTGTAATCGAGGATAGATGTAGATGTCTATGGGCCGCAGCAACCACTTGCACACACAACCACCATCAGGTGGACTGTGTGCTCGTTTGTCACCCTATCCCATAAAAAATTTTTGCATTTGACCGGTATGTAAACTCCTTTGCTTAAAAAGAAAAATCTTAGCATATAATTAAAACGCTTTGTAACTTTCAATGTTCACGAATTTCAACATGGTTAAACTAAACTATCCGTTATTGTTGCCTTGCCGTGTAGTGGCGGTTAAGAATATCCACTACCCCATATCTGCCCGTGGGTGTCGTAAGAGGCGACAGAGGGACACAGAAAGGAAATGGGCAGCAGCATCTTCCTAATAACAACAATAACATAATAAAAAACTGCGGTTGCCAACCCGCTCGCCAAGCGTGGCATCTATGGCAAATATCCCTTCATGAGCAACGACGCAAATAAACGGCCCCCAGTGCCCGGTGGCCCCGCTATTCCTGGCTACGGTGGCGACCATGGTAACGGCAGGGCAGACGGTGCTAAGAATCTCCGGTAGAGGTTCGGTTGCCACCTACGACGACTCGACCTGGCAACGTATAACGCACGCACCCTGAAGTCTGACGAGAAGATACTGGAGCTGGAAGAAGAGGTAAACAAGTTGCGCTGGCATATTATTGGATTATCTGAAGTCTGAAGGGAGGGGGAGGACACGGTAATCCTCGAGTCCGGCAACTTGTTCTATCTCCGGGAGGGCGACCATCTGTCCCAAGGAGGTGTCGGATTTATCGTCCACAAGTCTCTCGTCAACAACGTTGTAAATATTGGGACCGTGTCGACGAGGGTCGCGTACCTGATACTCAGAATCACCAAACGGTATTCGCCGAAGGTAATACAGGTCTACGCACCAACCTCGGCACATCCCCATGAAGAGGTGGAGGAAATGTATCAGGATATTTCGAGAGCCATGCATTCCTCCAAAAACCACTACACGGTATTGATCGGAGACTTCAACGCAAAACTAGGCACAAGAGAAGGCGGTGAGCTGAAATTAGGGAAATTTGAAGTAGGGCAACGGAACCGTAGGGGCCAGCAGCTGGCTGCCTTTATGGAGAAAGAGGGATTCTTTATGATGAACTCTTTCTTCCTGAAGCAGCCCCACAGGAAGTGGACCTGGTCGAGCCCCAACGGTTCGACAAAAAATGAGATTGACTTCATTATGACGAACAGACGCCAACTGTTCAGTGATGTCTCAGTGATCGCAAGGGTGAAAACCGGCAGCGATCACCGAATGGTTAGAGGCACACTGAACCTAAACGTTAGGTTGGAGAGGTCTCGTCAAATGAAGTCAACGCTCCGTCCCCCTCGTGCTCTGATCCAGAATCCCGAGACTTTTCAGCTCGAGTTACGTAACCGCTGTCAGTGCCTAGAAGATTGCAATGCAGTAACGATATGAATGACAAGCTCGTGGAAACTGTCCATGCGGTCGGAGCTAAGTTCTGCAAGACCCGCCGCAGAAGAACACAAAAACTCTCCGATCACACTCTTAATCTCATGGCTGTTAGACGGGAGATGAGGCTGCAATCGTCAACAGATTTGACAGCATACATGCAACTGAACAGACAGATCTCCAAATGCATGCGGCGAGACTTACACAACTTTAATCCTGCTCGTATTAAAGAAGCGATCGAGCGGAACCATGGCTCCAAAGTCTTTGCCAGAGATCTGTCTGCCAGAAAGAGCCAACTGTCAAAGCTGAAGACTGAGTGTGGTTGGCATCGTGTCCGAGACACCTGAGATTTTGAGTGAAATTGAGAGGTTCTATGGGCAGCTGTACACATCATCGTTGGAGCCACACGCAAGTGTAAGTAACGATCCAAGAGCAAGTATTACCCGACACTATTCCGATGATATCCCGGACGTCAGCCTGAGCGAGATTAGAGTGGCTCTCCAGCACCTTAAAAACGGCAGGGCCCCAGGCGAGGATGGAATTACAGCGGAGCTTCTGAAAGCGGGTGGAACATCGGTACTTGAAGTCCTTCAGAAGCTCTTCAATTCCGTCCTCCATGGTGGCACTACTCCGGAGGCGTGGAGCAGAAGTGCGGTGGTCTTGTTCTTTAAGAAAGGCGACAACGCTCTCTTGAAGAACTACAGACCGATTTCCCTTCTGAGCCGCGTCTACGTTCCGTTTTCGAGAGTCATTACGAATCGTCTCGCACGCAGACTCGACGACTTCCAGCCTCCCGAACAAGCCGGTTTCCGAAAAGGCTTCAGTACCATAGACCACATACATACCCTGCGGCAGATTGTACAGAAGACCGAAACGTACAATCTGCCACTTTGCCTGGCGTGTGTGGACTATGAGAAAGCCTTTGGTTCCGTCGAAATTTGGGCGTTGCTACAGTCCCTTCAGCGGTGCCAGTGTTAACTGTCGGTATATCGAAGTGCTGAAGTGTTTGTACAGTAGGGCTACGATGGCTATCCGAGTACAGAATCAGAGCTCGAAACCTATCCAACTCCAGAGAGATGTAAGACAGGGTGACGTTATATCCCCGAAACTCTTCAACGCTGCATTGCAAGACGTTTTTAAGCTACTGGACTGGAAAGGATACGGTATTAATATCAATGGCGAGTACATCACTCACCTTCGATTTGCCGACGATATAGTCCTTAAGGCAGAATCGCTGGAAGACCTTAGCACTATGCTCAACGACCTCAATGGTGTCTCCCAACCGATAGATCTTAAGATGAACATGAACAAAACAAAGATCATGTTTAATGTCCATGTCTCACCTATGCCGGTAGTTGAGTAGTTGAGAGGGCGATGCTCGGAGTTTCTCTGCGTGATAGACTCAGAAATGAGGATATCCGCATTAAAACCACAGTAACCGACATAGCCCTACGGATTAGTAAGCTGAAGTCACTATGGGCCAGCCATATAGCTCGAAGAACCGATAACCGATGGGGAAGAAAGGTTCTCGAGTGGCAGCCTCGTACCGGTAGGCGTAGTGTAAGACGACCCCCCACTAGATGGACATGCAGGAAACGACCTGGTAAGACATGCAGGAAGTCGATGGATGCGGGTGGCTCAGGACCGTGCTTTGTGGCATTACTTGGGGAAGGCCTATGTTCAGCAGTGGACTTGTGAAGGGCTGTAATGATGGTGATGATGATGATGATGATATTGTTTACGAACGAATTTCCGTTATTTTGACGAACAAAAAAAACGTTTCATAAGAATTAAGAATAATACTTAAATTTTTATTATTAGTATGAATACTGCAGAAAAAAGAGCGATGAAAAAATACAATGAAATAGAAATTGAGACGGTGGAATCCAATAAGCGACTCCTGCACCCGGCGTACCCCGGAATGCGTGGAATGTCGATAATTACACCCCTGAACTCCAACTGTTACCCTGTCTTGTCTATTCAAACCTAAGTCTCTTAACCTATCTGATTCAATTATCGTAGTTTCCGTAAAATCTATAAAGTTAACAGTTTAAAGTTAACTTTGAAGTTAAGTTATTTTATGAGTATAATTTTTTTACTTTATGACGACATTTTTGTGTAACGCGTACAAGGCGCGTTTCTGAGCGTTTTCTCTAATAATTACTTTTCCAAATTGCTGCGCTTTGGTAAATTAATTGGCGTAGAACAACAATGCTTGATCATCTCCAAGATCATTATCATTAGTACCCATCGTATGTTCACTGCTACACATAGGGATGCCATTAGGGCATCTGGATCAACTGCATCTTTTTACCCGGTCGAGTCGAGAGATCAAGTTCACCATAATTACTACGGTAAGTAGGCGGGTTGGCAATCTGTATTTTGTTGAATGCGTGGTCAAGCTATTGTAAAAGTTTCTTAATATAGTAGATTAAGAGCCAAAATTTTTTTTAATATTTGGAAGTGGAAGGTATTCCAGCACTTAGTTCCGGCATTACAGAAGCTCCCTCGGAATGCAACAGAATCATGTATATGTATAAGCAACTTGTACGCTCTTGTCGAAATTATAGCATTGTCTTGTGAAAATTGCAACTTATTATAAAGATAGGAGGGTGTTCTGGTTTTAGTATAGCCAAACAATAATGTGGTGAAATGTAGTTGCCAACGGTAATCCATTCATTTTAAGCATTCTTGAGTTGTTAATATAAGGTGTTACACGGGCACGTGGAGGAATTTTGTAACAGAAGCGGGCACAGGCATTTAAACACGCTGTATAAGTTTCCTTAGAACTAACGACTCACATAATTTCTTACTCACCTCATTGCATTAAACATGTCTGATTTTGTACAGAACTTTTAACCGGTAAAACAGTTCTTAGCTGTAATAATTATCTGTTTTTCAAACCTTAGCTTCTTTTCTATGCCCTGTCATAGATCTATTTCAGCAAGAAGAAGTCTGCCACGCTGCTCTAATTAACTCTGCTCTGTGCAGACTTCACGTGTTTTCGATTTTTTTCTGAATATTTTGACGTGCGGGTTTCCTCACGATGATTAGCAGTGCGTTAAATCTCAAGGTCAATAACAACTGATGTAATGGTAATATTCCTTTATTCCTAAAATGTTACAATAATTTTCATTCATGTTAATTGTCAAAATTAATGTTTGGTAGTTTCGACCATAAGTACATAATATGTAACTAAATTTTCTTCACACGTTTCTTTACTCACCTCGAAGAAATTACTTTTAAGATTGGTGTTATTTTCAACAGTAACTCATCCACGGAAGTTTTATTTAGTCTAAATCTATACGCAAATTCGGAGTCAGATAATTCACTACCTATTTACAACACCTTCGGCTCAGACGAAATAAATTTCGTCTGAGACTTTCGGGATCAATAACACCGATCTCATACATTTTGTTATCACTTTCATCACTGAAAAAATCCACTTTTAGACATTAAAATAGCTTTTATTTATTTAAAAACACGACAAATTTTTGCTAACTCTCAAAATTGGGCAATGGACAAAACTCTGACATCTGGTAATTTTAACTTTCGCCAAACGTTATTGAAACACTCCGCTGTTTTATTTTTTCTATGAACCCACTTAACTCAGGTAGTCGGTAAGCCCTCCGAACGGTAGTTCAGTGTGATGGTTAAATATTTCTATCTATCTTCGATTTTTGAAACGGAATTGTTTAACTATAGATACCAATGGTAGACATTTTACCTTCCAATAAGGGATAGATGGGTTATTGAGACGGGCCGTAAGTTTATCATAAAACTGCAGTTGTCATCCCGCCAGACAAGAGTGGTACGAGGACTTTGATAGACTGTAATTAATAATAAAAAAGTCATTTATTCAGTGATTTAAGATAACTTCTCATATTAAATATCTGTGATTTATAAAAACGGAACTAAACAATGTAAGAAAGGAAGGCTACGTTGAGCAAAGCAATGAAAGCATAGTAGATTGAAGTTTGCTTTTCTACCAAAGTAATTAAACATCGGCTACTTAAACTCTCCATAGCCAAGTTATTTTTACAGAGTAAAGTAAGTGATTAAAAACTATAAAACCAATATCGGCTGGCTTTATTCTCTTTGTAAGGGAAAGACGGAAATATTAAATATGATATAAATTTATTTTAAAGTTTTCCTGCGATTCGCATATCTGGCTGTTTCATAATGTTTAATACAACAATGTAACAATTTGTACAATGAGTATTCTAATTCAACAATCTTATCGAATACAAAAATGAATGCTAATAATCCACATTCAGTCACAAAATACAGTCAGATTTACAAATTTCATATCTTGGTGGTGGGGTACAGTGATTTATTTATATAGTCTTTGGATTTATGATCATGCATAAAATTATTTAGGTACAACAATGAATTTAATAATCACAATAACAGTTAAAAAATGGATTCAAGAAATACGGTTTGTTTCTCTTAGATGAAGAGGTTGATGATTATACTAAACGTGTTAAAGATAATGCAAAGCTTAGAAACCAGCGTTCATCTACTGGGATAACATCCCGGGACATCGATATTGCTATGAAAGTTATACGAGCTGCAAACCTAGATGTAAAACATGGTATTGATACGAACTTAATTTCAAAGGAATTAAATGATATGAAATCCGAAACCGGAAGACGCAAATCCACTCCCAAAAGAAAAAGTTCACAAAAATCTACACCCAAATCCACTAAATCCCCTGATGAAAATGTACATATACTTGTTACTCCCAAAGTTGGCTCCTATGTTACTTTAGACGATATTTCTGTTATCCCGTTTGATCTCAGTGACTCAAAATCAATTATAACGGAAACAGAGATCGCTTTTTAAAATTATACAGATTTGGGCTCCAATATTCAACTTATGAGCAAAACACATGAACATGGTAATGATATATTATCTAATTGGATGGACCTAAGCGAACTTAATATTTGTTCGCAAGATATTGACAGACAAATAGAAGTAATTACGGATAAATTTCAAAGTTTTACAAAAGATTCGCCACCAGTAGATTTAGATTTACAAAATGTTATATCTACATCTATTGTTATAACCGCAGAAATTCACAAAGAGCGTAAATTAAGTAATCAACCCCGAATTAAAGAATGTAATCCTCGCTTCGAGTCAAATTGTATAATCGCTTATACAGAAGATCAAATACAACCAGCTGATAACACGGTAAATGATTATGTTACGACGCAACTCATAGATAGTGGAAATAGCTATGAAGACAAATCAAATCCAGAGTTACAAGAAAATCGTGAACCACTTAAAGTTTACCATTCCAATGATCCATTTGTCAAACACTTATAGTACCCAGAAGCACAAAGTCCTAAAAATAGCGTTCTTAAAGAAAAAAGAGTGAGCATTGAGAAAACACTTTGAAGTGAAAGAAAACCTGAAAAAGAGATAGAAGAAGCTATATCTAAAAGAAAAATACTAAGAAAGGAAACTAAAGAAAAGGATAAAATGAAGAAAAGTAAACGGATTACAGAGAAAACGAATAAAACAATCGAAGAAACTTGTAATTGAAATTCTAAAACTAAGGCCATAAAAATGCAAACCGAAATTAAGAATTGAAAAGAATCTTCGCGATTCTGATAATCCTGATGATTATTATGCAATCTGCGGAAAAAGTTATTTTAATAAAAAAGGGCCTAACGTGGAATGGATACACAAGTGGTTACATGTAACTTGTAGCACCAATCCCTATATCTGCCCAAATTGTTTAAGCGACTGAGTATGTACTTCAAAAAGTATCCGTCATTTGTGACTTTCAAAATACTTGATATAAAATCAAAAATTATATAAATCATAGTATGACAATCGATGCGATTCCTATAATTATAAAGTTAACATAATAAACCTTGATTATTCATCCTTGATTTTTCATATATACCTACTTGTTTTGAAATTTGTACAGTAAGTTGGACGTATCACAACGAATGTTTTTTTTTGTATTCCTACCGTGGGTTACACATAATATTAGGAAAAAAAGATGATTTTAAATTTACTTTTTATAGTTTTTTTTTAAATCAGTATTATTTGCAATTGCAATACGTAAAAATAATATAAATACTTACATGTATAATTAATCTAATCTACTTAACTTTAAATACTAGGTACTGTAATACTTTCTCAATATAGTAGATTAAAAAAGAATGAATAAATTGTTAACATAATAATCAGCTTTATATTATACCTACTGGTGTTTTCATTTTTTAAATACGTATAAAATTATCTATAATTTTAATCTTAATTAAAACCGTAGGGCATAACTCGTTAACAATCAACAATAAATCATATCAACATTCAAAAATAACCCTTAGTTAGATATTCCGAGAGATCACTTGCCATTCTCTAGCCTTATCCGGTATTTAGGTTTCCATTGGGTGGCCGGAGACTAGACATAAAGTGGTCGGGCAATGGATTGGGACGGCCGGGCACTGGCAAAAACGTTCTTATCCGAAAATTAATTATTTCAAAAAAAAAAAAAAACTGGCAGCCTAAGCTATTTAAACAATTTGTGAATGTATTTTTAAGTAAATTTATGACTTAATGAAAATTTATTTATACACTTATTCCTCTGGAGAGCTTAGTTATAAGTGAAATAATTCCGCTGACGTCTTAAGAGACCGGACACTGGGCACGTTACCCTAGTAATTTATTTAAAAACATTCATAAAAACGGTAGTTAAATAGTGTACTGAAAATTATACTAAAAGCAAGTATTTCATTAGTGTATTATATATTAGTGTATTATATATTAGTATATTAGTGTATTATACAGTTTGCGTCTCAAAGCCAAAATTCACTTAGAACTTAATAATAACATTACGCGAGAAAATAACAAAACAAAATTAAAAACTTCTTACCTAACACTGACCTTGACTCTTCGAAATAAACTTATTAAGCACCTCGTTATTAATTAGTTAAGTTATCAAAATTATAAATTTAGCCCAATTTTTAAGCTATTTGCAACACAATGTAATATCACATATATTCTATTTTCTTTATCAAACCTTAAGGAAATATCGATGAAGATGATAAGTGATAACATTATTTACAAACCATTGTGGTTTATTGATGCTATTTTATTTATGATTTTGTATTCAACTTTGAAATTATAAATAAAAAAAGTCCAAAAAATTAAAAAGAGATCCAAGAAATATAGAATAAAGTATAGTTAGTAAAATTTTACAGCTATTTTATTGTATATAGTTCGATGAGGACGGAAGAAATGGTGGATTCAAATCATCGACACTTCTTTGAAGCAAAATTTTAAACTAAAGTTCAAATTTATAAAAAACTAGCTGATAACTACTTGCTTTGCTGGGCGATATAAAAATGACGATAATAATGTAGATATAAAATATCTCTAAGTGAGCGTCTACATTGCGAAATAATTAACTATACCAAATTACAAATCAATCGGGTGTATAGTTTAATTAGTTGATTTGTGAGTCTGGCAGTCAGTCAGTCTATTCCATTTCATTTATTACACACTCATAGAAAACAAATGGTGAAAATATAGAGCAGTTTATGAGTAATTGCGAGTAATTTTTATGTAATTTTACATAGTTTTAAAATTTGATTTACTCTTGACGATGGGATAGCCATCGTAGTCCTCCTATATAAACGTCTACTGTGTAACTACCCAAGGACAATCCTATCCGATACTATTTCAATAATATCCCAGAAGCCGGTCCGAGGGGGATTAGAATGACTCTATGCATCTTAAAAACGGTAAGGCCTCGGATGAAAATGGAATTACAACGGAGCTTCTGAAAGCGGGTAGCGTTTTGTTTTTCAAGAAAGGCGACAACGCTCTCTTGAGGAACTACAAACCCATTTCCCTTCTAGTCGCGTCTGCGTGCTGTCCCACCATACCCAAATTGTACAGAAGACCGAGGAGTACAATCTACCACTATGTCTTGCGTATGTAGGCTATGAGAAAGCCTTTGATTACGTCAAAATTTGGACGGTGCTGTAATCCCCTCAACGGTGCCGATTCGATTATCGGTGTACCGAAGTAATGTTGTATTTGTACAGTAGGGCTACGATGGCTACCCGAATACAACGACCAGAGCACGAAACTTATCCAACTGCAGAGTGGTATAAGACAGGATAACTTTATATCTTTGAAACTCTTCACTGCTGCATTGGAAGACGTTTTCAAGCTACTGGACTGTAAAGGATACGGTATTAACATCAATGGCGAGTACATCACCTACCTTCGATTTGCCGACAGTACAGTCCTTATAGCAGAATCGCTGGAGAACCATTATTCTCAGTGATTCAATAGTGCCTCTCAAGGGATAGGTTTTAGGAAGAACGTGGATATAAACAAAGATCATGCGTAACGTCCATGTCACGTCTATGCCGGTAGTTGTTGGGAGCACTAAGCTTTAAGTGCTCGAACGTACTCGATGTTTACCTGGGATAAATAGACTGACGAGGTAAGTTCAACAACCAAACGCGTACCAATAGTTTCTTAAATTCTAACATACGTAAATTTTTAGGTAGATGTCGCTTAAAGTGGTTGTTTTTATTATTCCAATATTCAAATATAATTAGTGTTACTTTCACCGGTTTATATACACACTACTGCATGACACGGGCCATTTCAAAGGAACAAAAATGCTGTGGTGGTAGTCGATATTATGCGACAATAGTTTTGATATTTTAGATTAAGAATTTTCCATGATAACTATCCCGATTTTCAGGTTTAAGAGATTGACTTGGTTTATTCTTAAATTTACTTTTAACAATCCCATAGAATGAAGTGCAGAGCTGGGTTTTTTTAGGCTACCATTACATGCTAAAGCTAGTGCTATTTCGTAGTCCCATGTGATATTTTTACCGGTACTTGAGAATTAATATAGGCATACGTATCTATGGTGTTTATGTAATAACAGAATAGCAAATTCAGTTTTTTCATAATCTAAACTTCTAAAGGAAATATCTTTCCTTTTCCATCAGTTGCTCAGAGCGGCGACGAAATTCCAATATCTTTACGTCTAGGAATTTGTGAATTACTTTTTGTCATAGTCCGGAACGTTCACACTGTAAGTTTAGCACCTTTATACTAAAACTTTTCTCATAACTATCAACAAGAGATACATTTCGTTCATTACTAAAGACGCATTGGAAATTTTGACGCAATCTCTTTCAAAGACAATTTCATATATTATATTATTTTATACTATATAAACTGTGTTATTTACATAGATGATGTAATGGTCTCTTGTTTTAATTCTAATACTAGGCTGCACTAAAAGTATCGGGAATGGAATATTTCCACTGTTCCTGTCATATTAAAATGTTTTTAATTGAAAACTCCTTGGTTTTAAAAATCGAATACCACTTATTTATTTAAAAAAGATTCTCGGTCTTTTCACAAGGTGTTGTCAAACTTGTTTAGTCGTTGAGAAAATGGAATTGACTCGTGAAAATTCAAGAGCGATGATTTATTATGACTTTCGAAGTGGTTTAACACAAAAACAGTGTGTTGACTGGATGATTTCTGCATTTGGTGATAACGCCCCATCCAAAACCACAATTTATAGCTGGTTTGCCGACTTTCAACGTGGACGTGTCAAGCTCAGTGATGATCCCCGTCAAAGTCGTCCAAAAACTGCAGTCACCCAAGAAAACGTTGATGCTGTGCGTAAGCTGATTGAGGAAGATCGACATGTGACATACTGCAAAATTCAGGCAATTTTAGACATTGGCATGAGTCAAATACAAATAATCTTGCTTGAACAATTAGGTGTAAAAAAGTTTTTTTCCCGATGTATACCGCATTCGCTCTGTGAAGAGCAAAAAGCGGCTCGCGTTACTTGGTGCGTCAGAACTCTCAAAAGATTCCACGCAGGATCCTCAAACGCTGTATACAACATCGTATTGGGTGACAAATCCTGGATATACGCGTACGAACTCGAAACAAAAAACCAGTCACGAGTTTGGGTGTTCGAAAATGAGTTAAAACTAACAAAAATTGTTCGTTCGCGGAGTGTTGCAAAAAAAATGGTGGCCACGTTTGTTTCCAAAACCGGCCATGTTACGACTATTCCTCTTGAGGGACAAAGAACGGTTAATGCAGAGTGGTATGCTGGCATTTGTTTGCCACAGGTCCTTTCTGAACTCCGTAAAGAGAACTGCAACCACCACATCATCCTCCATCACGACAATGCGAGTTCTCACACCGCACACAGAATAAAAAGTTTTTAGAGCAAGAAAACATAGAATTATTAAACCATCCGCCGTACAGCCCCGATCTAAGCCCTAATTATTTCTATACTTTCCCTAAAATAAAGAATAAATTGCGTGGACAGAGATTTTCATCGCCTGAAGAAGCTGTGGACGCCTACAAAATGGCCATTTTGGAGACCCCAAATTCCGAATGGAATGGTTGCTTCAATGATTGGTTCCATCGTATGGAAAAATGTGTCAAATTTCGCGGAGAATACTTCGAAAAGCAATAAATACATTTTTAAATAGTAATGTTGTGTCAGATAATTGATAGAATCAGGCGTTACTTTGCGGAAATCCATTATAATAAAAAATAAAAATATCAATTTCTTTGCAACTTTCCGCTAAACATATAAAATGATGTGTCTTACCTGGATTGAAGCGCACCTCCCGCCCTCCCTCAATTGCATACACTAACTCCGTCACCACTAGACCAAGCACCACTACTCTCAACACCACTATTCCAGGTAAGACACACCATCGACGATAATACGACACGTGTTTCGCCTCTACACGAGGCATCCTCAGGTAATATAGACTCTACGGCGGCTGACCGCTAAGTGAGCGGCGAGTCGAAACAGTTGCTATTTATACACGCTGACACAATCGCTCCCTACCAAAGTAGCGAGTGACCGCGTCGTGCGATAACAAACCTGTCAACAGTTATTATTATTGTTATGATTATTTTTAAATACTATTATTATTATTGTTTTGAGTGACCGCGCCGTGCGATAACAAATCTGCTACTAATTATTATTATTGTTATGATTAATATTTTAAATACTATTATTATTATCGTTTTATTGATATTATTATAATTATTTATTATTATTAATCTTAAAATTATTATTAAAGATTGGCCTTAAAGATGTTTAACAAAGGTGAATTAGAAACATTTGTTTGTTCATTCAGCAGTGTATAATTACCATTATTACTTTTTAAAATCTCCAACTGCTCCAGCACACACAGTCGCAGCCCCTTATTACAGGTATGTAAGATTTCAAAGGAATGGTCGCTAGCTAGGTTGTGTCCAGTGTCCAAGAGATGTTTAGCAAAATGGGATTTATCAGGATTGCAATTTCTGTACGCGGCCATATGTTCTTTATAGCGCGTCCCGAAATTGCGACCAGTCTGACCCACGTAAACGGCGTGGCATTCGTCACAAACAAGTTTATAAACACCCGATTTTTGACTAATATTTAACTTATCTTTATTGTTACAAATATTCCTAAGCGAATTGTTTGTTTTGAATGCCACGTTAATGCCGTTTTTCTTAAGACTATTAGCTATTTTTTCCGATATGGGGCCTAAGTAGGTCAAACTACCCACATACCGCCGGATACTTTGAGATCGAACCGCGTACAAAGAATTGCGAACAACATGCTTTTGTTTCTTTTTAATAAGATTATCAATGAGACTTTTTGAAAAACCGTTAGAGACCGCAATTTGATAAATTGTATTAAGTTCTTTTAAATAATTTTCTTTATTTAATGGAACAGTGGAACAAAATAATCTTCGTGATGTTTATCGTCTGCCAAGCAAGGCTGATGCAACATCCTCCACAATAGTAGCTGAGTTAGGTAGTAGTCTACATAAAAGTCAGGTAATTGATGCAGTAAAACGCTATATTAAAGACAATCCTAAAGACTAACTTAACTGTAATCATATGGGAATTATGAATGTTAAATCATCAATTTACGTAAGTGAACATCTGACAACAAAATCTAAAAGACTTTACTTCCTTGCAAGAGATATAGCCAAAACTATGGGTTACTCATACTGTTGGACGTCAAACGACAATGTGTACTTGCGCCGTAAAGAAGGAGATCAACACATTCTCATAAGAAATGAATCCCAGCTTTCCAAACTTAAAAATACTAAGTGACTAGACGTAAGATGTTTTATAATATTAGTTATCCTAGAATACTCTTATGTTAAATTAGTTAAGTTTAAGAAAATATACACTAAGCTATCCTCTTTTTTAATAAACACAACCTACACTATTTCATATACACTCCCACACATAACACACAATCATTTAATGCATACCACAACTTGTTTACTTAAGATCAAACTTAATCAACAATCACAATTTACTCACTTACTTACTAAACAAAGACTATGCAACACAAATCATAATAAGTCTCACAGTTTTTACATTGTCATGAACTGTAAAAAAATAATATTGTATAAAATAACTTGTTACTATTTGATTACTTATACGTTAGGATTTAAAATAGTTTATCATAACCTTAATAATAAGATGCGGTATAAAATATTAGGCCATCTTAAAACTTATAGTATGATGTGGTTGCAATCATTTCGTCACCTATTAATAAATATACATAAAAGGCGCTAACATAAATGAAATATCAAATAATCTAGATGATATTACAAATTCAGAATTTTATATTTGCAATCCTGAGGATGTATGCCCTATAATAAGTAAACCAAAAAACTACACAAATATTCTATGTCAAAATATTCGAAGCATAAAACGAAACTTTGATGGTCTAACTGTGCTTATAAAAAGCATGCATATAGATTTTGATTTAATTATCTTGACTGAATGTTGGCTGTCCTGCTCTGGTCTAATACCTTTATTAGAATCGTATTCTTCTCATGCCACGAAACAAACTTACAATCAGAACGACGGAGTGCTGATCTATATTAAAGATAACTTGAAATGCACCATTGAAGAGCCGACTTTCCAAGAAGCTAACTGCTTGATATTTAAATTTGGAAGACATACAGTAGTGATAGGGATTTATCGTCCATACTGCTTTAAAAACGATGCAACAAAATTTTTTTCATCTTTGAACCAACTTCTCACTGAACTAAAATGCTTCAAAAATATCGTTCTAATGGGCGATATTAATATAGACATCTCCCATGATAATATGAACCAACAAGCCGAACAATATTTAAATTTAACAGCATCCCATGGACTTCTTCCAGCTTTTACGTCGTCGACTAGAATGTTCACATGTATTGATCATTTATTACTCAAAACACGTCAGCCCGCTAAATCATTTGTTATACAAACTTGTTTAACTGATCATGAAGCTGTAAGCCTTAGTCTTAAAAAAAAACAACCTAAATGCTATTTTAACGGATTTATTCGGAAAATTGATCACGTTGGTGACGTGACTTAAGCAGTTTTTATTAGACGCAAATTTTGGTCAAATATATGACAATAATAATCTTGAAAAAGTAGCAAATTTTTTAGTAGAAACTTTATCAAAAGCACTGGAAAACAACACTAAAAATATAAGATTGTCCCATCGTAAAGCCACATTAAAGCCATGGATAACACCTGGAATCTTAAAATGCATGAGAAATCGTGATAAACTACATAAAAAACTTAAACTAACACCCGATAATGAAACCCTAAAAATAACATACCGTAGATATCGCAATTTCTGTAATGATATTCTTAAAAAAAACTTAAAATACAGTATCAAAGCAGTGAACTTCAAAAAGCCGGCAATAACAGTAAAAAGATATGGGAAGTAGTAAAAAGTGCAACGCATCTCAATAAGCATAGTTTAGAGGCAAACGATTTGCTGGGACACCTTTTCACTCCGGTAGAATCTGTTAATGAAGTTAATAAATATTATACTAACGTCGGTGTGAAATTAGCAAACAAAATTTTGATAAGTAATTACAATAAACCTGATATAAATCAAACTACAAATAAATCATTTGTTATACTAGATACTGATTACGAGGAAGTACATAATCTCATTATGTCATTAAAAAACAATTGTGGTTCAGGATGGGACGGTATATCGGGTGACTTGCTAAAGACCTACAGAGACATACTTGTTCCCCCGATAACATACCTTTGCAACATCTGCCTTTCTACTGGTATCTTTCCTTTTATTTCGATTTTAAGAGAAGTATTATCCGTCCCATTTTCAAAAGTGGTGATAGAGGCATTGTCTCAAACTACCGACCCATATCAATTTTAACATCTCTATCAAAAATTCTGGAACGCATTATTAATAATTTTGTTAACAAAAGACTTGTGAACTACCTTGAAACAAACAAGCTTCTTTCAGAGCAACAAACATGTTCACACACACATGTTCGCGTGTGTCAAATGCCCAGAATCTCCACATTCTTTCCTCGAATGGAAAAACATATTACATTATGTACAGTAGCGTGTATAATAGTGTAATAGTGTTCAGTTAGTTTTTTTTTCCAAAATTTCCACAAAATCAATTAATCAGAATTCCCACAGATCTTCCCTTTCAATTCAAAATTTCCTATTTAGCTCAGTTTCTTTTGGTTGTCCAAGATGTGTCACACGAAGCCTTGTCCCGTTACATAACCGAGGAGCATCTAAATTTCGCATTAGCATGACTGGGATATCTAATTTTAATTGAAGCTTATGTGAGGGCACACCTGACAACTCTAGGGAATTTAGAAACTCTGCTAGATATGAAGTGCTCTGTTCTGTGTCCATAACTGTGTCTACTGACAAATACTCTGTTATTTCTCCTGCTACTTCGCTTAATATATCTGAATTTTAATTGTAAACGCTCTTATTTTTGGTGCAAGAATCGCGCTTTCAGATAACTATTTGTCTTCATGCATGTTGTTCGTTAAAATCTGAATAAACGTTCGCAATTAATTCGGAATAACTCTGTACTAAATTACAAAAATCTCTCGTCAATTTAACGCAGCCCTCAGCATCCGTTTCCAACCATGCCAGCATAGTTTCCAGCATTGATATCATTATACAAATGCACTCTCATATTCGTAGTTAAACTGAATTTTGTCACCTTGTTCCGTAAAATAGACGACTTGAGGCATGCTTTAATTTCATCTGCAGGTGTGCAAAGTTTGGCGAACGTGACCAGCCAGTAAAACCACCATTCCTCCCATTACATCGGTATTGCTGCGTAAATCCTGGAGCGTTCGATTTAGTGCTTCTACAGCTTTTTTACGCGAATGCGTCTTGTGTGTACTCATGTAGGTAGCGGGGACTATTAACGAATGATGAGGGCAGAATTACCATTTTACCTAAATCTTAGAAGTTTACATTGGCGTCGCTAGAAACTGCATCTTGTAAATGTATATAATTCAGCTTTCAGCTTTTTTGATGCAAAGATATATAACAGAGACGTTCACTTTCTACCTTCACATATTTGTCTACCAAAAATTGATGAAATAATTGTCTACACCAGGCTAAAAGGTTAAAATAATTTTCTCGCAACATCATATGATACGCATAAAAATCAATACATGATACTTTTTTGTTCGGAGTTGGCGCCTTTGTGACCAGGTTAATGAGTGGAATTTGAAAATGATAACCCTCTTGTCCTTTGCAATAAATCAATGGGTATTGCAGAGCGTCATAAAACTTGTATGTATCGACTATCCGTTGCAACGTATCATCACGTGCTCGCAAGACAATGTCTTGTGAAGCAAATTGATCACCACTAATTACAACTGCTATTTCGTTTATGAAAGGTGCATTGTAGCGCCTTTCATGCTCTCGAGGGGTCCGATCTGCGTGAATGACGACTTTATAATTCTCTTTAGGTAGTTTTTATAAAGCAGTTTTAAATGTTTTGACTAAAATGTTACGTTCATGCAAGAATCTTTGAATTTTGAACACTGTGTCTCTCTCAACTCCCTGGATAAATTGGCAGCAATGGTCTACCTCAATTTCTACGTCACCCATAAAATATACTTGTAAAAATTTATTCTGTTTGTTTTCAGCTAGAAAAAGTGAACCTATTCTATGATAAATTTGCCCTTGCACCGTAAATGTAGGCGAAAATCCCGGCATTATTATTTCCCGATCAACTCCGAAGGACGTCATTTGAAAGCATGAGTTATATTTCCGGTACCAGTTTAAAAAGCGCCGTGACTCATTAGCATCATATAAAAAGATAATTTTCAAAGGTTCTTCTGGTTCTCAAAGTAACGGAAGAGACACTTTGCCATTGGAACAGCACATGCCTGCAGTCTCATCTTTCCATTTTAAAGCGCTGCAAAATCGACACGCCTTGTCCATCAGTCCGATAACAACTAACCTGTGATTTTTTTAATCAATCAACGGATCATAATTGAATGCTACGTCATTAAAAACCGACCAATTGTTTCTTTGAAAATTTTGACGACGTTCGGCTTGGAGCTGTGCATTTGCATCTCTTCGCGTCTGTGTCTGTTCTGGTGTTTCAGATGCCCTTATAGTAGATTGACGTTCAGCTTGCTCAATGAGTCTGTGTTGAGTTTCATCAGATGTTTCCACGGCTCTTAAGGCGGCCTGACGTTTCGCTTGTTTGAATAGCCTTTGCTGACTTTGAGCAGGTGTTTCAGTAGCTCTTAAAGTAGATTGACGCTCTGCCTGTTCAAGACGCCTATGGTGACTTTGATCAGGTGTTTCAGTAGCTCTTAAAGTAGCTTAACGCTCTGCCTGTTCAAGACGTCTTTGCTGACTTTGAGCAGGTGTTTCAGTAGCTCTTAAAGTAGCTTGACGCTCTGTCTGTTCAAGACGCCTTCGCTGACTTTGAGAAGGTGTTTCAGAAGCTCTTAAAGCAGGCTGACGCTCTGTCTCTTCAAGACGCCTTTGCTGACGTTGAGAAGGTGTATCAGATGCTCTAAAACAGCCTGACGCTCTGCTTGTTTTTGCGTTCTCAGTTCAGCATCTTCTAAAGATTCTAGCGATCGAGCTAGTCTTTTCGCTTGCCTTTGAAAAGATACTCTTGAAAGGCTGGACTTACGTTTGTGAGGCATTATGAAGTAACAAAAAACCTATTTATAAAAAAAAAACGTTAAAATACCTAAAAGAAATTAAATTTCCTTTTAAATATTTTTTTTAAAGCAAATCCAAAATATCTAAAGGGAATAAAAATATTCATTTTAAATATTTTTTTTAAATCAAAACAACAAAACCAATTCAGGACACAACACGAATCCGAAAACGAAGGCCAAAAAAAATCGAATCAACTTAAACCAAATCACAAAATAAATCGCAGAAAACCGAAATCGAAAGCAGTTGTCAAAATAAATATAACCAACAAAAAAAGAAGTAAGTGTATGTACGGTTCTGACCTTCTGTGTTCGTCCACCGTTCGTTCCGCCGTCCGTCTTGTAGAACCACGGTGGGTGGCGCCACCTAGCTGAATTTAATTTTGCAACATATCCGATTTTCCCACGGGAATGATATGTTTTTCTGCTGAAAAAATAGCCTATGCCACTCTACAGCCATCAAACTATCCCTATACAAAAAATCATGCCATGCCGACGCTCTGTTGCGACGTGAAAGAAGGACAAACTTGTGCAACATATTCTATTTTCCCACGGGAATGAGATGTTTTTCCGTGTAAAAAGTAACCTATGTCACTCTACAGCCACCGAACTATCCCCATACAAAAAATCATGCCATGCCGACGCTCTGTTGCGACGTGAAAGAAGGACAAACTTGTGCAACGTATTCTATTTTCCCACGGGAATGAGATGTTTTTCCGCGGAAAAAAGTAACTTATGTCACTCTACAGCCACCGAACTATCCCCATACAAAAAATCATGCCATGCCGACGCTCTGTTGCGACGTGAAAGAAGGACAAACAAACAAACAAACACACTTTCGCATTTATAATATTAGTATGGATAATATTAGTATGTATAATAACTATGTCAAAAGTTTGAATCTAAATAATTACAAATACCTCGATCTAAAAATGAGATATTGTATACCTACTGCTACTACATATTTAAAGTTTTTTTTTACCATTACAATCTAAGGTAAGAGGTAAAGCGCACTGACTTGTTTAACAAAATTATTTCACTCCTTTGCTGTACGCATTACGATATACGAAAAAATGTCGGTGAATTCCTTTTTAACTTCTTATTTGTTTTATACGTTTAGTACCGTAAAGGTTCATTGCTGGATATGGGACACTGTTGCAGCAGAGAGAATCTGCCTTTTCGTCACGCTTTGCAGGCAGATTGACGATCGCAGTGTCAGGCGTCATGCACATTTGACGCTGCTGCCCGTCACCGGTCTGAGTATTTTACATTTGAAGTAAAAGAGGTGCTTAACCGCAACTTGTCGATAGCTACAAGATTGATGATAGCATAGCATAGCTCAGCATCCATTGCCATCAGATGGACTGTACGCATGTTTGTCACCCTTATTCTAAAGAGGTTGAGTAGTTCTAAAATTTCTGAATCATATTGATTCACACTATTGCGTTATAGTGGCAGTTTTTATGCCAAAACGATGGTAATTGGTGGAAGGCCAGACAGAGCTACTTTACAAATAGAGAATTCTATGTTAATTCACGGGAAAGCGTCGATTGGTACGCAGTGCAAGGAGCTTTTGTACTATAGATCAAGCTTCCACCTATGCGGCCAGTCAAATTATCATTTCTTACTAAGGTGTAATTTGCGATTTTGGGATCGCGATCGCTAGGCTTCAAGGAGGTCTTTTGCATTAGCGAAGAAGTCACCGGCGAAAGAAGATGATCGTTGAGGGTCAGGTTTGCGTTTAGGGGCCTGACGAGGCGACAGTGGCCGTGGGACGATAAGTGTCGGAGGCTTTACCCACGCATTGGGTTTAGGCGCGAAAGGCGCAGGAAGGCTACCACCTTGTGAAGAGACCCCGGTGACGGGTGCGGGCTTGGTAGCGGTTTGAGGTGTGGAAGAGGGCACCAAAAACACTGGCGATAGTTCGCAGGGTGTCCCTACTTGCGGCAATTGACGCAGCTCGGAGGCACTTTCGTCTCACGTATGCGGGTGCAATCAGTGTTGCCTTGGTCAACTAGACACTTGATGCGTCAAAGTCTGACGTAACAGTTTTTGGCCGTGGTCGTAAAATTGGCAACGGTAGCACTGGTCAACGATGCCCCTATTTCAAGGGGCTTCAACTGCAATCTCTGTTAGGTGCAGATACACCGAACACTAAATATCTTGCCCTACGGAGATTCAGTATGACAAGTCAAAGGTCTAAGTATTGCTTTTATTTGTCTGGTAGTGTATTCTGTGCACTTCCCGGACCGGGAAATTTTAAGACTTGAGGTTATCAAGAATGTCACGACGGTCACGAACTCCTTGGGGAGTGCTCGGATGACGAAAGTTTCGTTCTTTTGAGAAAGCGTAAGTGTGGAAACTGATTTCCTGGGCACGCAGGTGAGTAGTCACGCTGCGGAATTCCTCGGTAGAATTAATATACATTCGAATTCCCTGATCAGCGTTTTGTATTTTTAAGCAGTAAATTTTTTTACAATCAACCAATCGGATATATTCAACCGATTGAATATATACAATTGCGCAGGCTTAACATGGTGTTTACGGCAAATACATGTAAAGCAACCAACATTTGAACATAATATAAATTTTCTCAAAGTTGATTTTTAAGTTTGTTCTATAAATAAAACATACAAAATTGAATGTGTAATATCAGTGTGCTCTCTTCTCTTACTTTATTGTAAAGTCAATACTTTGTAAACCATATCGGTAGTATTCATAATCCGGCCGTCATCTCCACAAATGATATTACTTAGTTATATTTATTAGGAAATTGTGTGTGTTAGTAGTTATATTTATTAGGAAAAGTGCCTTCGCTGGCCACTTTGGGTGATTTCAGGTTCACCGGTTAAGAGACAGTGCTGTAAAGAAAAATACCTGCAGCGAAAAATTCTATTGACGGCTCAATAGTGAGGTGGCTAATTAGTTTCGATTACCGCACTTGTCAAGCATGAGTAAGGCCAATAAATAACTGTCGCAAGTCTGAACATGTGCAATATATGTATGAAAAATGTTCAAGATACAAAATAAATTTATGGTGTAAGTAACATTTTTTGTAAAAAGCAAAAATTAATATTGCAAAAGTAAGTTCAGAGTAATCTTCCTTGCTTTGCAGAATTTTTTTCGTTACACGCCCGGCAGTGCACTGCCATTTTTAAAACAAGTATCCAAAACATTATTATCGATAAAACTTTCACAACGAAGTAATGATTAAGCTTAATACTTATATACATTTTCTGCAAATCATGTGCCGGAGACTGTCAAAAATTTGATGAGTGTTTAATTAGATCACTAATTTTCTCATTAATGGCTACAGTGCATTTGGTTGCTTTTCTCTGCGTGAGGTAGATTGACATGAAAAGCTGTATTATTTAGTTTGAGCATGTGAAGAAAATTAGGAATTGTCACTTTCGCAGAATGAGTGTACAATACACACCTAAAAATTTTTTATGACAATATTATCGTCACTATTAAAATTCATCGGAAGTCTTCTGCTGAACATGATCCCCCACAAGGACCGTAAAAGAACAGTCCTGATTCATCTTGTCCGGTCCATAGATCCATCTAATTTTTACATGTCTTACTAAATTGTTAAGATGCCAAGTAAGCGGCCGTCCTAGACACTGCGTATTGGTACAAGACTACAATGAGAAATATTCTTCCCCATCAGTTATCGCGAATTTTATATATTATGTTATATATGCCCGGTCTCATGTAACAACAGTTTAATAGCTCAGTGAGCTACGTCGGTTTACATGTTACTACTGCTAACACCGTCGTTACGGACTCCTTATGTTAGAGAAACTGCGAGCATAGCTCTCTGCTTTAACCAATCTCATACTAGCAAACAATGAAATTGTTTAAGTTGTTTTTAAATTATTTCGCTACATTCTACTAATAATTATATTTTTTTTTTCAAATATCGGATAAGAGTAAATAAAAAATCTAAATAAAGACAAGTATGTATCTTTGTACTTATGAGTATTGGTACCATATTATATCTATTGTGAATTTATATGTTATTTATATTTTATAGTAAATAAAAGTTATAGACTTTATGCGTCTCACTGCTGCTGGGCATAGATCCTCATCTAATCTCTTATAGAATTTTTAGCCAAAATACTGTCCACCGCGACTCTTCAATACGTGTTGGCCGACTTCACATATATTCGATTTCTTTTGTATGTCTTAAGCGCAAAGCGAGAACATACACATGTTCTAATAGCGCCTAAAAATCAAGAATCCAGCTTTTTGTCGAATGAAATCGCACCTAAAAATCATATTAAACATACAAATTATACAAAAAGCACATTGTTAGAAAGATAAACGATTGTTGATATTAATAAGATTTTTTTTAAAGATTAATTACAATTTCTACATTAAAAAGTGGTTTTAGTGGCTAATGGTGCCGATTTATCTAGCCCGCATAGCGGGGTAAACACGATAACTTTTGAAAATATCAATTGTTCAACTCAATCTATTTTTTAATCTCTTAATCTATATATCAAAAAACGTTACCCGCACAGTAGGATTTTCTCCAGTATCGTGGAGGCAGTTTATATACATGAATTGCACGAGGATAAACATCCACACCCGGAACGATTACTTGTAGGCCCATACAAATACTTGTTCCGTGCGGAATTCGAACCCGCGGCCCTCAGCGCTATAACCCATTGCTAAGCTACTGCGCCACGGAGCCGTCAGTGCCTGAGTACAAATCCTTAAAAATTAAAGTAATATTAAATTTGATTTTTGATCGTTTTAAAATAATTCTGTTAAATTTTTTCAATTAAAAATAATTAAAAAAATTGAATATCAATAATATAGTAAAATTAAAAAATGCATTTCCTATTGTTGATAGAGATTCTGTTCTACATTTTTGTACGGTTTTATGAGTCGTTTACTTCTGGATTTTCTAAACTTTTTTATTGATATTTGGCGTAAAATTATCGGAAAATTAGAAGTAACAGTAACAAAAAAAAATGTGAAATTTTGTGTGTATTTAAAATTTCACGTAGTTGGCTGAAGTCCAAATTTGACCAGCTGGGCCGCATTCGTGCAATTATCGCAAATCTTCTTGTTCCATACGTTTCAAACATGGTTCTCGATTATTTACCGTCTAAAGATGCTCATAGTCTAGTAAAGGCCTATGAAGAGGGCTCATGGTTTGTGTGCGTGTTAAATCCGTATAGGATATCTACAGAAGAAAAAGTGTTATAAGTGTAAGTTGATATAGCCGAGCGATTCAGTCGTTTGTTGTGACAATGTATCGGCTATGAGAGTCTAAAAACCAACGACCTATTTAACCACGTGGTTATATTCTCTATGCTAAAAACCAATACCAGATAGAAAGGAAAGTTTCTAGAGTGACAGCTTTGTACTGGCAAGCGCAGAGCTGGGTGGACCGCACTAGATGGAGACACGAACTCTCAACACTGTCATCATCATCACCATCATCAGCTCGTAAAAGTCCACCAAGGGAGGTATTCTTGATGACATTTGCCATTAAAATACGTTATTTGTAACAAAATTTGTAAATAAATAAAGCCGCTGCAATTTTCTTATTTTTGTTATTTTCCCAAAGTTTCATTTGTTCATTCCTAATCATCATTAGTGACGCGTTTAATTGCTACATTTATAAAATAATCATAAAGTTTATTATAATAAAGTAGACCTTAATGTAGAAATATTTGCAAGGCTGAAATGAACTGCCAAATAGGCAGAGAGAAAATAAGTGCAGTGCCAAAATAAACACGGATTACGTTTACATAATTTGGACTAAATTTAAATGCCTATATCTACTTCTAACACCGTGAAGTCAATTTATTTTGACAAACAAATATAAAAATTAAAACAAATTAATTATCAAACTCAATTTTCATAAGCTGCTTATTTTCCATTCAATCATATAATGGAAGCGTTTCATAATCCTTGCATTATATACAACGGATGCACTGCAGCCAATTGGTTGAATAATTTTGGGTTAATTTTATATTTCAGGTATGTGCTTTCGGCCTGAACTTTCGAAGATTATCCACCGTAATCCTTTCATGTGTACTTGCCAAATTTACCACTAGAGGGCTCCAATGGGGCTTCGTTCCCCCTTACCGCGCCTGAACTGAAGGTTGTAAAGGCTAACGCAACCGGCTCGCGGACGCATTCCTCAGTACTCCGTCGTTTTCTGAGTAGTGTGTACACGTCTATAACGTTGTGTAACGTTCAAAAAAGTGTTGAATTAATTGTGACTATTGGTGGCAGAATATTAAGGAAAAGGTAAGAACGACAGTTTTATGTTTCAGTTTATGCTAGGACGCTTTAAACATTTATGTCGTTGAGTGGCGTTTGTTTCACCTCACCAGCCGCAGCAGCAGCCATAAAAGTTCGAGAGAATCAGCCGTCAAGGCTCGTCTGGCAAAGAAAGGCAGCAACAACGGGACTTCTTATCAGCCGAGGTGAGGCAATAGCAGCCGCAGCCACAGCCGTAGCTGAGGCTTAATGGCAGCCGTAGCCGACACGCAACGGCAGCTGAGACGTAACAGCAGCCGAAGCGCAGCTGAGGCGTCCCTTCAGCCAAAGCGCAGCTGAGGCGTCCCTTCAGCCAAAGCGCAGCTGAGGCGTCCCTTCAGCCGTAGCCGAGACGCAATGACAGCCGAGAAGTAACAGCAACCGAAGCGCAGCTGAGGAGTCCCTTCAGACGTAGAAGAGACACAACGGCAGCCGAGACGTTACAGCAGCCGAAACGCAGCCGAGGCGTCCCTTCAGCCAGAGCAGCAACGGCTGGTATTAATTTTGCAAAATGTTAGGCAATATGTCCAAATATCTTAGCCTCAATACAGGTGCAAGTATGAATTAAAGCTCGCAGGCATTCAATCTATCGAGCATAATACTCACATTTTGGTAGAGGATATCTCTTAATGAAGTCCTTGAATGTTTCAGATGGGTGGACAAACAGGCTGGATAAAAATAGAGGAATTGTTGGAGATATCGGCAGACACGGCAGAGGATGACAGAATCTTGACCGGATTAATCTGTTGGCGCAGAAATCGTTACCTGTTAGCTAGTTAAATTGGGAGACGTTGAATCTTTCCAAAGACTCCGTTTGGGAATGAGCTGAACGTGGACCCACAGATATCGAATAAACTGCGTTTTGCCTTGCCAACAGTAGGTGTTTTTTTTAAATAATATTAAAAATGCTATAAACATTACTAATATTCCCCTTAACCACTCGTGGTAAGCTTACATTGGTTGTGTTACGAGTGGTTCACGCCAGTAGTCGAATGATGGATTCGAACCCACGACCTTTTTGAGTTCGCGGTCCGCGCCCTGCCATTAGGCTACTGTCGCTTCAATCATCATCATCGGTTTGGATCAAGCTTTTAACGCACTGGCTGTGGATTTACCAGAGAAACAACATCTTTATCTTAAGGTAGTCATGTTTATCTGGCCCTATACAATTGCATACCATACAATTATTGCTTAGCAGACGGATTGTTCAGGGGATTACCGTTAACAGATAGGCACCTGTAGTCCAGCCTAACAATAGTGATCTTCAAGATATGGGGAACTCCCCAGATAGACATGTTTGCCACCAGCAGGTCCAAAGTGGTATGTGTAGATAGAAACCAAAGACCAAAAATCATGTATCATAAATGCTTTCAGCAGGCAATTATTAGAAGATCTAACGTGGGTTTTCCTACCATTGCCGTTAGTTTCCAAGTTCCTGCAACATCCAAATTCGTCAAAAGGTATTTTCCTAGTAGTGGCGCCCAAGAGAGAGAAGTTTTTTTGTCGAGGAGACGTGTAGGCCAGGAGCACGGCAGCGCCACTTAAGCTGTAGAATCTGGAGAAACACCTAGTGAACATGACAATAGGACGGCCTCCGCATAATGTAAAAGACCTTTGCTTGGCGGTTTGGAGGATACGGGGTGGAATTTCGGGCCTAGCGGTTCAAGACGTCAATCGCTTATCTTCAGCGTGGAGGGAATCCACGTGGAAGACGTATTCTTCAGCCTGGAAATGGTGGTTGCATTGTTGCAAAGATAATAACATCATACCGAGTAATCCAACACCGCAGGATTTGGCAACTTATTTCGAATACTTGTATAGAGTAAAAATGCTGGCCCATAAGACAATTTTAGTCAGAAAATCGGTAATCAGTACATTTGTTGATCCAGAAGGAGATGAAAAGCTGTGCTCTCATCCACTGGTGAAGTCCATGCTAAAAGCAATTGAGAACAGCGAAGCGAAAGTAACATCCCTAAGTAAGGAAGTATGAAATATTGAGTCAATGATCAGCCGGCTAAAGAATAACCCTCCAGATGAGAATAGTAATTTCCAAGTGTCAAGATACACCACTATTTTATTAATATTAGCGTCAGGTCAAAGCGTTCACGATCTTACATTCTGTCCATAGATCCGGGTAACCTCATTTTGAAAGATGATTCGATCTTATTTATATAGTCCAGATGGAAATTAATGAAAGCTGATCAAACAGAGTTTAATAATAATAATAATACTTTATTTTCGTCGTATTACTTCGACAAGAATGTTGATTTAAAAGAAATTTTGAAGCGAGGAATCTCGAGTGGTCCAAATAATTTCTTTAAGTTTTATCAAAAGGTTGTTAAGTTTTATTTATGTACTTCATTTAAATCATTATAAGCTAAATTATTAAAATAATAAGTTTGTTCATTTGTAATCTCATGATAAGTTCCTTGATATCATGATAAGTTGCCGTGTAGTGGCGGTTGAGAATATCCACTACCCCATATCTTCCCGTGGGTGTCGTAAGAGGCGACAGAGGGAGACAGGCAGGAGATGGGCAGTAGCATCTTCCTGATAACAGCAATGATGTAATAAAAAACTGCGGTTGCCAATCCGCTCGCCAAGCGTGGCCACTATGGCAAATATCCCCCCATGAGTAACGACACAAATAAACGGCCCCCAGTGCCCGGTGGCCCCGCTATTCCTGGCTACGGTGGCGACCATGGTAACGGCAGGGCAGACGGTGCTAAGAATCTCCGGTGGAGGTTCGGTTGCCACCTACGACGACTCGACCTGGTAACATATAGCGCACGCACCCTGAGGACTGACGAGAAGATACTGGAGTTGGAAGAAGAGGTAGACAAGTTGCGCTGGCATATTATTGGGTTATCCGAGGTCCGAAGAGAGGGGGAGGATACGGTAATCCTCAAGTCCAGCAACTTGTTTTATCTCCGGGAGGGCGACCATCTGTCCCAAGGAGGTGTCGGATTTATCATCCACAAGTCTCTCGTCAACAATGTTGTAAAGATTGGGAGTGTGTCGACGAGGGTCGCGTACCTGATACTCAGAATCACCAAACGGTATTCGATGAAGGTCATACAGGTTTACGCACCAACCTCGGCACATTCCGATGAGGAGGTGGAGGAAATGTATGAGGATATTTCCAGAGCCGTACATTCCTCCAAAACCCACTACACGGTGTTGATGGGAGACTTCAACGCAAAACTAGGCACAAGAGAAAGCGGTGAGCTGAAGGTAGGGAAATTTGGAGTAGGGCAACGGAACCGTAGGAGCCAGCAGCTGGCCAACTTTATGGAGAAAGAGGGACTCTTTATGATGAATTCTTTCTTCCAGAAGCGGCCCCACAGGAAGTGGACCTGGTCGAGCCCCGACGGTTCGACAAAAAAAGGAGATTGACTTCATTATGACGACCAGACGCCAACTGTTCAGTGATATCTCAGTGATCGCAAGGGTGAAAACTGGCAGCGATCACCGAATGGTTAGATGCACACTGAACCTAGACGTTAAGTTGGAGAGGTCTCGTCTAATGAAGTCAACGCTCCGTACCCCTCGTTGCAATGCAGTGGACGATATGAATGACAAGCTCGTGGAAACTGTCCATGCGGTCGGAGCTAAGCTCTGCAAGACTGTTAGACGGGGGACTGTTTGAAGAGGCTGTTAGACGGGAGATGAGGCTGCAATCGTCAACAGATTTGACAGCATACAGGTAACTGAACCGACGGATCTCCAAATGCATGCGGCGAGACTTACGCAAATTTAATACTGCTCTAGAAGCTCTCTAAGAAGCGATTGAGCGGAACCAGGGCTCCAAAGTCTTTGACAGAGATCTTTCTGCCAGTAAGAGCCAACTGTCAAAGCTGAAGACTGAGTGTGGCAGCATCGTTTCCGGGACACCTGAGATTCTGAGTGAGATTGAGATGTTCTATGGGCAGCTGTACACATCATCGTTGGAGCCACACGTAAGTGTGAGTAACGATCCAAGAGCGGGTCTTATCCGACACTACTCCGATGATATCCCGGACGTCAGTCTGAGCGAGATTAGAATGGCTCTCCAGCACCTTAAAAACGGCAAGTCCCCGGGCGAGGATGGAATTACAGCGGAGCTTCTGAAAGCGGGTGCAAAACCGGTACTTGAAGTCTTTCAGAGGCTCTTCAATTCCGTCCTCCATGGTGGCACTACTCCGGAGGCGTGGAGCAGAAGTGCGGTGGTCTTGTTCTTCAAGAAAGGTGACAACGCCCTCTTGAAGAACTACCGACCGATATCCCTTCTGAGCCGCGTCTACGTGCTGTTTTCGAGAGTCATTACAAATCGTCTCGCACGCAGACTCGACGACTTCCAGCCTCCCGAACAAGCCGGTTTCCGAAAAGGCTTTAGTACCATAGACCACATACATATGTATGTGTTGTGCTTGTAAGCATTAGTTTTTCTAGATGTTCACCAGTCTATGCTAAATATTACAGTTTAGCGATAAAGAAACAAAACTAGATTTTGCGATGCAGCAGTAAATTTATATAAACACTGACCCTGAAGTAATCAAATCACTTAAGGTGCGATAAATTTTTGTCGGGATTTTGAAAGTATTTTGCAGATGCACAAAGAATAAATACACTCAATAAGAATGCACATAAAAAGAAAATCATTTTATTGATTCATTACCCTGTTTTAAATTGCTACCGACTCCAATAATACCATTTTTATTGACTTAAAGATTTTTATGTGGTGCTATGCTGCAGCTATATTATGTCTGTAACACTTATGGGTTAGCTCGACCGTTACGGCACCACGCTCTCAAAGAATACTAGCGTGAAATATTAGCTTAATTCTGCTGTTTCGTGATGAAGGTAGATAGCCGGAGACCCTTATTACTGGATATGAAGCTTTCCAGCTTGGTTCTCAGGAGTGACAACGCATGTGTATTTTGATTCTTTGAAACTTGCTATAAAATAGACTGTGTACTCGTTTGTCATCTTTTTCTATAAAGAAATGTAATAAACTAATGAAAATATATTATGTACTTATAAATATTTCATTATTATATATTATATTTTTATATATTATAAATAATTTGGTATAATTACTAACTTGGCATAATTTAATAAAAATATACAAGTTCCAATACAATGCAATTTTAACACACGACAGTCAAATAAACCTACCTTAGTATTACCAAAATACATAAATCTATATGGAAAACGAACGAATTAGAACACATGATTCCCGATATCATAAACAAACTTCCATCACAACTAATAAAAAAAAATTAATCAAAGCAACATCAAAAATATATTAAATAATTACTTCTTAAGTAACTTGTAATAAGATTTGTAAAATAAAAATATTATAATATATGTTACACATTAATATTCTAAAAACTAATGTTACATATACAATAATTATTAATTAAAAAATTAAACTTAAATTAAATTAAACTTAGAAATGAGGATATCCGCAGTAGAACCAGAGTGACCGACATAGCCCAACGGATTAGTAAGCTGAAGTGGCAATGGGCCGGCCATATAGCTCGAAGAACCGACAACCGTTGGGGAAAAAAGGTTCTCGAGTTGCAGCCTCGTAGCGGTAGATGAAGTGTAGGGCGACCCGCCACTAGATCGAGTGACGACCTGGTAAGACATGCAGGAAGTTGATGGATGCAGGTGGCTCAGGGCCGTGCTTTGTGGCATACCTTGGGGGAGGCCTATGTTCAGCAGTGGACTTGTAAAGGGCTGTAATGATGATGATGCTTATGTTTGGATCTACGGGGTCTACAAAGCCTGGTTAAGTATCTATAAATGTGTCAGACACGGCTTCCCCGTGGCTGTTCAACCTATTTATGGACAGTTGTTTGGTAAAAAAACTAAAGAATGCGGTTTAAAAATAAATGAGTTAACCGTCAAATGCCTTTTGACCGCCAATGATCAACTTATATTTGCGTCGTCGGCAGCCGTTGCAAATGATGGTTACATTAATAAACAGATCGTTAAAAAAAAGGTAATGGAATTGAACGCAAGCAAGACGAAACGTATGGTTTTTGAAAGAGAAGAAACTAAAACGATTTATAAAATAAGAGTAGGTAATAGGGCTGAAACTGAGTGACAGAGTAAGAAATTGTGTGATAAGAAGAGAGTGTGGTTTGCAAGATGATGTTGTGACCAGGATTAGGAAAGGTATGCTTCAGTAGTTTGGTCATGAAGAAAGAATAAATGAGAAAAGAGTGAACATCCCGGGCGCAAGTTTATCGACCGAATTGGCGATATATTGAAACTGGGCCAAATTAATAGTACCTAACCGACTAGCATGTATGCTTAGTTATTTGGATGTGGAGGAGGCGAGAGATGTGTGTCAGGATCGTGCCAAATGTAAGTCTATAGTCTCTGCCTACCCTTCTGGGTGACAAGCGTGAGTGTTTATGTGTCTACGTATGTATAATGCTATGGTATGATATGGTATGGTAAGTAATGAGAATTGGAAACCCATTTCACTGGCAACGACAATTTCAATTCTTAAGATTTGATTCGTAAGAATTGAAATGCATAATCGAGGAATCGAAACTATTTAATATCAATGGGGTGTATTGGTTTAGTTACTTGTACTCTTACCTCTATAAAAATAAAGTAGCACCTTGACAAACAGGTAAGAAAAAATTAATTATCTGAATTGAAATAAAGCGATTTTTCAAAGACCAGGAGCTACACAGTCCACGTACTTTGTAATGAGAATATTAAACCACAGCAATATAAGTAACAAAAGCTACACAAAGCTTTTCAGATAAGGGTATGAATATTTATACATCCTTAAAATTATGACATGCTAGTCAACCCTTATGGGAATATCTTGTGGTGTTAATATTAGTGAGCTTTACATAGTATAATCGCATCGTACGCCGATTTTATGCTGCGGAATTATTGCCAGGCAAACGTTGCTCTACCCTTTTCCACGACCCTTTGTCATGTCCTATTAAAAATTCTTAAATTCGCAAAAAAATTGTGGGTAATGGCCAAAAAAACTATCCTATCTCTCAAGTAGGATCAAACTGCACACGGTGTGCAAATTTGTTTAAAATCGGTTAACTAGTTTAGGAGTCCATTGCGGACAAACAACGTGACACGTAATTTATATATATTAAAAAGATAATAATCTTTTAAAGTCTTCATTACGATAGTTTACGTAAAATAAATAATTTATTATTAAGCTAACGATCTGCGACGGCTTCGCGTGGATGATTTCTAGATCTCGGCAATAGCGCCACCCACCGAGTCCAAATATAAATCTAAACCTTCTAGGGGCCCGTTCAAATACACACAAAAATTAAAAAAAAATCGGTCGATCCGTTTTTGAGTTCTAGTGAGACTAACGGACAGCAATTATTTTAATATATAGAGATAAAGGCAAACCAAATACCAAAAAACTTATCCTAGATGCAAAGCTATTAATTGTTTTTGAGTGAATACATAATTTTAGGTAATAATTTGAATAAAAATGTATTGCATCGTGTCTTGCCGTTTGGTGGCAGCATAAGAGAATCCATCACCCTATTTTGACTACGGGTTTCTAAGAGCTATGGGAAATGCCAAAGAATACTTCCGAAAGATGGCGTTAAAGCTATACGTCTCGTTTTTTTTAAATATTTTAAGCCAACGCTTAACTACAAACCCACATGGTAGTAAGTGGTGACTGGTGATGTAGCCAAAGAAAGCACACTGACTTAATAAAAAAGCCTATTCATTCTTGCCTTGAAGACACCCTTATTACAAACGGATGGAAAAACGAATGCTGGCAAGTTACTCCACTCCTTTGTCGTACGCATGACCAACGATGTAGCAAAGCATTTGTTTCAAACAACGAAAAGGTGGAGGCCGACCGAGCGTCAGGTTGTCCGACGGTGGAAGGAAGAGGGGGGAATCAAGTTATGCAATTCATGCGCACACTCTCATTTCGTAGAGTGCAATCAAACAATTTTTTATTTTAGCATCTCACACTCACTCGTTTACTTCAGACGTTAAAAATCGGTTACGGGGAATATCGTAAAATGTATGTAACGTAATGTATGTGAGACGCCTGCTTCTGCGATCGTCAACACTTAAGGCTTATCATTCCTTTCATTTGGAGAGGTCCGGGTCCTTTCTTCCGGTTTGTTCCGGTGGACTTTAACGGGAAATACATTTTTTTAGTAGAATTCTCACCTTAATTTCGGATGGTGTACAGTGCTAATTGAGGTAAATGGGTTTGGCGATTGAAATATTTAAATACAAATTTTAATCTTTGTAAACTTAATCAAATAAACAAAATGGTAGCTATTGATATTGCACTTATTAAGTATAAAGTTGTTTATATTTGTTTTAATGTCTTCTTATTAATTTTAAATGCAACTAAGTAAATAAGTAAAGGTAGAAATATGTCTGGGGTTGATTTATTTGCTTATTATAACAATCGTAGCAAACTGGTGTTAATCTAAATGTTTTGTTTTGATAATTGTTTTTAAAAAATATAACAATTTTTTTAAATATGCTAAGCAATATTTCTTACATTTAAACTATTTTATGTTCTGAATATGCAACTGGTTTGCGTCAGCATTTCATTCAGCCTGTGTATGACAATGTGCTTTTAATGTGAAGGCGAGTGCCAAATCGGCGAAGATTAGAGGTAATTTGGTTTTAGTGCCAAAACAAGTGTGGATTACGCCAACATGCTTCGTGCCGAATTTTAATCAATGCTCTGTACCAATGGGTTTAAGTAATGCTATTCTTTAAATTGTATCAGTGATACAACACATAAGAAAGTAACGCCATTATCATTTATTATTTTAACTTCGTGTAGGCGTAAATAGGCTTCCCGGATTTGCTATGCAGTAATGAACTCCAAAATCAATTCAATTTTCATAGAACAATAAAATGTTTCAATTACTTACTAGCATATCCAATTTTACTATACTCGTATATCTATCCATCGATCCATTTATAACACTATAAAAATCCACTGTTTAAAACAATCCCAAGAGTTGTTATCAAGAAGATTCTGTTAACATCTCCTGTTTCAGTTTCCCACAGTCGTCTCTTACGACACTTACAGACTATGGCGTAGTTACTACACAGCCACTGCACGGTTAATTCAACTTATTGTTTTTGACCTTTAAAATACGAAAATTCTAACTACCTGCTGAGTTACTGACAATGTTTCTTTTACTATCAAAGAAATTCCAATTTGACAGTATATTAACTACGGACGGAATATGGCCGCGGTCGCATGCGACTGCGGCCATATTCCGTAAACTTGAGTGTTATGGGTTATTATTGTTGGTATTATTTGATGTAGCCAAAGAGGATCAATCCAAAGGTAGATCTGTTCCTTTAATTTGAGAGTCTTGCTTGATACACGCCTTCAATGTGACCAACTCACGTAATGTTTACATCCACTTTTTAGCAGCGTCTTTCGCCCTTTACGACTCTCTAGTGTAAGTGGGCTAGCATTCATTCATTAGTCACAAACTCTCTGGTGAAACTGACGTAATCTCTAAGGCAAGAATCCCAGCAAAACTCTCAGGGTTAATCATCTGCTGAGCCTGCGTTCCTCACTACAATCCAGAGATTTAACAACATCGGTGCTAATTTTGCAGCTAGGGTTTGAGTGTTGCACTCTTTTGTACCAACTGTTCGAGCCCAAACTTCTTAGTAGTTTAAAGAAATCTAATTAATCCTTCTATTTAATATATGTACAAAGTATTGGGATAGTTTAATATATAGACATAAGGATATATGCTAGCATATTTGGTATTCCTAAATCATTGAAATATGATTACAAATTAATAACGAAGTCAAACAAAGGTAGTTAAAAGTAGATCCTGTTCCGTCCCATGTGCGACCTAATTGGTGACTTCCAATTGGCTTCCGATAGCCAGCCATAAGACGAGCGAGAGTCTGGTACTGCAATAGTTGTTACGCCTGCCAAGCTTGAAGATTTATGAAAATCCTACCAAGGAAGAGGCTCATGTCTAGTTAAAGTAGACAAGATAAAGAAGAAGCTTGCATATCTATGGGATATATTTTATGAAGACATGGGAAAACCGAACACACGTACTAAATTAATTTGTAACTCTCTCAGAAGTGAGAGCAGATTTGTGGCTTTTTCATTTTATAAATACATTTAAGACACAAATAACGACCTGGTAATCCATGCAGGACTTCGATGCACGTAGGTGACTCAGGTGCATATTGTAAAGCATTGCTTTGATAAAAAGTTGTGATAAAAAGAGAGATACCAGAGTGTTTAAATAGATCATTTAACGTTCAAAATGCGAAAAACGGTTTTATTAAGGTTAAGAAATGTTGATTTTTATCATTTTCACTATTAGTTGATGAAACAAAAAAGGATTAAAAATATAATCTGGTGTTTTAAAATATTAACCCAGTAATATCATCGTCAATACCATCGTCTTTTGTGATGTTTTCAAATATTAACGAACTGTCGCTTTGAGACTCTTTTTAGCTATTATAAATACCCACAATACGAAAGTCAGATCTCAGTCAACCAGTCAGTCAGAGTCAGATTTAGTGCTTACTAAGAAACTAGTTAGGACAGCTTAAAGTAAAATAATACAGAAGTTGAGCTTATAAAGACCCACTTAAATCAACACACTAAAAATGAAAACCGCATTTGCATTCTACTGTGCAAAAATTTGTATTTTCTTCAGTAAGCTGTTAGTTGAAATTATCTCTGAAATTTTTGAAGAGGTTTTCAGCCAATATAATACAAGTAATTATTTCTTTGTATTTGCTTCTTTGATGTACCATTAAAGGAACTATATATTTAAAATTCTATTTCTTATTATTCTATAATACAAACGCGCAATTCCTATACGTATGTGTATATATTACGTAATTGGTTTCTCGGAAACGACTCTAACAATTGGATGAAGTTTTGTATGTACCAAAACATTTTTTTCTTTCCAAGTACATCTAGGGAGATTTCACTAGGTGTCACTCTTGAAAAGTCCTTTTTTATCAAACGTCGACAAGAGCTCGATCACCCAGGTACTCACAAGCCTTTCATATAAATCCTCTCAGCCTGTAATTATACCTGCTCTTCTTACTCTTCAGAGCGGAAAACAGTAGTGCATGCACTGTTATTTGGCAGAAAAAATAATGTTACTGTGATCGCCAATAAACCAATCGTGGCGATTACACAAAATCGTTCTTACACAGTGGGAGAGACACATGCCTAACAGTAGACTATTATAACGATAAAGAAGAAAAAAATTAACAGCATTTGTTCTATGTTGGCACTGAGCCAATGTACTTCGGAGACACCGGAATAAAAATCACATAATAACAAATAAAATTAGTGGATTTTCTTACACTACCAAAACACGAACTACTACAAATTGCGTATAGTGGTGGTGTAGGAGAATTCATTACCCCATATCATCCCGTGGGTTCCCTGAAAGGCGACAGAGGGAAACTGAAACGGGAAATTTATATTTATATTTTTATTATACGTGGTAGTGCCACGCTGCAGCTATATTATGGTTATGGTACGAATGCGTCGACTCGAACTGGGAAAGACCACGCTCTCTCAGAATACCAGCGTGAAATAGCAGCTTCATGCTGGTGTGTTTTGTATGGTGAGTGTAGATACCCATTTTAATTAAAACTAGGTATTACATTTTATCAGTCCTCAGTGGTGATAACGCACCTACATTTGGATTCTTAATTAAGAGTAAATGTAGATATATATATAGACTACAGTATTTACTTACCATTAGGTGGACTGTGTGCTCGTTTGTCACACTTATACTATAAAAAAAGCAATTTATACTATAAAAAAAGGAAATTGGTAGCAGTATCTGTCACAAAACAACTTAAAATTAAAAAAGAAACCGCGGTTACCACTTGTCAAGCGTGACGACTATGACAAATATCCTCGATCCCCAAAATATATTAAGATAGGCTGCAGAGAAAAAATTAATGAGTATAAAATACAGATAGCAACGGCGAGTTCATGAAAGCGATATAATTTAACTCTGAATCCAGACACCATTGTTCCAAACGTGTCCCTCTAGATTCATCGATACGCCGCCTACGTCATAAGCAAAATTACCATATAAATACAGTTTCATGCATCTAGTATGTACGATATACATGGAATGCGTCACTTAGGTAATATTTACAATTCCATCGATACGAATAAATACAATGTAACTGAAGAGTTGAAACGTGTGGTTGGTTATTGTTTATCATTATCTCCAACGTCATCAGACTTTATTATGTCCACAGCTGGATATAACAAGTCTAGCCGTTGGTACTGGTGATTAAAAGAATAAATGAATTGACGATTGATGATTAAAGGAATCACTAATGCGTCTCCAGCCTTTTAAAGACAAGTATGATCTTTTCTTGAATGTCCCTTGCTTACACAAAGAAGACGTGCAAAGAAGAAAATTACTAAATCGCATAGTGTTGGACCGCCAAGCATCGTATGGTGTTTATGGCATCTTCAATTTTGTCGCGATTATTGATAGCGAAATTTAGCGGCTGGAATTTATCTTAACGTTTTCTTTGAGCACATCCCGCGGTAAATTGTTAAGAAAATGCAAAAAGATGCAACACCTCGTCGCTTCTACAGTGAATCGATACTATTAGAAAGAACTATATCGTATGTCGTATTCTGGCCGCTCTTCGCTGAATTTGGTCAAGTGGAAGGATCTGGTTCTGGAGTGCCCTGGTTTAGATATTAGAACAGTATGAAACTTAAGGCCTTGGAAAGTTTTAAACCAGTGGTTTGCCGACTTAAAATAGGTTCCCGCTTTACTGAGCGCGCTTAGTTTTTTTTGAGGCCAATTGAGGCTTTCAAGTCAAAAGGCCGCGGAACTGAACCTCACTCGATATTATACCGATGCCGCGTATTCTGATACTGGCTGACGCAGCATAACGAGTGCCCTAAAGTTAAAAAAATAATAGTAAAAGGATAAAAAATTATGTTATCTTTAATCTTCATGAATGGGTCAGTCAACAAAAAGCAATTGTACATTTGGGGCGCGAAAATGAGATCTCGCACTACTTTAAAACTTGCTAAGGTCGTTCTAGTATAGAGACAAAACATAATAATAAATCGATTAGAATTTGAAAAAAAAAATATATATATATATATATATATATATATATATATATATATATATATATATATATATATATATATATATATATATATATATATATATATATATATTCATACATTTTATCATACAAACAGTTTCTTATGCATGTTAATGAGTAACGGCAACGAAAACGACGAGTAGCAATATTGCATAATTTTTTCATGGCCACTTAATTGTTCCTAATAAATGCATATTTTTATCACGAAGATGCTGATGCCCATCTTCAGTTTCATTTCCTCTGTCGCCTCTTACGACAACCACGGGACTATGAAGTAATGCAATAACTAAATAACGTGGAGCAATGCATTTTTCTAGGCCGTCACTACATGACGAATAATTTGAAATAATATATTATTGTAAATTGGCTAAATTAAGTAACTAACTATAGTTTTGAAATTTCGATAATTACTAATGTACGTCCCAAATTTTTTATTTTTTGTTGTAATTCTGAGAACCCTCCAAACTACTTGAGCACAATTTACTAAAATTTTAAAATACTTTAAATCGTACTTTCTACTTCGTACCAAATAAAAAAATACTATCTTGGATTAGAGATAAAAATATGTCTTAGGGTAACGTCACTAAGAAAATTTCGCTGTAAAATGGGACACATGTACCACTTACTAGCAGCGGTCAAATCGAGATATTTTGTACAGTCTGCTACTAAGCTCTGTAACTTTAAATGTCATGAGTCATGACATTAAAAATATATTTTTGGAATGGAAATGTTATATATCAAGTACCTTCGCCGAACGTAAAATAAATCGAAGACAATTAATATTAAAGTTCAATTTTCGCGAACCACTGGAAACAATAAGCCATTGAAAAGACATAATAATTTCGAAGGCGTGTCTAGTTGGTTGTCTCAGGGATTTTAGGATTTATCAATGATTTTTATTTTTTTTGTAGAATTATTTACAGTCACTATGTTTTATCGAATAAAATATTTTATTATAGCATTCACCAAGTGAATTACTTATAGTGTGTAAGTTAAAAATCTTTTTACAAAAATTTCAAAATTGGAAAATGGTAAATGAAATATCAAGTGTCGTACAAATATTTTTTAATTTCTGAGACGACATTGTAACTACGTCCGCCAAGTTTCTCCAGTACCTGTCGGCGGGCTTCGCACATCTTCGCCTTTTTCTAAGACATGAAGGTATCTTTAAGACATTTTTCTTCGTCGCTAAACACTTGGTTAATCATTACTTAAAATTTCAACTAATAATTTCATCGGTGCAGGCAATTTACCTTCAAACCCGGGAAACAGGGGTTGCTTGCGTACTTCAAAATTTAAAGCGACCGCTTCCCTGAGCTACCATGGCTCACGTCAAATAAAATTACTCTATCGTTGAAACGTTCCTGTTATGATATTACAAACTTCCACTTTAAAAGTACAGAAATAGAAGTTATAAAATCCACTGGTGATAATAGTGGCCACGATTGAAAGGCGTATTGGCAACCTCAATTTATTTATTATTTTGAGTCGTTATCAGGAAGATACAACTGTCCATCTCCTGCTTCAGTTTCCCTTAGTACAATTCAGTACTCCTTATATTATATTATAGTAGACCACTATACAAGCTTTAACTTATGCTTGCTTTAATTTATGACGATCATGGTTCCTTAAATATAACAAGAGGTAGACTACTAAACATAATAATTATGTATAATAAAAATAAATAAAAAATATACTTGACCAAATTAAGCGTCTTAAACAATCATGGCGTTTAAATTAAAAAAAAAAAAACTATCGTCAATAATCGGCCCCAAGCGCGTGTTGCCATACGCGATGAGGTGGTAAAGGAATGAAGCAGATTGAGTTATTAGCAACGATTCAGAAGGGTGAATACATCTAGCGTTAATTTGGTTACGGCTCTGTGAAATTATGTACATATTTAAACCACTGCGGCAGAAATTCTGATATAAATAGGAAAATATTAACTATGGTGAAATTTGATGGATTTAAAAATTTGATTAAACTGACAAGCCAAAATAAATTATTTGTTCCGTAAAAGAGTCGATTACCCCATTCTGTTCAACAGGTTTTGTTAAATCAAATGCGGTATTTTAATAAAAAAGTGACAAAAAACTAACCCTCCACCTGATCGTAAGTGGCTATTGCAGCACATGAACACCTGCAACCAATTTCAAAGTCAGGTGGTATATGAGAGGACCTTTACTTTTGACGGGAAACGGATTGACTCCCTCTGCACACTCCGTAACTCGTTAAATGGATCTTTGTACTTCAACTATAAAAACATTTTTCTATTGTGATTCTTGCTCTGTGCGATGCTAATTATAATTTCCTATAGATAGATGTTGGGGCGTATGGAAAAAGCAGTGATTCAGCTGTTTTCAAAGATACTGCTTTATTCACTAATCTTATTAATGATTCCCTCAACATTCATAACACAAAACCGCTGACTAACAACGGCGGCAATATTCCATACGTGATACTTGGAGATGAAGTCTTTGCCTTACACGAAAACCTCATGAGACCGTATGGAGAACACAATCTCAGTATGTCGAATGTATATTTGGAATATTATCCAACACGTGAATGATATTTCACAGATCAATGAATGTTAATGTAGATTTAGCAAAGAAAATTTTAAAGTCATGTTGAATTTTGCACAACTTCGTATGTTTCAGAAATGGATATTCTTAGGAAGATACTCTTATGGTGACGGGATGTGAACCTGCTAAAGATCGGGATCGTTGAAGGGTGGAAAGAACAGCATTAACTATTCGAGACAAATTAGCAGAACATTTTGTGACTGAAAATCCATTATCATGGCAAGATAGTTTTGTTTAAAACAATAAATGTGAACTTACCTAATTGCTTTTTTCTTCGAACCGTCATTTTATCTCTTTTTTTTTTTGAATAAATTTACGATTTCATCCCAATATTTTTTTAAATTGCGATCGAAATAATATTTTATTGCGGTATCCTATAAACGTGGTCGATTTTGAATTTCTACAATGAATCTTTCTGTGTTGAAACTTATTATGTGTCGCTCTTGGCGGCCGGTTGTACACTGAGTGAGTGAGACGCAGCTTGCTCGTGTACATTTCTACGTCGCCACGGTCTCCAGACTCCACATCGCGAGCTGACAGTCGTGGCTACGCTACCGAATTGGCGACGTTGACAAACCTTTCAAGCCTAGTGAGTTAGCTGTCATACATTGTAATATGAATTGTTTGGATACGTTGCCGGCGACGTCGCCACGGCGCATCGGTGAGGTACCTCCCTAAAGCCAACAAAAATATAAATGGTTGCTTTCTCATTTACAAACAAGAAAGAATTGCCCCACCGGTTAAGAATCATCTATCATATAATAATTAAGTTTGCGGACTATACACTCTTGTAAGTTGTGGTTCCAATCCAACATTTACCTACTATTGTAAGTCACTACTACGAAAGTAATGTTCTCTTTGGTAATGGACAATGACAGTTGTACTTTTGGCAGTGTAAATAATGAAAAAAACATTTTCTTCTTCTTCTGATGCCCTCTCCAACTTGCGAAGGCTGACAGTCAGCTTATGAACTCCGCTCTTTTCATCGCGAGGTGAAACAGTTCAGCGGCACTTGCAATTCTCATCCACTCCCGCATATTACGTAACCATGACCTGTTTCTACCACTGAGGATTCCTCTTAACGTCATACATTGTAATGAGTTTTAGAAGTTCCTGAGTGCCTGAGCACGACAGGGTACGAAAAATCAGTACGTGCTCAGACACGACAGGGCACGAAAAGGCAGTAAGTGCTCAGACACGTTCCTCTAATATGAGACTGTTCTCGTTTTGATGGTCTGCATGAGTTCGCGCTTTTGGTCCACTCGTCGCAGAGCTTCCACATTCGTGGCCTTTTGAGTCCACTTAATGCCATTATACGTTTGTATGTCCACATATCGAAAGCTACTATACGTTTTCGGAGGTCTTCTTGAACTGTCCACTCCTCACATCTGTATAAAAGTAGTGGGCTACGAGGCCGACACGGAAAGTTTTTAGAACTGGCCACTTGTAAACGATATAATAAGAATAAGTTCAAATTTTGAAAACGGAACTCTTCCAGTATCATTGTTTATGTATTTTACATTGAGCTATTATGTACTACGTACTAGAGGAGACACCGCATTCAGCTACTCTGTTCCACTCAACTGCGGTTCATGCACTGCACTTTAATCAGTCACTCGCTAGGCGCTTGTAGAGTTGTCACGTGTTGTGTTGATTTAAAAAAATCTCTTGATAAAAATATGCCGTCTTGTGTACTTAGATATTGCACAAATAATTCAAGAAATGTCAGTAAAAACCAAAGAATTACTTTTCATCGGTTAATAAGATACTTATTCAATAAAAAGTATTATAAATTAATAATAAAACAAATTATTCCTAAGACGCCATCTCGTGTTACTGAATATAGATTATGAAATTAATATGTTCAGATGCGATATTTCCGTGGGTACTTAAGTATAGGACGAATATATTATTATACACATTTTTTTTATAGAAACATATATAAGTTATTATGATTTGGCAAAAATTTCCATGTTTAAATCCGCTTATTATTCTTTTATTTTATTTTTAAGTTTCCACATCAAAGTCAAAGTGGAATAAATTCGTCCATTTTTAACTCTCGCGTGCCCAGCATTTATGAACGATTATTTACAACATTTATGATTCTAATTTAAATAAATATATTTGTAATTTAAATTTTATGTTAATAAGTTTTGTTAAACATACATTTAGTACGTTTTTTTATATTTGACATAGATACCTTTTAAAATATTCAGATAAAAATATCATTAAAATGTAATTCTGACATAATATTATGTAATATTATATTAAATTAGCACATATACAAAATAAAAAACAATTTAAAAAATTGTACTCGATATAATTAACAATACAATATAAATAAACAATTATTACATACTGACCATTCTACTTACGTATAATCTATAATAACAAAAACCGACCGCGCAAGCGCAATGCGCGTTTATACCAACTGCGCATGCGCGACTCTACTATTACCGCGCATGCGCGAAGACATACGAGTAGTGCACAATTTTTGTTTGGAATAGCTTCTCTAGTACGTAGTACATTATAACTCAATGGTATTTTATTAATTTTTCATTTGTTTACGATTTGGCGTCAAATTAAAAATTGTCTGTTTCACGTCAGCATGAATTTAACGCAAGAAAATTTTCGTACAATGATTTTTATGGCTTTTGGATGTCATTGTCAACAAGAAAGTTATAATCATAACTTCGATAGACTTCGATTGGCCGATACACGATGAAGACTCATCTAGTGTTACTGTTTACAATTGGTTTAATGAGTTTAAACGTGATCGCACAAATCACACCGATGATCTGCGTGAGGGACGGCCTTTTACGTGACGAAGATAACATCAGTGTTGTGCGGCGTTTGATAAAGACTGACAAAAGAGTGATTTATCAGCAGATTCGGACAAGCTTAGGCATCGGTATGAGTCAAGTGTACAAAATCCTCCATGAACATTCAGCGGTCAGGAAGCTTTGTGCCCGGTGGTATACTTCATAATTTGACAGAGGCCCAAACTCGGTAATTGACTACCATCGCCCATGAACAACTGCATCACCAGGGAAATTGCAGGTGCGTTGCTTGCCATTTAGAAAAGAGTAAGCTCTTTTATTCAGGATCGGTCCGAAAAATTGCCGATCGAAAACGATTTTACAGAGGGCTCGTACGTGAAAGAAAACTCCTAGTAAAACGTACAATGGTGGACCGCCAAGAATCCAGATGATGTGGATGGTACTGTGAGTTTTGCCGCGATGTGCGTTTGTGAAATTTGGCGGCTGGAATTAGTCCGAACAATTCCACATAGCACGCCCCGTGGTAGACGCGATAGAAAATTCAAAGAGATGCAACATCTTTTCGCAGCGTCGGTGTATCAAGCCGATCGGTGAGGACACGGTCGTCGACGATTCGAGCTGCTCTGCGTACAAATGGAAGGAGCTGGCACTGGGAGCCCCGGCCCAGAGATGGCGGTGTGCCTGCATAAAACACTCGCCCCCTCTACTGAGCACGCCAGGCTTTTAAGAAGCCAATTCGGCCTTCTCTTGCAGGTGACCACGAAACTAAACATCCATTCATTATTATCGAGTTACAATTTGGAAGATGCTCCTGCCCATCACTTGGTTGAGGTTTTCGTAATGGATTTTCTTACATCGAAACTACACGGCGTAAATATAAAGGCTTAGAAATATTATTATAGGCTTTATCATTAGCTCAAGTAAACATTGAATTTTGATTTTGAAATCAGCTCAATGTTCGCTTTTTCTTTTATGAAGAGAATATCTCGTTTAAAATGGTAAGTTTGATTTTATTTTCAAAACTGGATTTGAAATTTGGATTCATAATTATATTCCATGAGAATAACCCCAATTAGTAATGTGGCCAACTTTACAAGTCTTACCGTATGTACTGACATCGTTAGTAATTATTTCTGGGTTTTTATCTAAATGTCACGAAGTGCACATATTTTAACTTAAAATAACATTTCTATAATTAAATGATATTCAACTATATAAAAAGGGTTTGAAAGTTTTGAAAGGATGCAGAAACATACGAAACTACCACATTTTGTGGGTTCACTTTATTACTTCCTTAATGTAACTTCATTTTTGATATGGTAGAGCCATGCTGCAGTTATATTAGTAGTATAGTTGTAGCACGAATGGGTCGGCTCGACCGGGGAAGGACCACGCTCTCACAGAATACCAGCGTAAAATAGTACCTTAATGCTGCTGTGTTTCGTATGGTGAGTGTAGAGAACCGGAGACCCTTTTTACGGGAAACGAGGCATTCCATCTTAGTCCTCACGGGTGACAACACATCTGAATTTTGATTCTTGATCAAGGATAGATGTAGATGTCTATGGGCCACAGCAACCACTTACCATCAGGTGGACTGTGTGCTCGTTTGTCACCCCATACTATAAAAAAAATTTCATACTTTTATTTTGTTTAAGAAAAACGTTTTAGAACACTCTTTTCACCCTACTAGTTTCTTCTGTCTTATGGAGGCAGTTTACATACACCAATTGTACAAAGACGATCAACTAGATCTGGAACAATTATTTGCAGGCCATACAATTACTTGTTCTGTGCGGGAGTCGAACCCGCGACTCTAGCGCCGCAAACCAACGATACGCATTCATGTTTTTTTTCCCGCGATAACTTTACATACCAATGGTAAAATACCACGTCAAGCTACCTCCAGTGCGTGTTTGAAGACTTTATAATATATCCAGGACATATTAATATTCTACTTAGATACGCAAACATGAAGGTTTCTCATAATGCCACAAAACATCATTACTTACTAATTCATTACATTTTTGTTTACTATTTATCGTAACCTACTTACGAGTAATTTTAATGAAGGAATAAATGAAGTATTTTTTAACTTATTCACATTATTTTCCATAAAGTCTATAATATGAGAAATTAGAAAATAGCGTTGCGGTGGAAAAGGAGGAGATATCGTATTGTTCCAATCACAATTTCCAATTTTATTTCAATCTTGTAGAAATAAATCAAATACCCTGAAGCTATTGTCAAGATTTCAATCGCAAGGCGTAACGATATCAGAAATAAAATCCTTGTTTTAATAAATGAGATTAAAAAAACAGTTACATACCGGAAAAGTCTTATCAAAAACAATTTACACAATAAGTAATATGTCATTTAAATGTAACTTTGGAAAACATCAATCTCTTGCAAATTATTCGGGTATCATTTCTTTTCAACTCACTTCAGAAAAAGGTGTTTTTTTTATGTATGTTATCACAAAACTTTTTTTCCAGGTTAACCGATTTGGAAGATTATTTTGTTTATTTGACTGCTGGCGCTTTTTTGTGGTGCAATATAAAGATCAAGGTTTGACCAGTAGTTTTTGAGTTATTCTTAATAATGCGTATTTAATTGATTTTGACTACTTTGATGATGCTCTCATTTAATTTACATTGAATTCGGTTGTAGAAAATTTTTATTTTTACCACTTGTTATAGGATATGTTGGAGTAATAGAAACATTAGTTAATCTTGAAAATGTAAGAATAATAATATGAATAGTTCGATAATAACTTCACATACGTTCACTAGAAAATTATTATAATATTTATGACAATGCAATGTTTATTCACAAGTATATCACTTTGTGTGAAAAACTTTGCTTTTTACGAAGGAAATAGTCGATAAATTATGAAAGTATAATAAATAAACGGATCTCATATCCGCTAATTTACAACGAACATTCGTTCATACACGTAGCTGCATTAAATAGTCTCACAGAATTGTATAATCGCACGAAAATACTGTTTGATGTGAGAACGAGAGAGCAAACGACTTAAATACCATTATGTTCCTCAATTATGTATCTGCATACCTTTTTCGTTTGTTTATGTGAAAGACTACTATTGGAGAACAGGCACATAGACGTCCAATTGTATGGAATATTTGGCGATCGCAGATATCTCGCTGATATGACTTCACGTCTCCGGTCTGGCTATTTTACATCTGATTTGTATGAGAGATTGTTTATTCCGATTCCGATGGCTTACTAGAGATCATATACATTTTAGAATAAGCCACATAGTTTTTGCATTTTATACAGTTATCTTTTACGACACTAACGGGATAAAAGGAGCCTTTGCCCTAAACTATTCGCCTGACAAGCGTGTTGAGTGTTTGCGAATCTATTTTGTGATATTCATGCAAATACTACTTAAAAGTAATTTTATGATTTAGCTTTATTTAGTGTCAAAGTAGTTACAGTATTTAATTATATATTCAGGTAAGGGTGAGCAATGAACTCACAGTCCACCTGATGGTAAGTAAATGCCGTGGTCCATACAACTAGGTCTATCCTGGATTAAAAACTAAAACAGTGTTGTCATCCGTCAAGACCTTTTTAATCCTTTAAGGGTAAAAGGGGCCAATGGGTACTGGTCAATAATGATAATAAACACAGCAGTATTATGCTGCTATTTACTGTGAGATTGTGGTCTCAGCCAACCCATTCATGCACACAAAACATAGCTGTAACGTGGCTCTGCCAAATGAATCGTCTCATCCAATACAATATTCAGACTGTATTAAGAATTGTTGTTGTTATTTCTTTATCTAACAGAGAACTTTTCCAACCATTGCTTAAATAAGTATTCGATTTATTTAATTCTGTCAAGTAGTATTCGACTAAATAGACGGTGCACGTGTACTTGCGCACAGGATCGTTCACGCTACGCACACAATTTCTAAAATTAATAAGCACGTCTTATAAACATTTAGTAAAATTATAAATTATTGTAAATTGTAAAATATAAAATACATCAATGTAAAGCTTTAATTAAGAAGATTCTTTTCATAAAGATTTGATAAAACTAAATATACTAACTAACTATATAACTTTAAAATTTTTATTAAAGGAACGAGTCAAGCGAAGTTAAGCTGTGAAAATGGAGCGGTCAGTTTTACATTAAATTATAAGTTAAATTATAGTAAGCGCTCATCAGATTTTGTAATCCTTGTTATTTCCGAGCATTAAGGCATTAAGGCATGCTCGGAATGTTTAGGAATGACTTCATCATCATCACTTCATAATGATTGTCACAGTCCGTCATGAGTCCTCTAATTAACTAATACTTTCCCCAAGAAATGCCAAAAAAACGGTCCTAAACCATCTAGCCAACTTATGGTCGGCCGTGCTGCACTCTGCTTATATAATATATGATACGAGGCTGCTACTAGAAAACCCTTTGTCTCCAACGGTTGTCGATACTTCGAGTTATATGATCAGCCCATTGCTTAATGAATTAGCTTCGGTGTGTCTAGCTATGGAACGGCTTGGGCTTAACCGACTAATAAATGCAGAAATATTTAAATATCAACCCAAATGCTGTTCTTGGTGGGAGGCATCACCAATGTGAGGCTATCGTTTTAAGATATAAGTTGTGCTCATCAACGCTCAGTGTGGCAAGTAGGAACAAAATCTTTTAACATCTTTTTACGTGCTAGAGCCAAGTGGCTATTTTATTATAGGTATAGCACGAATGTGTTGACTTGTCAACACAATACCAGCGTAAAATAGCAGCACAATACTGCTGTGTTTCGTATGGTGAGTTAAGGAAAACCGGATACTCTTTTTCTGGAAACGAAGCATTCCATCCAGTTCTCAGATGTGATAACGTATCTGTATTGTGATTCTTAATTGAGGTTGGATGTAGATTTCCGTGGACATCCACTTAATGTTAGGCGTACTGTATCATTATTTCTTCATACCAGTTGACACATTCTTGAAAAGGCGTTTATCCAGTAGTTGACTTAATTCAAAATACGGTAAAAGACAAAAATAAATAAAAACTAAAACAAAATTACTATTAGTATTAAGATCATATTATAGCCGAAGAAGAGGATCTATTTATATGTGATGAAATATATGTATAATTTTATCACCATCATCACAGTCAATAACAAAACCATTAGAAAATGCAAATATAGCGCTCTCCATAGCTCGGTTTAAATAATATTGTCATTGCCTAAAGTTTAAAAGAAAAGATGCAGCCTAGCTTAATTAATCAGCTCTTTTTAAAAATTTCAATGGTGACGACACGTACAAACGACGGTATGAAATCCTGTTTACAATATCCTTACCTAATAACAATTTTAACAACAATTATTTCTACTAGGGGCGCTTCGATGCCGTTTCAATTTCACGTCAATAAGGTTTCGTATGTAGATCGTCAATGAACATCTTCGAACTGCTTCCATAGCCTGGTACTTCTGGTACTACTGGTAGATAAAGTAACTGGTAGACCTAAAATATTTTAATATGTATTAAAATATTTGAGGGCTACCAGTAACATTATAATAACTATTTTTTTTATTTTAAGCTATAAACAAATAGCTGCAAACTTGCTTGGTGGTAAGTGTTGACGCAGTCTTGTGTTGTAAAATGAAATATGTTTACATGATGTATGTATATCTAACATTTAAGATGTTCCACTAAATAATTAACAACATTTTACCTAGCTGCTTACATATTTTTATACAGAAAGAACAGGAAAATGAACTTATTAAAAAATATGTAAACATGTTGTCTCAAAGAGAGGAAAAAAGAAGTTTATAAAAAAGCGATTAAGCATTTTCACGAATTCCTTGGCAAATTTAAGCTAAACTCTAAACGTTTGATATTTGTGTTTGTTTTGCCGCATTAATTTGTTTTCTTGTGAATGGGAGAAATTTCGTTTCACGTAAGGCTCTTAAGTCTGCAAGTGGTTTCTTTGCTTACAAAAACATTTAACTTGAATACCTATTCAAATTAAATGGTTTTGTATCGTTCATAGTCCAAATAACTATATGGTGGAAACATTTTATGTTTTTTAATATTAGGTATACTTCATTTCTTTATTTCTCAATATTCGCGATTAAAAGAAATCTGAACAATCTCTTTGATGACTATGGTAAATGACAAGTGGCAGAGCCACGTTGCAGCTGTATTATGGTTGTAGCCTGAATGGGTCGGCTCGACCGCGATAGGATCACGCTCTCACGGAATACCAGTGAAAATTACAGTTTATTGCTACTGTGTTTCGTATGGTGAGTGTAATGAACCGGAGACCCTTTTTACTGGAAACAAGGTATTCAATCTTAGTCCTTATTGATGACAAAGAATCTGCATTTTCATTTCTTAATTGAGCATAAATTTAGATATCTATAGGCCAAAGCATCCAATTACTTTCTGGTGGCCTGTGTGGTCGTTTGTCACCCTTATTTTATATATTATTTTTTTATCATTATTTTGTTAAAAAAAAGCAAGAAACAATCTATTTCTGATAAACATGTATTTTAAACTATACATTATTAACTTTGTAATTTCTTTCACAGTTTTCCTAAAATTATATGAATATATAGATGAAGTAGCGGACTACAATATTATAGCAAATACACATAACTATAATATATTAAATTAAACTATATTTTTGTTATTAACCCACCATACAATACTAGTGTGTACACGAGTGCAAGAAGTACATGTAGTGATAGTAGGTCCCGTGGATATCGAAAGAAGCGGCAGAGGGAAGCAAGTCAGGAAATGGGCAGCAGCAACATTCTAATAACAACTATTACATAAAAGGTAAACTGCCAACTGGACTACCTAGCGTTTTTATAGAATATGGGTGACAAACGAGCTCGCAGTTCACCTATTGGTAAGTGGATGCTGTGGCCTACAGACTTCTTCATTTAGATTAATAAATCGATTAAGAATCAAAATGCAAACGCGTGACACCTGAGAACTAAGATGGAGTGCCTCGTTTCCAATAAAAATGATTTCCGGTAGCTGCAGCGTGATAACTATGACAATATCATGAAAGAAGTAGTGATAACTGTTAATCGTTCTTACCCTAAAAGGATGCTTTCTTACAGTAGACTGTTTATAAACTTAATAAAAAAGGTAAAACATTTATTATTATTATTGACTATAAAAATATCTAAATTCCAATAAATATAAAGTAAAACATACAATTTCTGGTACCACATTTCAAAGCGAAGTATATTAAAGAATTCTAAAACGTTTTCGAGGATTATTTGACAAATTAAACGTACACTTAAATGGTTCGATATTGAAAACGCTTGTTTATTTTGCAGTATTAATCTTTATATGTGAGTAAAAAGAATTTTATATCAGACCTTTAGTTTGTAAGTGACTTGTTTGTATAGTTTGCTCATAAAATGTTACTTTTAATACATTTGAGTTCATTTTTAAACATGAAACCTAAGGGCTCAGACAGATGTCGTACAACTTAGATCGGAACTTAGATTGTCTTTATCAAACTTATATTGTATTACGCTACGTGCATATATATTACATTATATTAAAGTATATCAAAGATCCTGCTGAACATAGGCCTCCTCCATAGACTGCCCCATAAAGAGGATTTTTGCCATAAAAGCACCGCTTGGCGGGTGGGTTGGGAACTGCGATTTTGTATTTGGAAGATGCTGCTATTCAACTCCTGTATAAATACCCCATGTCACTTCTCGCGACATCCGTGATATGTGGTAGTGGAAGTGCCGCCACTACAAGGCGCACATTTAATAAAACTTTGGAAACTATTTAGTTGTATGTAAATAGTACCTGTCTATAGGATAAAGGCCCATGTATCATCAACTTGATATTATTTGCTCAATTAAAAAATAATGAAACCACATCGATTGCATTTCAAGCTAATAACGATTGACAGCCAAATGTATGTTTTGGGATGCTCGAATACACATATAACACATGTTTTCTGATATAGAATAAAAAATCGAACATTGTCTTTTTAGTTTTGCATTAAGTTTTTTTTTAATAGGATAGGGTGACAAACGAGCACACAGTCCACCTGATGGTAAGTGGTTGCTGTGGCCCATAGACATCTACATCTATTACGATACGATTACGAATCAAAATGCAGATGCGTTGTCACCCGTGAGGACTAAGATGGAATGCCTCGTTTCCAGTAAAGAGGGTCTCCGGTTCTCTACACTCACCATACGAAATACAGCAGCATTAAGCTACTATTTCACGCTGGTATTCAGTGAGAGCGTGGTCCTTCCCCGGTCGAGCCGACCCATTCGTGCTACAACTATACTACTAATATAACTGCAGCACGGCTCTACCACGTATGAGTTAAAAGTTAGCCATTGAAGCGACATATCTTATTTTCTATTATTTGCTTTATATAGCAAACATCAAGCGAGGACTTTTGTAATTATTAAATAAGTGCTGCAAAGCTGCAAATTACTTTGTACATTATATTTAGTCGACTTCATAAAAGAAGGAGGTCTCAATTTGACTGTATCAATATTTTTTGTATGAACGTTAACCGATACTTTTCTCAATTGTGGATTGATTTGAATTATTTTTATTTTTATTAAATAGGCATAGGCACATACTTCAGGTGTAGTCCCATATACGTTATATATTTTTTAATAATACAATATTGAAAAACAAAATCCATTCCTAAGGATGGAAAAATAGGGCAGAAGTTTTTTATTTAACTATTTAGACGATATTTGGGCCTGTAATTTTCCTTAGACAACAAGGTACATAAAAGTCAAATAGTTTATTTGATGAATTGAATTTATATGATTGAATGTACGTACAGTGTAGTTTAATATTTTAGTATATGTCAGAGCGAGAGCGAGAGAGAGACAGAGTCATTTAATGTCGGATGTAAATAGATTTTGGCTGAGTGTACCCTTAAAGTCCATTATAACAATTGTGAACGTGAATGCAGAAACTGTGTTCAAGGTAAACCCGTTATGCGTAGAAGCCTTGAATATGGTAGTGCATTCAATTTAAGAGTCGCTCTTCAACATAGAATAGCGGACCAAGAGTAAACATAAAATATTGCTACTTTCAGTTATGAAAATATTGAATGTTCCGTTTTCGAAATTTTAGAATGAAAGTAGAACTATCAAGTTTTAGCTAGCTATATTTAATGGATATGTTGAAATTTAATGAAATACTCTTCTAGTCCAAAAAATGATTAGTAAGGTGTCGTGGTAGCTCACGGATTAGCGCTCGCTGTAAATTTCTCAGTACGCATGCGACCCGGGTTTGATCCCCGCTAGCACCAATGAAATTGTTAATTACAATTTTAAGTGCTGATTTACCACGTGCTCGGCGGTAAAGGAAAACATCTTGCGGAAATCTGCAGTCTGTGTCCGAGAAATATATTTCAAGAACATATGAAATCCGCCAACATGTAGGGGCAGCATGACGAGCACTTCCTTACTCTAATAAAACCCTCTTAGAAGTGACAGGAGGCCATTGCCTAGTAGTGCGATGTATATAGGCTGTAACTTTAACTTTTAACTTTTATGAGCGATAAGTGTGACGGTGTGGAGGCTGCGCAAAGAAATCTATTAGCCCATTTTTTCCCATGGGTGTTGTAAGAGGCTATAGGAAACCCAAAAGAGATTTCATGACTTTCAATAGATGGCAGTGTAATCATTATGTTTACCTCAGACGCAAAACATGTAGACTGGAGACAGGGAGCAGCATCAAAGGTAAGTGACGTCTAGTACTGAGATCATCGATTTGCTGTCAAGGGCGGCGGATCCATGTTCAGCAGTGCAGTTTTGTAGGGGAACAAGAAGAATGCTAAAATTTAGATTCGTTATACAGCGTTCTAGCGACAAAAACTCACACTGTATTAATGAGTAAATTCATATTGATTTCTTTTATTTGTTTTTGATTGGTCTTATATGATAAGGAACAATTTTCAGAATATTTATTATTATGATTATTATACAGAAATTCGGAGATTGTTAACCGCTAAGACCTGTATTAATGTTCCTCAGTTTTAAGTGTGTTGCATAAAATCATAATCAAAGATTATAATTGACCATACAAAGTACAATGAGTTAATTACTTTTTAGGGCGACAAACGGGCATACACGGTGGCAAGTGGATGATGTGACCCATAGACGTTTACATTTATTCTCGATTCAGAATCAAAACGCATGTGCGTTGTCAACCTTGAGGATTAAGATAAAATGCCTCGTTTCCAATAAAAAAGGGTCTCCGGATATCTACACCACCATACGAAAACAACAGTATTAAACTGGTATTTTACGCTGGTATTATGTAAGAGCGTGGTCCTTCCCCAGTCGAGCCGACCCATTCGTGGTAGAATCATAATACAGCAGCAGCGTGGCTCTGCCACGCTTAAATCATAATGACATTAAAAACTAAATTTAATGACATAAAATAACATGTCGTGTAATAACCAATTCTTGAGACGGCACAGACTGTTGCATCACGACCGTCAGGTAGGCATTAATTTGCCTCAAAGGTCATATTTGCTGTACGGAGTTGCTAAACTTGGCTGGTGCTCAAACGCTAGATAATAAGCATGGTGTCCATTATCTATCATTGATATTATTGATCATTGATTGAGAATATGTTACATCAGCCAGCCAGCACACATAAAATTAGGTTTTTATATTTACTTTTACCTACTCCAAAACCTTGTCAGGGATCAGAATGACTTTATTTTCTTATTTTATATTCTTTACCCTGTTTTAAGAGGTTTTTGAAGTCCATCTTCATTATTACTATACCTATTCTTCATTACTACTTATTATTACTATTTATGATGTTAAGAAGATGTGCTTTAAATAATGCCTTGTGCTTCAGTGAAATGTGTTTTCAAATCTAAGACGTTCTAAATTATACAAAATTACTTTCATAGACTGCAAAATCAATATATACAGGAAAAAAAGATTCTTATTTTAATTATGCGTTTTAAAAGAACGAATAATGATAATAATAATGAACACGTAGCCAGCTTAAAAGAAAATTAGGCACTGGCTAGATCTCAATCAGGTCTTTAATGAACGCAGATAGATAATAAAGTTCGAATCCTGTACGAATTATGACGGTAGTTATAGGTAGCCTATACTACCGTAGAAATATGGGTGGCTCTATTCAAGATAAATTATACAAACAACACTTTAATTTTTTAACGCAGATCTTATTAGCATGATATTTTCTTATTTCTTTGAATTTTTGCATAGATGGCTGTTTGATTCTATTATTGATCGGATGTTAAAAGTAAGGTTGCACAGCAGGAACAATAGACTTAAATGGCTTTTTAATAATAATAGCCTAGAAATTTCATCTTTAGTTAAATTGAAATCTGTTCTTTTAACTATTATATTCCAGTGCTTGATTACGGTCCTGATGTTATGTAGCGATGTAGTCAAAGATGGTAAAGTGAACTGTCTTAGCTTGACAATAGCCTATTCACTTTTATTTTGAAGACACCTGCATGAATTGTAACGGGTGGGAAAGAAATATATTGGAAAATTATTCCACTCTTTTTCTGTACGTATAAAGAACACCAAAGTAAATAGTTTTGTTTGAATGCGTGATAGATATATCGACACCAAGTGGGTGTACACCGGCCGATCAACTGGTGGTCCGATGGTGAAATGGAAGGAAAAGCCAAAATTCGTGAACGCACTACGCGGTAAACGTCCCAATTCCATCCACACCATCTGGATGCTTGGCGGTCCACCACTGTAGGTTTCACAACGAGTTTGCGTACGACCTCTCTGTGGAATAGTTGACCACCGGCGATTTTTCCGGACCGATACAAACATGGGACCTTCAAGAAAAGAGCTTACTCCTTTCTAAAGGGCCGGCAACGCACCTGCAATTCCCCTGGTGTTGCGGTTGATCATGGGCGGCGGTAGTCACTTAACATCAGGTGAACCGCATGCTCGTTTGCCCCCTCTTCTATATAAATAAGAGCCTGAACGTTTGGCCACCGTGACTGACGCGATGGAGGTAGGTGTTTCGATTCTCACACGGGCAATAATTTGCATGGCCCATAAATAAATGTTCCAAGTCTAGATATTTTTTAGAGAAATCTGCGTTCAGCAATAGGATTCGGCCTTATTACAAAAAGTAGTTTATATAGTAACTAGTCTCCCCATATTATCCCTTAGCTGTCGTAAGAGGCGACAGAGAGAAACTAAAAGAAGATGGATGGAATTGGTGTCAAGATTAAACTATAATCTGCTCCAAAAAAGAATCCTTGCGGAAAATATGCAAATTACAATGTAAAGTATCGACTCTAACAGAATGCCAGATAAATGAGGATTAATAAAAAACGGGGACTCTAATAATTGGTAACGAGGAGATTTATCTTAGTCCTTGGCAATAACAACTAATCTGCTCTATAATCGAGGCTATAATTAGATGCCTATTGGCCACAACAACCACTTACCATCGAATGAACCATGTGCTCGATAGTTAATTTTACTCCTTATAAAATAAGCAATCAGAAAATATTAGCGAAGATTTAGTCTTCTCCGTACTACACTATGATTTGCCACGAATTTATCTACCAACTTGTAGATATGAGGCTTAATATCTTTTCGTTTGTGTCAGCATGATGAATGCAAGTTTTATAACAAAAATAAAGAGATAGTCTCCTTTACCAGTAGTGTGGGTCTATTTTATATTATATACAAAGTGATAAAATGTTGGGGTAGTAAAAGCATGTGCTAAATCAAAAATTCATGTTGTTCGTTTATACTTGCTCTATATGCAGTAAAATAAAAAAAAATTGTATACGTACTCCACTTACCACTTGTAACTTTGTCGTAACTATAGCATTTAATTTAAACCCGTATAATTTACTAGGTAGGACGCCTTTTCAACCTTACAGTACATCTGGGTAGGCAGGTACCACCCTCTTGAACATTTCTGTCGCCAAATAGAAGCTAGCTTGCACTGCTCTGTGCCTGTCTCAGGGGTATATTTACAGAGACAGAGGTCCGCTATATTTACACCGTGTGAGGTATTCCATCTTAGTCCTTAGAGGTGATAACACATATATAGCATATATACCATCTATACCATTACTCTCGAAAAAACTAGAACATCAAATTCGTTTATGGGTCGAAGAAAGATCTTTGCCATTAAAGAAGCGACATTCTTTAAAATTTATGGCACTTCCTAAAGACCGAATTAAAGCTGCGCGTGATTGACGCATAGCAGTGCTTTGCATGAAGAATGTCGCACTTGGGGGCAATTAATCAATTGGCTAATACTTTGCCAATGGAAACTTTTATGTTCTTAACCTTATATGATACTAGATTATACCCATTTTATCGGTGGATTCGAGAAAATTGATTAGGAATGGAAGAAATTCAACAAACCTCACACAGTTGACGTCGAAACAAAAAGATTGAAAATGTTGAGTTTTGCACAAAGACTCACCAATCATCGCCGGTGTTTTGAAGAAAACTTAAATTCGGCTACAGATCGCTATGGAAAGAAAATGGAACGCCGTGTCCAAGAAGTAAGTGTCTCTAATATTCATTTCTTGTCTCATTTAAAATTGCGCAACGAGGGAGGGCGTTACTCAGCTGTTGAATCATCAAAGATCTGTGTAGCCTTAGTGAAAGGTGAGAGGTAGATTCATTAAAGCAACGTCATACGGAACTACTTCTGCAAGCAGACTAGTTGCTTCGGTCCTCGCAGAAGATAGCGGAGGAGACATTAAAAGCCACTGGAAAGAATGTCTCTTATGAAAGCAAACAACTTCATTATAAAAAGTAGCTAGATATTTGTCTTTTTTAATGTTATTAATTTTGGATTTCTTATTACTTATTACACAAGTCTGCTTGGATTATAAAAGCAAACTGTTATATTTTTTTTTTTGGAAAGTTTAAATACAAACATCTAAGACAATTTTATACTAGTAATATGTAATGTGCAGTGTAATACCAATGACTGGTATAAAATCTGATTGCGATGAAATAAATTGTAGCAAATTATTCTTATTATTTTTATTTTATGCTGAAATATTGATTTAACTTTAATTTAACTTAATATATAAATAATTATTTCTGATTCTTTATCTGAAGTATGCTGCAACTGTGCATGAACTGCAATAGCTACTGACAATCACTGTGTATTTTTCTGTCAATTCAGTTTATAACAAATCAAATTAGCATCATGTTACTAGTAATCATGCAATCAGAATATATTATGTCTGTGATCTCTCATTCATTTTTATCTCTGGTGTATTATACATAATTTTTAATTCATATTAACATTATACATAATACACCAAAGATAACGTATATAGAATAATTTTTATTCCGGAAAACTGTTTATATCGCTCAACAATTGCATATCTAGTATCTATTTAATTATTTATTGAGACGAAAACGTTAAAGTAGAAGTAAATAGGTAACTGTTTCATAATTATTACTTTGTTTTAAAATCCACGTAGCAGTAACAATATTGTAACACAAGGTAGCACAGACGTCGCAGAAAATTTCGGCCAACTGACGCGCACTAATGAAGGCATGGTAGTGTAAATTTGTTACGAAGATGACGCTAACAAGGCTTCGCCGCATTCAGCAGTGAGTTATTATCTCTACCGGGTGTAGGGTGTTCTCAGTCAATAGCCTATATGCGAGGCGGTTTTCATGAATAACTGTGCGCCTTTTAATCTTTTCGACCTTAGCGTTTTCATTAAAATTATTATAATATATTTTTTTTTTGGTTTAGATATTTCAGTATAATTATTATACGCGAAAATAATAAGTACACAAAAATAGGGATATAAAATTATCATGCTATGTCCAGTAATGAGACAGTTTAAAGTTTTATAATGCAAAAACATACATAAATCTAATATATATATATATATATATATATATATATATATATATATATATATATATATATATATATATATATATATATATACTTTGCGGTAAAACTTTGTTGGACCCGGTAGGTGGCGCTGTTGTAGAATCCAGATATCAACCTCTAAAAAAAAGAAGTTGGTGGCTTAAGCGTCTCACTCAATTCATCACAGGAGTATCTTATGAGATCATTACGGGAAATGCCAGGAAAACCTCAGTTTTCAATTGACTGTGATAATTATATTTTTTCCTACGAAAAATGTGTCAAATTAAAAAAAAAACTACAATTTTTAACAATTTCTAGACTGTAACCACCAATGTTTGCATAACACTATATTACACTAGCGACCTGCCACGGTTTCGCACGGATGTCTCCAGCCAGCCTACTGCTTAGCGCTCTCTTATATAGAATATGCGAATTAATTTTGTATACATATCATCCTTCAACATTAAGGTAATCAAATGTTAACTACAAGTTATAGTAGCGTGTAAACTACCTTATAAAGTGATGTAATTTTTTTCACAACCGAATAACGTAAACAAAAGTTTTACTACGTGTATTTTTAAGGAGTCTTCTTTTGTTGTTACGAGGTAATATCAATAGTTAGACATATTATAGTGTTTTTCTCAAAGAACTGTAATAATTGTTCAAAAAAATTTTGAGAGGAAAATTCAATTATTATTAACTAGCCCACGCCCTAGAACACATGTATCATTATAATCGAAATGAAAATATTGTAAAAGTGCAATTCTTTCAAGACCTTTTCATTTCAAGAACTAAATAGATTGTTATGTGTCTTATCAACTAACAGCTAACTTCGGACAAGATAAAACAAATTGGAGATAAGGACCGCTTATGATGTGTAAAAGTGCCGAAATCATGTTTGTAGCCTCTTCGTAACGAACTTTGTAGTCGTTCGTTTGTTCTATCTCTAGGAATACTTCATTAGTCAGTTAATCGTTGACCCCGTTGATCTAGCCTGGTAGTCGCGACAGAATAAGCAAAAGATACATGTCTTCGAGCTGCAGTGAGTCAATCCGATTAGAAAGAATTAGACAATTCGAGCCGCTCTTCGCTTGATTCGGTCAAATGGAAAGAGCTGGCGTAGTCATGACATAGCATGTCCCAGCCCAGAAATTAGAACACTTTTCCATGGAATTGAATATATGATATAGATAGTTTTAGAATGCGAGTTGCACATGCCAGTGCTGTGTACGTTGTGTACCCTAACACTGAAAACACTGAAAGAGAAATCCGAATTCTATCAAATTTTATTTAAGTTTTAAATTTGAATAAATCTTAACAACAGAATAAAACCTATGTAATGTTGTAAACAGTTACAAATGATTGAGAACTTAATATCTTTGTTTTAAGGTAGAATAAAAATACTGCTCAAAAATATAAAGACAAGGAAAAAAATATAGTATATAATATATAAGTAATCAATGACATATTGAACCGCAGCCAAATTAAATGCAAATTTATTCAATTAATCAGTCTATCAGACCGTAATCTTTGTCTCAAAGCAGTAATTTACGTTGAATTATTCGACTGTTTAATTGTTGTATATTCAGGATTATCAGCACAATAATGAAATGGTTCTGTTCAACTTAGCCAATGCCTGGTACTTAAAGCTCAGTTTTTCATGATTTTACCTGTAGAAAAAAATAACCTTCAATAAAAATTATTAGATTATATTTATAATTTTGGCTCATTCTACATCAATTTTCGTGTTATGATTTTCAAATTTGTAACAATATTTTTGATGAAAAGGTAAATTTTAGTAACAATATCCATAAAAATAAAGTCCATAATACTTTATAATGTCTCTTTATTTTATCTTTTAATTTAAGAATGGGTTGGTAAAAGGAATTAAAAAAACTTTTCGGATTAAGGATGAAATTAAAAATAATGAACTGAACATATTTTATATTTTACCCAGGTTGTTTGAATTTATAGTGGCACTGTAAGTGTGCTCAATGATGGATTCGTTACAGACCGAATAACAACCGAAGCCTATAGAGCTCCGGGACCTGTCTTTCTGCCTCAAGGGCATGATAATTAAGGCAAACGCGCGCTGTGATAGGGGAGGCTCTGGACCAGCAGCGGAATATTGCGGGATGGTGATGATATAGAAAAAGAAACTCAGCAGCATATCACGCCGCCGGATAAAATGTACTATCTAGAGGAACACCTTGCAAGAGATCTCCCCTTTACCACCGATGGCTATAAGTTTTTAATTGATTGAACCCCTGCATGAATATGTATTTTCTTTAGGTTCCTAATACGCTACCCAAAACTTATCTACCAAAGCGAAAATTAGAATTATATATCACACCTATATTTTTATAAATGTTTTGTAAAACTAAGCTGAATAACAATAATTAACGATGTGAAATTATCTTTGAAAAAATCTATCAATGACCGACCGACAGATACCGATCCGTACGGATTATTGCCCCGTACACGGAATGCAAAAAAAACTTGATGATAAAAATTTCTTGATTGATTTTGTGATACTCCTATTATTAAACGCGGATTGCGACACTTTTAATTAATTGTAATAAGGTATTATTACGATACGATACGATAGTTACAACTAAAGCTATCATTTTTACCTACTTGTATATTGCTGTAACACCCATCCAAAAATAAAAAAATTCTTTCATTACAGACTGGGGAAGGACCACGCTCACACAGACTACCAGTGTAAAACAGCAGCTTAGTACTGCTGTGTTTCGTATGGTGAGTGTAGAGATCAGGAACACCTTTCTTACCGGAAACGATGCATTTCATCTTAGTTGACACGGGTGACAACGCAACTGCATTTTGATTCGTAATCGAAGATAGATGTAGATGTCTATGGGCCACAGCAATCACGTACCATCAGGTAGACTGCGTGCTCGTTTATCACCCTATCTTATAAAAAATACTAGGCTTCTACTAGAGAATTTTTTCCCATAGGTTATTCTTTATAACAACGCAATATTATTCAATAACCAAACGCACCCAATATGCTTGTTCCGTACTGGAACAGATTATTTATATATTATGTTTTTTGTTTCTTTTTTTTTTCGTATATAATAATAAGTACAAGGCAACACAATTTCGAAGATAGTATTTTTTCTATACTTCTATTAAATTCATTGGGTTGGCGATCAACTGTTTTCATTCTGAATGCAGCCATAATCTTGCGGGTTACGGCTCTCTGTGCGACACAAGCGCCATATCGATTGGCGGCAATTGTGAACAGTCTAATTAAAACTACCGACGCGCACGCATACAAATATACCTCGTGTTTCTCAAGCTCATCTCTCAAGATCTCTTTCACCCTGAAAGTGTTGTGCTTGTGCCCTATGGACTCTTGTGCGATACACTCTGCTGAACTAGGATACTACTATCATTGCATCGACTGCCCCGAGCTCCTTTAGCCAGCCCCTGGATTCGTGGTTGCAGGGAGATTGTAGCGGTAAGTCGCCAAACCCAGTAGAATATCGTACATAATCATTTTTGGTCATTCGATCCGGATTAAACATTTTTGATCATTCAATCCGAATTAATATCTTCCAGTTTGTGTTGTCTTGTAAAAAGAAGTATTGCAGTATTACATACTCATTTCTTTTACGTGGTAAAATTCTAATCCGCCATTCTGTAACGCAAAATGTCGGACGACGAATCGCCGTGTGAACAAGATATTTTCGAAAGAGATTTAATTCTTGATGAGCTTAATCGTATTATTCAGCTCGCAGCGACAAATGAACAACATTTTCGTTAGCGAACTATTGATTTAGCTGCTCACCAAAGAAAATTCAATAAAGTTCAAACAAAGATTGAGAAAACGCTCATTAAAATAAAATCATTTAATAAAGAGGAACAGATTAAAGTTCGCAATGATTTTAACGATTTATATTATACTATTGTTACTCATTTAAATAATTTAAAAAAGGAGGATGAACAGCAGCGCCTCACGAGTTGGTCATTTCGAGCATCCGAGGTCATAGTGCAAGCAAATAGAAAAAACCTACCTATATTGCCATTGCCAGAATTTAACGGCGATCCAACCGATTGGCCATCGTTTTATGACTTATTTCGTTCGCTAGTACATAACAACAGCGCTTACTGTAATGCGGAAAAGTTTAGATATTTACTACTTGCAGTTAAAAACGAGCCACATAATCTTATTAAATCTATTCCTATCACCGATGAAAACTACCTTGTAGCCTTATATATTTTAGTGTCGCGTTATGATAATAAAAGAATTATTGCATCAAAACACCTTGACAAAATTCTGGATATTGAACCTTGTTCTGATAGGTTAAGTCATAGTGTACGAAATTTACTAAATATATATCAAGAGAATATCACGGCGCTTGAAGTTATGAATTTTGCAATAGCTCAATGGAGTTTTATACTATTAAATATTTTGTTGCGTAAAATTCCGCTCACAATTAGAAGAACATTCGAACGTTCATTGAGTAAGTCATCCGAAATTCCAGACGTATGCACGTTAATTTCTTTCCTCGAACGGGAAATTTCCGCTGACGAAATAACTATTTCTACGAGTTCAAACGTACATTCCGCTAAGAAACCATCGGCAAATGTGGGTAGTTCAGTAAAATTCTCGGGCCGGAGCAACAACGCAAGCGACGGTACGGTGCCTACAGCTCGACGCTCTTTGATTACTAACCTTAATGTACCTATAGAGCAGTCTCGATCTAAAAGTAATGGTAATAAGGTTAGAACTTGTTTACATTGCAACGGTCAACATATATTAAGTAAATGTTCACAGTTTCTAAATCTTTCTCCACAAGATAGATATTCATTCGTACAAAATAAAAACATCTGTTTTAATTGCTTACACGTTGGACACGACGTTCAGAATTGTAAATCAAATTTCGTTTGCCGCTCGTGTTATAAACGACATCATACATTAATTCATTTTTCAACGCAATCGTTATCGGTCATTAGCGAAACGGCGGCAACTGAGAGTGCTATACAGATCCCGCTTACGAAAGAGCAAAGAAGTGTTATCACGGCTGAGTCACCTCTTACCTTACCTGCCAACATCAGTGTGGTACATAATAATTGCGCGTCCAATGCGCCTTTAGTTCGTACGAATACAGTCCTATTATCCACGGCGCTAGTTGATATTTGCGTAGCTGAGTCAATGGTATCAACCGTTTGATGTATTGTAGACACGGGTAGCCAGGCGTCCTTTATCACAGAGGCCTGCGTACAACGTTTAGGGTTAACGCGTAAACATATAAATATTCCGATTTTTGGCATAGGCGATACCGATCCTGTGCAACCTAAAGGTATAGTTTCTTGTTTAATTATTCCAAAAGGTAAACAGCAGCCCATTGTACCCGTGGATGCATTAATTTTGCCAAAATTAGTTACAAAAATGCCCAGTGTACCTCTGCCCTTTACAGGGTGGTCACATTTAAAAAATTTAAACTTAGCTGACCCCGACTTTCACACACCTCAACCGGTTGAAATGTTACTAGGAGCGGATATAATATCCCACATTTTATTAGGCAACATGATTACTGGACCTCCGGGGTCACCGATTGCGATGAATAGCGTGTTAGGTTATTTATTATTAGGTAAAATAACGTTCGATCCAATCGTTTCGACTCCACTCCAAGTATGTTTTAGCTCGTTTGACAACGACAATCTTCAAAGGTTTTGGGAGCTGGAATCATTTTCTGAGAAACGTACTTACACTCCTGATGAGGAACTATGCGAATCCTTTTTCCGAAAGACGCATACGCGGGACGGGACAGGACGGTACGTCGTCGCCCTGCCGTTCAAACCCAATGCTCCGCGCCTCGGCGAGTCACGGCAAATTGCATTGGCTCGCTTTCGAAAATTAGAGTATAGATTGGAACGCAACGTGCAGCTGAAAACTGATTATCACGCGTGCCTCCAGGAGTATGAGGACCTGAATCATATGTAGCTCGTTGATAGTGAGCCTTTGCAAGGTGCCAGATATTATATTCCACACCACTGTGTAGTTAAAGAATCGAGCGAAACAACTCGCACACGCGTAGTGTTCGATGCGGGTTGTAGATCGACGAGTAGTTTGTCACTTAATGACGTTCTCCTAACGGGTTCCAAGCTTCACCTTAATATGGTAGACGTACTTTTAAAGTTTCGTGTTCATGCCGTTGCGTTCACTGCGGATATTAAACAAATGTATCGAAATATACTGATTCGTGAAACTGATAGGGACTTCCAGCGCATCTTATGGCGTAAATCGCCAGAAGAACCTATACGGGACTACCGTCTCCGCACGGTCACATTCAGTGTAAATTCCTCACCATATCTCGCTTTGCGTACAATTCGAGGCCGAGCATTTTAGGCTCGCTTCTCCCGTATTATTGAATGACGTATTGTCGATGATGTTGTTTCTGGTGAGGATACGGAGTCTAAAACTCTTACTCTGCAGCAAGAGCTTATCAGCATTTGTAAGACGGCTGGATTCGAGCTACGCAAGTGGCACAGCAACTCATCAGCGATACTCGCTACAGTACAGCCACCAGCTTGTCATGGTGAGCGGGTCGAAAACGTCCCATTTTCTGAAATGGAGAACGACAAAAGAGTTAAGGTCCTCGGCCTCCAATGGAATCCAGGATCTGACACATTTAATTTTAAAGTTCAAGTTACCACTCATAAATGCACCAAGAGGTCTATTCTTTCTGAGATCGCTAAAATATATGACCCTCTCGGGCTGCTATCACCGGTAACCGTGTATGCCAAGCACTTGATTCAGCTATTGTGGATGGCAAAGGTAGATTGGGACGATAAACCGCCCATTGATATCATTAATTCATGGATACGTTTCATAAACGAGTTACCGCTGCTATCACAGGTATCGTTTCCGTGATACATTTTCAGTAATAATATCGATTCGGTAGAAATTCATGGATTTGCTGACGCGTCCCAGATCGCATATGCTGGCTGTGTCTATATTCGACTTACAACCAAGGATGGCAATATTTATTCTAACCTGATTATGGCGAAAACTAGGGTAGCTCCGCTCCGCGTACCTCTTACCATCCCACGTCTCGAGCTGATGGCAGCTCTATTGCTTTCAAGGCTATTAGATAAGGTAGCAAATTTATACAGAGATCGCGTCTGCCGCGAACAGATTTACGCATGGTCCGACGCCTCCATCGTGCTGGCCTGGCTTCGTTCATCACCGCATGAATGGAAGACGTTTATTTCCAATCGCACTAGCGATATTCTATCCCGCGTTCCCGCCGGTTGCTGGCACCATGTCCCTTCAGCCGATAATCCTGCTGACGCTGCATCACGTGGCTTGCTACCTATCGCGCTAGTACAGCATGACTTGTGGTACCATGGTCCCGCATGGCTCCGACGAAGTCCCGACTACTGGCCTGTTGAGAGTCAAACTATGAGCACCTGTGAATAAAAACGTAACTTAACACTATCTTTTGGTATGTCTACGGTACCGTCGGTACAAAATGCCGAAATTATAATGCGATTTTCGTCGTTAGGCAATTTCGTTTGGATTACCGCACTAATATTTCGTTTTTATAATAAATGCAAAAGGATTAAAAATTCGTTCCCGGGTTACGTTACAGTAACTGAATATAATTTTTCATTAAATCGATTAATTTACCTTACTCAACAATCGGTCTTTTAAGACGATATTTTAAAGATGTCTCAAGGAAAATTACCTTCTAATCAATTGCGACGTCTTACGCCTTTTTTGGATAGTGACAAACTGTTACGTGTAGGAGGTCGAATTCATAAATCATTATTACCATTTGAATCTAAACATCAAATAATTTTACCAAAAAAACATGCTTTGACTAATTTAATTATCGACGACACTCACATAAGCTATCTGCACGCAGGACCTCAGTCCGTGCAATACTTGCTGTTGCAGCGCTATTGGATATTGTCTTGCCGCGACATCGTGCGCCAACGCATACATCGCTGTGTCCATTGCTTTCGTGCTCGTCCAACGCGTGATCAACCGATTATGGGACCGCTACCAGCTTCGAGAATACGTCCGGCGCGTCCTTTCCTTAAAACGGCCGTAGATTATGCCGGTCCATTTTTTGTTCGTGCAAATAAAGTACGTAACGCGAAAATAGTGAAGTGTTATGTTTCGGTATTCGTATGTATGAGCGTAAAGGCCGTACATCTCGAAATCGTTTCGGAGCTTTCCACTGATGCATTTTTAGCAGCTCTGCGACGCTTCACGTCCCATCGAGGATTATGTACGGATATATATTCGGACTGCGGAAAGAATTTTGTCGGTTGTAACAATTATCTTAAAGACCTATACGCGTTTTTACGTAGTGATGTCGTTCAAAATACAATTAATCAACAAACTCTGCAACAGGGATTTACGTGGCACTTTCAACCTCCGTATGCTAGCCATTTTGGAGGTCTCTTCGAAGCCAGTGTTAAAAGTTTGAAACACCACCTACATCGTGTGGTTGGAACTCGTACTCAAACTTACGACGAGATGCATACTCTTCTCTGTCAAATCGAAGCCGTGTTAAACTCTCGTCCCCTTTGCGCCATGAGTTCGGCTTCTACCGATCCCCTCCCCTTAACACCGTCTCCTTTTTTAATAGGAGAACCCTTAACAGCTCTACCTGATGTATCTTTGTTGGATGAAAATCCTAACCGTCTCACTCGTTGGCGCTGGATACAACAGTCGGTCCAGCACTTTTGGAAAAGATGGAGTAGAGAATATCTCCATCACTTACAACAAAGTAGTAAGTGGCTTCATGTTCGCGGCTCCGCCATTCGTGAAGGCACTGTTGTTGTGGTATGTGACGAGCACCTTCCGCCATTACAATGGAAGCTCGCGCGTGTACATGCTGTTCATCCTGGCTCCGATCAAGTCACTCGTGTAGTGACCTTAAAGGCTGGGAATACTATTTTTAAACGACCTGTAGTAAAGGTTTGCTCACTTCCGTTAGAGTAATGCGTTATACTTACAACCTTAATCTTAGTACTTAAGTTATTTTTTGTTCTTTCGATTGATACTATAAGTTAGTGATTTTTTAAAAGAAATTACTTCTTTTAAGGTGAGCGGCATGTTCCGTACTGGAACAGATTATTTATATATTATGTTTTTTGTTTCTTTTTTTTTTCGTATATAATAATAAGTACAAGGCAACACAATTTCGAAGATAGTATTTTTTCTATACTTCTATTAAATTCATTGGGTTGGCGATCAACTGTTTTCATTCTGAACGCAGCCATAATCTTGCGGGTTACGGCTCTCTGTGCGACACAAGCGCCATATCGATTGACGGCAATTGTGAACAGTCTAATTAAAACTACCGACGCGCACGCATACAAATATACCTCGTGTTTCTCAAGCTCATCTCTCAAGATCTCTTTCACCTTGAAAGTGTTGTGCTTGTGCCCTATGGACTCTTGTGTGATACATTCTGCTGAACTAGGATACTACTATCATTGCATCGACTGTCCCGAGCTCCTTTAGCCAGCCCCTGGATTCGTGGTTGCAGGGAGATTGTAGCGGTAAGTCGCCAAACCCAGTAGAATATCGTACAATGCTAAAAAGCTATTTTAAACGTACAAAGAAAGTAAATTCCATTAAATAACTTCATTTAAGCCTTTGAATAAATTTGAAAGCTTTTGATTAAAGGAATAAACAGTACACTGACGATGCTATTACTGTTTGTATACCTCGTTAGTAATTTTTTTAATAAAAGCATACTTCCATTCATTCGAAATTGGAAAAAAGTTCCTATTTTATTAACTTTAAGCTAACTACATGGATACATAGTACTTAATATTGTTACAAATTAAACATAATTGTTCATGAATTCACTAATAATTTCACAAAAACAGTATCATCGTGGTGATAAATACGAGTACACTGTTACGTATTAGTGTGCGTAGTGAGCGTAAGCGTAGTAACAGTATCCGTCTAGTAAAAAGTAGAATAAAGTTACAGCCTATATACGTCCCACAGCTGGGCACAGGCCTCCCCTCATTTCTGAGAGGGTTATAGGGCAAGGAAGTGTCCACCGCGATCCACAATGCGTGTTGGCGAACTTCACATGTCTTCGAAATATTTTTTTTCTTATTCCTCAGATATGCAGGTTTCCTCACGATGCTTCCTTTCAACGCCGAGCACGTGGTAAATCAGTACTTAAAATTGCAATTAACAATTTCTTTGGTGGCGCGGGGATCGAACCCGGGTTACTCGCATTCTGTTATATTTACAGCGCTCGCTGTAACCATCTGATCTGAGCTACCACGGCTCTCCAATATCCGTCTAGTATTGTTTCAATTTTACAAATGATAAAATAACAATAATTCTTTATTCAGGATCATCCGAGATCGTTGATGAGGCTGTACCTGCCGCGAAAGCATGGTGTGCGTTGCTTTTTAAGTGCGCTCCTAATAGCGAAATATGCAGCCTCCGTAATAACTTCCCGACGGGATGAGATGATCCATTTTATACGGACGTCAGGACATCTCGTGTGATGAAGGGCTTACCCCTCTAACCTTAGCCAACGAGCAATTGTAGGACCCGGCAGTACAGAGCATTTCAGACCGGGAGGCCGTTCGGAAAGAGAAGGAGCTCCACAGAAGGTACCACCAGGCTCTACATGAACCTTTAGTAGACACAGTTGCCTTCCTTCACTGGCTACGTTTTGATGACCTCTTTGGGGAAACCGAGGATTTTGGCTGTGCGATAGAGGATTAGGTTATTGAGACCAACAACTATAGGAAATACATTCTAAAGTATGGCATCGTCGACATCTGCCGAGCTTGTTGCCTACCCAGTTAGTCACATAGGCATGTCATCTCCGGATTTTAGATGCTTTCTTACTCTGAGTACTTGCACAGATACAACCTAGTAGCCAAGATTCTTCACCAAGAGCTCGCTCCGAAATACGATCTCGTGGATCGTAAACCGCCTTATTGCAATTACTTGCTGGATGCCGTGCTCGAAAATGGCCGCACGAAGTTGTACTGGAACCCGTACATAATCACAAACAGAACTATTCTTGCGAATGAACCTGATATTGTGCTGATTGACAGAGCCCAGTCAAAGATATTTTTGGCTGACATAATATACTAGAATACAAAATATCTGGACCTGGCTCACGAGGTGACCGACGTGTGAGGTGGTGAATATTATCTACTATTTATGATTTATAATAATTTCTTAGCTATTGGCTAATTGATCCGACAAACACTAAAATAAATAGTGATAATATAAGTATATACTGTCAAGCTACCGCCATCTCAAAGCAAAATATTCTGTCATGCACATACTAATTGAAGTATAATTCATACGGTATGTTATTTGTTTATATTACCATGAGTTAGTTTCGTTATTCAGAATAATAAATTATGGGCCTTTGATATTCTAGCACAAAGAAAACTAGTAATACTGCGCCACTTGCAAAACATTAAAGCAGTTTGCTCCAACTCATAACAGTGGTTTGTTGAGAGAAAATATTATAAACATTATAGGTTAATATCATTCATTTTAATAAATTCAATCGGTGTTTTGTTATGAAAAGCGAAGGAAAATTGTTTTATTTTAATAAACAGTACAATTCATGTTCATGAATAATTTAGTAACAAAATTACCTTGGGCCTCTTTAGATTTTACAATTTTTAATACACAAGACAGACACGGGTATTTTCAAAAAATACCGATATTCACCATTATTGCTCAGTGCAGAGCAGGTATCCGCGTTTTTAGATGAATTTGACGCCATTATTCGGTTAAACCTGATCCATAAGTCAAATAAGCGCCTTACGTGTAGATTAGGTTGATGTGTGTAGAAAATATATATTTATTTTTATATCCTAAATTTAAAATTTTATCAAAAGTTAAAGAACTTTTTGTTTGGATATACATTATTGAACAAATGATATTAAAAATTTACAACGTTCTTCGTAAAATTATATTTCGTATTAAGTAATGCTTAATTTCGCCCTCTCTTTCTCTCTCTATTTCTTTCTCTCTCTGTTCACTAAATGGCAATAAAAATAGACGTGTACAGAGATAACTAAAACTTAATTTATGTAAACTCTTACCACCGATTATTAACACGGCTGTAAACAAAAAAAAAACAAGAAAACGATTTCAAGAACTAAAAAATCATTTCACGTAATAACTTCTGAAGTTAGTGCTTAGGCATAGAATATCGAAGATTTAAATTCTTTATTTAAAGTTGTTACTCGCCATACTACCCAATTAACACATGGCCTGACCAAATGTCTTGTCATTTTATCTCACAATGACATTTTTAAGCCAGATATCATGAAAACACTGAAATTAAAATAATTCAACAAGATTATTCATCAAATCATTTCCAGAAATTTCCTTATCCAAAAAAAACTATCTAGCATTTTTATTTTTTAAATATAAAATTACGCTTTATTTATAAAAAATATACTATTTCACCCCCTCTACAGTTAAACTGAAAAAAAGCCCTGAGTGAGTGACCCAGTGGTATTTTGTAGTACTGATATTATACAGAAGGTAGGTATATAATATGTCAAAAGGTACATAACACATTCTTACATAAAATTATATTGTCAAGTTAATTAAATTTACTCCATGATTTCTTTCGTATTTTAGTCCTGTGCTGTGTCTGAAATTACACGCGCAAAAACTTATTTTAGCACTTCGCGTTCTCAAATTGTCACCATGGCTACGTCTTCGCTAAATCACATTTAACTGAAAACTTTTTCGTACGTTGTGGTCTAAGTCATACAATTTGCGGGAAATGCGGTTGTAAAAATAGGACATTCGCAACCTGTAAACCTATAAAAACTCTTAGAAAAAGTTTTCGATAAAAAAGTTATTTAAAAAAATAAGCTGCCAACAACAAACCGAATCCTTTTTTAAAACATATTTAGATAAATAAAAGCAATTTCAAATTAGATTCAAGAAAATATTAGCAAACCCAAAGTTAAAATAAAATTTAGGGATAATTATGAGCAAGGTCTTCCAGGAGTGTAATTTAATACCGATAAACGAGCAAATTAAAATATCATTTGCGACATGTGATAAGTATTGTACAATCTTATGTAACGCATTGCGTAGTTTTATTCCCTTAAATAAGCGTATAAGCAGAACGCATAAAGTAATAATATTACAATATAAATTTGCTAATTATTATGGTAAAAGAACTTTCCAACATTTAATAACAAAAGTTTATAATAATTTACCGCAAAAATACCGCAAAAATGCCTTACGCATAAATAAAAATAACTTAAAAAAACTTTGTAGTAATAACTACGAGTAGTAAAATTTGAATGTAACGTGACGATTCATTGTACAACATTATAGGTAAGCTGTAATAATTACGTATACACATACACACACACATATATATACATACATATATATATATATACATATATATATATATATATATATATATATATATATATATATATATATATATATATATATATATATATATATATATATATATTCATACATATATTTACTTTATTTTATACGTGTTAGGAAGTCGGAGAGCATTTTTTTCTGCCAACAAATTGCTGAGCAGTTTGGCAGACTGTACAATTGTAACTGTCAATTTTTATAATGTAAAATAAATAAAAAGGCAAATAGTTCTACTGATTTTCTTTTGTAATGCGGTTCCGTGGATGTAAATACTTAAGAACTTTCCATCGACCTTGGTCTGTGGCTACCCAAACTTTTTTCCTCATTATATGTTCGAGTATGTATATTTACGTAGTAGCGCTACCAGAAATAGTTCTTCGTATTTTCCTTAAAAGTATCGAAATTAAAAATAAAAATACATCCGCTTTTCCTTTAATTCATTCGAGATTTCCTGATTCGTGAAATATCTTAGCGATGAATCTTTATTGCCGTGTTGTTTGACTGGCGTAATTTGTAATGCTTCAAAGATTGTTTGAAATCAGTTTTTTCATCGCGTCTTATATACAACAATATATATATATATATATATATATATATATATATATATATATATATATATATATATATATATTGTTGGTATTATATCGTCTACCATTATATTGTATTATATTTATTTAGTCGAAGCTAAATGAAGTTACAATCTGGGATCAGGTTTCCTCTAATTGCTAAGAAACTTATGAAGCAGGGAGGGGGTGAGTATTGCATTGCTTCCGTGTGAATATGGACTGAAACATTCTTTGCTTTTAAAATGAATTTTGGGTGACAACCAGTCAACCTGATAGCAATAGGCTATACTGCCTTTGATTGAATTTGAAACTTTAAATAAAGTCACTCATCGATTCGTGTCTATTTCGCGGATGGAGAACCTATTAAACAAAGGCACTTACCGATGCGTAATCCCCAAGTACTGGGATAAAACTACACATTGCCTGCAATAGTTAATTATATCGACTCTTTAATCTAGGATAAATGTACACTATCTTTAATAAATTAAAATGTACATTCATTTTGTGATGCAGCAATAGGTGCATAGACATGCTTGAAGACAGAAATACGAAAGAGCCCAAGTGGACCTCCAAGCCGAAAATGAACCCTTATATCTCGTTAAAACCAAATAAAAACAAATTCGAGCAAATACATATCTAATGATTAATATTTCGAATACTTTGATATTATCCTGTTATCATTATCATAATCACTATAGCCTTTCAAACGTATCTTTTCAAGTCTTCGAATAAAGGTCTCTCCTAAAAAATACTACAAAAAACGACCTTCAGTCACCTTCAACAGTCGGTTGTAGTTTTAGTTACATTTGAAGTACCGTGTAGTGGCGGTGTAAGAATATCTACTACCCCATATCATACCGTGGGTGTCGTAAGAAGCTACAGAGGGAAACAAATCAAAAATATCAACTACTCCATATCATACCGTGGGTGTCGTAAGAAGCTACAGAGGGAAACAAATCAAAAATATCAACTACTCCATATCATACCGTGGGTGTCGTAAGAAGCTACAGAGGGAAACAAATCAAAAATATCAACTACTCCATATCATACCGTGGGTGTGTCGTAAGAAGCTACAGAGGGAAACAAATCAAGAATATCTACTACTCCATATCATACCGTGGTTGTCGTAAGAAGCTACAGAGGGAAACAAATCAAAAATATCAACTACTCCATATCATACCGTGGGTGTGTCGTAAGAAGCGACAGAGGGAAACAAATCAAGAATATCTACTACTCCATATCATACCGTGGTTGTCGTAAGAAGCTACAGAGGGAAACAAATCAAAAATATCTACTACTCCATATCATACCGTGGGTGTCGTAAGAAACTACAGAGGGAAACAAATCAAGAATATCTACTACTCCTTATCATACCTTGCGTGTCGTAAGAAGCGACAGAGGGAAACAAATCAGTAAATAGGAAGCAGCACCTTCCTAATTACGACTAAAATAAAAAGTGTGGTTGCCAACCCGCTTGTCAATCGTGGCAACTATGGAAAATATCCATTCTGTGAAGCAATCTGTAGAGAGGTCTATGTTCAGCAGTGGACTTTAATAGGCTATAATTGGCTATATAGAATATTAATATTTTGCCATACTATTTGTAAAAAAAAAACAGGGAAACTTTAGCAATAGGGCTAGTGGATGGTTCTAACACATTTTGCAGTAAGGAAGAATTGAAGAATTGAAAACCTCTCATTATGAACGTAGCAGAAAAATAATGACACAGCCTATACTTACCACCGTGAGATTATTTATGAGAGTGTTATGGAGCGATTAGTTCGTGGCGCTACCCCAGTGAGTGGGATCATGTTTTAATCCACTGTTTTGTTTTGGATATATTATCATAAAATAAAATATGATTTTTAATTGCGAGATCTTTGTGACAACTTTTTAATCAATTAATTCACGCCAAAATTCTACTCTACGCTTGCATTTGTTTTGTAATAAAAATTTGTAATGAAAATAAAAAAAAATTCTGCATACACAAGTGATTGGATATAAAAGTGATAAAAACCGTAAAAAAATGGTTGTCTGTAAAATCGGTTTACGGACGATAGTTTAACGTGACAACGTCATAACAAAACATTGATGAAATTATTGGATGCTTTTATCAATAAAATAGCCGATCCCGCTTTTCGTTCGTTCGTGTTGCGCTCTCGCTCCAATCGTGTTCGGCTCGGCTAGAGCGTAACGGAACAATGAGTCATCCTTTTTCTTGCATGCAACCGGCGTTGATCGATTTATTAGACGTTGTTCCGTCAAAAGATATGGGACATAACGATTACTGCCGCCTTATTATTAACGCTGTGATTTCCACTCCTTGATTCATGTCTTCCAACGGTGAACTTGATAATCTCCAGTTAGCCTATAAATACGTGCATCTATCTTCGATCATGAAACAACCATGAGGACTAAGATGGAATACCTTGTAATTTTGTACCGCAAAGGGTCCATAGTGTAGTAAAGTTTCAGCATATATACGTCCCACTGCTGGGCACAGGCCTCCCCTCATTTCTGAGAGGGTTTTAGGGCAAGAAAGTGTCCGCCGCCCCAATGCATGTTGGCGAACTTCACATGTCTTCGAAATATATTTTGTTTTATTTCTCAGACATGCAGGTTTCCTCACGATGTTTTCCTTCACGTGCACGTGGTAAATAAGCACTTAAAATTGCAATTAACAATTTCATTGGTGCCGGCGGGGATCGAACCCGGTCTGCTCGCATACTGTTATATTTACAGCGAGCGCTAACCATCTGAGCTACCACGGCTCTCATAGATGTAACATCTCTTCGCAGCGCCAGTAAATCGAGCTGATCGGAAAGCACTTGGTCGTCAACGATTCGAGCCGCTCTGCGCTCGATGCGGTCAAGTGGAAGGAGCTGGTACTGGGGAGCTCCAGCCCAGAGATGGGAACAGTATTCCATGTGCGGCTGAACCTGCGCCTTGCAAAGTTGCAGGCTAGGTTTCTAATTTGAAGTCGTGCATAATTCACAGATTATTAAAATGATTAAAAATTACACATAAATTAAGCTTGAAAGCTTATAGACATAATGCGCTTCGATAAACCGTACCTATCATGTTTAATTATATCTTATTAAATCTTATTAATTTTAACAATAATTATTAACCCCATCCTGTGCTGTGTAATGGCGGCGTAAGGAAATCCACTACTCCGTATCGTTATAACAGGCGATAGAAAGAAACTAAAACGAGATGGGCTGCAGCATCTTCCCAATAACAATATAAAAACTTCGGTGACCTACCAAGGTGGGTATGGCAAGTATGGAAACTCAGGCGAAATATTAAAAAGTAATTTACGGGAGGCCGTGAACTGTGGACTTTCCATAGGCATATCAATGAATAAATTATGAACTCCATTCTTTTTTTTTGGGAAATTTAATAAATATTCGTTAATTAATAATTAAATTACTTGTTACTTTTAGTATTGTGTTAATAAAGAGACTTAGTATGACCAGAAATTTCTAAACATCCGTCGTTATTAGGAAGTCAAATGAGTGTCGTTTTCGTATTTTCATATGAAAATTGTATACAGACGAAATTACGAGTGAAATTTGAAAAAAAAAACTTTTTGTTTTTATATACAAATATGTAAAGTTAATTACAATAAAAACCAATTCTTTACAGAAATTAATATTCTTCCTGTTACCGGCCCGTAAAAGTCTACTGCTGAACATGGATCCCATTCGTTGCGGGAAAAATTGTTCTTAACAAACACTATTGGCTGGTGGATTAACGATTGCAGTACCAGATGTCCTCCAAATTTGACACTGTTTCTCGTGTTGGCGTATTGCATGCCTTAAACGCAAAGCGCGCAGGTATGTTCTACTAGCGCCTAAAAATCAAGAATCAAACGTTTTGTCGCATCAAAGCGTATGATATGATGATATATATATCCAATGACAACATGTGATGCCAAAACACGTACATATGTGCAAATTGCAATCTCCAGTATTTAAAATGTAATTTGATAAAGATTTGTACATCTTAGATAGTACTAATAATGAGTATAAAACAAGCAAAACTGCGTGCGAAAATAAGTGGATTGGATTAACGACAATGAACACTTACCATTTTTTGCTGCAAACAATGTCAGCTGAGAATAATATGCGAAGATCGCGTTACCGCACACCACCTGATCGGTAGCAAAGTCATATACCAAGGTGACGAATGCATCATCAAAACAAACGACTTTACGATTTATTGACATAGGAACTTTGAAAGCAAAATGAACATTAATTAATGAACATACAAATGCCAAATATAGCACCGATAAATCATATTTTAAATATAGCGTTAGACCACTATTATTATTATTGTTCAATAATTATTTAATATTAACATTCATTTTTTACACATTAACATATTAAAATATTTACATTTGATACTAACTATACACAATATAAAAAAAGAAACTATAATATAGAAAAACTAACACTAAAAATTTAAATTGTCAAAAAGTCCTGCTCCCCGTGGTATAGTGCCAAGAACGCTGGCTGCGTTTCCTCGCTGAATAGATATACTTAGCCTTTGAGTGAGGAAAGAACCAGCCCTCTTATCACCAGCAGCGACAACCAGCCGTGGATACAGTTCCTTTAGGAACTTCACTGCACGTGGACCCCACGGACCGATAGTCTCTACAGCAAATGGCACAAATATGTAGTCATTTCTCAAGGACTGATATTTGCGCCATTTACTAAATTCGGCTGCCTCTGATATCACACCGGAGCCACCACACTCTGAAAGAGGTACCCTTAAGATGAGAGGCCGCCAAAGTGTCAACGCAAGTAGCATCCCAGGGCTTTACCTCTCTCCCAAGGGACCAAGGTCATACCGTCGGGTTTCTTGCCATCGTCTCTAAATATCCCGCAAGGCTCTAAACCAAGGGGATATTTATGGAGACAAGAGCCCTTCAGATGACTTCGTTCAAGGAATCGTTTCGGAAAAACCTACCTGCACTTTTCTTGCATGAAAGTCCGTGGAGCCCAAACTCATCGACGCTGCTACAACAGGGGCACTGGTGAGGATGACAAATTGCCGCTTCAAGCCGGATTCCTACGGCGATGCGCAAACTCTCCCCATCAAGCAATGTGCCGTGATTACTTGATGGTAGAGCGTGTAACCAGTGAATTTAGATGACAGTGATACTGTAGCCGAACTCACAGTATTCAAGAAATACGTAGAAGAGAAAATTAAATCATTAAAACAAAACAATGTGAATGATGGACAAAGTGTATCATTTCATGATATGTACTACGATTTAATTTACTCCATCGTCGATGTTATACTTCTGGTGAGAGTGGTATCAGCATGGCGTAAGGTGCAACGGAAATGGGTACAACCCTAATGTAGACGCGACAATGGAAGAGCAGCGCGGCTCTCGCCCTCATCCAGCGCCACGAACCAGCAACTCCACATCACAGGATATTCAGATGGTGGACATGGACATTTCAGGAAAACGAGATGTGAAATCGCACGTTGCGTTCCTAAAATCAGTGTTCAGTTCATCACTGAACACTAATTTTCTTTATATTTATATAAAGCTTTATAATATGTACTTTCTTAATTTTTAATTTTATTGTTTTATGTTATCTTATCTCCCGTGAATATGTTCGGTGAAACCGAAAACCATTGTCAGCAATTGGTTTTTGTTTAGTGCATTTTCGTTATGCGAAAGTTTCGGGTGCATTCATAACAATTCATTAACATTTTTGTAACTGTTTTAAATAAAGTGATTTTGACTATTTCGGAAGTCATTAACTCAACATAATATATAAGAAACAACCGGACACAACCCGACAATATGCTTAATCTATAATATTTGTGTATATTTTTGTTTTTAGTTACACATAATATCATAAAATTTACTAGTATAGGGCATATTATTATACACAGTTTTATAAAACTTTTGCGACAATGCTTGTTCGACATCATCAAACATTAACGCAAAATTGATGGCAAATACACATCAACATAATTTTTAGCAGCATCAAGTTTACAAGTAGCAAGTACAAGCGATCAAAGTTGAAATCCCCCCACACCAATAAAATTATTGATTGCATTTTATTTGCAATTTTTGGGATATAATCGTGGAGAGACCTTAATGACTGAGAAATAAAACATATTTAGATGTATGGAATTGTGTTCATTATTGTTTTTTGAAAACAATAATGAATTTTTTTAATTGAAATTTTGTTTGAAAAGTAATAATAATAATTTTTTTATTTTACACATATTAACACACAAATTTTAGTGGGAGGGACTGGTGTCCAAACTGGGAAGGCCAGGTAATTCATTTTACAGAGGACGTGTATGATGGATCAATATGCCTTTACCCTACGGATAGATACAATCTTTCTATGAAAATACAGATAGACTGTCTGAAATTGTCTGTTAGATTACTTTCAAAGCTACGTATTCTAAGCTTACCCTATTAGTATTATTGAAACAAACACGACTTTGATCCTAGGGTTATACTTGTCTAACTAATCACTGTCTTACATCTTTTCATTTAATTCGGAATTTTTTTTCAATGTTAGTCATTAAAGAAAAATCTTAATTGGATTGAGTTACGTAGGCGGTCCCATAATGAATTGGCCTAACTATGAACCAATGAAGGAAATGAAACGAAACCAATTTTATTATTGATTGCATTTTATTTGCAATTTTTGGGATATAATCGTGGAGAGACCTTAATGACTGAGAAATAAAACATATTTAGATGTATGAAATTGTGTTCATTATTGTTTTTTGAACACAATAATGAATTTTTTTAATTGAAAATTTGTTTGAAAAGTAATAATAATAATTTATTTTTATTTTACACATATTAACACACAAATTTTAGTGGGAGGGACTGGTGTCCAAACTGGGAAGGCCAGGTAATTCATTTTACAGAGGACGTGTATGATGAATCAATATGCCTTTACCCTACGGATAGATACAATCTTTCTATGAAAATACAGATAGACTGTCTGAAATTGTCTGTTAGATTACTTTCAAAGCTACGTATTCTAAGCTTACCCTATTAGTATTATTGAAACAAACACGACTTTGATCCTAGGGTTATACTTGTCTAACTAATCACTGTCTTACATCTTTTCATTTAATTCGGAATTTTTTTTCAATGTTAGTCATTAAAGAAAAATCTTAATTGGATTGAGTTACGTATTGTTGCTGTAACGCTTTTGTGTTAACGGAAGTAACAATCTAGTTACATGTAATTAACACAAGATCTTTTAACTTGTACACTTTTATACAAATTTTTCCTGCGTTAATTTATTCAAAACATGGTTTACAACGAGCATACAGTTTAATACGCGGAGAGCAACGCTACAGCTATACTACAGTTGTAGCAGGAATGAGATGGCTCAACCGTGAAAGGACCACGCGTTCACAGAATGTATAACACAATATAGCAGCTTACTGCTGATGTGTTTAGTATGGTGAGTATATAGAATTGGAGAACCTTTTTACTGGAAACGAGCTATTTCTTCTTATGGTTCGGGGATCACAACGTAATATTGTGTATTGCAAGCAGATCATAAACTATCGTGAGTGACAAGTAAGCATAAATATAGTAATTTCAGTAAGTGAATTATGTATTTTCATTCTTAATAAGAAGAAAAGCTTCTAAACTTCAGAAAAAATCTTGTAGCAAAAATATACAATAGTTTTTTTTAATTGTTAGAAGATTGACGCTACAGCACATTTCCTGGTTTCTTTCCCTCAGTTCATCTCGTCCTTGCGACACGTACGGGTGATATGAGTACATATTTATACGCTGTCACTACACGGCTCAATTAACTGCAATTCACTGTTCTGTAATGAAAAATTAATAATTGGTTTCAAAATTTCTTCACAATATAATGATGTATCATATTGCGAAGTATTTGGGAGATTTTGATGGCAGCTTGAGCCACTAGATAGCCAACTACCGTAGTATCTCAAAGAGCCAAAGTGGGTACAATAACTTGAGACTCATATCACCATCAGAGCACTTGTTTCATCGTTCGCATTAATAATTCTCATGCACTGACATTTATACACAAAATACCACCACTTTTAAGTAACAAACCTACTTCAAACGATTACTCAAATGATAAAATAGAAGTAGTAATCGACCGATGGTCAAGTTCCCGCTAAAACTCAAAACTCACAATTCACTCTTACTAACATATCTTATCTGGGTTTTGAAGGTACAACGGGAGCATGAGAAGAAATAGAAGTCACCTGCAATGCAATAAAATACTATTGTGGTGGATGCATATTCTTTTTACTGGCTAACTTACTAATGTCAAGTCCTAGCTGTCGACACAATGAACAAATTTTTGGATCATGGTTTTGTGTTGGTGTTTTTTTTTATTGAAGAGGGGGCAAACGAGCATGCGGCTCACCTGATGTTAAGTGACTACCGCCGCCCATGATCAACCCCAACACCAGGAGAATCGCGGGTTCGTTGCTGGCCCTTTAGAAAGGAGTAAGCTCTTTTCTTAAAGGTCCCCAGGTCGTATCGGTCCGGAAAAATCGCTGGTGGTAAACTATTAGTTTACATCGGAAACAACTTATAACCTTACCAATACTGATGTTTCCTGAAGTAGTTATTTGTAAATAATCAATCAAAGTGTGTCGTTCTTTTATTAACGTTCGTCCTTTAATATTTTTATTGTTTATATTTTGGTTCAAAAAAAAAACTGAATCAAAAGCATGTTGGTTTAAGAGGAGCTCAACATTTTTTTAAAGTTTTTTACGTAGATTTTAAAAGCGCAAGATTTATAAAACATATTATTAAATTTTACCATGTGTTACCTGCTCTGCCCTTGTCATGTTTACATCCGACATTTCCTGTTTGCAAGATGTTTTGCTATACATTATGTTTGCTCCTTGAAATTGAATGCTTCCCTGGGGCTAAAGCTTACTCACCTTATGTTTTTAAATTGAGTTTATGGTGTTTTCTTAGTTAAAAACGATACAAGATTTTAAAATTATGAACAAATTTTGTTAAAGAAATAGTAAACAAAACAAATTTGAAGAAAATATTGATTTCGTTGGTTACGAGAAGTATTTATGTTTGCACAAATAAAAATGCATATATTATGTAGATCTTTATAAACTCCCTTAAAATCAATAATCAAAAGTAAACAGTACCTGGTTATGAGTTCAAAGGCCCCAGGGCCACTCTACTCTATCCGTAGCTTAACCTTGTGTTAATAATAATAAAATATTCTCAAAAATAATTAATATTAAAACATATTAACGACTACAAGAAAATTTTTATCTCATTATATTATTTAATCAGGTGTTGTGCGAAATATTTGGTCCAAGTAATTCAACTCTCCTCTCTATCATGTGCAAACTTGTGACATTGCACAATTTCGGTGCATCAACATTACGCATCAGCAGAGCTTTGACGCCAGAATAGCACAGACTTACGTGAAAGCTCTGTGAATTTTAAAAGCTTGACTGGGTAGACAATATTGTGGTCACTGGTACTTACTGTATAACAACATCATCATCTGAGGTCCGAAGAGAGGGGGAGGACACGGTAATCCTCGAGTCCGGCAACTTGTTCTATCACCGGGAGGGCGACCATCTGTCCCCAGGAGGTGTCGGATTTATCGTCCACAAGTCTTTCGTCAACAACGTTGTAAAGATTGGGAGTGTGTCGACGAGGGTCACGTACCTGATACTCAGAATCACCAAACGGTATTCGCTGAAGGTCATACAGGTCTACGCATCAACCTCGGCACATCCCATTGAGAAGGTGGAGGAAATGTATGATGATATTTCTAGAGCTATGCATTCCTCCAAAACCCATTACACGGTGTTGATGGGAGACTTCAATGCAAAACTAGGCACAAGAGAAGGCGGTGAGCTGAAGTTAGGGAAATTTGGAGTAGGGCAACGGAACTCTTTATAATGAACTCTTTCTTCCAGAAGCAGCCCCACAGGAAGTGGACATGGTCGAGCCCCGACGGTTTGACAAAAAATGAGATTGACTTCATTATGACGACCAGACGCCAACTGTTCAGTGATGTCTCAGTGATCGCAAGGGTGAAAACCGGCAGCGATCACCGAATGGTTAGAGGCACACTGAACCTAAACGTTAAGTGGGAGAGGTCTCGTCTAATGAAGTCAACGCTCCGTCCCTCTCGTGCCCTAATCCAGAATCCCGACACTTTTCAGCTCGAGTTACGTAACCGCTTTCAGTGCCTAGAAGATTTCAATGCAGTGGACGATATGAATGACAAGCTCGTGGAAACTGTCCATGCGGTCGGAGCAAAGTTCTGCAAGATCCGCCGCAGAAGATCACAAAAACTCTCCGATCACACTCTTAATATCTTGGCTGTTAGACGGGAGTTAAGGCTGCAACCGTCAACAGACAGCATACAGGCAGGAGACTTACGCAACTTTAATACTGCTCGTATTAAAGAAGCGATCGTTCGGAACCAGGGCTCCAAAGTCTTTGCCGGAGATCTGTCTGCCAGAAAGAGTCAACTGTCAAAGCTGAAGACTGAGAGCGGCAGCATCGTTTCCGAGACACCTGAGATTTTGAGTGAGATTGAGAGGTTCTATGGGCAGCTGTACACATCATCGTTGGAGCCACACGCAAGTGTGAGTAACGATTCAAGAGCAAGTCTTACCCGACACTATTCCGATGATATCACGGACGTCAGCCTGAGCGAGATTAGAATGGCTCTCACTTTAAAAACGGCAGGGCCCCAGGCGAGGATGGAATTACAGCGGAGCTTCTGAAAGCGGATGGAACACCGGTACTTGAAGTCCTTCAGAAGCTCTTCAATTCCGTCCTCCATGGTGGTACTACTCCGGAGGCGTGGAGCAGAAGTGCGGTGGTCTTGTTCTTTAAGAAAGGCGACAACGCCCTCTTGAAGAACCACAGACCGATTTCCCTTCTGAGCCGCGTCTACGTGCTATTTTCGAGAGTCATTACGAATCCTCTCGCACGCAGACTCGACGACTTCCAGTCTCCCGAACAAGCCGGTTTCCGAAAAGGCTTCAGTACCATAGACCACATACATACCCTGCGGCAGATTGTATAGAAGACCTAAGAGTAAAATCTGCCACTTTGCATGGCGTATGTGGACTATTAGAAAGCCTTTGATTGCGTCGAAATTTGGGTGGTGCTACAGTCCATTCAGCGTTGCCAAGTTGACTGTCGGTATATCGAAGTACTGATGTGTTTGTACAGTAGGGCTACGATGGCTATCCGACTTCAGAATCAGAGCTAGAAACCTATCCAACCGCAGAGAAGTGTAAGACAGGGTGACGTGATATCCCCGAAACTCTTCACCTCTGCATTGGAAGACGTTTTCTAGCTACTGGACTGGAAACGATACTGTATTAACATCAATGGCGAGTACATCACTCACCTTCGATTTGCCGACGATATAGTACTTATGACAGAATCGCTGGAGGACCTTAGCACTATGCTCTATGACCTCAATGGTGTCTCCCAACGGATAGGTCTTAAGATGAACATGGACAAATCAAAGATCATGTTTAATGTCCATGTCTCACCTATGCCGGTAGTTGTTGGGAGCACTATGCTCAAAGTTGTTGACGAGTACGTTTACCTGGGACAAATAATCCGACTAGGTAAATCCAACTTCGACCGAGATGTCAATCGACGGATTCAACTCGGGTGGGCAGCGTTCGGGAAATTACGACACATCTTCTCGTCAGGTATACCTCAATCTCTGAAAACTAAAGTGTACAACCAGTGCGTGTTGTCAGTGATGACTTACGGATCAGAGACGTGGTCCTTCACTGCTGGCCGTATGAGTACGCTCAAGGTCACTCAGCGAGCTATGGAGAGGGCTATGCTCGGAGTTTCTCTGCGTGATAGACTCAGAAATGAGGATATCCGCAATAAAACCAGAGTAACCGACATAGCCCAATGGATTAGTAAGCTGAAGTGGTAATGGGCCGGTCACATAGCTCGAAGAACCGATAACCGATGGGGAAGAAAGGTTCTCGAGTGGCAGCCTCGTACCGGTAGGCGTGGCGTAGGGCGACTCCCCACTAGATGGAGTGACGACCTGGTAAGACATGCAGGAAGTCAATGGATGCAGGTGGCTCAGGACCGTGCTTTGTTGCATTACTTGGGGGAGGCCTACGTTCAGCAGTGGACTTGTGAAGGGCTGTAATGTATGATGTTCATCATCATCATCAATATAGCCCATCGAGTTACGAAACATGATCTCATCAAGGAATGCCAATTAGCATGATTCTTAGGCTCCAGCATCCATTAACTTCCTGCATCTTTGCATTTCATTGCAGTATATATTGATGAGACAAAAACTTGATGATTGAAAACACTCGCCGACTGCCAGGTCTTATATTTTATACCGTGAATATACAAACATATAGACAGTCAAAAATTCTAAAAGCTATTAATTTGATTGTAGCATGTTTTATTTAGTCACTTGACCTACTTTTTTGCAGAAAATATTAGTATTAAAAATTACATACACGATTTTCAACAAATTTATTATATAATTAGATTAAATTTAAATAACTCTTCATTCAAAAGAATTTTGAAAAAGAAGAAGGATCGAGAAAATCGGATTAATTAATTTAGCGTAGGTACCGCTTGCGTCTACCGAAGGGAAGCACTTACAATTTGAAAGTGATAAAAGTGTTATTGGCCCCTTTTTGGACGTCAGTTTATCCTACGATACCTTCTTTGTCGTCTACATAATTTGCTTCACGTGTGACAAATGTGCGCATGCACGATTTTCCCCTTTAATAAAATATTTACTGTTTACTTATGAAACTCCGACCAAAATAATAGGATAAACGAAATGTTATTGGTTACGGTTAAAATCAAGCAAATCAAGACCCACGAGTAGAAGCAAGGTACTCTGATCACTAGACCAAATATTCCACAAGTCGTGAAACGTCAATTTACAATATTTGAATGAACAAGAGTACTGAACTTACTTCATAATATAAGTAAGCGTCTCGCATTCATTGATTTATATATTATACATTATATTACACTAGATTAGTAATTACCGCGCCAAAGCGTTGCCACTGCACATATGGCCACAGACATATGCCTAGCTAACGTCAGTTCAGTGTTCAATGTGACGCTGACAGAGTTGAGCCGAACGATCCGCGACAAAAAATGAGTAAATGCGTAGTGAAAGAATGCGATTCAAGGTCACAAAAACATAAAAAATCAAACGGAATCACTTTCCACACATAAGTTTTAGTTCATTTTTTCGTATAAACGTAAAAACCTCAAATAATTTAATAAAATTTTCGAATATATATTTTCTTTAAAACAATTTAGGTTAAATATTGCCACTTTTCCGCCTCTGTGATTATCTTACATTAACGGGAGACTATATAATTAATGGAGTAAGTTAATTTGTTATCTCTGATTTTAAATATTTTGGAAATTATAACAAAAACTACTAATTTATTCATGATTGATCTATACTTTATTACCTATTTTATATTAATAATTTTATATTGATAAAAATTTTATAATTTTATTCTTATATAAATTTTATATTTTATATTAATTATATTTTATTACCTATTTTATATTGTTTCATTTATACAATAAAAATACTTATAAAAATGTTTTGTTTCATCAGTTATGCCAACTCCTATTCACGTGATAAGAATATATACTTTTTTTAAATAAAAACAATTAACTGCAGCTTAAAAAACTCCTTTTTATTGCGCATTTTGGGTTAAATTTCATATAGTAAGCCACACCAACCCACAATTGCATCTTTGGTGTATCTATTGGTGGTCACACATGGTCAGTTTAAATGATCATTTCAACTGAGCAGTTTAAACTAAAACTGTTGTTTAAACTAAATCCGTAATTAAACTTATATGTTAAACTCCAATATTTATATATTTAACGATCGATATATCGAAAATCCACTATTTTAAAAAATATCAACAGTTTTAGTTTGAACTTATCAGTTTGAATGATCAGTTGAACTGACCGTGTGTAGGGTCAATATCTTTATCTAATCTTAGTTACGGTATTGTTTTCGCTACTTGTGTAAGTGAGACAGATATATGTTTATATAAAATGTTTAGTAATTTCAAAGCTACGTCGTCGCGGTTGGATAGTGGTTACACTTTTTTCAAGGCGCGGTAATGTGGTTTGCTCCTCTAGTTTTGTATAACTCAATGCTCACATTGCACACACAAGCGCATGGTTTACCCACAGTAGTGCAAAAAGATGAAATAGTACGTTGCCTGCACCGATAGTACTTAATATCACTTTATTTTCTCTATGTGCGACTGTAGAATTACAACATGAGTAAAGAAACCGACCAGAGGGTAGTGATGCAACAGAACTCTGTTTCTGTTTCCGCAACTGCGGAAGTTCTGCATGATTTTCAATATCCGTTTCTGTTTCTGTTTCCGCAATTTTTATAATGGAAGTTTGAACAGAACTCAGCGACGCAGCCACATGAGTAGATAAAATTCCATTTATCTACTCATGTGACGCAGCGGACGAGGTACGCCGCATCATTTGACAGATGATCATGTGTAAAAGCGGGGAGAGGCATTTTAGCTAACCACCAGCGAGCTGGGTACGTGCTTTCGGCACTTGTCCCAACGGGTTTGTTTACTTACTTTTTTAACTTTATCATACGGCGTGACGTGAGTGTAAGTGCGTAAGATTTTCTGTTTTTTAGTTAATTAGTATTTTAAGTCTTGTTACATACTTAAGTGCAATCATGAAGCCAAAAACGAGTTATGTTTAGAACTATCATGTTGAGATTGTTGATTTAGGAGATTATATATGATATTAGATGTAAATTATGTGACAAAATATACTCGCGACAAGACGGCACAACTACCGCTTTAAAGAGCCTTCTTAAAGGAATACACGCCGAAGAGTTTGAAGACAGAAGTTAGTTGAAACTGTAAAACTTACATCGTAAACTACAAAACAAGTGGTCAGTCAAGGAATTGCATACGTATTGTTACGAGCTTGAGGTTCTTGACAATAAAAATTGCCGATAGAATTACCTAAATTAACACTTTAATTCACTTTACACTAATTAAAGTTAAAAAACACTAATAATTAATCACACTGATTCACTTTATTCCGCTCCGAAGCTTCGCTTGTCTCGCCAACTTCAATACTTCCCCGATCGCATCTTGCAGCGCCTATAAATATAAATTAGCACCCAAATATCCAGAATATTCAAGTAAACACGCGCAAGGTACCGAGAGTTTGAGTTTCAACTTCAAGAAGTTTAGTTCTTCGGTTCGAGACTAGATGGCGCTAGTGCCGTCGACTTAGGCGTGTAACACTATTTATTTATATAAAGTGTTCCTCTGTTATAGTAAAAACCCGTTTTTCATTAAAACGTGCTTTCTCTAGGTAAATCTAGTTTTTGCTAAATGCTTTTGTTACGACTAAGATTTTTTTTTATAGGATATAGTTAGCCCACCTGATGGTAAGTGGTTGCTGTGGCCCATAGACATCTACATCTATCCTCGATTACAAATCAAAATGCAGATGCGTTATCACCCGTGAGGACTAAGATGGAATGCCTCGTTACCAGTAAAAAGAGTCTCAGGTTCTCTACACTCACCATACGAAACACAGCAGCATTAAGCTGCTATTTGACGCTGATATTCCGTGAGAGCGTGGTCCTTCCCCGGTCCAGACGACCCATTCGAGCTACAACTATACTACTATAAGAGTAGTATAATAGTACTATTACTATATAACTGCAGCATGGCTCTACCACGTATTAAAATTAATTTTTGTTTTAAAATTGTTGTAAAATTAATTAGCTAGCAGTTATGATGACGTGAAGTTTATATTAATTATTTTTTACGTAAAGTTTATATTATTTATTTTTATTTGAAGCCTATATTAATTATTTTTAAAGACACAAATGAGTATTTTAGATTCAAAGTTCGTTTACATCGTACTTTCGTGCTAGAGTTGTACTAAATTACCTACTCGCTAAACCTAAACGTGGCTATTTAAGTGGTCTGCCTATATTTTAGTGCCAATTTAAGTTTGGTGTATATGCAGCATCTCCAGTGAGAAATCTTTTATTGGAACTTGACTTAAACTATATGAAGAACACCGGAACAGACTGTTAGGTGTAAAACTGGCCAAACTACTTTTCATAAAATATGACTTATCGCTACTTAATTTTGAATGTTAATAAAAAGTTTTATTTGTATTTTTTAATAAGTAGTATTTCCGTTTCCGCATCCGTTTCTGTTTCCGTTTCTGCAAAAAAATATTTTTAACATCTGTTTCCGTTTCTGCTTCCGATATGACACTTCCGTTGCATAACTACCAGAGGGGAACCTACATACAAACGGCTCGCTCCAAATACACCCACACATAGTAGCGATGTGTGCGTTAGCTTTCACCGACAGGTTCACCGAGAGGTTAAATAAATAGACCAACAATGTTTCAAAATTTCTATATATAAATTATTTTAATAAGTTTTCTGCGATGAGTAAATAATCAGATTTATTTTAATTAAAATAATTTGTTATTATAAATGTATATATTTAAGTAATAAGTATTCACTATAAGTAAAACTGCCTAATAGTTGTATAATCTGCATGAATTCTTCTAGAGGAAATAAGGATATTTCCTTTTTTTTGTATCCGAGAGGTCAAGTGTAGTAAGTACCTTTTTACGTATTATAGGTAAGTGAGAATGTGTAAGACGGGTATGCCACCGAGTGATGAATTCGGTCTAAACTACAGTTGTTTTATACTATACAATATGTAACATAATTAACGCTCACCCTCAGACACCCCAATTAGTATATTATGTTATCATCATAATGCATACACTGAATTTTTAATTAAACATTTTTATGCACTGATTATTTATCAAATTAGTTATACTAATTCCGGAAGAATGTTGTGGTCACAGTACAAATCCACGAACGCAAAGACTTTACCGTGCTTGAAATAAAGTTCACTTTTCTTTATTTTTATTGAATGCCAGAATTAGTAATAATACAAATAAAACTGCACTTTTTAAAAGTCTTATTGCCTTAAGTTACGGTCCATTTCAGTTTGTTTTGACTGTACAGATTTAGTGTGATTGTAATTTACGTAGTTTTAATTATTTTTGGGATAAAAAATTACCTATATTAAAAATGATAGGAATCGATTCAGTAAACGATTCTGATCAAACTACTTCCAGGATGTGCGTTGATTATGTTACATGTTATATAGTATATTTTTTTTTCCTTAAATTTTTCACATGCATCATGTGACAACCCTATCAGAATAGGTAAACATTTCCGACGTTGTTGTTGGAAGCTTCTCCTCTGGTCCCTACTCTTTACTCTATGGAATTACCCTTCGCTGTTTGCGTTGCGAGACGTTCACAGTGTACGTACGTACCTTGACAGAACATTACGTTCTATGGCTTATATGAAACTGGAAAATATATTACATATCTCGCGTAATATAATAACGTTAAAAACGAGTTGAAATGCATCGCGTGCGAATATAGCAGGAATCTGTCTCAACTTTTGATAACAAAGCCCTTACTCGTTGTTTTAAAGCAACATATTTTGAACGATTTCATAAGAATTCCGTTACCATATTTCCTTTATTGCCTTTTATGAAATATTTCTGTTGTTCTATATTTTTTCAAGCACTTGTATTTGAATTGAGATTGAGTCTATTTTAATTTTTTTAAATATTGATATATTAAAAATAAATAATGTCTGTTATAGCTTGGCTTGATCATTATGTATATATATTGCACAGATGTCGATTGTTTTATGAGATAGTCAGTTTCGTTTTCAGTTTTTTCAATCTTTGTCAGAGTAAAAACTAAGTCGTACATTACATACTTATGCAGGCTGTCAGTTTTACAACAATCACGGTTGTGATTGACGAATAACCTCCCGTGTAATACAGTGATTGACGCCTGCATGTGCGCGTAATGTACGCCTATCAGTCACCATCTGTTTTTTATCAATCATGATTGATGGAATTGATTGACGCTAAAACACTATCAAATCAATCAAATGTAAAATCATATTATTGTAAAAGTTGTTAAGCAAAACTGTACGAGGGCTGTCGTTGGCTACGTAGAGTGTAGACTTTCTGTTAATTTACGCCTGGTTGCAAGTCGGAGAGTTAGTATCATGTATTTGAAACAATATTTTATCTAGATATATGAAACAGCAGTAAATGGGTTAATTTCAGTTAACTTTTAGTCATTACTTAGGTTACAAAAATGTATGTAATGTAATTTACAATACAAAACTTCTTCAGTTTGGTAACAAGTGTAATTAGAGGCATGATTTTGAATCAAACTATACATAAAATACTAAACTAGACCTCTTTTTCAGCCGTTCTGACATTCAAACTTACGTTTTGAAATACCCGTTTGACGGATCCATTCTCTGGTACTAGTCTATGGTTTAAAAAAATAAAATATTTTTTACACAAGTAAGAGTGACAAAATATCACTGTCTAGGTAGAATTAACTTACTAGGCATTTACCATCAGGTGATGGTAAGTGAATGCTGTGGCACCAGGTTGACGGATCAGTCCTCCGGTGTTCTTCATCTATAACTTACCGTGGCCTTGGTTCTTAAAAATTAAGATATTTTTTACACAAGTAAATGTAAGAAAATACCTCACTGTCTGGGTAGACTTCACTTATCATTTATTTACTATCAGGTGATGATAAGTGAACACTCTGGCTTTTAGACACATATATCTACCCTCAATTAACAATCAAAAAGCAGAATGCAATGTTGCTCCTGAGGACTAGGAGCAACTTGCTACCAGTAACAAGTTTCATTAGTTCTTATCGACCACCATACGGGACACAGCAGCATTACGCTTATAGTTCAAGCCAGCATTCTTCGATAGCGTGATTATCTGCGTTGAGCCTAATTATTCATTCTGCAGCTCATTATACAACTAATCTGTCAGGTAAATTATTCGTCTGTTATATAACAAATAACACGTTACTTAAAAACGTCACACAAATTAATTCATAGGAAGCACTATTTTAACTTCAATTTCATGAATGATATAGAAAGCACAAGAATTGATTAAACGAATTTCGCAAGTCCCAGACTGTTACTGGAGGTTATTAAAATTTCTATGTATGTAAAACAATCGATGAGAGAGTTTTATTTCATTTTATAAAACAGTACACCTTATTCATTTAAACTAAAATTGGCAGCAAATTCAGTCAACGATGTTCTTTTGAGTTTTTTTTTTTTTCATATTAATTGTTAAAGCAAAAAATCTGCGGTATGCATGCATGCGTCTATAACGTATAAACCTACACGGTTCGAATAAAAAAGAAACTTCATTCAATGTAAATATAAAATACAACATTTTTGGCAAAGTAACGTCTAATTTCTTTAATTATTTGTAAATACTACTCATTCCCGTAACAATTTATAGGAAAATATTTGTAAACGATTTTTTTGAGATTTTCCTGCATCGCAAGGACATTTCACATTTATAAAATTGCATATGAACATATACCCTGAAGTAGAACAAATATTGACAGACCATTGACTTATATATTACTTTTAAATCATTGCGATAGACTGTACACATAATAGCTTAAGAGCCAATTGGCGGCAGACTTAGGTATTTCAAGAAGCTTCACATTTTTTTCAGTTAATCCCTTATACCTGAGGTACATGAAATGGGGACTCTTAAGTTCGACCGGCAGTCGATATAAAGACGCTCAGGTGTTAAATGTGTAAAAAAATTACCAAAGAAAAGTGATAGCAATAAGAGATAGTCAATAAAAGTTACCGAAAAATAACATTGGCAGACACCTATGAAGGTCTCAAGGTCAAGGCAGACAGCTTGAAAAAAATTATTTTTCCTTTTTAAAGTACAATTTTTTGTTAATAATATACGTTATTTCAATAAAGATGTATATATATATATATATATATATATATATATATATATATATATATATATATATATATATATATATATATATATATATATACATACATACATGGAACAATGTTATTCCAGTTGTTCACCAACCCATGTGAATTTGTGATTTAACTATTGGTTAATAGAATACATAGATGGTTGCATAGATAATTTTTTAGGCAAACATCTTAAGGGGATCGCATGAGAAATTGGAATTGTGTGTTCAATAAACTGTCTTGACTTTGCGTTTTTCGAAAATACATCGCAGTGTGTGATGATATTGTCATGTTCGCTTAAAGGACTCTGCTTATAGCAGCGTAGCGTGACAAGTTGTCACTTTCCTACTGAGATGGTCGAAACTATACTCGTGAACCGGTGCAACTTGTAGGTGCTAGTCTGCTCGGGTTTGCTATACACTCATAAGCTACAAAATTTTGATCGTCCATTTTCGGCGTACACCATAGAACACTTTAGTTACTGAAGTGTTTTCCATTCATTATACAAGATATCCAGCCTTGAAATGCATTGCAGAATTCATACCCATTCAGAAAAAAATACAAGAAAAATTTAACTAGTATAGTAAGTTTGATTAAAAACATCGCTTAATATACCTACATCACGACTACACATTAGTTTTTTTTATTATTACAGTATTTAACGTTATCTGTGTTGGAAGATAAGTTAGTGATAAATAGTATGACTGTTTTTTTTATTGATTTATTGTTGTAGTAAAATAATCATTTTGACGAAGTCTAAGTACATCTATCCGTGGTATAACGAAATGTATGGAAAAATGAGTGACTAATTATTTTAAAATAATATTATGTATTTATAAGGCAGATTCGGTATACTTAATTTATTATTTTTACAACCAGACATTTATTATTTTTATAACCCGTAATTATTATTAATTGCAATCAATATGAAACGAAAGTATATACTTTCAATTAATGTAACACATTTTTTAAATTAATATATTGATTGGATTAGGGCGATTGCTATAGTACGCGCATATCGACGCCCCAGAAAAGTGTTGTCTGCCTGGTTGATAGAACCACAATATATGTCCGCCATGAAAACTATACATGTCAAATAATATTATCAACAATTGTAAATTGCAACTTTATGTCAAAGCGTTTCTATCACTTATTGCTATCACGTTTCCTTGGTAATTTTTTTACACCTTTAACACCTGAGCGCCTCTATATCGACCATCAGTCAAACTTAAGAGTCGCCATTTTATGTACCTCAGGTATAGGTGATTACCTTAAAAAAATTGTGAAGCTTATTGAAATACCGTAAGTTTGCTGCCGGGCTCTCAAGCTATAATAGTGACGTGCGGATATCAAAACTGTCGCACGAATCAAACGAAACTTTTGTGGAAGAGGATCCATCACAAAGCATTTCAGAGATAGCTGTAGGCTAAGGGGTAAGTGATAAAACTGTATTAACCTATCAAAACCCAAGCGTTCGTATTCGACCGCGGCGCTATTCCGTCAAAATTCAAGCGGTCGAATTCGACCGCGCACACCCACAGCACTTTTAACCATTAACACATATATTTAAAGAATACTTTTCTATGAAGAAGTTTGACATTATATACCATTTTTACTGATAGTAAAATGGTTAGTAGTAAGTACCTCGTTAGTTTATAGACTATGATTTGTTCACTTGCTACCCATATTTCTATAAAAAATAAAATGAAATTTATGTACCTACGTAAACTGCCTCCGCGATATAGAATATCGTAGTGTACGAGTAACCTAAAGCAAAAAAAAACTGTCGCCCGTTGCATCTTCTACTTCTTTTTCATAAGTCTGTGAAAGTCCACTGCTTGACGTAGGCCCCTTCCCTTGTGTAGGATTTGACCTCCAAGTACCAGACGTCTCACAGCTTTGAACATGTTACCGTGTCGGATCGGAGGCTTTGATATTATAATAACCAATGACTTTAGTATTTTATTTCTGCATTTGACCGTTTTATTAAATAATAGAAAAACTTAGCATTACTAAAATGCTTTGCAAATTTCGATATTATCGTATTTCAGTGTGGTTAGATTGTATTAAACTTTTCATTATTGTTTACAAACAAATTTCCGCTATTTTTTGGCGAACAAAAATTTTTTCAAATGAATTAAAAATAGTACTTAAAATTTTATTATTAGTATGTAAACTGCAGAAAAAAGTGCAATGAAAAAGTATAAATAGAAATTGAGACGGTGGAATCCAATAACCGACCCCTACCTGCACCAAAAATACACCGGAATGCGTGGAATGTCGATAATTACACCCCTACACTCCAACTGTTACCTTGCGTTGTCTACTCGAACCTAAGTCTGTTAACCTATCTGATTAAATTGAAGCGGATTTCGTGAATAAACCTTGAAGTTAACAGTTATTTGATAAGTGTAAATGTTGTACCTTGTTACGACAATTTCGTGTAAGGCCTGGTACTGCGATCGGCAATCCGCCGGCCAAGCGTGATCCTTCCAACGACGGGAAGGGTTTGTCTTTAGCAGTGGACTATCGGGAGTCTAAATACTATATATAATCTATATGTCATGTGGTGTCGGTGTAAGACTATCCACTATCCCATATCATTCTGTGGGTGTCGTGTGAGGCCACAGAGGGAAACAAATCAGGAAATGTGTAGCAACATCGTTCTAATAACCACTCTAAAAGAAACAAAAACAGCGGCTGCCAACCCGCGTACAAAGCGTGGCAACTATGGCAAATAACTCCATAGATTGTCTCTTTGGGAGGATCTCCTATGAGGCAATATATGGAGAGCCTATGTTTAGCAGTGGATTTTAATAGTAACTCTAACAGTAACATTAGTGGTAGTCTAATATCATATTTTGGTAATATTTTAATGTGTTTTTGTTACAGCCTATTAAAAGTCCACAGAACACGTATATTAAACATAGGCATAGACACTCTTATAGAAGGGATAATTGTCATATTGTACACGCTTGGCAGGTGGCAACCAGATTTTTTTTTAATTTTACGTTGATATTAGAGATTCGTTTTCGCTCTGTCATATTTTACGTGACGATATTATATTAAAGAGTACATAAGTTATTTCAAAAATAAGGTTAACTTACCCGTAGTATAAAACAAGAAGTGCATGATTAAAAATATAATGTTTTGTATTTTGTTTATTTTCCTAATCAAGAGCACAATCCTGAGTCATCTATAAACACTGACTGCGAGCATGTCTAATTAGGTATTCAATCCATCCAGTTGTTAAAAACTGCTCTTCTTTCTGCATTTTCCACTTGTTCTGAATTTTTAACTAAATTACAGCCCCGTTCACATTTTAGCTTATGGATCCGTTGAAAATGTATTACTTTTATTTATTTACTTTCTTAGATACACATTCAAATAATACAACACAATGCTCTAGCTTAGCTTCCTTAATAAAAGGTTATTGCTAGATATTGCAAATAACAGGTAAAGAATAACCATTACCGCAGTCAACCTACGCTCCTGCGATCCAGCTATACACGTAAGCTTCAATGGATTTGTAGTACACACATTAAACGCTTAAGTTTGGACACTGTACTACATGCCAACTTAAATGCTACGTTGCAAGTATCTATGCAGACGTTGCGATTTCCCTGCAGATAACAGAAAAACTTCTATATTTCGTTCTGTATTGTTTAAAGATTTTTCCTTTTCAAAAATTTTAGAGTGGTATGAGATATAATATTCTACAAGGCTAATTTTTTCATATTGTGTAGTAGCTGTGTAAAATAATATATCGCTCTATTTATTTCCGTAGATGTCGTAAGAGGCTACTATGGGAAATGTCAGAAAAATCTTATGCCTTTCGATAGATTTCTGTATACCATGTCGTTTACCTCTGACACGAATTACTCCAGCACGAGCAGCATTGTAAAAATGATTAATGTCTGAACAATTAAGGCGAATGCTCCTTTCTTTTTTAAGTGCTGATGCAGATGAAAAGAAAAAGGGGAACATGATGAAGAAGATGATGATGTAGTAAGGCGTTGTCTGTTAAAAAAGTCAATTGTGTTTGAATGAAAATGTTCAGATTTATGTTTTGTGTTTAATAGTTATAATGAAGGAGTCAACATTATCATTAAAATTTAAAACTAGGCACTTAAACTGATCTAAATAATAATAAAACAGGAAACAGTTTAATAAATCATAAGCTGAAAAAGCTAGATTGTTGTGTTTTGAAACTACCACACGCGTTCTTTAAAAGGATATCTAAGATAAAACTAGATGGGTGTCTATATTACTGAAATATTTTAAATAGATATAGCGTGTAACAGAAAATGGCGCATATTTTTGGCCTGTATTGGGACTGGCAGTTGTCGTTTAGTTTTTAAAATTTAAGGGCTAAAAATCAAGGAAAGCTTTTAAGATCAGTTACTTATTTACTCCAATCAAAATGGTAACTCCATTTCCTTGCTACTTTGCTTAATTAAAGACTCAGATGATCTTCGTCCACTAAGCCCAGCTCATTTCCTCATCGGCCGGCCACTCACTGCACCAGCCTGCAGAGACCTTACCGAAGCACGGACTCACAGCTTGACACGGTTTCAAAGAGTGGAACAAATAAAACAGCACTTCTGGAAACGCTGGTTACAAGAGTATGTTGCTGAACTTCAGACAAGGACGAAGTGGAAGGCGAGCAGTCAAGACATAGCGTTAAACACGCTTGTCGTTATTAAGGTGGACAACTTACCATCCCTTAAATGGCGTATGGGCGGAGTTACCCATATTTTCCCCGAAAAGGACGGCGTGTCCATCCACCATCCAAACTGCTACGGGTCCTGTACAACGAGCGTTCTAAAAAATCTGCCCTCTGCCTGTATCATCAGCAGAGGACGACAACATGAATGCAGCCTGCGACATCTCCAATCAATCGCCAACGTAAATACATCATTGGAAGCTGGAGCTTCCAAGGCGGCTGGCATGTTGGCGCGACTACTAACGCCAACTATCGACGCACCGGGACACCACACTTTTATCTACGAATCAGAGGTCGTCATTGTCGGCGACCAATCACAGCACGTCGTTTAATTTATTATAAGACCTGTTTTAATTTTTTATTATTATCTGATACACACTGTTAGAAATAGGACGATTTAAATAAAACCAGCAAAACTTCAATAAATCAATCATTGAAGAGCAGGTTGCCCCCCGTTCCTGTATAGACTTATTACGTATATACAGGATGTTAGTGTAAACACTGTTATCCTTGAAACCAGTGGTATGGTTTCACTTACAGAACGTAAATTCAATAAAAAATAACAACATTTTTTTTAATAAAATCAATCTCAATTTCTCAATTTTTGCCGGTCCTAAGTCAGGATGAAAGTATGAAGGAAAAGTTACATCACAGGTTATGTGTATCTATAGTGTTTTTATTGGAATGTTGTGTAGGTAGCTAGCGCGGGCGGTAATCCTTACAGTGATTACGTCACTCGGGCGCATAGGGTATCCATGAATTTACGGACGATGTCGGTCAGAAACTTTTTAAATTTTATGAAAGAAAATAGCGTTTTTTTATTCACTGAATTCACGTTCTACAAGTGAAACTAAACCACTGGTTTCAAGGATAACGGTGCTTACACTAACACCATGTAGTTATAATAAATTCTAATAAACAGTAAACAAAGCGGTATCAACGACTATTGAAATCAATGCTTTATGTGAAAAGTGTAGGAATAATAAAGGTAACATGCATTTTTGGTTTTGCTGCTATTTTGACCCAGGAATGTTTTTATCTTTTTTTTTTATAGAAGTGACTACCGCCGCCCGTGATCAACCGCAACACCAAGGGAATTGCAGGTGCGTTGCCGGCCCTTTAGAAAGGAGTACGCTCTTTTCTTGAAGGTCCCCAGGTCGTATCGATCCGGAAAAATCGCTGGTGGTAAACTATTCCACAGACACGTTGTACGCGGAAGAAAACTCTTCTTGAAAAGTACAGTGGTGGACCGCCAAGCATCCAGATAGTGTGGATGATATCGGGACGTTTGCCGCGTAGTGCGTTTACGAAAATTGGCGGCTGGGATTAATCCGAATAATTCCTCAGAGCACTCTCCATGGTATATGCGAAATAAAATGCAAAGCAATGCAATATCTCTTCGCAGTGCCAGTGAATCGAGCCAATCGGAAAACACTCAGTCGTCGACGATTCGAGCCGCTCTGCGCTGGATGTGGTCAAGTGGAAGAAGCTGGTACTGGGGAGCCCCAGCCCAGAGATGGGAACAGTATTCCATGTGCGTCCGAACCTGCGCCTTGTAAAGTTGCAGGCGGAGTGCCGGCATGAAATACTGTCCCGCTCTGCTGAGCACGCCAAGCTTTTTAGCGGCCAATTTGGCCTTTTCTTCCAAGTGACCACGAAACTGCACGTCACTCGATATGTCGACGCCGAGGATTCCGATACTGGCTGAGGCAACAAGGGGAGTGCCTTGAAACTGAGGAGATACGACAGAGGGGTTTTTTTAGCGGTTAATGCGCAAACGTGTGTCTTCTGGGGGTTAAACTGGACTAGATTTAGTCGTCCCCAATCCGAGACTCTGTTCAGCAAAGACTTGACTTCAGACACAAGTTTGTCCCGGCACTCGGAGACGTTTTCCCGTGAAATATTGTCTCGGCCGGTGTAAAGAGCATCACCAGTGCTGTCATCTGCATAGCAATGAATGTTACGGGTTTGCAACATATCATTGATATGCAGAAGAAACAGCGTTGACGATAGCAAGCAGCCTTGTGGAACACCAGCATTAATAGGCTTGTAATCGGAGCTAGCATCGTCTACAATGACCTTGATGCTCCAATCTGCAAGAAAGCTGGTGATCTAATCGCAAAATTTCTCGGGAAGCACGTAGGAAGGGAGCTTCGAAAGAAGCGCTTTGTGCCAAACCCGATCGAAGGCCTTTGCAATGTCCAAACTAACGGCCAATGCCTCCCCATTGGACTCTACTACCTCCGCCCATCTGTGAGTTAGGTAGACAAGAAGATCACCAGCTGACCGACCACGGCGAAAACCGTATTGGCGGTCACTAATCAGCTGGTAATCCTCAAGGTACCTCATGATCTGGCAGGTTACAATGGACTCCATTGTTTTAGAGAACAAGGAGGTGATGGCGATAGGCCAGTATTTGGACGGGTCTAGGCTGTCGCCTTTTTAAGGGATCGGGTGGACGAAAGCCGTCTTCCATGATTTTGGGACTACGCATAGGGAGTAGGAGTACCGGAAAAGACGCGTTAAAGCCGGTGCCAACTCTGGAACACACGTCCTTAGCACAATTGGGGGGATTCCGTCAGGCCCACTCAACTTGTGGATATCCACGGAGAGGAGTGCTTTGCGAACTGAGCGCTGTGTGAGCTGCTCTTCTGGCATGGAGCACTCACACCGCAGGATGGTTAGTGGCGTACTCCTCCCGTCATCGAGAGTCGAGTTGGACGCAAAGAAAGAGCCTAGAAGATCGGCTTTTTCCTTTGCGGTATGGACCAGTGAGTCGTCCTCCCTGTGCAGAGATGGAAGAGATGGCTGACAAAAATTCCCCTGGACAGCCTTGGCGAAAGACCAGAATGCACGGGTTCCAGAAGGAAGGCGAACCAGTTTCCCGCCAATTCTGCCTATGTGCTCTGACTTTGTTTTGGAAATGACTCTTTTGAAGGACCTAGAGACGGAATTATACTTCTTTTTTAGAGCGATATTGTTTACATCCCGGGACGCTGATGCATCAACCCAGGCTTGGTAGCACTCCTGCTTATAGCATGATGCTATTTTACAGGAGCGACCAAACCATGGCTGAGATTTGCCTCCAATGGACACCACAGAGGAAGGAATAAAAAGTTCCATACCCTGAAGTACCACATCAGCGACAGAATCCGCAACAGCGTTGGGATCGTCTGGCGAGAAGCAAACCCGCCCACAAGGGTAGGATGCAAAGAAAGGCCGCATCCCATCCTAATCGGCTGACCTATAGTGCCAAATACGGCGGCTGCCTGCAGAATGCAACTGCGACTTTAGCGTGAGTGGCACCACACTCCGAACAAAACCATGATCCGAGGAGCCTAAAGGGGTGTTGATGGAAATCTGATATCCGTCCGGGTGAGAGGTCAGCAGAAGGTCCAACAGGGAAGGTGCATGTTGAGGTGCACACCTGGAATTCGCGTAGGCGCAGTACGCCAAGGCAAAATCATGAACAGATCTCCCCGCATGATCGGTTCAACGTGAACCAAGCCATTCGGCGTGATGAGCATTAAAGTCGCCGAGGATCACGATCTCTGCGAAGGGGATCTGCTGTAGCAACGAATCTGTAGCCATTTGGACGTGGTCGAAGAGTCGGTCTGTTTTGGCATTACCACTATGGGACCTATAGAGGCACCCGTAGACGCGCGGATGTTCGTCGCTGTCTATGCGTAGCCAAAGGATAGACAGGTCCGAACCTTCAAGTTTGCCAAAGTGTCGAGAAGAGATGTCCTCTCTGACGTAAACGCAAACTCCAGCCTGAGGCACAAAGGAGTGTTCCAGTTTGTACCCCGGGTAGGAGAGATACGAGACATCAGCCGGAGAGGACACCTACGTCTCGGTCAGAAAGTGCAGAGCCGGCCTCGCCGTCTCGAGATGATAGTAGACGGCGTTTAGATTAGAGTGAAGTCCCCTGATATTGCAGAAATTCACGGACAGCGTGGCAGGGGTCGGCCTTGGTCTTGTTGCTCCGTTTGCCCCGAGCAGTTGTAGTCTTGAGCGGAATTTTGCCCCCCCCCCCCCAGAATACGCGGGGCAGCCTGAGCACCCACGCTCAGAAGTGGAGAAACATGGTCGTGGATGCTCAGCGAGGGATTATCCAGGGGTGCTGGTACCCTTCTGGGGTAGTCTATCATCTATTAATTCCGCTACCATGTTGATGGGGGGGGGGGGGGGGGGGATTGGGCCTCCGACCACCTGCACTCACCAGACGAAACGCGGAAGCAGAGCTTCCACTTCACGCCGGTATTCTGTGAGGTCGTGGTACCAACCCGGTTTGAGCCGGCCCATACGTGCAACAGCAAAGCTGCCACGTGGCTCTACCACTGTCAAATGTGTGAATGTGTGAATGTGGCTATGTACTAAGATCTCTTCAGCGATGCCGTCTTATAAGAATGATCGTGGTGCTTACTATGATACAGTGGTAGAGCCACGCGGCAGCTTTGCTTTTGCACGTATGGGCCGGCTCAAACCGGGGTGGTACCACGACCTCACAGAATACCGGCGTGAAGTGGAAGCTCTGCTTTCGCGTTTAGTCTGGTGAGTGCAGGTGGTCGGAGGCCCAAATCCCCCCCCCCATCAACATGGTAGCGGAATTAAATAATGATAGACTACCCCAGGAGGGTACCAGCACCCCTGGAGAATCCCTTGCTGAGCATCCACGACCATGTTTCTCCACTTCTGAGCGTGGGTGCTCAGGCTGCCCCGCGTATTCTGGGGGGAGGGGGCAAAATTCCGCTCAAGACTACAACTGCTCGGGGCAAACGGAGCAACAAAACCAAGGCGACCCCTGCCACGCTGTCCGTGAATTTCTGCAATATCAGGAGACTTCACTCTAACATAAACGCCATCCACTACCATCTCGAGACGGCGAGGCCGGCTCTGCTCTTTCTGACCGAGACGCAGGTGTCCTCTCCGGCTGATGTCTCGTATCTCTCCTACCCGGGGTACAAACTGGAACACTCCTTTGTGCCTCGGGCTGGAGTTTGCGTTTACGTCAGAAAGGACATCTGTTCTCGACGCCTCGGCAGATTTGAAGGTTCGAACCTGTCCATCCTTTGGCTACGCGTAGACAGCGACGACCATCCGCGCGTCTACGGGTGCCTCTATAGGTTCCATAGCGGTAATGCCGAAACAGACCGACTCTTCGACCACGTCCAAATGGCTGCAGATTCGTTGCTACAGCAGATCCCCTCCGCAGAGATCGTGATCCTCGGCGACTTTAACGCCCATCACGCCGAATGGCTTGGTTCATGTTTAACTGATCGTGCTGGGAGATCTGTTCATGATTTTGCCTTGGCATATGGTCTGACACAACTGGTTACTTCGCCTACGCGGATTCCAGATGTGGAGGATCATGCACCTTCCCTGTTGGACCTTCTGCTGACCTCTCACCCGGACGGATATCAGATTTCCGTCGACGCCCCTTTAGGCTCCTCAGACCATTGTCTGGTCCGGAGTGTTGTGCCACTCACGCTGAAATCGCGGTTGCATTCTGCAGGCTACCGCCGTGTTTGGCACTATAGGTCAGCCGATTGGGATGGGATGCGGTCTTTCTTTGCATCCTACCCTTGGGGGCGGGTTTGATTCTGTTACTGATGTGGTACTTCAGGGTATGGAACTTTTTATTCCTTCCTCTGTGGTGCCCATTGGAGGCAAATCTCAGCCATGGTTTGGTCGCTCCTGTAAAATAGCATCATGCTATAAGCAGGAGTGCTACCAAGCCTGGGTTTATGCATCAGCGTCCCGGGATGTAAGCACCAGCGCTCTAAAAAAGAAGTATAATTCCGCCTCTAGGTCCTTCAAAAGAGTCATTGCCAAGGCAAAGTCAGAGCACATAGGCAGAATTGGCGAGAAACTAGTTCGCCTTCCTTCTGGAACCCGTGCATTCTGGTCTCTCGCCAAGGCTGTCCAGGGGAATTTCTGTCAGCCATCTCTTCCATCTCTGCACAGGGAGGACGACTCACTGATCCATACTGCAAAGGAGAAAGCCGATCTTCTAGGCTCTTTCCTTGCGTCTAACTCGACTCTCGATGACGGGGGGAGTACGCCGCCGACCATCCCGCGGTGTGAGTGCTCCATGCCGGAAGTGCAGTTCACAAAGCGCTCGGTTCGCAAAGCACTCCTCTCCCTGGACATCCACAAGTCGAGTGGGCCTGACGGAATCCCCCCAATTGTGCTGAGGACGTGTGCTCCAGAGTTGGCACCGGTTTTAACGCGTCTTTTCCGGTACTCCTACTCCCTAGTCGTAGTCCCAAAATCATGGAAGACGGCTTTCGTCCACCCGATCCCTAAAAAAGGCGACCGCTCAGACCCGTCCAACTAACGGCCAATCGCCATGACCTCCTTGTTCTCCAAAACAATGGAGTCCATTGTAAACTGCCAGCTCATAAGGTACCTTGAGGATCACCAGCTGATTAGTGACCGCCAATACAGTTTTCGCCGTGGTCGGTCAGCTGGTGATCTTCTGGTCTACCTCACTCACAGATGGGCGGAGGCAATAGAGTTCAAGAGGGAGGCATTGGCCGTTAGTTTGGACATTGCGAAGGCCTTCGATCGGGTTTGGCACAAAGCGCTTCTTTCGAAGCTCCCTTCCTATGGGCTTCCCGAGAAATTGTGCGATTGGATCACCAGCTTTCTTGCAGGTCGGAGCATGAAGGTCGTTGTAGACGGTGCAAGCTCCGATTGCAAGCCTATTAATGCTGGTGTTCCACAGGGCTGCGTGCTATCGCCAACGCTGTTTCTTCTGCATATCAATGATATGTTGCATACCCGTAACATTCATTGCTATGCGGATGACAGCACTGGTGATGCTCTTTACACCGGCCGAGCCGATATTTCTCGGGAAAACGTCTCCGAGTGCCGGGACAAACTTGTGTCTGAAGTCGAGTCTTTGCTGAACAGAGTCTCAGATTGAGGATGACTAAATCTAGTCCAGTTTAACCCCCAGAAGACACAAGTTTGCGCGTTAACCGCTAAAAAGAACCCCTTTGTCGTATCCCCTCAGTTTCAAGGCACTCCCCTTGTTGCCTTAGCCAGTATTTGAATCCTCGGCGTCGACATATCGAGTGACGTGCAGTTTCGTGGTCACTTGGAAGGGAAGGCCAAATTGGCCTCTAAAAAGCTTGGCGTGCTCAGCAGAGCGGGACAGTATTTCATGCCGGTGCACCGCCTGCAAATTTACAAGGCGCAGGTTCGGCCGCACATGGAATACTGTTCCCATCTCTGGGCTGGGGCTTCCCAGTACCAGCTCCTTCCACTTGACCGCATCCAGCGCAGAGCGGCTCGAATCGTCGACGACCGAGTGCTTTCCGATCAGCTTGACTCACTGGCGCTGCGAAGAGATGTTGCATCTCTTTGCGTATTTTATCGCATCTATCACGGGGAGTGCTCTGAGGAATTGTTCGGATTAATCCCAGCCGCTAAATTTCTTGAACGCACTACACGGCAAACGTTCCGATACCATCCACACCATCTGGATGCTTGGCGGTCCACCACTGTACGTCTCACAAGGAGTTTTCTTCCACGTACAACCTCTCTGTGGAATAGTTTACCACCGACGATTTTTCCGGACCGATACGACCTGGGGACCTTCAAGAAAAGAGCTTACTCCTTTCTAAAGGGCCGGCAACGCACCCGCAATTCTCCTGGTGTTGCGGTTGATCATGGGCGGCGGTAATCACTTAACATCAGGTGAGCCGCATGCTCGTGCCCCCTCTTCTATAAAAAAAAAAAAAAAAACATGACGGCGTTGGTTGTAAAGTGAGTAACAGCCTATTTATGTTTTACTGTTGGGCACAGGGCTGCATTGAATTATGAAATGGTTCTGCAGTAGGGAAAAATCGATCGGGCAGCTCACATTCCTGTTTCGGAATTATTTCATTTTCTTCACGATGTTTTCTTTAACCATGATTGAGCCGTTTTACCAATTCCTGAAATTGGAATTAATTATCATTTGGTGCTGGTGGAGATCGAACTCAGTATATTCGCGTAATAATTTAAGGTGACTGAGTCAAGGGCATAACGTAATATGCCCATCTGATGGTATGTGGATACTGTAGCCCATAGACATGTACAGATGCAGATGCATTGGCACCCCTAAGGACTATACTGGAATGCCTCGTTTACAGTAAAATGGTCTCCAAATACCTACTTTCACCATGCGAAACACAGCAGCAATTAGTTGCTACTTGAAAGAAATCCACAAAGTTTTTCTAACTTTACAACCGATACATAACAATTCAAACGATTAAGTTTCACGAACCGTACATATAAATAGTGTTCCTATTTCCTACACACGAGTGCTTCTCTATGTACTTCGCTTTTCGTACCGTAATAAATGACAATTACCGGTTGCAACTGGACTACTGCAATGCACCCGAAATCTAGTCATATATCCTTACTTGAATGGATTTGTAGTGCACTTTATGTATGCCCAACGGTTCTATGATATTTATGTACCATTAGCATTGCACAGATACTCGTAGTCCACATTATTTGCTATTTGTCGAACAATAACTTTTTTGGGGTACAGAGAGAGAAATGTTTAAGCTTTTGGGTATATAAACACGCATTTTGATTGAGCGATAATTTATATACTGCTTGTCATTGTTCAATATAGATACCACATATTATATTCAATATCAATCATTTTAAGTTTAATTTATTAGAAGTTTAAAAATGGGGGGACTTTTTTTAATACAAATAACACTTTTATATTGATCTATAAACCCATTTAAATTATAATAGTTTTAGGTTCGGGTTATTGTCATCCTTGTATTTCTAGCGCTTGGCTATAAACGTTGTATATTTTGTAAGAGCGTATTGTGCCATTGCCGTATCAATGAATTACTGGCTTTGTGGAGTCAAATAACAGGTATTACTAGACTGTGCCTGTTCTTTTTATAAACAGCATAAATAACACTTTTATTAATAATAATAATATAATAATAATAATAATAATAACATTCCACAACCATCACAGAACGCCATCTAGTCCCAAGCTAAGCAGAGTTTGTGTTATGGGTACTAGACAACTGATAAACATACTTATATATTTCTAAATACATAAATATTATAGATAAATTACACCCAGACAGCGAACAAATGATCGTGCTCATCACACAAACATTTGTCCTGGGTGGGAATCGAACCCACGACCTCCGGCATAGCAGTCAGGGTCACTAACCACTAGACCAACAGGCCTGTAATTAATAAACCGGCCAAGAGCGTGTCGGGCCACGCTCCGTGTAGGGTTCCGTAGTTTCCCGTCCGTCACAATAAGTGTTCCCACTTATAAGTATATAGGTATCCATTATGTTCGCGCTCCAGCAGCGCTCCGCGCTACTGCAACTGCTCCCGGTAGTGGGTACTGTTGTTTCCATCCAAGTTCAAAATAATTTTCCTAGAAAGTCCTTATAAAGTTCTACTTTTCAGATTTTTTTCATAAGTTTCTAAACTTATGATTCAAAAGTTAGAGGGGAGGGGGGACACATTATTTTTTACTTTTGGAGCGATTATTTCCGAAATTATTGACATTATCACAAAATGATGTCAGTAAACCCCTATTCATTTTTAAATACCTTTCCAACAATATATAACACGTTAGGGTTGAAATTAAAAAAAATCACTTCCCACTTCACATATAGGGGGCTACCCTAATAAAACATTTTTTCCAATTTTTATTTTACCACTTTGTCGGCGTGATTGATACACATATTGGTACCAAATTTCAGCTTTCTAGTGCTAACGGTCACAGAGATTAAGCGAGGACGGACAGACGGACAGACAGACATGGGGAAACTATAAGGGTTCCTTGTTGACTACGGAACCCTAAAAACTATTTGTGTTTATGTAAATATAATATTAGATTACCCTGACCTCCAGTACATCTGTGTATGCACTGATACTTATGATACTATATTATCAACTGTGCATTTGGTAGTTTCTGGTTATGCGGATATTATAACTGAGGTCAAATATTGGTCATCATGTTTTATGAGAAAATGGTCGTGGGGGTATGGGGTAAAAAACAACGCGATTGTTCACAATATATATGACGATAGAATTAAGGAGGATTTGTGAGAACTTACGTATGTAATAAAACGAGTATTATTTGCTAATTTATACATGGTTATTATATATAACAACATTCTCGACCAAGACTAGTCAATCTAATATAAAGTTTGCATAAATTACTAACTTTCAGAGTTTGTATAACTTTTAGAGCACATTTCGGCGTAGTACAAAGAACTTTTTAAAGCAAATTTGCATAACCCGAAATGTTTCACGTTGCCGAATTTTGGGCTTAATTTTTCTGACACATACCTTATTTTAGAAGGAAATTAGCAAAATATTATTTCAAATTTGTGTTTAATGGAATATAAAAAAAACCAGTGCAAATAATTATTTGTGGACCGAGCGGTGGCACCGCATCCACGAATTCATCATTTATTTCGTCGTGTGTTATTCGTAAGAAGCAACTATGATAAATGCTAGAAAGTTTCCTAGATATTTAGCCGATATAGAGGCGGCATAATAGAATATACAACAGTGTGGTATATTTAGTAGACATTTAATATGGTGTAGTAACTACACAACATCAAATGTCATAAAAGGCGACAGAGGTAAACTGAAAAAGGAGATCGGCAGCAACATCATCCTGAAAACAACTGAAAATAATGTAAAAAGTGGTTGTCAACCTATCTATCTAGCGTGTCAACAAAGATGATGAACTCTAAACCTCACTTTGAGGAAATCTATGGCAATCTGAGACAAACTTTGTTCTACGGCGGGTTTTGATTGATAGAATGAAAAAGTATCCAGACCGGTAACGGGAAAGAGTTTCAGAGATGCAAGACATGTGGTACTGTGATTTCCAATCTGTTTAACACCTCACGCCTTATTTATTACCCCAATGTCAAATATTTTCTTGTACCATACAGATAAGTATAACTTAATCACGTCTATGAGAGCTGCAATCTGCATATAACGTTAGCTCAGTGCCATAAAATGCTAATGATGTTCTACGCAAGCTTTGAGTATTTTAAGCGACAAACAAACCGAAATAGAGTTTTTTTTAACATTTAATCTCTTGTTACTAATCTGTATGTACTGTATTTATTTACTTGCTTACTTATTTGATTATTTACTTAATTATTTACTTGACACTTGACATTTGCTTATTAACAAACTCATTTAATTGCCGCGTTACTAATTATTTACTTAATAATTAACATAAGTATCTACTTGAATACTAACTTATGTATTTACTTGTACGCTTACTAGATTATGAACATGGTTATATATTAGACTATTCACTTATTTATTTCCCTGAAAATTTACTTTCTTTATTACTTTAATATTTACTTGCTTATTTACTTGCCTGTTTCCTTTACTTTATCCTTGGCATTTTAGTCCTATTATATAATATATAATATAATATAATATTTATATTATATATAATATAATATAAATAAATATAATATATATATATATATATATATTATAGTATAGTAGTGACAGGCGTGAGTGTTTATATATATTTTATATATATATATATATATATATATATATATATATATATATATATATATATATATATATATATATATATATATATATATATATATATATATATATATATATATAAACACTCACGCCTGTCACCCAGAGGGGTAGGCAGAGACTACAGACTTCCATTTGGCACGATCCTGACACACCTCTCTCGCCTCCTTCACATCCATACACCTACGCATACATGCTCGTCGGTTAAGGGTACTCCTAATTTGGCCCGTTTTCAAAATATCGCCAATTTGGTCGATAAACTTTTTTCTAGGGCGTCCCTTCCCGACTCGGCTGTTCACATCTGCCATATAAATTTGCTTTGTCACTCTTTCCTCATTAATTCTTTCTACGTGACCAAACCACCGAAGCAAAATCGCACCAGCGAAGTAATCCTGGTCACAATATCATCTTGCATACCACATTTATCTCTTATTACGCAATTTTCACCCTGTCATTCAGATTCAACCCTAGCATATTCCTTAAAGACCGCATTTCTACAGCATTTATTCTACTTTCGTGCTTCTTCTGCCACACCCAGCTTTCACTACCATACATTAAAGTGGGTACTAACACAGCATTATGAATTACCATACGTGCCTGTTTTGACACATTCTGGTTCTTCATAATAGAGTGTAGTTCCCCATTCACTCTATTCCCTGCATTTACTCGTCGTCCTATTATATATACTTGACTACTTATTTATATATTGGATTATTTAATATCCGATTTACTTCTATATTTTTTTGACTTGCTTATATACCTGCATATATAGTTAATTGACTTGATTTCATTCTTTGAATTTTTACTTGCTTATTTACTTGATTGTTTACTTGATTATATAATTGACTTTTTACTTGTTTATTAAATTGAAAATTTGCATGAATATTTACTTGCTTATTTACTTAATTATTTAGGCGATTATTTATGTGTATGTTTAGTTACTCTTACTTGCCGTGTTAATTGATTATTTACTATTATTAAGTAAAACTTTCAATCTCCTATAAATATTATTTAATATCGGTTATTAATGACTAAGATATCTAATCCGGGGTCAATATGCTTATTAAATATATTAAGTATAAGCTTAAAAAATCAAAATTTTGTATTTGCAATATCTTACAAACTAATATTAAATGATAAACTAATATGAGTCTTTCTGCAGGGCAAAGGGCAATGGCCTTATATTCAGAGTGAGAGATAAAACATAATTGCGCCACCATACCCACGTGGTAGACCCATGCTGCAGTTATATTAGTAGTATAGTTGTAGCACGAATGGGTTGGCTCGACCGGGGAGGGACCACGCTCTCACAGAATACCACCGTGAAATAGCAGCTTAATGCTGCTGTGTTTCGTATGGTGAGTGTAGAGAACCGGAGACCCTTTTTACTGGAAACGAGGCATTCCATCATATTCCTCACGAGTAACAACGCATCTGCATTTTGATTTGTAATCGATGATAGATGTGGATGTCTATGGACCGCAGCAACCACTTACCATCAGGTGGACTGTGTGCTCGTTTGTCACCCTATCCTATAAAAAAAACACTTGCGTGAGCTGTGGAGCTAATATTTGCGCTATATTACTTTCAATTTATTTCATTTGATAAAACAGCATTTGAAATTTAAAAATAAAAACACTATAAACTATCATATTAATTTTTCTCCCAAAAATATGACTTGTAAGAATCACTTAAATTACTAACGTAAACGTATCGTACGTACAAATTAAATTTAAAAATAGTTGTGCCATAAAATATGTTAAAAACATTTGATGTATTGAGGCGTTGTGCCAACAATTAATATCATTAAACTGTTTTAAATTGTACTTAATTAGCGATTTAAACTAATATATTATATGCTGTTTTAGGAGAACCGCAAATAATCTGATTGCATATTTATTAGAAAACAAAAACTTTATTTAGGATTAAACAATTGACGTACACAATATAACAATATACCAATATATAAAAAAACAGAACGTAAATATTAAAATGTGTCTGTTAACGTCATGCCAAAAAAGTCATCACTCAGCATAGGTTCAAGTAAACCACAAATCTGATTTTCAGTGACGACCAAAGCCAAGCAAGCAAGAAATAAAAGCAAGAGTAATAGTAGGAAATAATTATACAAAATAAAATATTAATCAAAAAATGTCCACTTGGAACTTAAACCTGGAGTGCGTGGCCGTACACGTACAAATGAGCCTCCTATTAAATTTAGTTTAGGTAAATTAAGATTAGGTAAAAGAAAAAAGCTCAAAAGGAAACATGAAAATAAAAATAAAATAATTAAAAACCCAAAATTAGGGCAATGATTTTCCCATATTTTATTAGAGTTATATATATATATATATATATATATATATATATATATATATATATATATATATATATATATATATATATATATATATATATATATATTCACCCAGTAACTCATTGTACGTCCTCTATGGCGAATTTTGCATATAATGTGGCGTCAACCTGCTTACAACGTCCAATATACGGACGTCAAATAGGAGTCTTAGCGCAACATTCGCAAATTGTCATGCTGATCACACAAATGTCAAAATCTTAAAAAAATTGGACGTCACATTTCTTCCGTACAGAATATTTACGTAGTTTCGCTAATTTTCGTTGCAAAAATAATAGCGCTGCTGTCGATTTTTGAATACTTTTATTTATGGCCGTATTTGACTTCCGCACAAAATTAGGAGATTAGACGTTGCCGTTCCGTCACCGTCGCCAACGTGTTCTTGTATTTGGTGATATATAGTTATGACTGCCTCGTTGGTCTAGTTTTTGTAGTAGTGCGACTGCTGATCGTGAGGTCCTCGGTTTGAATCCCGGGTCGGGCCAAAAAATCAATTATTGAGTTTTTCTGTCAAGAAATTCTCAATAGCTGCCCAGAGTCAGGAAGTTTACGGTGTATCACACCCGTGCCTCGGAAAGCACGTAAAGCCGTTGGTACTACGCCTGATCTCTCTCCGGTCGTGTCGGTTTACCGTCCCATCGGATTATGAAAATGAGGGAATAGAGAGTGCACCTGTGGTTGCGCATACACTTGGGCACTATAATCCTATCCTGCGCCGATGGCTAGTCTCCATTGAGGCAGGCCGCCGTGATAGTAATTCAGTCTGCAGGACATTATTATATGGTTTATACTGCGCTTGGTACTAGTAATTTAACTTGTTTTGTTCTTAACCTTACATTTACCTACACATAATATGGTCGTCCTAATATCCTAAAACTTTCATACTGAATGATATTTGACATCTGTATTTTTGAATTTAGATATTAGGTAGTAATTTAAAGTTGAAATTTTGGCGCACACAGTGCCCCCGCTACAAACCGCTACAAACGACAATATTTATCAAAAAAGAAATAATAAAGGAAGAAAAGAAGAGAAATAAGAAATAATAAATTTTCTAAGCGTTTTATCGTTTCTAGAATGGAGCATTTTATGAAACACCAAAATGACTATTTCATACCGCATGGGCTCTCTACACTAAAATAAAAATAAAACGATAGCGAAAAATGTCATTAAAGTAATGATCATTAATGTGTGTTTTATACACAAGAAATTCAAATATAAATATACTTATGGTTATATAGACGTCAAATATCGTGCGGTATGAAACTTTACCGATAATCTAAAGTCCACTTATAGAACTATAACAAAATTCAAAAATATGGACGTCAAATATCATTCAGTATGAATGTTTTAGGATATTCGGACGTCCATATTAATTATTATATGTAGCTAAATCTAAGGACACGAAAACAAATTGGAAAGTAAAATTATCTATTAGCACTGAGTATAGTATAAACCGACAAAAATACCAAAATATGCCTTGAGCACTAAATAAATAGTCAACATAAATAAATAGTAAAATGAAATAATCAACAACAACTTTGGACATCGAATATCAAAGAAGTGGACGTCAAATAAAACTTCGTGTGAATATTTTAGGATATTCTTACGTCCATATACGGGTAAATACTCCGTTAAATGTCCATATCAAGTACATTAATCAACGTACACAAGTTTATTTACCTAAGTTACTAAATATAACCAAAGAAACTTAAATGCAAGCAAGCATAAGCGTGAAAAGTTCTCAATGTGCGTAGGTCACAATACGGACGCCAATTAGAGCATGATATGCATGTTTTAGTAGGTAATATAGCGTCCAATATTTATAACAATAACACAAACAAATTGTGTTTCAACTAACTACAAATCCAAACATAATATCATAATTTAACAAAAATAGCCTTTCACAAGAATGAATCTAGTTAAGTAGAGAGTAATTTTGTACAGATTAGGTAAATAGTTCGCACTCATCCTTAAGATAGTGATCATAAAAAGTAAACTCGCAGTGAGAGCACCAAAACTAAATACGATCAAGTAAATAAATTATATTTTCGGAATTATTCATGTCAGCAACAATACGCTACGGTCTATTGTAGAAATTAACAACCCATTGGAGTTAATGCAGTAAAACCTTATATTAAAATGAGTTTCTTCCCAAGGTCATATTAGGTTATTAGTCACAATATAAGAAAATGTACTTCTATTAAATCTTTCAATATCAACAATAAGTACTTATTTACAATAGTAAAATAAATAATAATATAGTCAATCTCTAATGTATCACGTTGGGCAATCCTAGATATTTTTTCGTATTTAGTAAACGATTAACTAGTTGGTAAATTAATCATGATATCTGTTTTTTTTCGCCGGAGACAAAAATGATATTGCGTATTTTTCGTAACTGCACATTCTGTGGATTTATTTCATTATTTTGAACAATATACGAAACTTAAGTGACTAAAATTAAATCTAATCTGAACCAGAATCATAAAAACTGTATTATTCGTGCTAAACGAATCTAATAAAGATTTGTTAATAAAAAATAAAAATATAAAGTCTTCGCAACCTTCCGCTAAACAAATACAATGATGTGTCTTACCTGGATTGAAGAGCACCTCCCGCCCTCCCTCAATTACATGCACTAACTCCATCACCACTTGTCCCAGCACCACTACTCCCAACACCACTATTCCAGGCAAGACACACCATCGACGATAATATGACACGTGTTTTGCCTCTACACGAGGCATCTTCAGGTAATGTAGACTCTAGCGGCTGACCGCTAAGGCCTTAGCGGTCAGCCGCCGTAGAGTCTAGGATTTCCGCAAAGTAACGCCTGATTCTATAAAAGATCAGTTATTTTTGTCTCCTGCGAAAAAAACAGACTATAGAAATCTATCGAATACCTACATAAACAAAATATCACCTACTATAAATAAAATATTACAAAGCGGAATAACTAATAACAGTGGCAACGTCGCACCATACAAAGGAATTGCGTTAAGCAGGAGAATGAATTAAAAACTATGTATATTACGGGGATTCTGGATAATTTGTAATATGGAAGGGAGTCCTGATTGGTTTCCCTCTGTCTGGCAATATACGAATATTTGTGTATCGACATATGGTAAATTTTCAAAGAAATGAGTTAAACACTATCTTTGAAATTGTTTAATGGACCAATATTCGCAGTCATAATGTATAAAAATTGCCTACAAGTGGTGGACGCTACAATAATGCGAAATGAAAGGAAGTAGAATCAATATTGTGATGTATGTTTGTATATATATATTTATAATTCAATTAAAAAATAAGTACACAATGTATAAGCATAATACTTTTGATACAACTTGACGCCATTTGCTTAGAATTTTGTATTTGATTGTACAACGGTGCATATTTCGATTCCCTATCAAATGACGTGAGTAAATCAAAACGAACTGAGTATCGTGTTATTAGAATTTAGCAATGTTATTTGAAATAAAAAATAAACTACGCATATTGGATTACTAATGCACATAAAGGTAGAGTTACACTAAGTTAGGACACACGCATTTACGCAATTACGTAAAACCTGCATGTCTGAATTTTTTTCCTATAAGTTCTAGTTTTTGTTTGCGTGCAAATATTTCATAAAATTTATTGAGTTGATTAAATGAGAAATATAAATATTTATTTTCTAACTCTACCTGTATAATTAAATTTATCATTTAATTTAAAACTGAAACAGTTACGAATATTGTCCAAACGAAGATTTTACGTCGGCTTGAATGATTTTCGGCCAAAAAAGACAACTTCGGCAGCACATTCGGCCCCAGTCAAAATTAGCCATGCTATAGCCGAAGCCAAACTTTGGTTAAACAGCCAAAAAAGTGTAACGCGCCCTAAGGACGGTGAGCGAGACAATTCACAAAAGTCGCTGCACGCACATGTGAATAACAATTGTTTTTTAATTATTACTGTGCAATTGTAGCATGCTACCGCAAGGAATTGGTATACCAGCTAGAGTCTAGTACCACATGTAGTTAGTTCATATCATATTTTTGTTTTATTTTATTATTAAATTTTAAGTTGGAAATTAAAACAATTTGTCATTTAAGCAGACATTTTTTTAAATATACCGAGCCCTATTTAAAGAAATATATAAGCAAACTCGTTTGATATTACCTGTCGCTAGCCCGCTGGCAAAGAGAGAATGCCTTCCGAGTAGTAAATTAGACTTTTGATTAAAGAAGGTGCTAAGATCAATTTTATGGCGCTCATTATATGTAATTTTTTTGTCTTCTTAATAATGAGTTGTAAAACAAAATCGGTGGTAGTCTAAGGTATAATGTGCTAAGTTATAGTATTTTCACGAGTTGCTCTTGCTATGTTTAATCCTGGAAAAATATACTTTATTTTGATTGTTCGCAAATCCCGCAGTAACATTATCGTTAGTTGTTAGGAGCTCTTAGTGAATAGTTCTCATTACTCTCCACCACACCCATAATAATTCAATAACTATTTGATTCTTGTCATATTTTAGTGTAGGCATGCCCTTTTCATCAGATATAAGAATATGCGCGTAGGTTTGTGAAACGAGAAAAATTCACGTGCTTGATCCAATTTTGATTCCTCGTAATAACGTTCCGCTGCTTTTTATTGCTAATATGGTGACTAAGTAGTTGCATGCTAACTTTGTCCCTTTCTGAAATTGTAGCAGCATCAGTTCATTAGGCATCTAAACTGAACATTTCCATGACTTTCCAAAAGTGTGGAGTTTTTGTTCTCCATCTGCCAGGCAATGAAGTAAATCTTCTTCTTTTAATTCTTCCACATTCGTTGTCAGCGGTCATCCTGGATGGATTTTATCAAAGAGACAAAAATTAAATTTTTTAATCCATAAATATTATAATCAATATTTGGTGGTGTCATTAGAAACTACATCTCCGTCTATTACGTGGAATTAACAATAGAAAATTAACAGTGCAGTTCAGGGAGTGCAGTGAGATTTACTGCTGTAAAGCTCAACACAATATTGCTGATTTAACTAGTATCTAGTTAAATGGTGTATTTAGTATGCAAACCGTGTTGGGCACTTATTAAAATGCTGCTGTGTAGTATTTTCTTTTCCTGTAACCCAAGGGTGCTAGTCCTAGCCTCTTATCACAACCCTAGTCCCCTAACACCCTAAGAGCCCTCAATTCTGCCATTAAGTAATTATATGTACACATATACAAATACGTGCGCGACACTTGTACCATGAGATTAAAAGATAACAGATAGAAAGTGTGAAGAAAACGGTCCAGAGTTTGGATTAATTTACTGCTAATCTCTCAGATTCACGAGACCGTAGTTAGGCTAAAAAGTCTTGGCTGCAGTGAGAGGAATGTCAGTCAATGTGTTTAGGCAAAAATCCTTTAGTGAAACGGCCTCGATTTCAAAACGCAAAGAGAATTTATTTACAAATTACCTTACAATTTATTAGGAGTTATTCCTGTATATGAGCTTATGAACAAATAATTGTCGTATGTAGGTATATATGAATTAAGCTTTACGTTTCATCTCAAAGTCTAAAAATTTCTGGGTACATTCAGAGCACTACTGAGTTGCATATTTCATGCTTAAGGTACGTTAACAATTATTAAAATTGAAGTAAACACGATAGTCTTCTTATAAAAAGTATATATTTAATGCAGTTACTCTCAATAAGTTGAAAGTTAAAAGCATAAGTTACATACTAATAACGTATAATGTATATCTCGCGAAACAGTATGCAAACTACTTGAATAATTAGCAACAAATGGAGATGTAGCATGGGATAAATGTAAATTTATTCATTTAATCCTGCCGCCAGTCTGTATTGGGTGTCACAAAGCTCTGATTGAAGTTAAGTCGCTCAACCGTGCAAAAGTGGTTTAGAGTTCACCGAATTGTGTGTGGGTATGATAATGCGATTGGTGCACGGAATCTTAATCTGTGATTACGATTAAGTGTTAAAAGTTCAATGTTTAAAAAATTTGTAAATCAAGAAACAAGTACATATATTTAGTGCTCCAAAAAATTGCATGATGAATGATGATTTGCATGATATTCTCAATTAAAACACTATTGACTCCAGTTGCCGTGTAGTGGCGGTTAAGAATATCCACTACCCCATATCTTCCCGTGGGTGTCGTAAAAGGCGACAGAGGGAAACAGGCAGGAGATGGGCAGCAGCATCTTCCTGATAACAACAATTACACAAAAAAAAACTGCGGTTGCCAACCCGCTCGCCAAGCGTGGCAACTATGGCAATATACCCCCCATGAACAATAACACAAATAGACGGCCCCCAGTCCCCGGCGGCTCCGCTATTCCTGGCTACGGTGGTGACCATGGTAACGGCGGGGCAGGGGGTGCTAAGAATCTCCGGTGGAGGTTCGGTTGCCACCTACGACGACTCGACCTGGCAACATTTAACGCGCGCACAATGAGGACTGACGAGAAGATCCTGGAGCTGGAAGAAGAGATAGACAAGTTGCACTGGAGTATTATAGGATTATCCGAGGTCCGAAGAGAGGGGGAGGACACGGTGATTCTCGAATCCGGCAACTTGTTCTATCACCAGGAGGGCGACCATCTGTCCCAAGGAGGTGTCGGATTTATCGTCCACAAGTCTCTCGTCAACAACGTTGTAAAGATTGGGAGTGTGTCGACGAGGGTCGCGTACCTGATACTCAGAATCACCAAACGGTATTCGCTGAAGGTCATACAGGTTTACGCACCAACCTCGGCACATCCCGATGAGGAGGTGGAGGAAATGTATGAGGATATTTCCAAAGCCATGCATTCCTCCAAAACCCACTACACGGTGTTGATGGGAGACTTCAACGCAAAACTAGGCACAAGAGAAAGCGGTGAGCTGAAGTTAGGGAAATTTGGAGTAGGGCAACGGAACCGAAGGGGCCAGCAGCTGGCCGACTTTATGGAGAAAGAGGGACTCTTTATGATGAACTCTTTCTTCCAGAAGCGGCCCCACAGGAAGAGGACCTGGTCGGGCCCCGACGGTTCGACAAAAAATGAGATTGACTTCATTATGACGACCAGACGCCAACTGTTCAGTGATGTCTCAGTGATCGCAAGGGTGAAAACTGGCAGCGATCACCGAATGGTTAGAGGCACACTGAACCTAAACGTTAAGTTGGAGAGGTCTCGTCTAATGAAGTCAACGCTCCGTCCCCCTCGTGCTCTAATCCAGAATCCCGAAAACTTTCAGCTCGAGTTACACAACCGCTTTCAGTGCCTACAAGATTGCAATGCAGTGGATGATATAAATGACAAGCTCGTGGAAACTGTCCATGCGGTCGGAGCTAAGTTCTGCAAGACCCGCCGCAGAAGAACACAAAAACTCTCCGATCACACTCTTAATCTCATGGCGGTTAGACGGAAGATGAGGCTGCAATCGTCAACAGACTTGACAGCATACAGCCAACTGAACAGACAGATCTCCAAATGCATGCGGCGAGACTTACGCAACTTTAATACTGCTCGTATTAAAGAAGCGATCGAGCGGAACCAGGGCTCCAAAGTCTTTGCCAGAGATCTGTCTGCCCGTAAGAGCCAACTGTCAAAGCTGAAGACTGAGTGTGGCAGCATCGTTTCCGGGACACCTGAGATTTTGAGTGAGATTGAGAGGTTCTATGGGCAGCTGTACACATCATCGTTGGAGCCACACGTAAGTGTGAGTAACGATCCAAGAGCAAGTCTTATCCGACACTATTCCGATGATATCCTGGACGTCAGTCTAAGCGAGATTAGAATGGCTCTCCAGCACCTTAAAAACGGCAAGGCCCCGGGCGAGGATGGAATTACAGCGGAGCTTCTGAAAGCGGGTGGAACACCGGTACTTGAAGTCCTTCAGAAGCTCTTCAATTCCGTCCACCACGGTGGCACTACTCCGGAGGCGTGGAGCAGAAGCGCGGTGGTTTTGTTCTTTAAGAAAGGCGACAACGCTCTCTTGAAGAACTACAGACCGATTTCCCTTCTGAGCCGCGTCTACATGCTATTTTCGAGAGTCATCACGAATCGTCTCGCACGCAGACTCGACGACTTCCAGCCTCCCGAACAAGCCGGTTTCCGAAAAGGCTTTGGCACCATAGACCACATACATATCCTGCGGCAGATTGTACAGAAGACCGAAGAGTACAATCTGCCACTTTGCCTGGCATATGTGGACTATGAGAAAGCCTTTGATTCCGTCGAAATTTGGGCGGTGCTACAGTCCCTTCAGCGGTGCCGAGTTGACTGTCGGTATATCGAAGTGCTGAAGTGTTTGTACAGTAGGGCTACGATGGCTATCCGAGTACAGAACCAGAGTTCGAAACCTATCCAACTGCGGAGAGGTGTAAGAAAGGGTGATGTTATATCCCCGAAACTCTTCACCGCTGCGTTGAAAGACGTTTTCAAGCTACTGGACTGGAAAGGATACGGTATTAACATCAATGGCGAGTACATCACTCACCTTCGATTTGCCGACGATATAGTCCTTATGGCAGAATCGCTGGAGGACTTAAGCATTATGCTTAGTGACCTCAATAGTGCCTCCCAACGGATAGGTCTTAAGATGAACATGGACAAAACAAAGATCATGTTTAATGTCCATGTCACACCTGTGCCGGTAGTTGTTGGGAGCACTATGCTCGAAGTTGTTGACGAGTACGTTTACCTGGGACAAATAGTCCGACTAGGTAAGTCCAACTTCGACCGAGAGGTCAATCGACGGATTCAACTCGGCTGGGCAGCGTTCGGGAAATTACGACATATCTTTTCGTCAGGTATACCTCAATCTCTAAAAACTAGATTGTACAACCAGTGCGTGTTGCCAGTGATGACATACGGATCTGAGACGTGGTCCTTCACTGCTGGCCGTATGAGGACGCTCAAGGTCGCTCAGCGAGCTATGGAGAGGGCTATGCTCGGAGTTTCTCTGCGTGATAGACTCAGAAATGAGGATATCCGCAGTAAAACCAGAGTGACTGACATAGCCCAGCGGATTAGTAAGCTGAAGTGGCAATGGACCGGCCATATAGCTCGAAGAGCCGATAACCGATGGGGAAGAAAGGTTCTCGAGTGGCAGCCTCGTACCGGTAGGCGTAGTGTAGGGCGACCCCCCACTAGATGGAGTGACGACCTGGTAAGATATGTAGGAAGTCGATGGATGCAGGTGGCTCAGGACCGTGCTTTGTGGCATTACTTGGGGGAGGCCTATGTTCAGCAGTGGACTTGTGAAGGTCTGTAATGATGATGATGATGACTCCAGTAGGAATTTCGATTACGGCGACCAATACTTTCACATAATTAAGGTACATATAACAGATTACGAAAATTTTTAAAATCTGGAACGGAATCTATAGTTTTTAATATTTCGTTTGCATATAACATACCCGTGTCTAACGTGGAAACAAAATTACGTAATTTATTAATGCGGTGTCGATACAACCAACATTTTAGTATATTAATTAAATTTAATCTTAAAATTAAAGAGTTTGTTGTCACCAATGACTTGCCAATAACGATTGTTATATATTAGCTAATAAAATAAAATAAACTGCATGGGCTAGCATAGACACTATCTTATACAATAGTCTGATGGGAGTACAATTCGATACGACTGGAGAGACGCAAACGGACAAATCAGGAGCAGGGACCAATTTGTGGCATGGATGTGAAACACAGTCAACTTCCTGCCTCTGGGTGAGTAATTTCCACTCAACCCAGGATTCAAACCCGCAATCGCATGATCAACAGTCACATATACGCAACCACCATTATACCATTAAAGCCACCAATCTTTTAATAAAAATAATAAAAAATATTTAAAATACTTATTCATCTCCATTATGTGGATTTAATGATACAAAGTTGGTGTCACTTATAAAAGCACATTTTTATAGAAATACTAATCTTTTCAAGACTTTAAACGAAAGCCGAAATACTTGATTATTTACGTAGAATAGCCATGCTGCAGCTATATTGTATTAGTATTAAATTTGTAGCACGAATGGGTTGGCTCGATCGGGGAAGGACCACGCTCTCAAAGAATACCAGTGTATAATAACAGCTTAACGCTGCAGTGTTTTGTATGGTGAGTATTTATCGACCAAATTGGCGATTTATTGAAAACGGGCCAAATTAGGAGTACCTTTAACCGACGAGCATGTGTGCGGAGGTGTATGGATGTGAAGGTGGCGAGCGAGGTACGTCAGGATCGTGCCAAATGGAAGTCTGTAGTCTCTGCCTACCCCTCTGGGTGACAGGCGTGAGTGTTTATGTATGTATGTATGTAAGTTTGTTAATACAAGTTATTTCACGTGTACGAAACTGAACTTTATACAGCTAACTAAAGCCAAAACACCAATCTAAACAGTTTGATATTTTTGGTCACACTAACCTAACTTTCAAACTTTGCTATCAATAACGTAATTTTTTTTATGGTATTCAATAACGCATACGAAAAAGGCAAAGGTCCAAATGGCACTTTTTTGTAACTTTTCTGTGTTTGACCCTCTCAGCTACTTCTCAAATGCTAATATTCTTCTATAAATAAAGGCTAGTTTATATACTGGGTGAGGCCATATATCTATATATATATATATATATATATATATATATATATATATATATATATGTGTGTGTGTGTGTGTGTGCGTGCGTGCGTGTGTGCGTGCGTGCGTGCGTGCGTGCGTGCGTGCGTGCGTGCATGCGTGCGTGCGTGTGTATGTGTGTGTGTGTGTGTGTGTGTGTGTGTGTGTGTTTGTGTTTATACTGGATGACCTTTTTTAAAATAAGATGTAACATGTGAACAGAGTAGAAGCCTGGGGCATTGATATTTTACAAAAAATATAAACAAAAGTTTTGAATAAAAAATAAAACGTTTGAATTTTTTAACAATCACTTTGCCCTAGAGCCTGTGACACTACGAAGTGACAAGGTCAAAGATGCCTACTAAATTTATTGCTTTATAGCCGTAAAGTAGGGTGTAGGGAAGTTGTGTAATTAGGCAACTCAGGTATTTACTTGCAAGTACACCGACCAAGTGTCGACCCAAAATACTCGCAAGACTTCAAAGTATTTGAATATTCTCATTCTCACGCGATTCCTTTCCTTATTTATATTCTGTTACGGATTAATTATCTATCAAGGTATATTAACTTTAAAGGATTGGAAGTATATTTTTTTTGTAAAGGCGATTCTGCTTCTTATTTATATTAAATTACGGATCAATGTTCTATGCAAGTATCTTTTTTCCAACAAGGCTTGAAAAATACTATTTTAGCATATGCGATTGCACTCCTTATTTCTATGACCTTACGGATCAATTTTCGATGCAGAAAGAAAAAACTTAAAAGTATCTCGAGCCCTGTTTTTGGCGATAGTATCTGAAGGTGGACGTACTTGGAAACCCTTGTACTCGATTTTGCAATTACGCTTTTCTAGTAGGGAGGATATGATTACAATAAATTAAGGAGTGAGATATTTATACTTATAAGACCCAAGATTTGACTAACTAAATTATTTGGTCAATAAATCGAAGGGCCGCCAAAAATTATCGAGAAAAGAAGTTCTCGATGGGCTGTAATGATGATAATGAACGAAATGATTTTTTTTGCGCCCGAAGCAAATATGGGCAACCCTTCGGAAAGCGGGGGAGGGAGGCGGTGAATGCTCATAGCATACCACGCAGCCGGTTGCGAGGTTATGTGGAGACTTTTACCCACTAAACACCGCCTTTTAGGAATTGGCTTAACGATCTGATTAGAGATCTCTAAGCCGTATACGAACGCGACCCTCCTTGGCAGAAAGGAGGGCGCACCAGAAAGGAGGGTGCATAACGAAATGATTTAAACCATGTATGTTGTAATATTTGAGAAGGCGCATCAATAGTGCGTTTTAAAAATTTGTAGCGCCACCTATCAAAAAAAATAAAGAACTATTTCCACATTAATTACTATTAAGAGGTGAAGTTAACGAAGAATTTATGAAAAATATAGATTATATGAAATATAAAAGAAGCCTGTCTACGATAACGACACAATAGTTAAACAATTATTGAAATGTTCATAATATGAAAAGTGGTTAAGAGAGGCTGACGATCAAATGAGAATGACGACTTATTAATATTAAATAAGTTTTTTTACAGATTTAGAAGACCGAGCTTTTTAAGTTATCTTACAATGAAAATTTTAATTTTTTTATTATTATAATAAAAACATGTACGTGATGAGGTAATATTTACAATTTCAATCGCTGTGACTTAATTTAACTCTCAAATCCAGACACAATTGTTTTGAAAATATCCTCCTTCTCCAGTAAATAGACACGGTAACGATAATAAAATGAAGCATATACATCATATACATCATAGTACTGAAACAGTATACCTACATGATTCCAATTTTGTTTTTATTTGGCGTCGCAGTATGCAGACATCATTTGTTTTAATTTTGATTTACATGCCTTGATTTACTACGAGTTGTATTAAAGGCATATGAATGGTATATTCAAAACCGATCTTTAGGAACTAAATATAATAAAATTATTTCCACTTAATAGCGTCTAAGGTCGGGGTTTTAATGTTTTAAAACAATATGCCTTAGCGCTATCTATAAAAGATATTTCGTGGAAATTATTTTATTTTATTTTTAGTTTTTTTGAAATCGGTGTTTACTTTTTATTAAAAGATTATTTTTCTGACCCTTTGAGTGGACGAAGAAATATTACAAATTAAATATTACAAATACAATGACATCGAAATCTTTAATTTATTAATAATTCACTTCCTATTTTTCCACTCCTAGGTGTGATTTCTTTTCGAAATTGTAACTATTTAATACAATATGCTATAATTATGCTATAATAATTTAAGCTATTTGATTTTCTGAATATTCAACTGGTTTGTGTCAGCATTTAATGAACAGCCTGTGTATGCGAATGTGATTTTAATGTGAAGAGGGACTGCCAAATCACTCAAGATTAGAGTTAACTTGGTTCCAGTGCCAAATAATTTCGTGGATAACGCCAACATGCTTTGTGCCAAATTTTTATCAATGCTCTTTACGAATGGGTTTAATTAATGCCATTGTTTACAATGTGTTAGTGATACACCACATAAGAAAGTAAAACTATTATCAATTATTATTTTGACTTCGTGTGTGTGTGTGTGTGTGTGTGTGTGTGTGTGTGTGTGTGTGTGTGTGTGTGTGTGTGTGTGTGTGTGTGTGTGTGTGTGTGTGTGTGTGTGGACGCGGCGCAACCTACTCGGTGCAGCGCCCGCCGCCGCATGCTCGTGATGAGCGTGCCTTCATGGGTTCGACGACTTCAATGAAGCAATGTGGGCATTGTGGCAGTGTACACAAAATGTTTGAGTGTCCCGCGTATGGCAAGAAATGTTTAAGGTTTGCGAAAATGAATCACTTTGTCAGAGTCTGCGGTGCGTGTATGCAATAAATTCGAATTCGAAGCTTACGAGAGATGGCAATATAACCATCGCTTTACGCCAGGAGTAAAATACACAGCCGTAAGTCGAGGGAGAGTCTGGTTCTGCGATGGTTAATCCGCCTGCCAAAATTAATGATTTAGGCAAATCCTACCAAGGAACAGGCTCATGTCTAGTTGAAGAAGAGAAGATAAAGAAAAAGCTTGCATACCTGTCAAATAATTTTTTAAAGACATGCGAAAACGGCCAACACGCACTTAACTAATTGTTTTGTAACTCTCTCAGAAGTGAAAGCAGACTTGTGCCTATTTCATTTTATCATTACATTAGAGTCACAAATAACGACCTGGTAAGACATGCAGGAAGTCAATGCATGTTATAAACTCATGCTTTAAAACACTGCTATGTTCAGCAGCAGACTTCTATGTAGTGATCATGAAGACTACGCCTGAGAGGCTAAGATAAAAAGAAAACAGATACCAATATTTAAATTAATCTTATAATATATAAAATTCATGTTTCACTAGATATTAAAACAACAAAAGATTTAAAAATTAATCTACTCTTTTCAAATAAAAAAAAAAGATAATAAAAATACCCGCAATAAAACATGTCAGATTTCGTATTTGCCAAGAAACTAGTTAGGACAGCTTAATGTAACATAATACAGGACCTGAGCTCATGAATACCGACTTAAAATAACATACTAAAAATGAAGATTGCATTTGCATGCTACTGTACAAAAATTTGTATTATCTTCACTAAGCTTTTAGAATTGTCATATACTTAATGTGAGCAATTCTTATATGTATGTAATTGGTTTTTCAGAAACGTCTCTAACGGTGGGATAAAATTTTGTAGGTACCAAATATATAATAATAAAATATAATATAAACATAGGTTATTTTACTTTCCAAGTATATCTAAAGTTATTTCACTTGGTGTCACTCTAGATATGCTGTTGTGATGGAGTTCCACCTTTTCCGCATATTTCCACGCCACGGGAAGGCTTTCGCACACATGCGCAGCCCCTCCGCTACCAACCACTCAAATATAGCCCTTCTTTGGGCGAGGTTCTTCTCAGGTAAGGTGCACCAGGAACACAAGACGCCCTTTCCTTCGCAGCCTCCAACTCCATTTGCGCAGTGGACCCCCAAGCTCGACACGCGCAGCCTACAGGACCTGGAAAAAACAAGTACTCTGGAGCACCAGCTTGCCTGATTCCAACGGTGGATAATCAAGTTTCGACCGCGGAGCTCCTCCTTCCGCGGCCCCACCACTACCGCATCAGCGGCGCGGCCTAGTCAGAGGCGCAGAGGATAAGGCGAGAGGCGCATCGCCATACCAACACTCCTCTTACCTCTCGACTTTATCTTGGGCGTGACGGAAGGTGGAGATCCCTCCTACAATAATCCACCAACACGCATCCGGAGCGGGCTAGGCAAGCTCACTCAGAGCGCACACCTCTGGCCGGCCAAGTGTTGTTCACCGTGGGTGATCAAGCCACGGCTACTAAACCTCCCCGATATTACACGTCTTGCCTTAGTTAACTTGCCTTGCCTAACCGAATCTCTCCTACTTCCATATTTATACGTCCGGCATATTTTTTAATAAAATGTATGTCTGAACAAACTAACAGTCCACCTAATAATAAGTGGCTACTGCAGTACAAGGGCACCTGCAACCAACTTTAAATAAAGAAAGCTATATAGGTGAGTTGTTGTTACTAAAGATTAAGATGGAATGCCTCTCAGCCCGTAATTATATTTGTTTTCAGACCGTAACACATTAGTGCATGCACTTTTTTATCAAAGTATGTGTGTACATAAACTATTTAATAAATAAATAAATAATTAAATAAAAAGAAGAAAAATATTAAGAGACATTTGTTCCGTGTTAGAACTGAGCCAATGTGTTTCCGAAGCATTGGTATTATAATCACATAATAATACAAATTAAATTAATGGATTTTCTTACACTACTACAGAACTAATTATCACACACGGTGTAAAGTGTTCATCATCATCATCATTACAGCCCTTCACAAGTCCACTGCTGAACATAGGCCTCCCCCAAGTAATGCCACAAAGCACGGTCCTGAGCCACCTGCATCCATCGACTTCCTGCATGTCTTACCAGGTCGTCACTCCATCTAGTGGGGGGTCGCCCTACACTACGCCTACCGGTACGAGGCTGCCACTCGAGAACCTTTCTTCCCCATCGGTTATCGGTTCTTCGAGCTATATGGCCGGCCCATTGCCACTTCAGCTTACTGATCCGTTGGGCTATGTCGGTCACTCTGGTTTTACTGCGGATATCCTCATTTCTGAGTCTATCACGCAGAGAAACTCCGAGCATAGCCCTCTCCATAGCTCGCTGAGCGACCTTAAGCGCCCTCATACTCATCCGTAAGTCATCACTGGCAACACGCACTGGTTGTACAATCTAGTTTTTAGAGATTGAGGTATACCTGACGAAAAGATATGTCCTAATTTCCCGAACACTGCCCAGCCGAGTTGAACCCGTCGATTGACCTCTCGGTCGAAGTTGGACTTACCTAGTCGGACTATTTGTCCCAGGTAAACGTACTCGTCAACAACTTCGAGCATAGTGCTCCCAACAACTACCGGCACAGGTGTGACATGGACATTAAACATGATCTTTGTTTTGTCCATGTTCATCTTAAGACCTATCCGTTGGGAGGCACTATTGAGGTCACTAAGCATAATGCTTAAGTCCTCCAGCGATTCTGCCATAAGGACTATATCGTCGGCAAATCGAAGGTGAGTGATGTACTCGCCATTGATGTTAATACCGTATCCTTTCCAGTTCAGTAGCTTGAAAACGTCTTTCAACGCAGCGGTGAAGAGTTTCGGGGATATAACATCACCCTTTCTTACACCTCTCTGCAGTTGGATAGGTTTCGAACTCTGGTTCTGTACTCGGATAGCCATCGTAGCCCTACTGTACAAACACTTCAGCACTTCGATATACCGACAGTCAACTCGGCACCGCTGAAGGGACTGTAGCACCGCCCAAATTTCGACGGAATCAAAGGCTTTCTCATAGTCCACATATGCCAGGCAAAGTGGCAGATTGTACTCTTCGGTCTTCTGTACAATCTGCCGCAGGATATGTATGTGGTCTATGGTGCCAAAGCCTTTTCGGAAACCGGCTTGTTCGGGAGGCTGGAAGTCGTCGAGTCTGCGTGCGAGACGATTCGTGATGACTCTCGAAAATAGCATGTAGACGCGGCTCAGAAGGGAAATCGGTCTGTAGTTCTTCAAGAGAGCGTTGTCGCCTTTCTTAAAGAACAAAACCACCGCGCTTCTGCTCCACGCCTCCGGAGTAGTGCCACCATGGTGGACGGAATTGAAGAGCTTCTGAAGGACTTCAAGTACCGGTGTTCCACCCGCTTTCAGAAGCTCCGCTGTAATTCCATCCTCGCCCGGGGCCTTGCCGTTTTTAAGGTGGTGGAGAGCCATTCTAATCTCGCTCAGACTGACGTCCGGGATATCATCGGAATAGTGTCGGATAAGACTTGCTCTTGGATCGTTACTCACACTTGCGTGTGGCTCCAACGATGATGTGTACAGCTGCCCATAGAACCTCTCAATCTCACTCAGAATCTCAAGTATCCCGGAAACGATGTTGCCACACTCAGTCTTCAGCTTTGACAGTTGGCTCTTTCTGGCAGACAGATCTCTGGCAAAGACTTTGGAGCCCTGGTTCCGCTCGATCGCTTCTTTAATACGAGAAGTATTAAAGTTGCGTAAGTCTCGCCGCATGCATTTGGAGATCTGTCTGTTCAGTTGCCTATATATAATATGATATAAAGGGTAGTTGAATAAACAGTGCTTTGTACGAGCTCTTATTATTTTAATTTATTTTAACAGTCCTTATAAGTTTTAAACAGTGATTAGTGTAATAAAGTAACCATAAACACACTAATTAACGGCACCAGTGTTATTCAAGGTATTCGTAGTGTATAATAAACAAAAATACTGCTAAATAAAAATAATTGTAACAGTGACTAATCCAGATAAATTTAAGATATCTCAAGTGATTGTGAATGTGGATCCAGATTCACAGTGCTCTGATACAAAACGATATATAGTGAGTTATGGAATAATCGAATCAACTACGATTTCAACAAATTTAATATTAAATACAGACCGTTTTTTATTTTTATTTTTAAAAAAACTTGGAAGTAGCGCCACCTTTCAAAATTTAATGGTACTACTGACCTGCATACATTGATAGGTAATAAAGCACTAGTATGACCTACAACAGATGTCACTACTGATCTGAAATTATTTTGTTAATTATAGTGATTTGTAATTTCAATGCAATTAAAAAGACAATAATAATGGAAAAAACAAACATCACCTTACGAAAACACAAATCTAAATCAGTTACAGATCTTTCAATAATTATCGATGAATGCAATGTAAATTATTCGAATCCTTTCGACACATCTACGCTAAGTTTACCAAACACTTCCATCACGGAAAATGACTACACAAAAAACTTACAACGTCAAATTAATGAACAAAAATTATTACTGGAATCTGCTAACGAAGAAGTGGCGATTATCTCTAGAAAAAATAGACCTAAAAAAAACTCTAGCCCAAAGAGAAAATACTCTAAGTTTAATGAAAAAAATTGGTATTTCTGAAAATTCAGTAATGTCTTTTCCGGTCATAAAAAGAATTAAAAACTTTATATCTGTGGATAAAACTCCTACGAAAACAAATTCCATATCCCCTAAGACCAGTATTGCACAAGTAATTAATCTTGAAAACAAAATTAAGAAACTTGAACAAGAATTGGAAGAAGCTAACAGACAAATAGAAAAATTAAACCAAAATATAAAAAAATTACAGGGTAATGTAATATGCTCCACAACAAAAAAAGAAGCCAAAGAGTACACCGAAAATCATTCCACGTGCACCACAGACCTGACACCTTCGCAATTTCAAACAAAAATAATAGTAAAGAATGGAATAAGCTCCATGATTCCAACATATAGCACTAAAAGAAAAATATTTATCATCGCAGATCAACAGGGTCGAGGAGTTCGCCACTGCCTTCAAAACCTTATCGGAGATGAATTTTTGGTCACTTGTCTATGGAAACCGGGTGCGAAAATGTATGATCTATTATCCTCATTTAAACAGGAATTGTTGTCACTCACAAGTAAAGATTACGTCATAATTATGGGGGGAATTAATGACAAAAATCCATTTGAATTTAAGTGTAATATAGAAGTTTATTTGAATTGTTTATCAAATACAAATGTAATTATATCCGAAATTCCATATAACAAACTTTTAAATGAAAAAAAAATTAAATTATGAACTGAGATATATTTGTAATCGTCATAAAAATTGTATATTTGTAGAGATGGGTTTTGATCATTTTATACCATTTAAGTCATTTTTTTCCACTTTTGTTTGCCGCTCGTTGCTAAAAGAGATATTACGCAATGAATATCAAATAAAAATTAACGCATACAAAATAACAAACAATCATGTAATTTCATATAATTGTATTAATTCTAACAAATTATTCGATAAATCTACGCAAACCGAAGAATGTATTATTTCTAAAAATAAAAACTTAGATTCTTTGAACATAAGTGCATCTTCCGATATTGTAAAAAATGATAATAATCAGTTTTTTCTTGTACAATAGTATAACTTTGCTTCATCAAAACATAAATGGACTCATAAGTAAAGCTGACTTATTAACTGTTACCCTAAATGATTTATTACAAAATAATATATCTATAGATGTATTATGTATAACGGAACACAACATGAAGTATACTGATTCAGAATTCTTAAATGTCTCATCATATAAATTAGCTTCATTTTATGCAAGAGATAATAGGAATGGCGGATGTTGTATACTGATTAGGAATAATTATACATACATTCCCCTAAATAACATAAATAACCTATCTATATCTAATATTTTTGAATGCTGTGCTGTTGAGCTTACTGCCCATAAAACTATTATTATATGCATTTACAGAAGCCCAAGAACTAACAGTCAATTCTATGAAATATTCTTTAGTAAAATGGATACAATACTGAAACAAATTTGTTTCAAACTAAATAAAAAGGTAATAATTTGTGGCGACTTTAATATTGACATAATAAAAACAAATAAATATTCTTTACAGTTTGCGCAGTTAATGAATAGTTATAATTTAAAATTGGAAATTGACAAACCGACAAGAATTTGTAGTGGCACTTGCATAGATAATATAATACACAATGTTGGGAAAGGGAGAAGTGATATTTTAGATTTAGGACTTTCTGATCATACTGCTCAGGTATTCAAGTTTTCGGTGAAAACAACATGCACATTAAAATATTGGTATACAAAACGACGAGATTATTCAACAGAAAACTTAAACAAATTCAAGTATTACATAGATAAAATTAGATTTACAGACGTTTATACCAGTAGCTCATCTAGTGAGGCTTTTAATAAGTTTTATAATGAATTTAAATTATTTTATAATCTTTGTTTTCCTGTTATTCGAGCACGAATTTCAACAAATACGAAACAAAAATGGATTACAAAAGGCATAAAATTTTGTTGTAAACGTAAGCGTCACCTTTTGTGGCAATATAGAAGAGATCCTAATCAAAACAACAAAAATATGCTTAGGACTTATTCAAATAGATTAAAAAAAATAATTAAATTAACACAAAAAGCTCAAAACAATCACATTGTTAATTTATCACTTCATAAGACAAAAACAACTTGGAAAATTGTTAATAGCTACAGAAAAAATTATAATAAAGAGTTTAGTAGAAATTTTATAACACGAATTAAAATAAATAATAAATTTATAACGAATCCAAAAGACATTGCCCAGGCATTTAATGATCATTACATTGACCAAGTATATGCAATAGATGACAAAAATAATATGACCTATTCTAATAATTTGACACATAATAAATACAATTCATTTTTCTTTAATTTTGTTACACCTAATGACATACTATTAACAATAAAATTATTAAAAAACACAAAAAGTACTGGTTTTGATGACATTTCAACAAAAGTAATAAAACACGTAGGAAACACGATTGCCCCAGTAATGAGTCATATTATAAACCTATGTGTTGAAGATGGTGTATTTCCTGAAGTTCTTAAAACGTCCATTATTAAACCATTATTTAAAAAAGATGACAGGGAGGACATATCCTGTTACCGTCCGATTGCTATGACTTCTATATTTTCAAAAATTATAGAAAAAGTAATTTATAAGAATTTATATAATTACTTTGAAAAATTCAATATTTTTGCAAAAGAACAAAAAGGCTTTCGTAGAAACAAATCTATTAATGTAGCAATTTATGAATTTTTATACCAAGTATTTACAAATGTTGACAGAAAACTACCAGTGACAGCCCTATATATGGACATTTCGAAGGCTTTTGATTTTGTCAGGCATGACTTGTTAATTATAAAATTAAATAAATACGGTGTAAGAGGCAAGACACTTGATCTTATAAAATCCTACTTAACAAACAGAATTCAAATTACTCAAGTATCACGGATTTGTCCAAAGACTAAAAATGAATATATTTATTGGTCCTATCCTCGATCCCCAAATTTTGGTGTTCCTCAAGGAAGCGTACTTGGTCCTTTATTGTTTTTAGTATATATTAATGATTTACCTAACAGCGTAAGCTTTCCTACGACTCTATTTGCAGATGATAGCTCTATGGTGTTTACATGTACAGACATAAATAATTATGAAAATGAAATTAATAACAGCCTGAAGAGTATAATTAGCTGGCTTAAGTCAAATAATTTAATAATAAACCTAAAAAAGACTCAAATAATGAATTTCTATCAACGAAAATGGCCCCTTAATTTACTTAATATTAATTACGATGGTGAGAAAGTTAGTGAAACCAAAGCAGCAAAATTCTTAGGTCTTTATATTGACAACAACTTAAAGTGGGAGACTCATACAGAATATATTTGCAAAAAGTTAAACCAATTTTCATACGCTTTACATGTATTATCCAAATTAGTTAATGTAGATGCTTTACGGACGGTATATCACGGCTTCGTATCTTCTACTGTGCGCTACGGTATAATTTTTTGGGGCAATGCCACAAGGCGCGAAGATATATTTAAAGCACAAAAAAAGTGTGTGCGTGCTATTGCAAGCATATCGAGTACAGAAAGCTGTAAACCACAATTTAAAAAATTTAAGTTATTGACATTTCCCGCAATGTATATTTATGAAGTTGTAATATTTGTAAAAACTAATCCTGAAATATTTAATGATTATCTAATAACGAACAACCGACGTAAAAATAAAATTCATACAATCTCATCAAAGACAGCTTTACTTACTTAGAAAAAGCGTTTTTGGTATATTGTCTAAAATATATAATAAGGTTCCATCTATGTTTCATGAAATGGAAAATATTCATAAATTTAAAAAAGAATTTAGAACATTTCTAATTGAGAAATGCTACTACTCAATAGATGAATATTTAAGTGACGCATCAGTAGGCATATTATAATGACATTCACAAAATATAATTAATTTGACTTTAGATTGGACAATATATTATAGTAAATATCCCATTTTAATTAATTATTACATCGAATTTTCTCATATAATTAAAATATAAATAATAAAATGAAATAATATATAATAATTTAATTGTAACTAATATTTGTATACCTAAGGGTCGAATGCAGCGAACATATTTATAACATATACATATAAGATCTATTCTGTCTCATTACCTGTATTCACAAATAAATAATTTTGAATTTGAATTTGAATTTGCCTGTATGCTGTCAAATCTGTTGACGATTGCAGCCTCATCTCCCGTCTAACCGCCATGAGATTAAGAGTGTGATCGGAGAGTTTTTGTGTTCTTCTGCGGCGGGTCTTGCAGAACTTAGCTCCGACCGCATGGACAGTTTCCACGAGCTTGTCGTTCATATCGTCCACTGCATTGCAATCTTCTAGGCACTGGAAGCGATTTCGTAACTCGAGCTGAAAGGTTTCGGGATTCTGGATTAGAGCACGAGGGGGACGGAGCGTTGACTTCATTAGACGAGACCTCTCCAACTTAACGTTTAGGTTCAGTGTGCCTCTAACCATTCGGTGATCGCTGCCAGTTTTCACCCTTGCGATCACTGAGACATCACTGAACAGTTGGCGTCTGGTCGTCATAATGAAGTCAATCTCATTTTTTGTCGAACCGTCGGGGCTCGACCAGGTCCACTTCCTGTGGGGCCGCTTCTGGAAGAAGGAGTTCATCATAAAGAGTCCCTCTTTCTCCATAAAGTCGGCCAGCTGCTGGCCCCTTCGGTTCCGTTGCCCTACTCCAAATTTCCCTACCTTCAGCTCACCGCTTTCTCTTGTGCCTAGTTTTGCGTTGAAGTCTCCCATCAACACCGTGTAGTGAGTTTTGGAGGAATGTATGGCTCTGGAAATATCCTCATACATTTCCTCCACCTCCTCATCGGGATGTGCCGAGGTTGGTGCGTAAACCTGAATGACCTTCAGCGAATACCGTTTGGTGATTCTGAGTATCAGGTACGCGACCCTCGTCGACACACTCCCAATCTTTACAACGTTGTTGACGAGAGACTTGTGGACGATAAATCCGACACCTCCTTGGGACAGATGGTCGCCCTCCCGGTGATAGAACAAGTTGCCGGAGTCGAGGATTGCCGTGTCCTCCCCCTCTCTTCGGACCTCGGATAATCCAATAATATGCCAGCGCAACTTGTCTACCTCTTCTTCCAGCTCCAGTATCTTCTCGTCAGTCCTCAGGGTGCGTGCGTTATATGTTGCCAGGTCGAGTCGTCGTAGGTGGCAACCGAACCTCCACCGGAGATTTTTAGCACCCCCTGCCCCGCCGTTACCATGGTCGCCACCGTAGCCAGGAATAGCGGGGCCGCCGGGGACTGGGGGCCGTCTGTTTGTGTATTTATTCATTGGGGGGTATTTGCAATAGTTGCCACGCTTGGCGAGCGGGTTGGCAACCGCAGTTTTTTATTACGTCACAGTTGTTATCAGGAAGATGCTGCTGCCCATCTCCTGCCTGTTTCCCTCTGTCGCCTCTTACGACACCCACGGGAAGATATGGGGTAGTGGATATTCTCAACCGCCACTACACGGTACAGTAGTACTGTAAAGTGTTAGCGTAGGATAAACCACCACCACCCCATATCATCCCACAAGTTCCCTGAAAGACGATAGAGGGAAACTGAAACAGGTACATAATAGGCGGCAATATCTGCATCATAAAAATTTTGTAACAATAAAGGTATTCCCAATCTCCTAAATATATTTTGATAGGTTGTAGTGAAAAAATAATGAGTATAAATAAATGTTACTCTTAATTATAACATGCACAACCATAATACGTTTATGCAGATAGAGACGGCGAGTTCATGAACGCGATATAATATAATTCTGAATGTAGACACCATTGTTCCAAAAGTCTCCCTCTGGATTGTATTATTCGATGTACCAGCCACGCACGTAAGCAAAATTACCATACAAAATATTGTATATATTATAAATGTGGAATTTATCGTAAAGTTAATATTTCCAATTCCATCGATTCCAAAAGAACACGACATAACTGAAGATTTAAAATGTGTAGTTAGCTATTGTTTGTCATTATCACCAACGTCATTAGACTTTTTTATGGTCGCAGATATAGCTTAAAGTCCAGCCATTGCGTTAATTAGTTTTACCTTAACTTTTTCTAAATTCAAACTTGAAATGCGTTTATTATTTTAGAAACTTCATCAATTTATTGCCATATTACTTTTCACCAGTTTTTTTTTTCGTTATAAACCAGTACGAAGTGTGTTAAAGAAAACAGGTTTTCAGTGATTGCTTTCCACATATTGAGTATGGAATTTTCGAACGTTTTTAAGACACTTTAAAAGCGACATTCAATTTTTTTTTCAAATTCAAATTTATTTTATTTGTGAATACTGGTAATAAGACAGATCTTTTTTTAAATGACATGTTTGTGTATTGTAGCCAAAATTCGATGAAATATATATTTAGGGTTTGACATCCCTGCTCAACCCGTTATCCCGACATCGAATATCTTAAAAGGCTAGAAGTGATAAAATTTCTTATTTTCTTTCGACGCCGACGTTAAAATGTTTCACATTTAAAACATTTTTTTTCTTAATAGAAAGATAACTAGCTTTCGATTTACTTGATGGCAGTAAAGTTTTTCATTAAGCTTATGTTGTACCATATTATATCCTCTTTATCGTGTATAATAATATGTTAAATAAATAAATAAATAAATGAAAAAATAAAATAAATTAGGGAATAAAATAGTAATATATTAGGGAACAAAACAGAAACTCCGAAAGAAGAGGAAAGAGGTAGCGAGATAAGTATAGATGAAATAATGAAAGCAATGAAAAGCATGAAAGCAGGTAAGGCTGCCGAATATGATAGAGTTTCACTAGCCTGCCACCACTTCCTCTCCAACCCTTAGCATTTCACTAAGGGTTGGAGAGGAAGTGGTGGCAGGCCTGCTGCACACCTTGTTTAATTTATGCTGGGAACTGAAGCGGGTACCGGTAAACTGGTGCAAAGCCGTGATAGTCCTAGTATATAAAGGAAAAGGGTCGCAGCAGGATTGTAAAAACTACCGTGGTATCCGCCTTCTTAACATTGTGGGAAAACTGTATGCTAAGGTACTGATTGAAAGAGTCGTGAAAGAAACTGATGAAAAAATTGGGGATGTGCAAGCGGGATTTAGAAAGGGAATGGGACGTACAGATCAAGTCTTTTCCATGCGCATGATCGCGGAAAAGTTATTGGCCAAAAACCAAAAGGTTTTTTGAGCGTTCATGGACTTGGGAAAGGCCTATGACAGAGTGGAGAGGGATGTGCTATGGCAAACACTGAATTCATTTGGGTTGAACGCTGGCTTGATACAAGTATTGGAGTCACTTTATAGGGACTCTAGTGCTTGAGTTAGGATCAACGGGATCTACTCGGACTGGTTTGGCATCCATAAAGATGCCAGACAGGGCTGTGTGGCTTCCCCGTGGCTGTTCAACCTATTTATGGACAGTTGTTTGCAAAATCTGAAAGTTGAAGTGCTTGAGTTAGGATCAACGGGATCTACTCGGACTGGTTTGGCATCCATAAAGATGCCAGACAGGGCTGTGTGGCTTCCCCGTGGCTGTTCAACCTATTTATGGACAGTTGTTTGCAAAATCTGAAAGTTGAAGAATGCGGATTAAGAATGGGTGAGTTAACCGTCAAATGCCTTTTGTACGCCGATGATCAAGTTATTCTTGCGTCGTCGGCGGCCGAGCTGCAAATTATGGTTACATTAATGAACAGATCATTAAAAGAAAGGGGTATGAAAGTGAACGCAAGTAAGACGAAAGTTATGGTTTTTGAAAGAGAAGAAAGTAAGACGATATGTGAAATGAGAATAGAAGGGGAGTTGATCGAGCAAGTAGATGAGTTTGTATATCTGGATTGCGTATTTAGCAGGGATGGGAGATGTGATAAGTATATAGAACCACGAGTGAATGCAGAAAATAGAATAAATGGGGCCCTACACCCTATTGTGAAGAGCCAAAATATGTCGAAAAAGGCACATATGGCAATTCACAATGCTGTGTTGGTCCTCACTTTAACGTATGGTAGTGAAAGTTGGGTGTGGCAGAAGAAGCAAGAGAGTAGAATGAACGCAGTAGAAATTCGGTTGTTAAGGAGTATGTTAGGACTGAATTTAAATGACAGGGTAGGAAATTGTGTAATAAGAGAAGAGTGTGGTTTGCAAGATTATGTTGTGACCAGGATTAAGAAAGGAATGCTTCGGTGGTTTCGTCATGTGTAAAGAATGAATGAGGAAAGAGTTACAAAGAAAATTTATGTTGCAGAACGAATGGCAGAGTCGGAAGGGGACGTCCTAGGCGAAAACTTATCGAGAAAATTGGAGACTTATTGAAAACGGGCCAAATTAGGAGTACCCTTAAACGACGAGCGTGTATGCGTAGGTGTATGGATGTGAAGGAGGCGAGAGAGAGAGGCAGTAGAGTTCAAGGGGGAGGCATTGGCCGTTAGTTTGGACATTGCGAAGGCCTTCGATCGGGTTTGGCACAAAGCGCTTCTTTCGAAGCTCCCTTCCTATGGGCTTCCCGAGAAATCGTGCGATTGGATCACCAGCTTTCTTGCAGATCGGAGCATCAAGGTCGTTGTAGACGGTGCAAGCTCCGATTGCAAGCCTATTAATGCTGGTGTTCCACAGGGCTGCGTGCTATCGCCAACGCTGTTTCTTCTGCATATCAATGATATGTTGCATACCCGTAACATTCATTGCTATGCAGATGACAGCACTGGTGATGCTCTTTACACCGGCCGAGCCAATATTTCTCGGGAAAACGTCTCCGAGTGCCGGGACAAACTTGTTTCAGAAGTCGAGTCTTTGCTGAACAGAGTCTCGGATTGGGAACGACTAAATCTAGTCCAGTTTAACCCCCAGAAGACACAAGTTTGCGCGTTAACCGCTAAAAAGAACCCCTTTGTCGTATCCCTTCAGTTTCAAGGCACTCCCCTTGTTGCCTCAGCCAGTATCGGAATCCTCGGCGTCGACATATCGAGTGACGTGCAGTTTCGTGGTCACTTGGAAGGGAAGGCCAAATTGGCCTCTAAAAAGCTTGGCGTGCTCAGCAGAGCGGGACAGTATTTCATGCCGACACACCGCCTGCAACTTTACAAGGCGCAGGTTCGGCCGCACATGGAATACTGTTCCATCTCTGGGCTGGGGCTCCCCAGTACCAGCTCCTTCCACTTGACCGCATCCAGCGCAGACCGGCTCGAATCGTCGACGACCGAGTGCTTTCCGATCGGCTCGACTCACTGGCGCTGCGAAGAGATGTTGCATCTCTTTGCGTATTTTATCGCATCTATCACGGGGAGTGCTCTGAGGAATTGTTCGGATTAATCCCAGCCGCCAAATTTCGTGAACGCACTACACGGCAAACGTCCCGATACCATCCACACCATCTGGATGCTTGGCGGTCCACCACTGTACGTTTCACAAGGAGTTTTCTTCCACGTATAACCTCTCTGTGGAATAGTTTACCACCGGCGATTTTTCCGGACCGATACGACCTGGGGACCTTCAAGAAAAGAGCTTACTCCTTTCTAAAGGGCCGGCAACGCACCCGCAATTCTCCTGGTGTTGCGGTTGATCATGGGCGGCGGTAGTCACTTAACATCAGGTGAGCCGCATGCTCGTTTGCCCCCTCTTCTATAAAAAAAAAAAAAAAAAAAAGAGAGGTGTGTCAGGATCGTGCCAAATGGAAGTCTGTAGTCTCCGCCTACCCCTCTGGGTAACAGGCGTGAGTGTGTATGTTATGTTATTTTTAAAATAGTAATATGTATATATGATCGATAAATAAAAAGTTTATTGAAAAAAAATTTTATTAACATTTTAAATAATCAGTTTAAAAGTTGTATTGCAGCATTATTCAGGAACTCCTCTCATTTATAAAATTCTGAATTATTAAATCTTGCATATTCATCGGATTAATTCGTCATCATCATTATCACCATCATCATCATATGCTATGTACATTACTGCTGATCATAGACCTCTTCCTTGTAACGTCACAAAGCTCGGACCTTATGGGGGCCGTCCTACACTTTGAGAACCTTCTTCGATTGTCGGTTTTTCGAGCTAATAAGATCGTCTCATTTATACTTCAGGTTAATGATCCGTTATGCTATGCCGATTGCTTTGATTCTACCATAACCTAACGAATATCCTCATTAAGTAGTCTGTAACACACCCAGAATCTCCGAGCATAGTCTTCTCCGTAGCTCTCCATAGCTTAACGTCCATAGCTTAATATAATATGCCGTCCGTGTAACCCCTAAATAATTTTTTTTTAAAGAATTGAATAGATTTGATGAATAAATAATATCTTTCAATAAAAAAACATAGCCATGCTTTTTATTTCTATAGCTCATACAAGCTGAATACCCGGGCGTCAAATATTTTATAACTGTGATGCTGCAGTCAATCATCATTGAGTTCATTTATGTTGATGTAATAAAAACGACTAGGTTGCTAACTGTCTCTTATGCGATACTTGAAATAAGTGTTTTCAAGGAATATAATTATATCAAGAAAACTTAAACGTGTATTAAAGTTGCCTAATTCCGTTATTTAAATTATTCAAACGAAATCTCTTAACAGTTAACAAATTTGTTTGGGCGAACTTTGCTCTCAGTTGCTTGTTATCGTGAAATATTAATTAGAATTATTTTGATTAATGCTTCAAAATTAAGTCGTTGTGACAGTTCCATTGACTAGAGTAGACAGTTGTTGTCGACAAATTGTATTATTACATAATTTTTTTATTAAGCTATTGCATAACTTCTATCGCGGGCCTTGAGCGCGGGGACCGAATCCAGAAATTCCGTAATGAAAAAACCTCACGCTCCCCACTCCGACGGGCACGGAGGTGTGGCTTGAAGGCCGTGCATTGTCTAGCGTCGTTTCTTTTCGGCATTCTTCGACACGGTGTTTCTGTGCGTGCAAGTAGACGTATTGTGCGACTCTACGAAGCTCGCACGAATCGAGACGAGCTGCTCCGAAATGGGACGAATACATAAGCAGCTGTTTATGAGAAAGTATATAGGTGTGTAAGTATTTATGTACAACAGTGAATAGCTCTACATGTCCTACGCGGGCCCCGTCTTTGCCCACGCAAACCCTAATATTATTAATGAAATCCAAATAGTTCAAAACATTTTCTGTCGTCGAGCTGCGAACGCACCTTGGTACGTCCATAATGTCGACTTTCATCGGGACCTAGAGCTCCCAACAATTCAACAATTTCTTAAAAAACTCTCTGAGAACTTCTTCAAAGCCTCAGAGTCGCACCCAAACCAATTAATTCGTGAGGCAGCTACTTATGCAGCCCCACCCCCCTCTCGCTATCGAGTCCGCAGGCCGAGAAACTCTCTCTCGGACCCGCCTAATAAACTGACAAACGACGTGAACTGCCTCCTGGCGGCTCAGGCCAACTCTAATTAAATTAAATTATTGTATTAACTAATATTAATTTGCCTTCGTAGGCACTCCCTCAGCGGCTCGTAGCCGCCTGCGCCCTCTTTTCCCAAAAGAGGGTCGCTCACGATAAGGCACAATACAGCTTAATCAGCCGGCTCCCTGTCCCCAAAGGCGGTTTTTAGAGGGTATGACTTAGGGTCCCCGGTAGGACAGTGAGTCCCTCATAACCACGATAGACCGGCTATCGTGGTATGCGTAATGCATTTTCCGCCTCCCTACGTATAGGGTAGTCCTTTAACTGCTTCGGGCGCAAAAAAAATAGCTTTACTTGTAAAATTTGTGTATAAAGTGTTTTGAATATGAATGAACAAATTGCATTTATTATTTATTTATTTGATAAAAGAAAAAAAATTGTTTTCTTATCGGTCACCACGCTCAAAAAGTGTAACTTGAATTAATATCAAAGAAAAAGAAATACTGCATAAATAAAAAAATAAATAATTATAATTGCATAAGTTGATACAAAATGCTATGCAATAGCTTTACCGCGGCAGTCCCCTAGTGCCACACGTCTTTTTATAATGAAGAAGAAAAAATATCGATAGCATAATAGTTATGATAAACAAACTTTTCAAAACATAGTTTATGCAGTGAGATGATTAGTAGTTTAAAAAGAAACACACAATTTATCTGTTAGACCTACAGACTCAACAAGAAAACAAAATCTAAAAGAAATTTTCGCGGTAACATATTCATCATCATCATTCATCATTACAGCCCTTCACAAGTCCACTGCTGAACGTATGCCTCCCTCAAGGTATGCCACAAAGCACGGTCCTGAGCCACCTGCATCCATCGACTTCCTGCATGTTACCAGGTCGTCACTTCATCTAGGGGGGGGTTCGCCCTACACTTCGTCTACCAGTACGATGCTGCCACTCGAGAACTTTTTTTCTCCAACGGTTGGCGGTTCTTCGAGCTATATGGCCGGCCCATTGCCAATTCAGCTTACTAATCCGTAGTGCTACGCCGGTCACTCTAGTTCCACTGCGGATAGCCTCATTATTCGCGGTAACATATTATGTAAACATAAAAAAACGTCAATAAATGCAACTCACTTCCAAACCTTACGTTGATTCCTTTTTTTTACTTTGTAAGTGTATTAAATAAACTTTTACGGAGTAGAGCCATGCTGCAGCTATATTATGCTTACAGCAGGAATGGGTTGACTTGACTTGACACAGAGTATCAGCGTAAAATAGCAGCTGTTGCTGTGTTTCGTATGGTGAGTAAAGAAATCGGATACTCTTTTATTAGAAACGAGGCATTCCATCTTAGTCTTTTTCTTTTCTTAACCGATAATTAATCGAAGATAGATATAGATTTCCATAGTTCACAGCGTCAACTTACTATTAGGACTGTTTCCTCCTTTGTCTTTGTCCTTTGTCTTTGTAAAAGTAATAAAGTAGTAAAAATGCATTAAAAGTAGGAAAAAAATATTGGTTTTATTAAAATTTATTATCAAATAAAGTGCTGTAATAATTATTTATATACGAACGTATATACCACTTCGTTACGCTACAAAACAAATTAATTGAACTTATTAATTAATAATGACATATTTAATTTACTCTTCAATAAAACAAGAAATATATGTACACAATTTGAATTACGATAATGGAGAGGAGATCTATCTGTTTTTTATATTCTCTGATCAGAAACAATATTACTTCTCTTTTAAACTCACTCATTGGTGTATTTTTATCCCTCTCTATTGTTTCTGACAATATATTTTATAATACGTAATTTTCGAATTGTAAACAATACGAAAATAAATATAGGAAATAGTAAACAAATGAAACACGATTCCTTTTGATTTTTGGAAACCTTTCTTGTGTGGTTTGTGCAGAATCTCGTCACATATGACGGCATTTTCGGTGTAAAAAAAAACACGAATTACTATCAACGCCTTTGTCAATGACGCGACGATAGCGCAACGACGTGGCAAAGACTGAGCTCAGGTTTGCTAATTAGCCTAGTTTTTACGGGCCACTTGCAGTGCGCGTATAACCTATCTACCTATTTTTCTTATAATGTCATTGCACAACCATAATACGTTTATGCAGAGAGAGACGGCGAGTTCATGAACGCGATATATTGTAACTCTGAATCTAGACACCATTGTTCCAAAAAACTCTCTCTGGATTGTATTCATCGATGTTCCAGCCAATTGAACAGTTTCATGCATCTAGTATATATTATTCACATCATAAAATTAATAACTCCAATTCCATCGATTCAAAATCGAACACGACATACCTAACTGAAGATTTGAAATGTTTAGTTAGCTATTGTTTGTCATTATCACCAACGTCATTAGACTTTTTTATAAAAAAGTCTAGCCGTTGAGTTGATGATGTTACATTTTTATTAATTTTATCTTACCTATTCCTAAATTCAAACTTAAAATGCGTTTATTGTTTTAGAAACTTCAATCAATTTGCTGCCATATTACTTTTCACCAGGTTTTTTTTTGTAATAAAGCAGTACGAAGTGTCTTAAAGAGAACAGATTTTCAGTGATAGCTTTGCACAAATTGAGTATGGAGTTTTGAACGTTTTTAAGACACTTCAAAAGTGACATGTTTGTGTATTGCAGCCAAAATTCGATAAAATATATTTTAGGGTTTGACATCCCTGCTCAACCCGTTGTTATCCTGACATCGAATATCTTAAGAAGATAGAAGTGATTAAATTTCTTATTTTATTTCAACGCCGAGGTTAAAAAGTTTCACATTTAAAACATTTTTTTTTCTTAAAAGAAAGCTAACTAGCATTCGACTTACTTGATGGCAAATGATTAAAAACCCAAAGGAATCACAGATGTGTTTCCAGCCTTTTAAAAAAAGTAAGCTCTTTTCTATAAGGACCCTAAGTAGATTAAACAAAGAAGAACATAGAGATTGAAGATAACATACCTTTTTTATCCTACTCAGAAACGGACCTAATGTCGACAGCGCCCTAGGCTAGCACGATATCAGCGCTCCTCTGACTGCTATATATTATAAATTATAAATACGTATTTAATAAATAAACTATGTTATTATCTATAATATAGTTCAGTGGAAAAAAACGGAAGGTACCAGCATCGATAATCCTATAGAATCCCTCACTGGGAATCCACGTCCAAACTATCGTCTTATTATTTTCTGCATAGATGCTCAGGCTGCCTATTGTCGGGGTGAGGGGGGGAGCCACAATCCCACTCTTTACATATTCTCTACGGAGCAAACATAGCAAAATTTAATGCACGCTCGCTGAAGATTTCTGCAAGATACATGGACTTCATTCCAACACTAACGCTGTCCGCCAATATCTCGCTTTTTATGTATCCTACCCATGGGGGTGGTTTGCTTATCACTGAGTGATTCCAACATCGTTGCTAAGTCTGTCGCCGATCTCTGTCAGCGGAAGTTCTCATCCTTAGTTTGGTCGCTTCTGTTGCAGCAAAAGCAGGAGTATTACAAACACTAGCGTGCTCAAAAAGAAGTGCAACTCTGCCTCTAGGTCCTACTAAAAGTTATCGCTATTGCAAAGTCAGAGCACATCGAGAGAGTTGGCGCAAAACTAGTTCGCCTTCCTTCAGTAACACGTGCATTCTGTTTTCTCACAAGGCAATTTATGTAAGCAATCATTATCATTTATGCGCAGGGAGGACGACTCACTCACTCCGCAAAAGAGAAACCCGAACATTAGGTTTTATTATTGCGTCGAATTCAACTCTCGGCGACAGTAGGAATCTACCGCCGACCATTCCGCAGTGTGAATGCTCAAAGCAGGATGTTCGGTTAACACAGTGCTCAGTGCGTAATGCACTATTGTCCCTGGACATCTATAAGCGGAAAGCCTTGATGGAATCCCCCCAATTGTGCTAAAGACGTATGCTCCACAGTTAGCACTGGTTCTTACGCGTTTATTTTAGTTCTTTTACTCCTTTGTTTTCGTTCCAAGTAAATGGAAGAGAGCTTTAGTGCACCCGATCCCTATAAAAGTAGACTGATCGGACCCGTCCAACTATAGGCCAATCGCCTTTTTGCCCAAAATAATGAAACCCATTATTAACTGCCAGATCGTAAGGTACCTTGAAGAGCATCGGATGATTAGTTACTGGTTTCCGTCGAGGTTGCTCAGCTGGTGATCCTCTTGTCTACATGATTCACTATTGGGCGGAGGCAGTCGTGACCAAGTGGAAAGTCCTCGTGGTTAATTTAGACCTAGCGAATATCTTCGATTTGATTTGGCACAAAACGTTTTTTTCAAAACTTTCCTCATAAAGGCATTCTGCAAAATTATGCAATTGAGTCACCACAGTTTTCTTACAGATTGAAGTATTAAGATCGTAATCGACGGTGCATACTCCGACTTCAAGCCTGTCGACAATGCGAGTGCTCCACATGCTATCGCCTACCCTGTTCCTTCTGCATATCAATAATATGTTGCATACAAGTAACATTTATTATTTAGTGCTTTATGCTTAAAGTCAATTTACGTTTATTTTCAGCTCAATGGAAGAACATCTTCTGCCTCCGCTGGGGCCTCAAGGCTTAATGTTTTAATGACAGCTCATTCATATGCAGTAAACAAAAAATCCGTTGGAGGGGCCTCTGTAGCCTTTTTTCGAGAAGTCGTGTAATACCTACGTACTTTCCAAAATTTACATAAGTTACATCACAACTTATTGCGACAACATGTTCTAGGGAATTGCTTTCCTTTATCAAGAACCCTGTGATTGCTAATTCTACTACTTTACCTACCTAGCACCGAACCAGTGCTAGATAGTTCTACATAACCCATGTAGATAGAACCCGGCTCCTGAATTACGGAAATGTGCTCTTCAAGAATTATTGTTCTGTAATATTTATTACCATCTTTTATAGTCTTTAAAGTTTTGTCTTTCTCGCCATCAAAATACAAAACAGAAAGCTTCGTACTAGTGTCGCCCTTAATTAATTTCTGACGATTTTTCGATTTTTCGATCCCTCGCGTCCTAATTAATGTCTGTTAATAACCTCGACATCTAATATCATACAAAACAGAAGAATCGATTGCTGCTGCTGCCCTGTCCGAGACTCCTTATTTGTCACATGTTTTCGCATAGATAAAGACAACTGTTTCTTCTTCATCCTAGAAACTTTTTTGTGCTAGTTGCGAAATCATATGTACTGCTATAATTAGATGGCGACGATAACTTTGAGACGTCTATTTCTCAATCAATTGAAGTAGAGCTACTTTTTGAGGATGTGCCCAACCGATTTTCCCGATCTAGTTTCCTCTGTAGGGTCTTTTGTAGCTTCTTCGTAGTAGTAACGTCGACTCCACCTATTAATGTTGGCCTTCTCTTCCATGTGATCACGAAACTGCACGTCAGTCGATATGTTTACGCCAAGGATTACGATTCTGGCTGAGGCACCGAGGGAAGTGCCCTAAAACTAATAAGTTCGAAGAAAAGGGTTTCTTTTTAGTAGTAAACTCGCAAACTTGTCTCTTCAAGGAATGAACTGGACTAGATTTAGTCGCTCCAGTACGAAACATTGTTCAACAATGTTTTGTTCCAGTACTTGGCGACTTATTCCCGAGAAATATTGGCACGGACTGTGTATAAAGCATCACCAGTGCTGTCGTTTGCATAGCAATGAATGTTACCAGTTTGCAACAGATCATTCATATGTAGAAGAAACAATGCAGCTGATTACAAGCATCCTTGTAGAGCACCAGCGTTTTTGGGCTTGTAATCGAAGCACGCACCGTCCAGTGTAACCTAGACGTTTCAATCTGCAAGAAAAGTGATGATCCACGAAGGCCTTCGCTGGTCCAAACTAACATCCAACGCTTCCACCTTGGACTATTTTGTCTCCGTCCATATATGAGTTAGGTAACCCAGAAGATGACTAGCTAAGTGACCCCGACCAAAACCGTACTGACAGTCACTAATCAACTGGTGATCTCCAAGGGTACCTCATGAAAGTTAATGTTAAAAGTAAAAGTTACAGGCACAAGCCTCCCTCATTTTTGAGAGGGTGTACCTCATGAACTGGTAGTTAATAATTTCATTAATTTAAATATTGTAATTGCATTATATCCACCTCAACTTTATGTCATAGTTAATAATTACTGCCACTTTGTAGTGAATGTTTAAGAAAGTCAGTAATTATAATCAATATTATAACAACAATTTTGTGTTGGAACAAAAAATGACAGGTAACGAACAGTACCTGGTTGACCGAGTATTATTCGTTCGGTATTTTTCGTTCGATTTTTTTAATTCGTGTGTTTTGGAAATTATATTTGGATACAAATTACATACTGATGAAATATAAATAATATTTTTTGATCTTAGCAACATAACAGAAAAAACGGAACTGGTTATTTGAATAAAAAATCATGAGTGCAAGTATTTTAATTAAAATTTTCGTGTTTTTAAAAAATACTAAAAAAAAGCTCGAAAAAATAGATTTTCTCAAAAAAAGAAAGGAATTTGAAACAAAATTAAAGAAGTCGGTCGGTCGGTCTGGGCTCGAACCGGGGTTTTACGATTCTGTGACCGACCATTATACAAATTAAGCTATTTATAATAATTAACAATCTGTCAAAATTTACCTTCTTATTCTAACGATATTGTAGCAGTTTTTCATTGCCTAAAAACACGGACAAAAAGACATTTTCTAAAAATAAATCCTAGCTAGATCGATTTATTATCCTCGAAACTCCCTGGACACTAAATTTTATGAAAATAGTTGGAGCCGTTTCCGAGATCCCGATTATATATATATATATATATATATATATATATATATATATATATATATATATATATATATATATATATATATATATATATATATAAGAATTTCCTATAAACCTTACCCCCCTATACACTTCACCAATGGTGAAATACGATTCTTGTTACAATTATTATAAGAATCGTATTTCTTACAATACTTCTAGGTACAATTGAGATGCAGTCTTCAACAGGTAAGCATGTGAAAACTGACTATAGTTTCAATGTCTACCATATTTAGGTCTTTAACTCGCTGACAAAATGGTAGGAATTCTTTATGTATGCGTTTGTATGTCCCCTGAGTGGTCAAAGTATTTTCGCTAAGTTTTGAGCCAATCTATAAGTTGGTGAATTGATTTGGATCACTACGGGACGTAGCATTGGGCTTGTGTGTTTTTGGCAACGCATACAACTTGGTGATTTAGCTTACGTAGGTATTATCGATTTTATGTTATCAGATTTAATTTTTCGAAGCGTTTCATTATAAGGTCACTAGTCATTTTAAGTGTGCTATTTGCTGGGTTTTATTTTAACTTTTTATAAGTGCTTTCATCCGACAAAAATTCTATAGTGTATTTTGAAATTATAATCTGACGTATCCGTAAGGAAGTTAATATACGCGAAATAATGCGTAAAAATTTGTATAATTTAATTGTGTAGTGTTCGTAAAAAATCATTCCTCACGATGTTTGCGTTCACCCCGAGCACTTAACAATTTCATTGGTGCTGACGGGGATCGAACCCGAGTTGCTCGCGTACATTGAAACTTACAGCGTGCGCTAACCATCTGAGCTACCATGGGTTAAAAACAATGTTACGCTAATTAGCCAAAAGGAGCTACATGTTTCTTCTGTTCTAATATGTGCACTAATAAGCCACGCTGCAGCTAAATTATGGTTGTATAGCCCGAATGGGTCGACTCGACCAGATAGGACCACTCCTGAAGACTAAGGTGAAATGTCTCAGAATTTGTAACTGGCTCTTTATATCCTTCAGACAGGGACACAATGACAGATATCTAATACGCTTTAATTGCGTTTAAATAGTCCCACAAAAAAATCCAGGTCTTCCCTAGTGAAGAATGTTCGGCGAGGCAATAATTTCTACATAACTTTTGAACGATACGATCGGAGCACTATCATACAAAAATGTGTGCCTCGCTGCATACTCGAACAGAACCGAACTTTGACGTAAAAGGGAGAGAGGAGAACGATTCCAAGGATGCTGATACCGATGTTTAGACTGTGGTGGCAATTATACATGTATTAAGGAATAAAATAGTAATATTAGTAGTAGTTAAGTAAGTATTTATGATCGAGAAATAAAAATAAAAATAAAGTTTATTGAAAAAAACAGATTTTATTAATATTTTAAATAATCAGTTTGAAAGTTGTATTGCAGCACTATTCATGAACTTTACTCATTTATAAGATTTTATTAATATTTTAAATAATCAGTTTGAAAGTTGTATTGCAGCACTATTCATGAACTTTACTCATTTATAAAATTCTGAATTAGTAAATCTTGCATATTCATCGGATTAATTCGTCATCATCATTATCACCATCATCATCATATGCTATGTACATTACTGCTGATCATAGACCTCTTCCTAGTAACGCCACAAAGCTCGGACCTCGTGGGGGCCGTCTTACACTTTGAGAACCTTCTTCGATTGTCGGTTTTTCGAGCTAATAAGATCGTCTCATTTATACTTCAGGTTAATGATCCGTTATGCTATGCCGATTGCTTTGGTTCTACCATAACCTAATGAATATCCTCATTAAGTAATCTATCACACACCCAGAATTTCCGAGCATAGTCTTCTCAATAGCTCTCCATAGCTTAACGTCCATAGCTTAATATAATATGCCGTCCGTGTAACCCCTAAATATTTTTTTTAAAGAATTGAATAGATTTGATGAATAAATAAAATCTCTCAATAAAAAAACATAGCCATCCTTTTTATTTCTATAGCTCATACAAGCTGAATACCCGGGCGTCAAATATTTTATAACTGTGATGCTGCAGTCAATCATCTTTGAGTTCATTTATGTTGATGTAATAAAAACGACTAGTTTGCTAAATGTCTCTTATGCGATACTTTAAATAAGCGTTATAAAGGAATATAATTATATCAAGAAAACTTAAACGAGTATTAAAGTTGCCTAATTCCGTTATTTAAATTATTCAAACGAAATCTCTTAACAGTTAACAAATTTGTTTGGGCAAACTTCGCACTCAGTTGCTTGTTATTGTGAAATATTAATTAGAATTATTTTAATTAATGCTTCAAAATTAAGGCGTTGTGACAGGTCCATTGACTCGAGTAGACAGTTGTTGTCGTCAAATTGTATTATTACATTTTTTTTTTATTATAATGAAGAAGAAAAAATATCGATAGCATAATAGTTATGATAAACATACTTTTCAAAACATAGTTTATGCAGTGAGATTATTTGTAGTTTAATAAGATACGCACAATTTATCTGTTAGACCTAGATTTTCGCGGTAACATATTCATCATCATCATTCATCATTACAGCCCTTCACAAGTCCACTGCTGAACGTATGCCTCCCTCAAGGTATGCCACAAAGCACGGTCCTGAGCCACCTGCATCCATCGACTTCCTGCATGTTACCAGGTCGTCACTCCATCTAGTGGGAGATCACCCTACACTTTGTCTACCAGTACGATGCTGCCACTCGAGAACCTTTTTTCCCCAACGGTTGGCGGTGGAGCTATATGGCCGGCCCATTGCCACTTCAGCTTACTAATCCGTAGTGCTATGCCGGTCACTCTGGTTCTACTGCGGATAGCCTCATTATTCGCGGTAACATATTATGTAAACATAAAAAAAACATCCATAAATGCAACTCACTTCCAAACCTTACGTTAATTTCTTTTTTTTACTTTGTAAGTGTATTAAATAAACTTTTACGGAGTAGAGCCATGCTGCATCTATATTAGCTTACAGCAGGAATGGGTTGACTTGACCACGCTCTCACAGAGTATCAGCGTAAAATAGCAGCTGTTGCTGTGTTTCGTATGGTGAGTAAAGAAATCGGATACTCTTTTATTAGAAACGAGGCATTCCATCTTAGTCTTTTTCTTTTCTTAACCGAATATTAATCGAAGATAGATATAGATTTCCATAGTTCACAGCGTCCACTTACTATTAGGTGGACTGCTTCCTCCTTTGTCAACCTTATTTTATAAAAAAAACATCCTTTAAGTTATTCATGCCAGTTGACGCATTCTTAAAAAGTTTTTAATCTTGCGGTAAATTTAATACAAAATACTTTTAAAGACAAAAATAACTGCAAAATAAAACAAGATTACTTCTAATATTTATATCATAAAGCCAAAGAAGGACAACTATTTATATTTGATGAAATATATACAATATTTCATTACTACCTTCGGTACAGCCAATTACAAAACCATTATAAAACTTCAAATATGGCTAAATTATGTCATTGACCAAATTTTAAAAGCAAGACCGCAGCCTATATATAGCCACTTGATGGATCAGCACTTTTTTATATTTCTTTGATACCGGCGGGGATCGAATATATTCAACTATCCCGTGTAGTGGAGGTGTAACAATATCCACTACCCCATATCTTCCCGTGGGTGTCGTAAGAGGTGACAGAGGGAGACAGGCAGGAGATGGGCAGCAGCGTCTTCCTGATAACAACCTAAAATTACAAAAAAAAACTCTTTGGTTGCCAACTGGCTTGCAAAGCGTGGCAACTATGGCAAAACCCCTCCTATGAGGCAATCTATAGTCTAATCAATCTTCGTTCAGCAATGGACTTTAATAGGTTGTAATGGATGGATACTATGTTTTGCACACAATTTTTTCTAACGGGGCTGTTCCGAAGCCGTGCTTATCACCCGTCAATCTGGTTTCGTGAGGGATTTAAGTGAAAATAATTCACGACTTTTTCTGCCACCAAAAGGGCGCCACTTAAAAATGAGGTGTAATATTTGAAAAAAATTCTAAAGTTATGGTGTTCGAAAAATGTAAAAGTAAATTTTTCTTTCTGATCTATTATTGTATTTTATATTAGGTAATTAATTTAAAAATAAATGAAGCATTACCATAAACATTTTTATTTTTTTATTAAAACTCTCCTGATTTATCTTCTAGTGACCGCAATACTCCTTAAGTTATGCGAGGTGTACGATAGACAACTTGAAAACTTTGTGGAAGTATTATCTGGGCAAAATAGTCTAACTTTTCTTTAAGTCGCTAAGTTCCTATTGCAGTTCCCTCTTATATAAACTTATCTTATCGCCACTTGCTAAGGAGAACTACGACGAAATCTTTAACTATGTTTAATGAAAACAAAATGAAGCATTATGAAGCATAAAATGAAGAAAAAGTTAATTATTAAATCATTTATGAAGCAGAAAATTACTGCCACTATCTTCTAAAGAAAACTATTGTATTAATTAAATACTCCGACATTCACGTCAATGAAGTACATACATTTATTAAGCTAGTTTTCAATACTAGCACTAAAACAAACCGGTTTATACCTACACTGTTACTTCTATAAAATGCCTACACAATCCCATTTCACCACAAGTAAGCCTACGTTTAACACTCCCTTGACAAATTATAAATTTACGTTCAAATCAAATACGAATGTAGCAGGAAGGAAGAAAAGAAGGTTGAAGAAAAGAAAGGAAGGTTGTCAAATTGATGTTTAATTAACTCTTGCTTGATTCCTGTCGCTGTGAGATCAAAGTGCTTTGATGTTTTCGGGGTCAGGGCTTTTCACGTCTAGGCGTCGAGAGAGCGTCTCCTGTTTAACGGTTTGGCAAACGGCAAACGGTTATGATTACTTTATATACTGTTGCTACTCATTTTGGTGTTTGGTGTTATTGGAGCGAAGAACATTTTAATAAACACGTTTTTTTTCCTAAATAGATAATTTAAACGATAACACATTTTAATAACAAGAGTCATGAACACTTAAGGGCTAAGAGCTCGTAAAAAATTTCATGTACGCGAATATCTCGGGTTGGATGAAATAATTAATTGCGATTTTATGAGCTAATTTACCAAGTCTTTGGCGTTAAAGGAACTTACAATTCAACTGATGGTAAATGTCTACAGCTCATGAACAACTGCAACCAACTTCAAATAAAGAAGGCTGCAGATGCTTTGTCACCACGATAGATACATTTCTAGACAGCATATTAGGCAATATCCTTAAAAAAGTATAAAAGTGTACAGATTTTTAAGCTATTACCTCTGTATAACAATTGCTTTAAGGCCAGTTAAGGTAACTGAATGTCGGTCCCTTTAGTTAATTGTATACTATAAAATACAATATATTATACTATACTAGTACTCGCACATTCTTTACTTTGATGTAATGACACTTTTGATCCTATGCGAGCTATTCGTGCTTGAAAACGGTCCGGCAACTTTATAGAATGGATATAATGTTGAAGAAGAAGAAGTAGAAGAAGAGAATGCCGGCAAGTAGTAATAATAACAATCTTTATTGATTCAACAGTAGACTAAAAGTGGATGAAAGGACTGGATGAAAGGTTGATGATTATAATAATAAAATCTATACCGAATCCGAACTTACAGGAAGAAATAAGGTATTACCTAATGTTTCGAAGATTCTTAAATATTTATGTGTGTTTATTGTGTTCTATCGATTTTAAGTGTGTGTATATACGGTATGATAATTTATATGACTTACTTACTTACTTACTTACTTATCGTCACGCACAATCCCTAACGGGGTAGCCAGAGAGAACAGATCGCCAAGTGTCATGATCCTTACATACCTCTTTCGCTTCTTTCAGGTTCATTAACTTCTTCATACATGCACGTCTAGGTATCCGAGTACTATTGACCCTCCCCTCTTCGAGCAATTTGCTCACATGGTCTTCGAAAGTTAGTCTCGGTCTACCTCGACACCTTTTAATATTTACTTTCGCTCTATATATTTTCTTCACCATTCGGTCTTAACTCATTCGTTCAACGTGTCCAAACCATTGGAGTACGCCCCTATCAATTTTTGTGACAAGGTCATCTTTCAATCCTGCCATATTGCGAATCTCTTCGTTTCGCTTTCGGTCGGCTATGGTAACGCCACACATTTTACGAAGAGATCGCATCTCCACTGCATTCAACTTGCTTTTATGCTTCTTCTGGCATACCCAGGTTTCGCTGCCATATAACAAAGTCGGTACCAACACTGCGTTATGTATTGCAAGGCGTGCACTCTTCACCACACCTTGCCTTTTTATTAATGCATTCAGGGCACCATTGACTTTGTTTCCGGCAGCGACACGCCTATCCACATCTAAATCACATCTTCCATCCCGGCTGAAAGCACTCCCCAAGTATACAATTTCATTTACCTGTTCTAGACATTCCTGATTTACCCATATTTCACATTTCGTTCTCTCTTCGTCCTTTTCAAATACCAGAACCTTAGTTTTATTAGCATTCAAACGGAGACCTTTAATTTCACATTCCTCTTTCATACACGTGACTAATGCCTGCAGTTCTGCTTCTGATGGTGCAATAAGCACTGCATCATCAGCATACAGCAGACAATTAACTTTTATGTCACCCAATTTCAGACCCAAACAGCTATCTTTCATCTTCTGTAAACAGGTGTCGAGATACAGTATGAACAGCCAGGAAGACATGACACAACCCTGTTTTACGCCCGCTTGGACGCTAAACATGGGTGACAGGTCATGCCCTACCCGCACACAGGCTTTACAGTCATAGTAGAGTGACTGCACAGCCCTTAACAATCGACCATCCACACCATATCCCGGCAACAGTTCCCACATTTTCTTCCTTATAACCTTATCAAATGCTTTCTCCAGATCCACAAAAGCACAGAAAATCCTCTGGTTAACACTCAGAAGCTTCTCCGTGATCATGCGGAGAGAAAACATTTGATCCGTGCATCCTCTTCCAGGTCTAAATCCGAATTGTGCCTCCCATAAGAATCTTTCCGATTTCTCTTGCATCCTGCGTGTCAAAACCTTCGAATAAACTTTACTTGCTAAACTGGTCAAGCTGATCGCCCGATAGCTCCCGCAGTCAAAATGTGAACCTTTACCTTTATATAAAGACACAATGACCGCGGATCGCCAATCATCCGGGACATCTCCCGTCCGCCAGCACAAATTGCACAGCAGATGAAAGCTGTCCCAGACGCGAGGACCACCGTACTTGACCATTTCAGCAGTAACTCTGTCTAGTCCCGCAGCCTTACCACATTTCAAACTTCGAATCGCACGTTCAATCTCTTTCATGCTGATGACCTCAGTGTCATCGAGGTCCATGTCTGGCGTGCCAGTCACGGCGTCACCCCCGGATCCTTCACTAAGATCATGACACGCATACAATTCTCTATAAAATTCACTCCATCGCTGCATGACGTCCGATTTTTCTGAGAGGACGTCATTGGTTCTCGAAAGCACTTTGTTCATTCTTAAAGCTGTCGCACCACTCCGGGACCTTCCAACCTCTTTCCAGAAGAGTTTGGAGTTTTCCCTAAAGTTGTGTGACAACCTCTCGTCCGCTTCTATTCTACACCTTTCACGTACTTCCTCAATCAATGTTTTCGCATGAATTTTCTGCAGCTTATATCTTTCTTTCATCTTCTCTCTCATATGCTCATCGTTACTAGAGGCTAAGTAGTCTAACCATGCTTTTTTCTTCTTTTTTACAGCTTCTTTCACTTCGTCATTCCACCATGCATCTCTTCTTTTACTACTACCTCTTTTTGTCGTACCACATACTTCTTCCGCTGCACTTACCATTCCATCCCTAAGGTTCTGCCATATTCTCTCCACACATTCTTTCCTGCCATCGATGGTGTCAAGCTTTTCGGCTACCCTCGTGTGATATTTGTCCCTAGTATCCGCTTCCTGAAGCTTCCAGCTTCGGATGCGACAGACCGACTGTGGTTCTGTTACTGCCTTCCGGTGGCGCCAACCCGCGAACAAACCCCTAAATCTAGTAATTACTAGATAATGATCCGTTCCCAGGTCAGCACCCCTGAACACTCGTGTATCCATCACCTGTTTTCGCAGTCGGTCATCCACCAGGAACAAATCAATCATACTTCTCTCATTCTTTCTTTCTCTAGTGTACATATGGATCTTCCTGTGATTAAACATAGTGTTTGTCACAAGAAGACCCTTTTCCTTGCATACAGCCAGTATAAGCTTGCCAGCATCATTAACCCTTTTATCTCCAAACTTTCCAAGCACCGACTCGTATCCTGGTCGAGCGATGCCTACCCATCCATTCAAATCACCACATACAACAGTTCTTTCGTTTCCCTTAACCAAATCTAGAACTTCTCTTACATTCTCCCAAAACTCCTCCAGCTCAGCCCTGGACGACGAAGCTACCGGCGCATAAACAGCCAAAAGGAATAACTTCGTCAGTCCCATTTTGAAGCGAACCCAGAGAAGTCTTGAGTTCACAACCTTGTATTCAGTCATAAGATCGACCAACCGGGACGACTCTCCTTGGCAGGCGTTCTCGCTTTCCGGGACTCCGGACCATATAGCTAACGTCCCGCCAGGGAGCTCTTCAATACCACTGCCTTTCCGTTTGGTCTCCGACATACACACGACATCTAATTCTCTTTCTTTCATTATTTCGATCAACTCATTCGTCTTATCTCTCATGCCTCCTTTAACATTCCACGTGCCAACTCTGCACTCCGTCCTCCACCTTCCGCCGTGTCGTGCTGTGCGTGACGGGTGGCGGTCCCCATCGCCGCTTTGCGCGCTGCATTCCACACCAACGGGGACGAGCTGGTGTGCGTCGCCTTGGGGGGACGCCCTAACCCTCGTTCGCATGGGTGCGCAGCTGTGTGGAATTGCAGCCCTGAAAAGGGCTGGCAGGGGTCGTGACGAGCACGCTTCTACAATGACCCCCATATATATATATATATATATATATATATATATATATATATATATATATATATATATATATATATATATATATATATATATATATATATATATATTTATATGACTTGATAACATTAAATATTCTACGTTTATAGTCAATAAAATTATAAATTAATTAAAAAATAAAATATAAGTATATATACAGAGAGTTATTTAAAACAAAATTAGATACTGCCACTTTAACTTCAAAATCAGTTTTCGTCAAGTTTCAAAATTTTGTACAAAAAATTACAATGCATGTGAGACTTTTTGCTATACTGTTTTAACAAATTAATGAAGGAGAAGCATACCAGACGGAGTCATTATTTTGCCAACAGATGGCAGCAAAATCGATTACGGCCCGTGTTGGGAGCGAGCGGCGCAATTTGCTATCCGATCACCCATGAAATGAATAAAACTATCTAAGAATAGCACACTTGAATAGTTCAATTTTTATGTCTGTTCTCAGACGAATCGTTTCAGATGATGATTGATTTTATAAGTGTCTCTTGTCTAAGTCACAAAGAATTTACAGCTTTCGTAACAACACCTTACTTAAATAAATATCACTTTATTAGCAAGTAAAGCAATATTCTTTCTAAAGGTGCTTATGATATGTTTAATATGATTCATAATTGCGCTTATCTGAAATGCTAGTAATTATGCTTATGATCAAAATAATCAATTATATTTGTATTGTACTTATAACATCAATAAGTAGCAGGTATATACATAAAATAAATTAAAATTGCAGCTTTTGTACGTCCTTCCGGTGGTTACAGGCATCTTATTTCTAAGAGACTTTTATAGCATTTAATTCAGTCAATTCGACTCGCAACATGTTTTAGAAATTCACATGTCTTTGAAATATTATTGGTACCATACAACATGCGTTTATATAACAAAGCTATCCTTTAGTACCGAACACGTGGTAAACAGCACATTAAATTGCAATTCACAATTCCAGTGGTGTCGGAGTGGATCGAATCCGAATTGCTTGAGTACTATAAAACTTGCAGCAAGCGCTTCGCATTTGAGCTTTCACAGCTTTACTAAACTCTCAAACATAATAATGCCAAACACGTATTTCTGTAAAAATCTAACTTAATTCTAATACCTTAATTCTGAGGATCCATCGTTCGAAGTTGATTCAGAGATGTCTGGTCACGTCAATTTCTCACTCAAATACAAGGGCTGGTAGATAATTTATTCAGCGGATTTGATCAGCCTAGGTAAACAGCGAGATAACACAGCCAGGCTCGACCAAAAGACGGCGTCAATTTGACAATTTTTTACTCACTACTTTTATTATTTTATTAATAATCTACTTATGTATTTACAGTAATGTCATCTAAAAATAAACAAAACGAGAACAAAAAGAAAACTTAACCCTGGCTGATTTTGATAATTCAATGGTTCAAAGTTATTAAATGATAGTGTAATGCTTCAATTATACGCGCTTTCACATATGCATACGTCACTCGTACGAATCTACTTATGCGAAATATTGCGCTTTCGCAATAATAGCAAGGGTAAGCAAGGTAATACAACACAGTAGTTGAACAACCAGACTCTAAAATCAACTATTTGAGATGTGCATGGAGCACTTATTATGTTGGCTCCTGTTGGATTCGAACTCAGGACGCTGAAATGAAATAAGTCAACTCTTTTATTCTTCATCAGCCTGGAAAATTACACACATAGAGATGACATCTATTCAGTTATAGGGAGAATTTGGATTAACCATCTTAAACTTTACCATCGACGGTCTAGATATTTTAATTTTTTAATTTAATTAGAGTAAATTAATAAAACTATTATGTAAGTTCCTAAATTAAAGTGTTTTAAAAGTCCGGAGCTTATTTTTAGACACGAAAACCCAATTTCATAAATTAGTAATGTGATGCTGAGGTCCGCCAACCCACCTGAGCGTGATGAGTATGGACTAATCTTCCGAGGGGTTCTTGCATATTTTGGAAAGGTCTATGTCCAGCTGTGGACTTATAAATACTACTGATTTAAAAGCTTTAAAGGTAAGGTCTCAGAGTAGAGAGTAGAGGTTTGACAGGGCATGTGGCGTGGCGTCATGATATAAGCACGCTACTACATTAGATTGTCTTGTGTGGCAGCTGACCAATTAAGTTGTATGGAAAATATGCCGCCATGTTCAGCGTTTATAAAATAGTATAAGGGTGAAAAACAAGCCAACAGTCAACCTGATAGTACGAGTAAGTGGATGCTGCAACTATTCAGGAAAATAATCAAAGTGAGGGCTAAGATAAAATGCCTCATTACCACTAAGAAGTTTCCGGTTCCCTCCACTCATTATACACTCAAAAACAGCAGCTTTAAGCTATTATTTTAAGCTGGTATTCTGTGAAACCATGATCCTTTCCTAGAAGAGATGACCCATTCGAGCCGCAACCATAATATAGCTGCAGCGTGTCTCTACCACGTTAAAAATTGTAACATTTTACTAATAGCTTAGCCTAACAGCGTTGCAATTATTGTGACAATTTTTAATCGTGTGACATGTTCGTTAACCGAGTTCTTGAGTAGCATATTTGATAGTCTCTATAGAACGTAAGAGAAATTTTATTTCCTTTTATCTTTGGAAATAGACTTCGATAATGTCAGTATATCATGTTTACAAACTAAGTAGTATGATTTGTTTTCTGCATGGGACTCCCTGGGTAGGGAGCACACTTACCTATTTCTGTAATCAAATTGCAGTGCTTGTACTGATGTGTTCTGATCTGGTGGGTTTAGATGTTCTGATGCATTCCATGTTAGTCTTCAGAGGTAGTGTGACGGCGCATGAATATTATTTATAATTAATAATTAATTTCTATATAAACTCGGCTAAACAATCTTTAAATTAATATCTTAAACCATTAACAAATACATTAATAAGCACAAAGTTAAAATACATTAATTTCAGACATTGAGTATTATAGTAAAGTAAAGGCTTAATATTGCCTTTAAAAATCATTATTTTACTAAAACTGTTAAGATAATTAGAATATACAATAAATAACGGGGATACAAGTGAAACATATTATAATAATAAAGATAAATAACATTTATATTATTATTGGAAAATTAGTTACATATTTTCTAAGTTATTAAGCATGTTCTTGTAAAGTAGTAGCGTCTTCTTGTAGATGGAAAGTGTTCATGTAGGGATTACTTACATAAGGGGGTTGCCGGGGGCGCATACCCATGGGTGTACAATTATATGGCGTGGTCAGGTAGCTGATTACTTTACTATTACTATAGAACAATGTATAGTCCTATATTTGGGGCTTATGATAGTAAGGTCTATTATACAAAAAATATAGGTCTCTATAATGCATAAGCATTACAATAGAGTACATTACAAAAGAGTTTTGGACTGAGGTCCTGTATACTATGGACATATTATAATAAAGTCTATGAAATAAAGCAAATATGTGGAAGCATATGTAGAAGCATCTCTGGTTCGAATGCACATTCAATTCATTCGTTTTCTTTTTCATATATTGACTTGAATTCGTCCATCAGATCTTCGAGTGATAAGTGACGTGGTTGATTTAGAATTGATCTTTCCTGGCTGAGTGATTCAAGTGCCCTACGAGGTGCCCTGCGACTATGACTTCTAGATCTACTGCGCGATCTTCCACGTCCACGAGTTTGTTGAGAAGGGATATTTGAAACGCTCTGTTCTTTATCTTCACATGATGGCTCGTCTTCTCTAGCAAATGGATCTGCGGTTTCTAGGTCAGATTCGTCGAGTACGTCTGTCAAAATTTCCTCTAGCTCCTGATCCACTAACCACTGTAATAAAAAAAAATATCATGAATTACTAGGAAGACTACACCTAGCGTTAAGTTTACGTATTAAAAAATAGTTATTACATAACTATACTACTACTTCGAGGCCTTTTAAACTCATTATATTATAGTTACCAAAAGGCCTTTTTAAAGACCTTCAAAAACTCTACAAAGGTAATGGAAAAAATTTCTTATCCCAAAATAGAAATTTTTAACCTACTCGTATTTGTCGAGCTTGCCGCTTATGCAACAATTTGCCTTAAAACCAATAAATTGAAATCCAAATATGATACGGAAAATCTTTGATTTACTTACTTCGTCGACGCGCAGTTGCCATCGTGTTTTCGCTTACGTAAAAAAAAAACAGTTTTTTTTTTCTGTTGGCACTTTTGCCTGTCCTTAGACAACCTTAAAATATCTTATTTTCGTTCAAAAACTTTATCTGGTCATATAGCGCTAAAATCAAACTACCAAACGCGATTTTTATCGTGGTCCTTTTAAGAGGGCCGTGGGTCATCTTTTTATAGGATAGGATGACAAACAAGCAAACAGTCCACCTGATGGTAAGTAGTTGCTGCGGCCCATAGACATCTACATGTATCCTCGTGTACTAATTAAAATGCAGAAGCGTTGTCACCCGTGAGGACTAAGATGGAATGTCTCGTTTCCAGTAAAAGGGGTCTCCGGTCTCTACACTCACCATATGAAACACAGCAGCGCTAAGCTACTATTTCACGCTGGTATTCTGTGACGGCGTGGTCTTCATCTCATGTCTTAGTGCATTAGCGCTATGATACGTGGAATTATGACTACTGGCATCTTAATAGGTGTTACTATGATACATTGTTTTTTTTTTAGTTAACAACAATACCAATTTTGTTACCAATGTAGTGTAGTGATCATGTAGGTGTGTTCACAATACGCTCACATGATTTCTAGGAGGCGCCATACATATGATACTTGCTGGACATTATTCGACGCATCTTGTGATTCTGGTCGATGGAAGTACAAGGGTGGTGATGTGTGATCGTATGTGGGACCTTAGGATAGTGTAAGCCCGACAATATTCGTATTAATAATTGTTGCATTTTGCAGCTTTGCGTCTCTGCGATGGTTGTTTGGCGGGTTGCTATTCTCAATGGCGTTCTCTGCATCTTGGTTTAACTCACACATAAGTAGCTTTGTCCAAGTCGGGTCGCTTTACTACGGGGCTGCAGACCGTCTGATCTAACATCAGTGACACAAATCCTTTCTGATGGCAAATTATTGCAATTATCTTATAACTGCGTTTTGCATACATCCGCCGTTGTATTAGTTGGCCGAGTATACGTGTCGAACTCATGCGGGTTATAGCATGAAGGAGGATCTGAGAAGACTATCAATGCTGCGACCGAAAGCCATGCAACGTGGGACCCCATTCCCTTGAGGTGAGCGCTAGACTCATTACTCGCTCTGCGGCTAGTAGCCTTGTTGATCATGCAATCGGTGGTGATGGCATACACTTACATCACGTCTGCAGGAGCGGTTGTTTGGTAAATGGTGGCGCTCACGTCGGGCTTTTTTACGGCAAGTGTGCCTATTATCCGACGTATTGCTTAAACCGTGTGACGTATATTCACTGGGGCTGGATTTGATCATATTCTGTGTGGTATTTACACACATTGTCATGCGCGACTTCGGGTGATATTTGTGCTTACGCACTATTAAGGGGCCGTGTACTCTTTTACTGGTTCGCCAATTACTTTGATGTAGACTCCGGCCCAGTTCTCAACTTAAAGTCCGCTTCATGAGGAGCGCGGTGGTTAGTAAGTGCTCACCGCACATGGCATGTGTGGAGCTGTGTGCATCCTCCACATTCCTTTTAAAATGTAGGAGAGCAAAGCCTTGTATCGGGTACTTTTATATAAATATCATGAGCTTTTCCCAAGTGAGAAGGGATTAAATAATGAGAAATTGTTGATGTAAGCCTGCTACAAGACTACTTGAATAGGGACGATTTAATGTTCTTAACCTTTTTTGAGCCCTATCTTCGCTTCGTGAACGGGGTTCTCAATTGCTCAAGTGAAAAAATATCTGAAAGAAATAAGTTATTAAACAAACACATCGTAAATAAAAGGTTCTAATTAAGACCATCGCACTATAAATATCAACGATCTATAGATACAAACGATCTATTACTAAAGCTTTTGAAAGATTATTAGGAAATATCAAAATATATTTCAGAAATAAGTACAAAAATAGTCTGTAAAGATAAAGAAAAGAAGGTGTTTATACCCTCGAGAGATATAAATATAAATTTTCCAACTCCGTGAATAGGTAATTAAAGTTAGATTACTTTCAACACTGAGTAATTTGTTTCTAAAATTACTCATATCTCTGAGTTGAAATTAACTTATTAAATTCTTGAATAAATAAGCAAAGTAATCTATTAAATAATGTGCAACTATGAGCTTCATTGTGTTTACCTTTTATAAGAATAAAAAAGTATTTTCCTTAAATCACCTCACGCAACTTCCGTCGATAGATAATTAAAAACCCATCACAGACACCTTTCAAAAAGCTGCCTACTAGTACGAGGCATTATTTCTGTGATCGGATCGTATTAAATTCGGCGTTTTAGTGTAAGCGGGTATTCATAGGTGACTAGTATTAAATTGTATAAATAGTTTTTTTTAATAGCTAATATGTATTCAATATTTTCGTATCATATACAAAAACAGGACTCAGGCTCGGGGCCATACTTTAACGCAATCTATGGTGGAGCCCTAAGTTCATCAGTGGACTTATGACGAGCTGTAGTGGTAGTTATTTATTTATTTATATATAGGATACAGGTGACAAACGAGCACATATTTCACCTGATGCTAAGTGGTTGCTGTAGCAAATGGACATCTGCATCTATCCTCGATTACGAATCAAAATGCAGATGCGTTGCCAACCGTTAGGACTAAGATGGAATGCCTTCTTTCCAGTAAGAAGGGTCTCCGGTTGTCTGTACTCACCATACGAAACACAGCAGCATTAAGCTGCTATTTTGTGCGTGTATTCTGTGAGGACGAGGTCATTCCAAGGTCAAGCCAAACCATTCGTTTCACAACAACACAACTAATAAAGATGCAGCATAGCTCTACCACGTAAAAAATGTGATAACGATGAGTAAATGTCACATCGAAGTTCTTTTTGAAAAATGTAGAAAAAACTACGAGTATAAAAGATGAAAGTATATCCCGAAATAAAACAAAAATTTTTGAGATAGTAATAGTAGATTATTTCTATCAGTCAGGCAATATAACATGCAGAGCAGTGTAGCTCAGTGGCTAAATGTTCGCCTTAGATATCTTATTTAGAAATTGTTACTGAAGTTTTTAATTGTTATTTTACCATACGCTCTGCGGTTAAGGAAAGTATCGTGGCAAAACCTGCATTTCTGATAAATTAAATATTTCAAGGACACAAAGGCAAGAAAAAATCTAAAAAATACATTTTTTTCACAATTTAAATTATTGCTCATTGAAAAATAATATTACTTTTCCGCTAGCAGTGCAACCTTATGTGTATTCCTAATTGGATAGAATGGACCCGGGAGGCGTAATTGAAACAGACATTGGGTAGCTTGTTTTTCTAGGGTACAACACGTACTTAGAGGGATATCATGCTCACGTTCCTGGACTACTACTTTATTATCAAGTAATAGAAAGCAGCGTCAAAAGTAGCACGTCTGGAATTGTTGTTTACATTAATAGTCGTATTAATTTAAAAAAATGAGCCGTCGCAAGACGCCTGGCAGATATTAAACATCGAAACTATTTTGTACAGGTAATATGTATAAGAAGATAGTTTCCATAAGGAAATAAATATGGCATAACAGAAAGATAAATTATTGAGAATTTTTTGAAGAAAAAGATGACTGTTTATTTAATAAACATTTATCAGACAGATAGACAAAAATTTAACAAATGGGCGATTTATGACTTATTAGTACGCAAATAATCCCTTGAGCTCGATAAAAGGCAGGTATTTTTCAATATATATTACAATATGTGTTAGACACTTCCATTTTATTTATATGTATAGATTAAAATAAGGATATTTTCGATGTCCGTGTGGTATTCATTAACCTAAAGGAACGTTATATTAGGATAACAGAGAAATTTTCCTGAATTATCGTACTAATTATAAAAATGTGGAATTACAATTAATACTACAGCGCTATTCCGAAGAATCTGGGATAGTTGACCGACTTACTTTATTACACATTCTATATACATCCCACTTCTGGGCACAGACCTCCTCTAATCTTTGAGTATTTATGTTTAGCAGTGGACTGTTCTCAAGCTGTAATGAATAAATAAAAATCTATTATATTTTTTTACCTTGTGTATGAGAAACTTACGGCTACTTATGGCGGTGTATGAGAATCTTCCAACCTAAATCATTATATGGCTGTAGTAAAAGGCGTCTACGGAAAATATCAAATAGATCGACACCGATTGATGGAGGTTAACCTATCTTTGTAGGTCAGGTACAAAATACTACGACCAATGACTAACTAACGTCGAAGGTGCGAGAGATCTGATACTACATTCCGCATGCCAGGCGTGATGATCAAGCCACACCCTTCCAACGACGTAAGAGGCCTTATGTCTAACTGTGCACTTTAACGTGCTGATGAAGATGAAGTTGAATAATTTTTCAAATTTTCTAGGAACAAGAATGTAAAATAAACAAATTTTTTATTAAAAAATCCAGCATAGTAGTCCAATTTAGCTGTTTTTCTACTTAGTTAGGTAGTAGTAGGTTAGTATCCTTTCGTAGTGGCCGAAAAAGGCCCAATGAGTACGAAGCAAAAACGAATACCGTAAAGGAAACTAACAAACACGGTAATATATCTAACAACCCGACCGTTTGTCAAATGAAATACTCCATTGGATTTAATTTGTCGCGTATTTACATAATAAATGAACGCCTCCGCCTCGGTGCTGTGTAATCCTGTTTAAACCGGCTGAAATCGGTTTTATACATCATTAAGAACGACTTGATTCTTGATCGGGACACAATTTGCATGTAATTTTGTAGCAAGACTTAAATTGCTAAAGATACAATAATCCGCAATCTTCGTAGCGCAGTGGTAAAGCGTTTAGCCAGGACGTTGCAGGGCTTCTGATACGAATTCCGCACGAAACGAGTGTGGATAAAGTATATGAATTAAAAGTTATTGTTTTGGATCTGAAACTGTGTCGTTATGACTTTCCATCGTCCTTCCTTAAGCCGCCTTCATGACACGGGATAAAATAAAATTTAAAAAAAATTAAGTACATAGCCAATAATGTTTTAAAGTTTAAATTATTGTAGGCAATAACATAAATCTGGTAGCGTTGTTATAAATAAAGACAATTATTTTTATTAGTTATATTATTTGCAAGGTTTGTTTGAGTGAGTGTGGAGGTTGATTCGTTATCTTTCTACAGAGGCCAAGTGTATTTTATAGCTTTTCGGATACAGAGATCTGAATCTGGGGGCAAGGCTTTTTAGGGACAGCTAAATATAATAATGAGAAATCACGATAATAATAGTAACTAAATTAAGCCGTATAATGTCGTAAGAGAATTTTTGTTTTTACATGGGGAAAAGCCTACATATACCCGCTTTAACGGCCCAAAGAAAGATTATGTCAGACTCGTACCGACCAAAACCGCTTAGTATTCCACTTGCGCCGCATATTGACAGGGCCACGGGAACGTTTTCGCATACTTCCGCGGCCCCACCAGCGCCGGCTGTCCCATAGAGGCCCCTTCTCGGGATAGGACTTCTTCTCCCCTTTTTCCTCCTCAGGAAAGGCGTACTAGAAACACAAGGCGCGTTTTTCTCCACAGCCCACAATTCCTCCTACGCAACAGACCCTCTCGAGGGCGGGGGCATGAGGCCATGAAAAAACGAGTAATCGGAAGCACCAGCTTTCCTGACCCCAACGTTGGATCTGGTCTGTGGCACCACCGCCCACCAAGTTTAGGCCGCGCAGGGTAAGAAGAGCGGTGTCCCGCGTACCGACAGCTACGGCTACTAAATCTCCCATTAGACAAGACGGGAACCCGTCCGGATGTAAAAGAATCTACCCCAACTCGTCTCATGTGTTTCGTGTAAAAGGATTAAGAAAAATATTAGTACCGAAAACACCAATTTTATTTTTAAACATCATCATCATCATCATTACAGCCCTCCATAGGTTCACTGATGAACATGGGCCTACCCCAAAGAATGCCACAAAGCACGGTCTTGAGCCACCTGCATCCATCGACTTCCAGCATATCTTACCAGGTCATGACTCCATCTAGTGGGGATCATCCTACACTACGCCTACCACTGTATTGCTGGCCCATAGCTACTTTAGCTTATCAATTTGTTGGGCTGTCGTTTTTTAACGTAAGAACAAATAAATTTTCGTGTGGTGGTGGTGTAAGTGACTTCATCGCCCCATCACCCAAGCGTGGTTGCTGGATAATTATACGTGAAACAGAAACAGAAACAGAAACTTTTTTATTCAATGTAGATTATAAACAATACTTATTGTGAGTCAATATTTTCATTTACTACTAGTTCGCAAAAAAAACATTATTTGAATTTTTTTTTTCAAATAATGGCTTACAATCATGTTTACAATTACCAACACAAGACAAATTAGAAATAGCTTGGTAGCGACCACGCTTCCCAGGGTTTTTTTATCATCCATAAATTCCTTAATATTATAGTAACTCTTTTTATACAAACTTAGTTTATTAAAATTTTTGTACTTTGCGTATGACAAATTTTGTATATTTTCTGGGATTTTGTCGTAAAAGCGTATACATCGCCCCAAGAATGAATTACTGACTCGGTGGAGTCGAGTAACTGTTACTACTAGCTTGTTGCTGCTGCTCCTAGTTTTTACAGAACGAATATCACTTATTTTTGCAAAACTACGTTTATTTTTGTGTAAGTACACTACATTTTCATAAATGTATGTAAAAATGTGTCCACGTGTAATTATAGTTAATATAAAAGTAAAAATTATTATTACAATTAATATTTATATGTGTATTTATTAATAAGTTTAAAGATAATGTATTATGCAAATAGCACTTCTATATTATGTTTAAGTTTAATGTTTCTATTTTTAGTTTAAATCCCAGATTAGGATATTAATTATAGAAGTGTACATAGAATGTTAGTGGAAGATGTATTTGCAAACAAAATTAAATTCTTTTTGGCGAAAATGGTTTAAGAAACAACCGACTGTATTTTTATGTAATAAAATATAAAAAAAATCGTCCTATGGGTATCGTAAGTAGTGTTATAGGAAATTCCTCAAAAATATTATGACAGCATTGCAAGCTCGTCGTGTATATGTCACTCACATGCCACTAGAGTAAAACGATTGACAAAATACTTTGAAAAGCGTTATTTTAACTGTACCTGTACATCCAGTGAACTTATGGGCGAGCATATTGGCTCTCACCGTCAACGCCCTGCGCTCCCTTTCTATGTCCTCGTCATCCCGGAGATCTCCAGTCCCAATATGTCCCAAATATTTAAAACTACCTACCAGCTTTGGAGGCACCTCACCGAGGACCACTGGAGGCACATGGGAGGGCTGATGTTTGCCTGCTTTAAATATAAGTAGTTGACTTTTATTAGCGTTATATTTTAGCCCATGTGCCTCCGCATATGTTTCACATATGGATAATTGAGTCCTCAGTGTATTGATAGTGGGAGTCGGCAGCACCATATCGTCATCATAGTTTATGTCATTAAAGCAAATATCGTTAATATGACAGCCAAGATGTGTACTACTTTTTTGAAGCGACAGTAGCCTAATGGCAGGGCGCGGACAGCGAACTCAAAAAGGTCGTGGGTTCGAATCCGCCATTCGACTACTAGCGTGAACCACACGTAACACAAGCAATTTAAGCTTACCACGAGTGGTTAAGGGGAATATTAGTAATGTTTGTAGCATTGCTAATGTTCTTAAAAAAAACATACAAAAACTACTGAGTCGCACAAAAAGCTGATTGATATACAGATTAAACAATTGAGGCGAGCTTAACCCCCCCTCCCTGTCTTTCGCCACATTGCAATCTGTACTCATCCGATAGCGTGCCAGCCCACCACCACCACTTGATTTTTCTGGTTTGAATACCAGAATTTGAGGAGGGAGATGCACTCCATCGGCACACCCGCATTCCATTGCGTTTTCTATCGTATCTGCCATGCACACGTCTCAATGATATGATGTGTAAAACTAAGTAGCATATAGTAATTATTATAACATATATAAAGCAATAATCTAATACGTTAAACGATAAACACATAAATTATACTTGATAGAGCCATGCTGCAGACATAATATTGTGATTGTAGCACGAATACGTCTGCTCGACTGGGGAAGCTCTCACAGAATACCAGCGTAAAATAGCAGCTTAGAGCTGCTTTGTTTTGTATGGTGAGTGTTGTGAACCGGAGCCTCTTTTTACTGGCAACGAGGTATTCCAACTCAGTCCTCAGTAGTGACAACGTATCTGCATTTTGATTATTTATTGAGGATAAATGTAGATGTCTATGGGTCACAGTATCCGCTAAACATCAGGTGGACTCTGCGCTTGTTTATCACCTTTATTCTATAAAAAAAGCATACATAAATGAAAAGAAAAATAAACAAAAGGGCAGCAAAAACGAATTAAACCAGCTTATTTTCATAATTTTATAAATGTATTGAGTATTACATTTTGTGTACACATTACATAAGTGTTAAAGCGATAATGAAATCTCCCAAACTCAGTCGTTAAATCTTCATCAAGTCCTGGTTCACTTTTTAGGTCGCAGTACCCTAGATTTAATTAAACTTTAACCAAATCCTCGTAAACAACACTATTAACATTGTCAACTCAATTTCGGCTCTATTGTTATTGGCGCAAAGGATATCATGGCTTGAGTAACGACGTTGCATCAATTATCGAGTAATCTTTTGTATTGCTAAATTTAGGTAAACAACTAGATTGACATTGCCGCTGGAGAATTCATAGCACTTTAATGCTTAATTTTGCGACGACAAATTATATATATATATATATATATAATTTAGATTTCAAATAAATTTTTATGCAATATGTGTAATAAAATTGGTTCTTTAGTAAATAAAAATTAAAATGTTCGTTTGTTCAAAATCTTAAATCTCAGGAAGTTGCTAATTAATAGGTATGCTTTGTCACAACTTGCATTCGAACACACGCGTGTTTTGTATTTGTTTTTATATGTTTACTTTCTGAAAAATCAGGTCATCATTTGGACGTAAAATTCTTCATACATATCTTTTCTTTTTCTTTTCTTTTCCATTTAACCAGAATGAGCCACAGCAACTAATACTAAATTATAGTTACATTAATAAATCTACCGATATGTAAGGAGCATCAACACTTTTTCAGGGCTTACAAGTTGAAGTAAATTAAAAGCTATACGTCCCACTCATGGGCGCAGGCCTCCTTTCCTATAGCTGAGAGGTGTTTTCTATAACAAAATGTTTTTAGTGAATCTTTTTAATTAAAATTCAAGTATCTGACAATCAACAAATCGGTATAATTTAGATATTTGAAATTATTCATTCATTTATTACAGCCTATATAAAAAGTTCACTGCTTAAATTAGGCCTCCCATATAGATTGCCTCACACTATGTCAAATATTCCACATATTTGACATAGTTGGTAGGAGATTTGGCAGTCGCTTTTATTTTTTTATTATTTATATTGTTACGATCTATATGGTGCTGCTCATATCCTGTATCAGTTGCCCACAATCACCGCTTACGACACACGTGGAAGGATGGTGTATTCTCTCTATCACCACTATTTCGACGTTTAAATGTTTATAAATAATTTCATAGACTTGTGATAGAGGGTGGGAGGAGTATTGTAAGTAATGAGAAGGACCATCCTTGTAACCGGAGACTATCGACTATTGGCTCTGCCCTCACCAACTCATATGGATTGTTATTGTGGAGATCAGTAATTTATATTGAAAATATGTTACTATTACAAGAAACTAGTGGCTCTTTTTGAGAATATTTTCTGATTTTCCTTTTCATAAATTCAAAGCACTTGTTAAATGTTCACAAGAAGAAAGGATATTAAAATGTAGAAGATTGTTTAATACATAACTTCCCGCGGACGATATGAGTTTTTTTCGACTTTTTTTAACAAACGCATTTAGTTTATAAGGTTAAATTGATGAGTTCCTTGCTGCTTTTTCTCTCAAGATCTGCACTAGGCGATACTTTTTTCACTCATAAAAATTGCGTTATGAAGGCTTATTATGAAATCAGATTTCCAATTTCGCTGAGTTTTGATGAATATTGTACAGTTGTTACTGTAACAAAAAAGATCTATATCGACGTGGATTTATATCGGCTGATAAAGCAGAACATATATATTCCACTAACCAGAAACACAATGTTACATTGTTGGTTAAAATAACAGCCCATAAAATATTTGTAGAGTTAACTTAGTTAAAATTTCATAATTTTAGATCATGGTTTTAGATAGATGTAAAACGTATACATTTTAGATAGATGTTTCAGACAATAAAATTTCTTCTTTAGCAGCTCTTAAAAGTCCTCAGCTGGACCTTTGCCGTTGCAGGGAAGATTTGCTATAATCATCACGCTCAGTACGCTTACCAGTACCAGACGTCCGCCACATTTGACAGCGCTCTGAAGTATACGACGGATGATCGCCGAATGTCGAAGTTGAATACTAAAAGCGAAGAGCATATTCTGAATGTTTTAGCCCACAAGCTGGTGTAGATAATTCATCATTTAATAACAAACTTTACGAAATAAGGTAATGAATTCGCTAATCTTTAAATGATTTTATGAGAAACGAGAATATAGCCCTTAATAATGGTGACGCGGCCCGTAAACACAGAACAGATGTGTTATCATTGATTTTCCTGAATAATTCATGTCCGTTTTTTTGTCCCAAACAGGGCAGCGCAATGCCGCTGTGTTTCCACACCTATAGACTCAACCACATCTATAGGTTGAAAGATTATTTTACGTAGTAATAAACACACGTCACTATATTCTTACACTTGGTTATTTTATTTCAAGATACCCTAGCAAAAATAGTAACATAAACGTTAAATAAAATGTAGCTTTCCCTTATTGTCAAAATTTTACTAAATATTGTTACGCCCTATAACTAATACCTGATACTTGGACAGTTACCACTAGTGCGATCTAGTATCGATTAGTAGAACTAGAAGATTCAAGATCTTTCTAAAAAATTCCATACTAGAACTTTCTTCACCAAGTCAGTCGGGAACGGTATGTACTCGAACATTCGCAGAAGAGGGCCATTAGAGCTATTTACAACCTTAAACCGATAGAGGATCTTAGAGAAAAATTTAAAGAAGTAAATATAACCTTGACCTTTCAGTATATCTATGAAAATTTGATTTATGTTCACAAAAATAAAGGTAGTTTTAGTAAAAAAGTGACATACACTCTGTAAACACTAGGAACAAATACAGGCTAGTGCTACCAGATTCTCGACTCCACATAGTCCGTAATTCATTCTTGGGGCAATGTATACGTTATTACTACAAATTGCCAGAAAATATACAAGGTCTATCTATTAACAAGTTTGAATATTTAATTAAACAAAAACTGTATAAAAAGGGTCATTATGATATAAATTAACACATGGTTGATAATAACACCTGGAGATGAGGTTGTCGCTTCTAAGCTGTACATTGTACATTGTAAAATTTATTTATAAAAAATGTCGCGCTGGGTTTCTTGTTGGTTCTCTCCAGGAAAGAGGTTTTATTTTTAAAACCAGTGGTAACGTAAAATATTGACTTTCAATAAGAATTACTCGTAATCTATAATGAATAAAAATTATTCTATTCTATTCTATTCTAGATGTTTCAGTAGAAGAGGCCGGTATCGACCGCGACCCGGGTCAGTATTGAATTGGCAATACAATCGAATACTTTGAAGCAATACAACTGCGAACTAAAGTTATCAGTAGTACAATTGTGTTTTATTATTAGTGTGTTTTAAGTTGTAATTTGTGTTCTGTAATTAAAGTCAATTTTATTAATTCAATCGGCAGTTTTAATTGTCACGAACTCCAAGCTCATAACAACTGGTGTCAGAAGTGGGATAAAATCATGCCGATTTTACCTAAGGAAAACAAGGAGGGTATCCGTACCCGAAGTCAACGCAAGCAGGAGACGGACCAGGGACGTTTTGGCCGTAGACGTTACAGGGACAGCTGCCAGCCACGGAGGCAGGCCTGTCAACAGCTCCTACATCTGCAACACCTGAATTAGGTGTTCTGATGTTGATGATGCAGGAGTAGGCTCGCCAATAGGAGGAACAGGCCGCTGGTTGGAAGAGTAGCTGCAAGAAAATTATCATACTCTTATCTTAGTTAAAAAAACCGTTTTAAAATACACTTTTACACAAGGGGTTTCTTCTGTCTTACGGAGGCCATTTACGTACACAAATTGAACAAAGACAAACAACCAGACCTGTAACAATTATTTGCAGGCCATATAATTGCTTGTTATGTATTTGTCTGGTAAAATACCACGTCAAGAAACCTCCCGTGCGCGTTTGTAGACTTTATAATATATCTAGGACATATTTTCTACTTACTCAAATATGCAGGGCCCTCAAAATGCTATAAAACATCATTACTTACTAATTCATTAATTACATTTTTGAAAGCTTACTTAATATTTATCGAAACCAACTTAATTTTAATGAAGAAATAAATGAAGTATTTTTCCACTTTTCACATTATTTTATATAAACTCTGTAATATGAGAAATAAGAAAATGGCGTTGTGGTGAAAACGGAGGAGATATAATTTGTTCCAATCACAATTTCCAATTTTATTACAATCTTGTAGAAGGATTTCAATCGTGGGGCGTAAGGATATCAGAAATAAAGTCCTTGTTTTAATAAATGAATATCAAGAGAACAGTTATAAACTGGAATAGTCTAATTAAATACAATTTTAAACAGTATTTCGTTTAAACTTTACTTTGGAAAACAGCAATTTTTTGTACAATATTCGAGCATAATTTATTTTTTCTTTAGTTTTTTCAACCGACATAAAAAGGAGGAATTTATCGCTACGACTGTATTTTTTTATGTGTTACCTCAGAACTTTTTTCTAGGTAAACCGATTTGGAAGTTTTTTTTTATTTGATAGCCGGTGCTTTATGTGTGGTCCCATATAAAAATCAAGATTAAGAATGCGTATTAAATAGACTTTGAGTACATTGATTACGTTCTTATTTGATTTATATTGTAGGCGGTTGTACAAAATTTTTAATTTTACCACTTGTTACATAATTATAGGATTTGTTGGAGTGGTATAAACATTAGTTATGGTTGAAAATTTAAGAGTAACCATTTGGCAGGATCATTATTTGTTTAAGTAATAGTTCGACAATATCTTCAACTATATTCAATAGAAAAATACTATAATAATAATTTTCTGGAGATTATAGGTGAAAATATCAACGACAGCATTTAACAATACCCACGGGATAAAAAGAGGCTTTGCTCTCAACAATTCGTCTGTCTAGCGCGTAGAATGTTGACCAATATGTTTTGTTATATTGATGCAAATACTACTTACTAGTAATTTCAACGATTTTATCGCGTATTCGATTAGCCTTATTTAGTGTTAAATATTTATACCATCTATTTCTTTATTCAGATGAGGGTGAACAACTAACGCACAGTCCTGATGGTAAGTAAGTGCTGTGGTCCGTACATATGGTAAACGTATGGTGTATCTTCGATTAAAAACTAAAAATGTAGATGTGTTGTCATCCGTTAAGACCTTTTTATTCCTTAAGGGTAAAAAGGGTCTATTGGCAGACCAATGCAGATTGACCAGATCAATAATGACAATAAACACAGCAGCATCATGTTATTTATCTGTGAGATTGTGGTCTCAGCCACAAAAAAATCGCTGTTATACAATATTCAGACTGTAATAAGAATCGTTGTTTTGATTTGTTTCTCTAACAGAGAACTTTTCCAAGCATTGCTTAAATAAGTATTCGATTTATTCATATTATATCACGTTAAAACTTATGTCATGTTAGACTATCCTGTTGATCTAGTGCCTCTGAAAGCATGTTACGCCTTTGGCCCTACGCCTGACCTGACTCCAGTTGTGGCGGATTGCCGTACCATCGGACTATGAGAGCGAGGAAATAGTACATTTGTGCTTGCGCACACACTCATGCACGCTGTGCGCAGAAATTTCTAAAATGAATAAGCACGTCTTAAAAACATTCAGTATAGTCAAAGAATATATACACTACGCGAAAAGAAACGACACTTAAGCATGTGTGCACGTAAAATCGCTTGCGGCTATGTGTGGGTGTCTGGATGTGTGCGGGGGCCTAGAGAGGCGCGCGGGGCGTGGAACGGGCAGTCGCCGACTGCCCTGGCCGAGGGCTAGTAGTAATACCGATATTTGACAGTATTAGTTAATATGAATATATTCGTCAAGTGATATAATATTTCAATTAATATATGAATATTACTGATATCTTAATGTACATATTACTATTCTATTCATGTAGGTATTAAGTTTATGTTACCAAGTAACGTTATTAGTTTTTATAGCCGTGTATGCTAGGTTTATATGCTTTGATAAATATTAAAGTTGTCATTAAATAAATGATATTATAGTATATGTATTACTGAAAGTGATTTTAAGTAATTAGAAATAAAATAAATTCCACTGCACAAAACAAGGGCCCTTGTTTTGTTAGTTTAATTTTTAATAATGTTTTATGATACCTAAAAATATGTGAACTCATTTTAATGAAAGTCGATATGATCTTTTCGAATTATGGGGAAATACCACGACAATAAAACTAATATATCGCCAATAATTTTATTATATTACATTAACTGAAATATACACTATTAAAAATACCACTAGAAAGTCAAGAAATTTTAGATATCTATAAAGAGTTTTTGTATATGTTCATTGTTGTATTTATCGATTATTTCATTAGAAATAGAAATGACTTATCTCAACAGCACATAGGGAACAATTTGTTGGCCGCCTTGTCCCAGGAAACCTGCATACCTTTGGATTTTCTAAAAAAAATATGTATATTTTTTATATACATATGTATACATGCTACGAATTTTTGCAATTGTTAGAAATAATAATGAAAATTAAAAAATTAATCGAAAAATTCAAAAATATATAAGAGTAGATTATTTTTAATGGAAATACTAAGTGTTGGTTAATTATTTAAGATTACCATGAACCGTCGTGCATATTTGGTTTTGTTGGAATTTTTAATATTCCTCATTTAATAAAAGTTGATTTAAAATTGAACGTATCTTTCACTACCTTAATACATAAGTTTACATAATATATAACACATATCTACTATTTTATCTTCTTTGGTACAGGTCTATAATATTCCATTTCGGTTTGATATCAACCCTAGCGTTACACGCTTCAACTCAAGGTCACCGGCGCTTAAGCTCTCACGTACAGGGAGTGTCACCGCTGTGGTAAAGTTATAAACCACTTCAAATTGTAAATCGTAAAATACATCAACGATACGCTTTTATTCAAAATATACTTTTCATAAAGATTTGATGAAACTAAATGCTTGTACATTTACATAAATTTAAAACTTTAAAACGAAACGAGTCAGGCGAAGTTAAGCTGTGAAACTAGAACGATCAGATCTTCAAGTATTTAAATGTTAAGTTATAGTAAGCGCTCATCAGATTTTATAATCCTTTTCAATTCCTAGCATTAAGGCATTAAGGCATGCTCGGAATGTTTAGGAATGACTTCATCATCATCACTTCATAATAATTGCTTCAGCCCCTCATGAGTACACTCCGCTTAGCGACACGATGCTGCTACTCGATAACCTTTTGCCTCCAATGGTTGTCGATACTTCGAATTATATGATCAGCCCATTGCTTAATTAATTAGCTTCGGTGTATCTATATAACTGCTAAGGCTTTAGCGACTAATAAATAAATAAATTCAAGAAAAGAGCTTACTCATATTCAAAAGGCCGGCAACGCACCTTCAATTCCCCTAGTATTGCAGTTGTTCATGGGCGGCGGTAGTCACTTACCATCCGGTGAGCTGTTTTGCCATCTCTCCTATAAAAATAAATATTTAAATATCAACCAATGTGCATTGCCGTGGTGGCTCAGATGGTTAACGCTCGCTGTAAATATAACAGGACGCGAGTAACACGGGTTCGATCCCCGCCGCCACCACGTGCTCGGCGGTGAAGGAAAACATCGTGTGGAAACCTGCATGTCTGAGGAATAAGAAAAAAATATCGAAGACATGTGAAGTTCGCCAACACGCATTGGGGCAGCACGGCGAACACTTCCCTTGCCTTAAAACCCTCTCAGAAATGAGCGGGGGAGGCCTGTGCCCAGCAGTGGGACGTATATAGGCTGTAGCTTTAGCTTTAGCCATGTGCTATTATTGGTGATAAGCATCACTAATTATTAGTAGATATGTGCTGTGCTCATCAACGCTCAGCGTAGTAAGTATGGACAAAATCTTTTAACATCTTTTAACGTGCTATGGCCAAGCGGCTGTTTCATTATAGCTGCAGCACGAATGTGCCTACTTGACTGATGAAGAACAATGCTCTTATAGAAAACCAGCGTAAAATAACAGCACAATACTGCAGTGTTTGTATGGTGAGTAAGGTAAACCGGATACTCTTTTTCTGGAAACGAGGCATTCCATCTTAGTCCTCAGATGTGACAACGTATCTGTATTGTGATTCTAACTCGAGATTAGATGTAGATTTCCATGGAAATCCATTTAAGATAAATACAAATATAGCGCTCTCCATAGCTTGGTGTAAATAATATTATCATTGCCAAAATTTTAAAAGAAAAGCTGTACCCTATATACATATATATATATATATATATATATATATATATATATATATATATATATATATATATATATATATATATATATATATATATATATATATATATATATATATATATATATATATATATAGCTTAATAAATCAGCTTTTTTTTTAAATTTCATTGGTGACGGTGGGGATCAAACCTTGGTTATCTTTACCTAAAAAAACCATTTTAACAACATTTTTTTCCTATAGCGCCGCTTCGAAGCCGTGTTAATTGCATGTCGATAAGATTTAGTGCGTGGATCGACCATGAACATCTTCGGACTGCTTTCATAGCCTGGTACTACTGATACTGCTGGTAGTCACTTGGAAGAGAAAGCCAAATTTGGCCTCTAAAAAGCTTGGCGTGCTCAAGAGAGCGGGACAGTGTTTCATTCCGGCACACCACCTGCAACTTTACAAGGCGTACGTTCAGCCGCACGTGAAATAATGTTCCCATTTCTGGGCTGGGGCTCCACAGTGCCAGCTCCTTTCACTTGACAGCATCCAGCGCAGAGCGGCTTGAATCGTCGACGACCGAGTGCTTTCCGATCGGCTCTATTCTCTGGCGCAGCGAAGAGATGTTGCATCTCTGCGTATTTTATCGCATCTATCACGGGGAGTGCTATGAGGAACTCATCAGTTTGATCCCAACCGCCAAATTTCATGAACGCACTACGCAGCAAACCTCCCGATACCATCCACACCATTTGAATGCTTGGCGGTCCACCACTGTACGTTTCTTCTAGGAGTTTTCTTCCGCATACGATCTCCCTGTGGAATAGTTTACCACCGGCAATTTTTCTGGACCTGGGGACCTTCAAGAAAAGAGCTTACTCATTTCTAAAGGGCCGGCAACGCACCTGCAACCTCCTCCTCCCCTCTTAACATCAGGTAAACAGTATGCTCGTTGGCCCCCTCTTCTATAAAAAGGAAAAGGAAAAATATGAATCTAAAATTTTACATAGTAGTAAAACTGGAGCTATATAAAAAAACAACCAATACTGCGACTGGTAATAGTAAATATTACATTATACTTGTCAGATTTTCACTATCCGTTTCACTATGTCACGTTATCAAGTGTGACTCAGTTGGTTGGTTTGCCGACAGTTATGTGCTTCAGGTCAATTATACGACCAACCAAACCATACTGATTCAAATAAACTCCAAATTAGAAAAAATAAATCCAAAGTAGCTAGGGGTCTCCGTGCTTGCCGTAAATTTTACAATATATAAGTTTCGATGCCCGTCGGCGGCAATGAATTTGTAATATGTATTTTTAAACGCTAATTTATTACGTGTCCATGTGCACTTTTGTTCACCGCAGAACAAGCATAAATTCAAGAAACCTGCATATATGCATAAAATAATATTTAAAAAAATCAAAAATATGTGAATCCCGTCAACACTTATCGAGGAAATGTGGTAGACTACAGTTTACCTTAAAATTTTCCCAGAAATGAGATGGCGAATACGCCCAATAGCATATTCTACAAATTTACTTTAATTTACTTTTTTAACGGTACAAGAGATATTACGTTGCCAAAACTCACAAGCACGGCGTCACTCAATCGTCTTAATTTAACCTATTTTTATTTATCCTTGCCCTATGAATGATTTATTGGATAATATAGCAAGTAGGCTAGGATCAAGTTACGTTTTCCCTACGTCAAGATGGATACCTTTTTCCAAATTCTGCCATCTAGCCAAAGTGCCTGCACCACAGTGCTTCAGTCAGCAGAATATAGAGAGCTAGAATAATAACCGACAGTGAGACATTCTATCTTCTCTCATCCATCGATTTCTCTAATCCATTGGATCTAACAAGGCCTCTACAGTCTTCTTTGTTTGACGTTGGTTGAATGTGTTCATGGGCTGCAGTTGTTCACATGGTGAATGGTAGTACTTTACGTGTTAGAGCCATGCTGCTATATTGTGGTTGTTGCACGAACGGGTCGCCTCGATCAGAGAAGGACCACGCTGTCACAGAATAACAGCCTAAAATAGCAGCTCAATGCAGATGTGTTTCGTTTGGGTAATGTATAGAGCCGCATAATCTTTTTATTGGAAACAAAGTTTCCATCTCAGCCCTGAAGGGTGGCAATACATCTGCATTATGATTCTTAATCGAGTATAGGTGTAGATATATATAGGTTACAGCATCCACTAAACGTTACGTGGACTATGTGCCCGTTAACGTTCACCCTTAATCACAGAGTCACGGATACAGTCACAACTCATCAGGTGGGAAAAGCCAGGTTTTGACTTGGAATTAAACTGAACTTGTACTCTGTCCACTAGGGTCGTGTTATCAGAAAAAAGAATCATACATTTTTATAACACTTTGCGAGTAAATGATTTAGTAAAACTTAAAAATATGTCAAAAACCTTCATAACTGCTTATATGCTTATATTAACTGATTCTGCGGAAGTAACATGATTTTCAATTTTCGTCACATCCTCAAACTAAACAATACAGCTTAATTATGTCAACCTGCCTCACGCAGTGATAAGTAAATAAATGCACTGTACCCATTAATGAGAAAATTAATGATCTCATTACACACTCATCAAACCATCAACAGTCTCGCGCAGATTATTAGCAGAAAATTAATTAGTAGGAAGTTTAGTCATTATTCGTACTTTGTTGTAAAAGGTTTATTAACAGGTTTATTTAAAGGTTTATTAACCTTAAAACTTCAATACGAGATAATACAATTATTGAATGTTCCCAGTGATAAGTCAAGATTTTCGGATCTAAGACGCGTTTCTTCACTGTTTGCCGTACCAGGAAATTTTAGAACGCCCAACGAGCTATGCTCGGGGTTCCCCTGCGTGATAAATAAGGATATCCGCCGTAGAACCAGAATAATAACATAGCCCAACGGATCATCATCATCATCATTACAGCCTTTCACAAGTCCACTGCTGAACATAGGCCTCCCCCAAGTAATGCCACAAAGCACGGTCCTGAGCCACCTGCATCCATCGACTTCCTGCATGTCTTACCAGGTCGTCACTCCATCTAGTGGGGGGTCGCCCTACACTACGCCTACCGGTACGAGGCTGCCACTCGAGAACCTTTCTTCCCCATCGGTTATCGGTTCTTCGAGCTATATGGCCGGCCCATTGCCACTTCAGCTTACTAATCCGTTGGGCTATGTCGGTCACTCTGGTTTTACTGCGGATATCCTCATTTCTGAGTCTATCACGCAGAGAAACTCCGAGCATAGCCCTCTCCATAGCTCGCTGAGCGACCTTAAGCGTCTTCATACGGCCAGCAGTGAAGGACCACGTCTCAGATCCATAAGTCATCACTGGCAACACGCACTGGTTGTACAATCTAGTTTTTAGAGATTGAGGTATACCTGACGAAAAGATATGTCGTAATTTCCCGAACGCTGCCCAGCCGAGTTGAATCCGTCGATTGACCTCTCGGTCGAAGTTGGACTTACCTAGTCGGACTATTTGTCCCAGGTAAACGTACTCGTCAACAACTTCGAGCATAGTGCTCCCAAAAACTACCGGCATAGGTGTGACATGGACATTGAACATGATCTTTGTTTTGTCCATGTTCATCTTAAGACCTATCCGTTGGGAGGCACTATTGAGGTCATTGAGCATAGTGCTTAAGTCCTCCAGCGATTCTGCCATAAGGACTATATCGTCGGCAAATCGAAGGTGAGTGATGTACTCGCCATTGATGTCAATACCGTATCCTTTCCAGTCCAGTAGCTTGAAAACGTCTTCCAATGCAGCGGTGAAGAGTTTCGGGGATATAACGTCACCCTGTCTTACACCTCTCTGCAGTTGGATAGGTTTCGAGCTCTGGTTCTGTACTCGGATAGCCATCGTAGCCCTACTGTACAAACACTTCAGCACTTCGATATACCGACAGTCAACTTGGCACCGCTGAAGGGACTGTAGCACCGCCCAAATTTCGACGGAATCAAAGGCTTTCTCATAGTCCACATACGCCAGGCAAAGTGGCAGATTGTACTCTTCAGTCTTCTGTACAATCTGCCGCAGGGTATGTATGTGGTCTATGGTACTGAAGCCTTTTCGGAAACCGGCTTGTTCGGGAGGCTGGAAGTCGTCAAGTCTGCGTGCGAGACGATTCGTAATGACTCTCGAAAACAGCACGTAGACGCGGCTCAGAAGGGAAATCGGTCTGTAGTTCTTTAAGAGAGCGTTGTGTCCTTTCTTAAAGAACAAGACCACCGCACTTCTGCTCCACGCCTCTGGAGTAGTGCCACCATGGAGGACGGAATTGAAGAGCTTCTGAAGGACTACAAGTACCGGTGTTCCACCCGCTTTCAGAAGCTCCGCTGTAATTCCATCCTCGCCTGGGGCCCTGCCGTTTTTAAGGTGCTGGAGAGCCATTCTAATCTCGCTTAGACTGACATCCGGGATATCATCGGAATAGTGTCGGATAAGACTTGCTCTTGGATCGTTACTCACACTTGCGTGTGGCTCCAACGATGATGTGTACAGCTGCCCATAGAACCTCTCAATCTCACTCAAAATCTCAGGTGTCCCGGAAACGATGTTGCCACACTCAGTCTTCAGCTTTGACAGTTGGCTCTTTCTGGCAGACAGATCTCTGGCAAAGACTTTGGAGCCCTGGTTCCGCTCGATCGCTTCTTTAATACGAGAAGTATTAAAGTTGCGTAAGTCTCGCCGCATGCATTTGGAGATCTGTCTGTTCAGTTGCCTGTATGCTGTCAAATCTGTTGACGATTGCAGCCTCATCTCCCGTCTAACAGCCATGAGATTAAGAGTGTGATCGGAGAGTTTTTGTGTTCTTCTGCGGCGGGTCTTGCAGAACTTAGCTCCGACCGCATGGACAGTTTCCACGAGCTTGTCGTTCATATCGTCCACTGCATTGCAATCTTCTAGGCACTGGAAGCGGTTACGTAACTCGAGCTGAAAGGTTTCGGGATTCTGGATTAGAGCACGAGGGGGACGGAGCGTTGACTTCATTAGACGAGACCTCTCCAACTTAACGTTTAGGTTCAGTGTGCCTCTAACCATTCGGTGATCGCTGCCAGTTTTCACCCTTGCGATCACTGAGACATCACTGAACAGTTGGCGTCTGGTCGTCATAATGAAGTCAATCTCATTTTTTGTCGAACCGTCGGGGCTCGACCAGGTCCACTTCCTGTGGGGCCGCTTCTGGAAGAAAGAGTTCATCATAAAGAGTCCCTCTTTCTCCATAAAGTCGGCCAGCTGCTGGCCCCTTCGGTTCCGTTGCCCTACTCCAAATTTCCCTACCTTCAGCTCACCGCTTTCTCTTGTGCCTAGTTTTGCGTTGAAGTCTCCCATCAACACCGTGTAGTGAGTTTTGGAGGAATGTATGGCTCTGGAAATATCCTCATACATTTCCTCCACCTCCTCATCGGGGTGTGCCGAGGTTGGTGCGTAAACCTGAATGACCTTCAGCGAATACCGTTTGGTGATTCTGAGTATCAGGTACGCGACCCTCGTCGACACACTCCCAATCTTTACAACGTTGTTGACGAGAGACTTGTGGACGATAAATCCGACACCTCCTTGGGACAGATGGTCGCCCTCCCGGTGATAGAACAAGTTGCCGGACTCGAGGATTGCCGTGTCCTCCCCCTCTCTTCGGACCTCGGATAATCCAATAATATGCCAGCGCAACTTGTCTACCTCTTCTTCCAGCTCCAGTATCTTCTCGTCAGTCCTCAGGGTGCGTGCGTTATATGTTGCCAGGTCGAGTCGTCGTAGGTGGCAACCGAACCTCCACCGGAGATTCTTAGCACCCCCTGCCCCGCCGTTACCATGGTCGCCACCGTAGCCAGGAATAGCGGGGCCGCCGGGGACTGGGGGCCGTCTTTTTGTGTATTTGTTCATTGGGGGGTATTTGCCGTAGTTGCCACGCTTGGCGAGCGGGTTGGCAACCGCAGTTTTTTTATTACGTCACAGTTGTCATCAGGAAGATGCTGCTGCCCATCTCCTGCCTGTCTCCCTCTGTCGCCTCTTACGACACCCACGGGAAGATATGGGGTAGTGGATATTCTTAACCGCCACTACACGGCATAGCCCAACGGATAGGTAACCCGAAATAACAATGCGTCGGCCATATTGCTCGAATAAACGACTACCGATGGGGAATAAAGGTTCTGAAATCGTAACCTTGTACCGGTAGGCGAAGTGTAGGGCGGCTTTCTACTAGTTTGAGTAGTGACCTGGCAAGACATGAAGGAAGTCGATGAATGATGAATCGATGGATGCAGGTGGCTTAGAGCCGTGCTTTGTGGCGTTGCTTTGGGGAGGCCTATGTTCAGCAGTTGAATTGAAGGGCTGAAATGATGATGATGAATGATGATTTTGTCATTGAAATTCTTTTGGGTATTTGTTTTTATGACGACAGTCCACTACCGTTCCTATAACGAAAAATTTTCAGTGAAGCATTCAAGATTACTCTGAAATAAATAAATTTTTGCACTTTATTAAAAAAATTACTTACACCGTAAAGGGGAATGCCCATTGTTCATAGACACTTCGGCCATGGGTGCCCACATATAAAAGCATATGGAAATGATAATATGCAATTTAAATAATGAAATGGTTAAGGAATTGGTTTAAAAAGGCGGGATTTTTATGATATAAAAGTTTTTATTTTTACAAATATAGTTTTTAACGACTACTTTTACCAATTTTATTGCTTTTAATTTCTTTAACTTTTAATTCCCGACGTTTCAGGTGCTATATAGCACCCATGGTCACGGGGGACTGAGGTAACTGCCATCCCAATGTCAGTATTGGGACATGGAGTACCTTCAGCTTCTTATAATTATTTTTATAATCCAATCTACGCAGATTGAACTTACTCTATCTTTAAGTCTTGCAGTGGTATGCTTGGGTTTAGTTTAAATTTTATTAATTATAGTGTCCCAAGTAGGTGGTAGTGCCCAACCGCCTTCTCTATTGAAATTAGGATGTTTTTTTAATTTCAATAGCCTCACATAACATCCTTGGTAGGAATTAAGGTTCTTTCGCGAGAATTTGTGGTCTATCAAATCTGATGTATGTCTATCTGGTTGGGGTGACACCCTTGACATAATGTATTACAGCAGGCACACGCTCAACTGCGGTCGGCTTCACTCGGTCACTGTGACGTAGACGTGGGACCCGAAACTTGATTTTGTGCAGAACCATCTTGACGTGCTGAAGCTCCGCGGCCAGGTGCTTGCTCTCACAGATATGCTCTCTGTAACAAAGATTTGCTCACGGTAACTAACTGTAAAGGATGATGGTGAGAATCACCGCTTAAATATCGGTTTGTACGGGTCTTTTTTCTATACACAGTGTGACCTATGATGTTATTAGGATTTTGGATAACAAAAACATCTAGGAAAGCTAAGAAATTATTTCCCTCTAATATAATATCATAATTACTGAATGGAATTTGGCGTAGAGAGTGGTAACGATGGATAAAATTCATAGGAACAACATCCTGATTTAACATTTCGCGGGCCATATTCATGAGCCGCTCTAATTTGTTACTATCACACTATCTCCTGTTCTTACTTTCATCAAATATACCACTATGTTTACTTGACATTTTGGGAACTTCGGACAGAATTTATTGGTATTGTGCCTTTGATAAGCCTAGATAATAATGAACAGTGTATTTAGGCATACTGCGAATATTTTCAAAGTCTCTATGATGGTAAATACTATCTTACAATAATGTAGAAAAATCTATAATTTGTGCTACACTAAATGTTTTAATATGGTTATATATTGATTGTAAAAGTAAATACCAAGAGTTACTATTTAAATGGTAGTTACTGATTCTACATTCTGGAGGTAAATAGTAATTGTATTCACAAAAATACATACCCGCAATGCTAATAGAACAGTGAGTTGGTTGGAATTATTATAACCAGGAAAAAACATTGATTTTGTGTGAGTGGTGCTCTTACAAAATTAGGCAGCAGTATATAGTACGATGTATGATCAAAGGTTTATTGTTCTAGGTTCAATACATTACTCACTTTAGATTGCAACGAGAACAGACTAGATGATTCAGATGGTTCCCGTTCTAAAGTTTAACGTGATGCTTATTTATCAGTCCTTCGCCAGCAATCATGACACTCACGCGATGACGATGGCAACTGAAATAATATTAAATAAAATAATTAGACAAAGTGAACAAAATGAAATAGATTTGTTTACTTTAAACTCAAGTATAGATAAACTCAAAGATATAAATATAGGTAGGATAATAAAATAGATTTGTTTACTTTAAACTCAAATATAGGTAATGTTACATAAAACTTAATGCCCTATATTATTTAATAATTAAGAACTGACTGCCTACCAGTAGTCCAAAACAATTAAAAATCGACCGATTCATTTCTTGGTATTTGATGAAAATTGTCCATTTCGTACTTATCTGGTGTTAGCTAGCTAATCTTTAGCCATGTTATAAATAAGCTATTATGTTTGTCAGATATAGCTTGGCATATGTAAAAAAATCAAAGATCATGTTTAATGTCCATGTCACACCTACGCCGGTAGTTGTTGGGAGCACTTTACTCGAAGTTGTTGGCGAGTACGTTTACCTAGGACAAATAGTCCGATTAGGTAAGTCATCATAATATCGATAGCGATTCGATTATTATTCGATTAATAATTTCATAAAAAGAAAATAATCTTGGAGGTGTTTTAACTTCTGCTCGCTTTTTAAAATGTATTTTCCTTTATTTATTTAAATTCTATTTTAAATGTATTTTAAGAACAATTAATTGTGCAGCAGCGTTTTGTTATGCTCTAAAAAAATCATGGTAGATCAGTTAGAAATTCACTTGTTTAATTATCATAACATGATTTCATTTTAAATGTATTGTTAAGAACAGATAAGAGTAACAGTTATATTGTGCAGTAGCGTTGTGTTATACTGCATAGAATTCATTGTAAATCAGCTAGTAAATCGCTTATTTAATTATCATAACTACAGATGTGAAAGCGGTTGTTAACGTTTTCAACCAAGGCGATGACAACGGTTGTGTTCAACACAAGTAAGGCTTCTAACCTCTTTACAGCATACGCTGCAGAATTAAGTTTGCCGCTAGTTTAGATATTATATACCTAGTTGGTATGGTCTCCATATCAGTGCGCATGATGGTTAATGGCTGCAGCCTATGGACACTCACAGCAACTCGAATAAGAAAGCTGAACAGATGCGTTGCCGCCACTGAGGTCAAAGATGAAATGCCTGTTAGGCATATATTTATGCTGAATCTCTTACTCGTCGAACAGCAATGCTACGAGTACATTGGGTATACTTTCGTTTGGTGGCAGAAGGTAAAAGTGTGATATATCTTGACCGACTAACATGAAAAGGCGTAATTAATTCCACATTAAAGAAAGGAAAATAAAACTTTTGTGCGTATTATATTTTATGAAAACGACATTAACTATTTATTATTACACAATGTATTAATTTAATATAAAAGTGGGTTTCATTCCTCTTATATTAATTATTCATGACGACTCGAGCCTTTAATTTATTACGACATAAGTCTAAAATATATGATAATATTTCTTGTATTACTAAAATTATTACCTATGAATCCTTTTCTTAATATTAAAGAAATCTTTTACACACTTTGTAATTTACTAGGTTTATTAACTAGGCGAACCCTTTTTAAAATTATGAAATGGTCAAATTTACTTAGATTCGTTATAAATTCAGCACATAAATTAAGAAAATAAATAATTTTTTAATTCATTAAAGTCTAAAATCTGCCTATTAAAAGTCCAAAACAAATACCTCCCCCATAGATGTAACAAAATCCATTTCAAACATTTATTTAAATAACAGTTCAGAAACAGAAAAGCAGGCTTGCCAAAATATGTAAATACTTACTTTTTATTGCTTTTAATTTACTGTTTTTCTGTAACCATAAAATTATTCATCGTTTTTGCACTATTTTCTGCTAATCTCTCTTAGGTTGGTCCTAAAACTTTTTATAAAACTTACAAAGTTTATATATTCAAGAATAATTTCTGTGTGAAATTTCTATATTATACATACAGAGTAGATTAAATTTATGGCGAAATTCACATGTAGATTGTTTGTGGTTAAATAAAGTTTCAGATACAATATTAAGCTTAAGGGCAAGTTCGTGCTGAATATGCGACATGTTATCAGAAGCAACAGAGTTGTATTGTATCCAGTTGCAACTTGTTTATCTTTAGTTTGTCCATGATCCTGTAAAAAATACGAAGATCTATATACAATAAAGCTACACGGAACAAACAATATTACATTTTTTGTAAATAATACAGCTTAACTTTTCTGTTTAGTATAAAATCGTCTTTGAAAAAATATGATATCAAAATTCCTAATCAGGCTTTAATAAGGAACGAAACGTATCACTGTGATAGTTATGAGAAAAGTTTTGATACAAATGTGCTAAGCTTACTCTGTGAACATTCCGGACTGTGACAAAAAGTAATTCTCAAATTCTTGGACGATAAGTTATTGGAATTTAGTCCCCGTTTTGAGCGACTGATATAAATGGGAAAGGAAAGATATTGCATAAAGAAGTTGTGGCCATAAAAAATCTCATTTTGCTGTTCTGTTATTAAAATACTTACACATGCCAATGTTAGTTCCCTATTATCATTAAAATATCACATGGAACTACTGAATACACAGCACTAGTTGTAGCATGTCTTGGTAGCATTATCAAAAGCAAAATTAAGAAAACTGATGGATATGATAGTTATCACAATAAACATTCTAAAAATAAAATATCAAATTTTGAGTCGGGAAAAGGTCGGTGTCAGGTAGTGTGTTTATGATATGATGAAGATAAAAGTGGTTATATTTGCCTATTATAATTAATAAACGGAACAACTTTATGCCACATCTTCCTAAAATTTAACGTAAATTAAAATCCTACTACGCGACTATTGGGTCGCGTTTGGTTGCCGTACAAAGCAGTATTTAGAGAGAATTTGCATATCCTATATAACCGATAGTAGAGGCGAAATTGTCGTGATATTTCAATTTTAATAATATAGGAACAACAAACTATGTTAAGATCTACAATAGAAATTTGGTGGAAAGAAAATAAGTAGGTACTTCATTTACTTTATGTAAAAATATATCTAGTTTTTTTGTTATTACGAAATCTTTTATTTTCTATCGTTTAGTCCGTTAATAAATTAAAACTTTAAGTAATGTGAAATTAAACAAAAATTATTTAGAGTTACTAAGAAATCATAAAATGTATCTCATACAGTTTCACTGCTTTTATTTACGAATGCGTGTAATAAATAAAATTGAATGAAATAAGAGCATTTAGCGTTTGCTGTGTAGTGGCGGCGTCTGAGAATCCACTACGTGAAATGATCCCGTGAGTGTCTTAAGAGAATTTAGGAAAATGAAAGTAGAGATAGTTAACCCTTAGCCACCTAACGTGTATTCTAGTAACACTTCCACCTAACGTCGGTCATTGTGACCGCTTGCATATAAGTACTATTATAAAGGTGAAAAAATCATAAATTGGCAAAAATCTAAACTACAAAAGAAATTTCAGTTGTTTTTGTTTCAATTTGTTTCAATAAACTCTTCAAATTAATACTTCTTACTTCTTATTACTATTAATAAAAATTGACTAACGAATATTTTAACAAATTATGGGTTTTCCGATTAAGCTGAGTTCTAAGCAATAACAATCAATGAGACTTCTTAGTTTTTAAATATTTTAGTAACTTAAATATATAACCTCATATATAAAACTATCATTGGCACAATTAAATCACAATCATTACAAAATTACAACACCCTAACATTCACAATTTCTCGCGGCAGCGTACACACATTTTTTGACAACACTCAACGCAAATTGGATTTTTGCACTAAAAACACAAATGGAATGTTTTACGTTTCTTCTTTGGGTCACACGTTGAGCAAGTTTTGCGTGTTTCTAATTTGTCAGAGCTGACTGCCGAAGATGTTCTGGGTTCTTCATCTATTTTGAGAACCCGGCGAATAGCTTTCTGAAGTTCCCTTTGCAATCCAAACTGGTTCGATCGTTCGACGTCGTAAATCGGGTGTAATAAGGTCTTCAGCCAGTTGTTTCATGAAATTCAGTCTGGGCAACTTTCTCTGAGATTGGTTCATGCTGCTGATGATGTACGCATTTGCTGCAGAAACATCCAGCATTCTGTAGAAGACCGCCATTGGCCAGCGCTGTGTGCGTCGAGATGTTGAGTAAATGGCACATTTCTGATCTAATGTATCGACGCCACCTTTGGTGCTATTATAAAAAATAATCATTTCTGGCTTTTGCTTTTGTGGATCGATGGTTGGTGAGTGATGCATGCTGGAAAGAACAAGCACGGATTTGTTTTGCTTTGGTACAAAAGATAGCAATGTTGCATCTGACATGAATCCAAAAATCGAAGAGCCAACGTCCCGATGACCGCTAGGCAGAATTTGAGGAGGTACTTCCCTTTTTTTTAAGGGTACCCACAAGTGTCAGCTGTTTTTGCTTTAGGATGTTCATTAGCTCCACCGAAGGGAACCAGTTATCAGTCGTTACATTTCTGTGGGTTCCTTCAATCGACGCAACCAATCGCAAAACCGCTTGCGTGGGTTTGTTAAGTCTTTGGTATTCAATGGGCAAGCCTATCTGAGTCTTTTCCCAAGTATATGTGGCATCCACAAGGTATCCGTTTTTGGCATCAGTCATGCACATAATTTTTAATCCATATTTGTTGGGTGTTTTCGGCATATACATTTTGAAGCTGCACCTCCCACGGAAAGCCGCCAACATCTCGTCAATACAAGCGTAACTGCCAATTGAACAACCTTCTTTGCAGTTTTGTATCAGCTTTTCAAAAAGCTGAGATATAAGTGCAGCTTTATCAGTGCTACGGCGTTCATCTCTGGTGCTCGCATCATCAAAACGAAGGCAATTCAGCAATGTTTCAAACCTGTTCTTGCTAATTATACAACGATAAATTTCTCTTCCTGTACCATCTGTGCTGTACCAACATGTGTAATGTGTGTGGTTCTCTTTGAAAATTGAGGTATAGTACAACATACCGATAAAAGCCTTCAGCTCAATTACGTCAAGGTGTTGAACACAACATGTCTGGTTTTGATAGTTAGGTCTTATCTTTCTAATTTTTTCGTTAGTATGCTTTACAATTTCTTCTAACATATCATCAGTAAAAAACAAATGCCATAAATCGGATGATGTTGTATTACTGTTCAAAACATCTCTGAAGTTCCTTTTCAATCCTGGAGGTTGCTGAATGATGTTGTATTGCAAAGTCCTTGATCGCGAAACTGGAGGTTGAGACGACCAACGGAACCGATTTTTTCCGAAATAGTTCCGGTATCTTGACAATGGAACATCATCATCGGAAGATGCATCATCAACTGGCAGATCATTTGTATCGTCATATTCATTTAACTCTTCAACATCAATTTCAGAGTCTGATTGACACTCACCATCAATGACGTGGTCTAATGGTACATCTTCTACATCACTGCAGTCTTCATTTGCTAATTCCGGCACGTCCCTTTCATCCTCGGAATCTTATTCACACTTTTTTAACCATCTAATGATATTTTGATCACGTTCAGACTTGATAAACCTAAAAAACAACACGAAAATGTTAGCAATAAAAGTAACGTAACAACCTAACGTCGGTCATCATGACCGCATGCGAAATATATTTAGCTGTATTTTTTATTGCGCGCAAGTGTTGCTTGGTCGAGCGCAGGGCGGAAACTGGAGAGGGCGGGGAAAAAGTACATAGAGTCACAGGCGCGTGGCCCGTGTAATAACGGAAATATTTGAAAAAATATATCGCCTGGAGTCACTGTGACCGATGCTAGGTGGTTAAGGGTTAACAGCATTTTCCTGAAAACAGCTCAAAATAATATAAAAACTGCTCATAAATACAGATAATAATTACTAAAAGATTTGACAAAAAATTAACTTAAAATTTCCACATTTAAATTAATTTTTTTAAATAAAATAAGAATGAGCATCGACAAAAGCGACAGTAGCCTAATGGCAGGGCGCGGACCGCGAACTCAAAAAGGTCGTGGGTTCGAATCCACCATTCGACTACTGGCGTGAACCACTCGTAACACAAGCAATTTAAGCTTACCACGAGTGGATAAGGGGAATATTAGTAATGTTTATAGCATTTTTAATATTCTTTTTAAAAAAAATGAGCATCGAGCACACAATCCACTTGATGGTAAATGTATGCTGTGGCCCTAAAACGCACGCTACGCACACACGCACGCAGGCATGCAGTACGCACTCACACACGCACGAACGTACACAACATGCACACACGCACGCACACAGGCATACAGTACACACACACGCACGTACGCACGCATACAGTACGCACACATTCACACATGCACGATTACAATACGCACACACGCATGCACGCAGGCATACAGATAGCGACACTGTGCGAGCGAAAGGTGAATAGAGGTACTGCCATTTTTAATCCCATTCTTGAACCGCACGGGTATTGTTATAGTATTCTATGTTAAATACCTTCTCCTCCTCTCTCTTGATTTAAAAAAATCATATTCGTGTGATAGACACTGTCAAGCTCTTGGGACAATGTTCTAAAGCGAGCAAGACTTTTTTGCTCACTCGGGTTAACAAGTTTACATAGCAACACCTGGTTAGTTGGCTTCGCATATGACGGGCGACAAAAATGTTTTTTTTTTATTGATTTTTATGAAGCGATAAGAACTAAAATGTACAAATAATTACAGGCGAATACAACATGCAAATAACTTTCTCAGCACTGTGTACCTGTATTACTAGGATAAAGAAAGAATTAAAAATTTAAAAGAAATTATAACTAAATACAAATAAAAATATATAGAAGCAAAAAGGAAAGAACATATTTTATAGAATGTTACAAAAGATGGTCTCTTAAGGTGCGACGGAACTTGTTAGGTGGGTCGAAAAATATATCAATTTTATCTCTAAATTTGTTAACAAGTTTACTCAATCTAGCAATTGGGGAATTGGAGCCAAACACTGTTCTTCTATATGGTCTAGTCAATGGTGTAATCTTACGAGCGTAACGCGGGTAACGAAAGGGAACGCATATATTAAATTTACTTAAAATTTCAGGACAGTCAATAACACCACTAATAATTTTAGAAGCAAAAATCAAATCAATAATATCCCTGCGGTTTTCAAGAGAAATCATTTTGAAATTGATCAAATTATTTTCATATGATACACGCTTCTTATTACTTTTAAATCCGCTTGCGTATGACAAATGTCTTATAAATCTTTTTTGGATCCGCTCGATTCTCAGTGAATGTGTAGCGTAATGAGGTCTCCAGACTACAGCACAGTACTCTAATATACTTCTTACCAAACTGTTAAATAAAAGAATTTTAATTTTAGTACTTCGAAATACTTTGATATATCTTATGACAAAATTGATGCTTTATAATGGAATTGCAAACAATACGAACAATATGACTATACTGGGGTGGATTATTATCAGATTTATTGAAAGTTAAGTCACCTAAGAAAGTCGCAACTTTCAGATTTATTTTCTTTACCCTTGCCTTAACTTTATTCCTTTTCTGCCAATTAGTCGTCTAAATAGGTACCACCCTCTATTTATTTCTGCTGCCAAATAGTTGTGATAACCTGCTGTATAATTGCAAGTATAATTTAAGGTTGTGAGGTATTTTATCTTAGTCCTCATAGTTTCAACGCAGATGTAGCCTTCTTTGTTGAAGTTGGCTGCAGTTGTCCATGGACAAGCCCATGGGCTGCAGTTACCACTTACAATTAAAAAGATCGTGTAGACAGTCAAGGCTGACTAGGAGGAATAAGTGGTTATTTTTATATTCCAAGGAAACACAGCAGCGCTAAACTGCTAATTTACGTTGTATTCTGTGAGAGTGTGGTCTTTTCCGGGTCAAGCTGACCCACTTGAGCTAAAATTATACTGCTGACAATAGCTGTAGCATGGCTCTACTACGTATAAAAATGTCTTCGAATCGAATATTTAAGTTCATCCTTAAGCATGTGGTAAATCAGTGCTAGTGTGGATCAAACCTGGGTTGCTCGCATATTGTGAAAGTTACGGCGAGCACTTAGCTTCGCTCACGTGGCCCTTGTATTGAAGTTAAAGTGTATATATTAATTAAAAGATATAATATACGATCATTATCACGAAGAGTAAAAGGCAACTACTGATATGAGTTAGATCTAGCCCATATTTAATATAGAAATATATTATGTAGAAAGCAATTAGATACTTTGATCTGTTAAATAAGTGGACGCAAATCCTTTCCCGTTAACGTATGAGACTGGGTTGAGTGCATTAGTGCAGTGCAGGTGCATTAGAGTAGTGGTCATTTGAATTTGAATACACCGTGTCTCTAGTTTACATATGTGTGAAACTAACTTTACAAACGCAGAGCTGTGTAACACGTTTTGTTTCTATTAGAAAGTTTTTCTTTTAATATCTAGTATAAAGTGTAGTAATTTTGCCTTCATTTTGACGGTGATAGGTTCGATTTTATGCACGACAGTATTATTTGAACGACCTACCGATATTTGTTCTACTTCGGGGTGTATATTCATATGCAAATTTATGAATTTGAATTTCACGATGCAGGAAATAAGATATACGAGGAATATACGATGCAGGAAAACTCCTCGTTCAATATTTTTTTGAAAAACTTACAAATATTTCCAGTACATATAACATGTTTACAAATAATTGAAAGTAAATGAATGTGACTTTACTTTGCCAAATATTTTGTATAATAATATTGTATTTGGATTTACTTACTTTGAATGAAGTCAAAATAAGTGTTTGCATGGAGATCTTAGATTTTTACCTTAATCTTTAATATGAAAAAAATCTATAGAATTAATAAAATTAAAATGTCTTTGGCTCAATTTTCTGCCAATTTTGTAGTTTAAATGAATGATGTGTAATGTTTCATAAATTAAAATAAAAACCTTCTAAAATAATATATTATGTAAACAGAAATTCCAATAATAACCTGCAGTAACAGTCTGGAACTTGTTAAATTTATTTTATCAAATTCTTGTACTTGTTATACTGTTTCCCAAATTGAAGTTAAAATAGTGCTTCACATAAATTATTTTAACCCTTCAATCTCTTAGCGGTCGAATTCGACCGCGGCGCTATTCCGTCAAAGTTCAAGCGGTCGGATACAGCACTTTAAACCATTAAAACTTATATTTAGAGACTACTTTTCTATGAAAAAGTTTGGCATTATAGAATAAATATAAAATTTTCTATCCTTTTGTGCAATAAAAAACAGTTATCCTATGAATATTTATTTATAATCTACGTTCATTACGTACGCCATTTTCGCGTGAATGTTATTGTGTTGATTTTTGGAATTTTCTAATGTTTTATTAGTGTTTTAGTGTAGTGTTTTATTATAAAATTGTAATGAAAGTTTTTGTGTGAATATAATTTATCTTTTTACGTAAATAATTTCTAGTAATATATATTGAAATAATTGTGATCTTCACGCTGCCGACTTTCACTTGGTATGTTTTTTCTTGTTATCAAAATACAATAGTCTTTTTGTAATGAACTAAAACCTGACTTTTATATAGAGAATTTTGTATCGATTTTATAATGAAAAACTTCTTCATAGAAAATTAGTCTCTAAATATACGTTTTAATGGTTTTAAGCGCTGCAGGTGGGTGAGGTCGCATGCGACTGCTCAGGATTTGCCGGGCGCATGCGACTGCATGGGATTTTTATGGGGATTGAAGGGTTAAAAGACGTTCTTAACTAACGTATTATGTGTTGGTATAACAGATGGATTACGTTTATTTTAATTTATCTAACAGAATAGTTGTATAATCGGCTACAGAATTAATAATTAAGCTCGACTAAGATATATAAGATCACGCCTCTAAAGAATGCTGGCTGAAACTATCAGCGTAATGCTGCTGTGTTCCGTGTGGGTCGACAAGAACTAATGAAACTTATTACTTTTTGAGCATCTGCTTTTTGATTCTTAATTAAGGATAGTTTTAGGTCTTTAGACACCTAAAACTATCCTTAATTAAGAATTTATTTTTACTACAGCATTTACTTACCATCACCTGATGATAAATGAATGGTAAGTGAAGTCTACTTAGACTGTGTGGTATTTTATTACTTTTACTTGTAGAAAAAGACATCTTATTATCAGAGTATCAGATAAAAACCCGCCAGCCGTTAATTTTTCAATGTATGTTTAAAACGACAGAACAGCTGAAAAATAGGCTTAGTAAAGTGTTTTATGTATAGTCTGATTTAAAATCATGCGTTTAAATACACATTACATTACATATATTTTGAACTTAAGTAATAACTAAAAGTTAGCTGGAGTTAACTAATTTCCAATTATTTCTATGAAACTCGATAAACTATTATTTCAGATAAGTGATCTAAATCCGTATGGGCTCCGACTAGCATCTGGGCGTAATTTAATTGAAACTCTACACTCGGTTGTTACACACGACACGACACATAGACAACCACAGTCCCCGTACAGTATAGCTAAGCTTGAAAAACTTGTACATTAATTTTATTTATTTATAACAAATATGTATATTAATGTTTGTTTTAGTGTTCTACTCTGACAAAGATTGCGTAAATTGAAGATGAAAACTGACAAACTCACAAAATAATTCACACCTTCCATAATTATCCAGCTCTGCAGAGTTATGAAAAGATTTGTATTTCATCATCATCCTTATCATTATTACAGCCCTTCACAAGTCCACTGCCGAATATAGGCCTCCCCCAAGTAATGCCACAAAGCATTTGTATTTAATATATTAAAATTATTTAAAAAAAAACTCAATCTCAATTCAAATCCAAGTACTAAATAATATATGAATATATCTCAATTCAAATATAAGTATAAAATTAAAGAACAATAGAAAGCTTTTGTAAAATGCAATAAAGGAAATATAGTATTGGAATTATTATAAAAATCGATCAAAATATTATGTAGATTCAAAGCAACTAGTAGGGTTTTGTTAAAAAAAGTTGAAACAGATTCCTGTTATGCTCGCACGCGATGTAACGAACTTTGTTTTTGACGTTATTATAGTACGCGAGATATATCAAGATATGTTATATATTTTCCAGTGTCATATAAATATAAGGCATAGAATGTAACGTTCTGTTAAGGAGTACATACGTAGTGAACTAAAATGCTTATGCTTCATACAAGCGTCTCGCAACGCACACAGCAGGTGGTTGATTCTACAGTCACACACGGAGAAAATAACGCAATATTAAATACTGTCGGCACAGGTATCGTCTTATTTTCTCTGTCAGCTCTACTGTGGGTAAACCACGCACTTGTGTGTGTGTGTGTGTGTGTGTGTGTGTGTGTCTGTGTGTGTGTGTGTGCGCGCGCGCGCGCGCGCGCGCGTGTGTGTGTGTGTGTGTGTGTGTGTGTGTGTGTGTGTGTGTGTGTGTGTGTGTGTGTGTGTGTGTGTGTGTAGGTGTGTGTGTGTGTATGTGTGTGTGTGTGTGTGTGTGTGTGTGTGTGTGTGTGTGTGTGTGTGTGCATTGTGAGACACTCATATGAAATTAGTTCCGTACTCTCATTCACTCTGATGCCTGTATGTCATGTTTTACGACTAGTGGACTTTGTGGTCTAGTGATCATAGTACCTTGCTGTTTTGCCGTGGGTTCTAAGCTTGATTAAAGCCGTAGTCAAAAATATATTGCATAAAAACCAAATTGTTGTGTTATAGCTGCCTTTGTCACTGAAACTGCATAAGCGCAAAAGCTTCATGTCTAAAAACAGCAAAAAAAAAAACATCATGAGTTAGTTAGCTGAATGCGTAGAAAATTAGTCATGCATGATTTCGATTTTATTTATCACTTGTCTGACCGCGAAAAAATATCGTGATGGCTGCATGTAATTAAAAAATGATAAATAGGTTGATAGATAATACTTTATTGCACACCAAAAAAGCATAAATATTTAAAAAAAGGTGAGAAATAAATGTGGTGCAATGGGCGCTCCTACCGCTAAGAGCGATCTCTCCCAGACAACCAACAAGACAAGATTTTTTTTTTTATAGGAGAGGGGGCAAGCGAGCATACGGCTCACCTAATGATAAGTGATTACCGCCGCGCATGAACAGCTGCAATACCAGCCGGGCTAGCATGGGCAGGAGAGAATATATCCCCGGGGAAGGGATAAATTTTTTATCCCTTGCTTAGTTTTATCCACCCTGCGAGCATGGGCAGAAGACAAAAATTATATCCCCCGATTATGTCCACTGACAAGAAATAAAATAACGAATAGACATATATCCCCCCGTCCGTAGCATGGGGCCAAAGGAAAGAGAAAAAAATATCCCTTTTTGACATTTGAAAGGGACAATTTTATCCTCTTTCGTGGACGTAGGTTTATCTTCAATCCATTTAAAAAAAAAGATCGATACGTGATCAGAATACTTAATCTATTGGAATTCCCTGACAACGAATTTCTACGCCGGTTTCGGATGCTCCAAGACTGTGTTTTGTATTTGTGTAAAAAACTCTATGAGGCTTTAAAGTCTATTAATTCTGTGGATGAACTACCAGTGCATGTTGAAGTAAGCATCTATTACAACCACCTTGTCCAAAAACATCGTATATTTGCAATCAAAACATGTGGCTAATTTATCTTAATATTTTTTCTAGGTAGGTAGTTTACATCTTTCAGTCTCTTGGTAGATGGTAGTTACCTACTAGAGAGGTACGAGTCAAGATCATGGCATGGCTGTTGTTCAAACAACAAATAATCAGCAAATACTTGACCTAAGTTATTGGGGCCATCATTAGAATGTGGGGAGCAATATACTTTAATTAGCCTCTTGTGTAGGTAAATACAAGTTTCAGTGCATCTATTTTCTTTCGTTTTATTTTTGACTAATACTGAAGTGAATGTCATTTCCGGGCATATAAAAAGCAAGGCAAAATGTAGCTAGAGGATACCTAACAGAGCATTGTCTGCCAGATATTCTTAGGGCTATTGACTGCACCCATGTTGCACCATTTTACCTACCATCCCAGACTGGGGTTTATTACAAGGAAAGGGTGGTCTACAATTCTAATTTAAATTGTTCAACTGGTAATAGAAAATAAGTTATAGTTTTTAAAAAATCCAGAACCTAATAATCAATTTTTTTTCTAAATGAGGAATAGTAGTATTATATTAATCTAATATTCCCCTTTCCCTAAAAAATAACCGTAATGCATGTTGTGTGCCACAATAGTCTTACAGGTGGTCCCATGAGACTATAGTCATCCCGGTTAAAGATTCTACAACCTTTCAGATTGTATTCACCCCTTAAACATTTAGTTATTGAGTCTCAATAGCTCAATGCCATGATTTAATTACATATGTTGTGTCAACAATACCCAAGGCGAGGCATTGGTCAAGTCATATTTATTGATAATAGAATCGGACTATACTATATTTTAGGTAAGTATAATGTTTTAAAATAAAGTTATCAAACTTAGTAAAGCTACAATTCAAAGGTTTAAATTAAGAAATATCTTAATTCTTTAGCAAAGTTTGTTAAATATTTTAAAGACTAATATAAATAATATTAGGAATACAAATAACAAAATACTCATGATAATAAAATTATTTATTCTTTGTTTTATTTGAAATCATTTCATTCAGAAATGATTTCAAGCAGAATCATTTTTGAATGAAATGATTTCAGGCAGAATCATTTCATTCTTCATGCCTCATCATTTCCATTAAAATTAAATCTTTGTGACTTAGACTAGACATCAATTTTGATGTATTTTGTAATTTTCTTATAATGGCAGTAATTGCGGGGATAAGAGTTTTTTTAATTTCCTCCAAAGGTTACACCAACTCCAAAGGGTCTGTATTGTCCAGTTTCACAATTGGCTTAATTTTAGACACATATTTTTAATAAATGCAATCACAAGCGAAGTAATACCTAAGATTTGATCCAAGCAATGCATACTTGACTTAAATATTTTACAAAAGAAAATAAAGAAAGAATTAGAATAATAGAAAAAAATAAAAAAGGCAGAAATATGCTTAAACTAAATATAACAATTATTATAAATGACATATTGTTTAACAACAATTATTAACAGTTTAGCAATATACGAGGGTGGATTGAAAAGTACCCGGCCTAACCAAGAAAATAAACACACACTAAATCAGTTATATTTTTATTTTTCTACATAATCACCATCAAGTTCAATACACTCTTGCCACCTCCCTTCCAAGCATTTAGACCGTTGAAAAAAAATGATTCTTCCTTAGAGTCAAAATATGCGTCTACAGCTGCTTTGACCTCGTCGTTTGTCGAAAATCTTTGACCTCCCAAGTGCTTTTTTAGGTTAGGGAACAGAAAGAAGTCTGATGGTGCCAGATCAGGTGAATACGGCGGATGCGGTAACATTTCAAAGCCACAGTTGTGAATTTCAGCCATTGACTGTACTGACGTGTGAACACGGGCGTTATCTTGATGAAATAGGACTTTTCTTCTGAGCATTCCTCGACGTTTTTCTTTTATTTCCTCTCGTAAACCACGTAATAAGGTGCAGTAGTAATCAGAGTTTATAGTCTGACCCCTTTCAAGATAATCAATCATAATCACACCTTTCGAGTCCCAGAATACTGAAGCCATCACCTTATTTGCCGACAAAATCGACTTAGCCTTTTTAGGGGGTGGTGAACCAGGTCTTCTCCACTGTTTTGATTGTTGTTTTGTTTCCGGTGTACAGTAATGAACCCATGTTTCGTCCAGAGTAACAAAACGATTCAAAAAATCATCTGCATCGGCTTCAAATAACTCCAAACAGTCGCGTGAAATAGTCAATCGCGTCCTTTTTTGTTCAACTGAAAGCAGTCGCGGAACCCACCTCGCAGACACCTTGTGGAAACCCAACTCGTTGACAATGATGTTTTGAGTTCATTCATAAGAGATGCCTATAATCTCGGCTATCTCTCTAATTTTTAATTTGCGGTCTCCCATTATTAAATCAAGTACTTTTTTAATATTTTCGTCAGTAGTTGACGTCGAAGGCCTTCCAGAGCTACCACGCTTAAATTCTGCTATCCATTTTTGACGGGTGAATATGACAGAGCATAATCGCCTAATGTACTGACCATGTCATCATGGATGGCTTTTGATAATAGCCCCTTCTTATGGAGGTACTTAATGACGGCATGCTGCTCGATTTGCTCCATTCGCGGAAATTATGTCCGATTACTTTGTTAATAAATTTATAAAATCACAACTAATTATCGCACACGTTTCGAACTTCAGACAATGAACTAGTCTGAACTGAACTAAATAATGTGGGTAGATTTTATTTTTAGAATTGAATGGATCTGTGTTAGGCCGAGTACTTTTCAATCCACCTAGGTAATAAACAAAATGTTAAAGAAAATATAAGTTTATGTAAATCTACTTAATCTTAAAACTAAACAAAACAAATTAAAATATTAATAAAAACATAAGTAATTAATATTATATTTCTATAGTTAGCATAACGTCTATATAAATTTTAATTTATAATTTTACTATTTTACAATGACAGTATTACATTAATTATTTAAAGTAGTGTCTATTCGCCACACTAATGTATTAGTAACATTAAATGTATTGTACATTATTAAAGGAAAGGCATGAAATAATAATTTAAACATTTATGTTAATAATGTCAAAAGAGAGAAAAAAAGTAAGTATATACAAAAAAGAACTTATCATCTATATAAAGTCTATTAAATTGATTAAAGATATAAAGTGGATATTAACACTTCACTTCTTTCTTATATCTATTCTTTCTTATATTACAACTAAATTAGCGTTGACCGGTAAAATTTGTAACATGGAAAGAAGACTGCAAAATTAAAATAGGATAATAAGAAAGTCGCCGATTTATTGAAAACGGGCCAAATTAGGAGTACCCTTAATCGACGAGCATGTATGCGGAGGTGTATGGATGTGAAGGAGGCGCGAGAGGTGTGTCAGGATCGTGCCAAATGGAAGTCTGTAGTCTCTGCCTACCCCCCTGGGTGACAGGCGTGAGTGTTTATGTATGTTATGTAATAAGAAAGTGGACCTTATAGCTATACTAAATCTAATATGTAAAATTAACAACGTACAGAGATGTTATACAAATAAAGAATAAAACAGGTTGGGCATGAAATAAAGATAAGAGAAAAAAATGTTAAATGGATATAAATCAATGTATTTCTAACAATAGTTTAATAAAAGTAAATGATAATTTCATTTTTTTGAGCTAGTGCTTAGTATAGCTAGCCGCTACCCGCAAAAAAAACTTATCACGGAATGGCAAAAAGGGATACGTTTTACAAAAAAATTCATTATTAAAAAACTGCTTACATAAAAATTTGAAATTTCACCCACAGTAAGGGCATCAGTTTGTCCTCTATATACAAAAAAATGAAGGGGGTCGTTACTCAAAAATAAAAGTTATTAGAGTACAAATTTACAAGACGTGAGACACCAGCTGCGAAAGTGTGGTTATTGCGAGGATATACACTTCCGGCTGATGATGCATATATTTTCGGAAAGAACTTTCCGAGACGCCGCGAGTGACACCTTCAATTCCAGCCGCAGACTCCTGGTTCGCAAAACATTTTTTTCCTCTATTAACTCAGGTGTCCTTTAACCAAAAATTCCAAATTTTTGGAGGATGATGTGTCCCTAGGTGGCGCACAAAGTCACTAAAAAAATAGCAGGTTGTGTTGACTAATCGAGCGCCGCAAGCGATTTTCTGTTTTGCTAGTATAGAAAGAAACTTAAAAAAAACTCTAATAATTGTTTTGCAGGCTAAAAAAACTTACACCACTAGACGCGTCTTGTTAATACGCAAATTTTGACACTAAGTACACTGAATTCTGATAATTATTTACCACTTTTCGATTTTTTTTAAGAACCGAGGTAGCTCAGTGGTTAACGCTCGCTGTAAATATAACGGAACGCGAGTAACCCGGGTTTGATCCCCGCTGGCACCAATGAAATTGTTAATTGCAATTTTAAGTGCTGATTTACCACGTGCTCGGCGGTGAAGGAGAACATCGTGAGGAAACCTGTATGTCTGAGGAATAAGAAAAAAAATATTTCGAAGACATGTGAAGTTCGTCAACACGCATTTGGGCAGCGTGGCGGACACTTCCTTGCCTAAAACCCTCTCAGAAATGAGGGGAGGCCTGAGCCCAGCAGTGCGACGTATATAGGCTGTAACTAACTTTTTTACTTTTCGAATTTTTAACTGCGGGAGCGTCACAGTTTCATGGCGTTCCGCTTTGTTTCCTTGAACGTGCCCTTTTTTATAGTTTATAGCCTTATAATATGGTATATTATCTATGCGCGGGAATAAATTTATCTACTGTTGATATTATATTCACCATAGGCCCATGCTCGTAGGGTGGATAAAGCTTTGGCATAGGGATAAGACAATTTTATCCCTTGTCAGTGGATATAATCGGGGGATAAAAATTTTGTCTCCTGCGCATGCTAGCCCGGCAGAGAGATTGCAGATGCGTTGACAGCCTTTTAAAAAGGAATAGACTCTTTTCTTGAAGGTCCCTAAGTCGTTGGGTCCGGAAAAATCTCTGGTGGTAGTTGATTCTACAAGGAAGTTGTACGAGAAAGAAAACTTCTTTTCAATCGCTTAGTGGTGGACCGCCAGTCATCCAGATGGTATGGGTGGTTTGTCGCAATGTGCGATGGTGAAAATATGCGGCTGGAATTAGTCCGAACAAAAAACAATATTCCATATGCAGCTGAACCTGCACCTTGTAAAATTGCCGGCGATGAGCCGGCATGAAATACTGCCCCGCTCTACTGAGCACGTCAAGCTTTTTAGAGGCCAATTCGGCCTTCACTTCCTAGTGACTATGAAACTGCACGTCACTCGATATGTCGATGCCGAGGATTCCGATACTGGCTGAGGCAAAGATACTAGCCTTCAAGCTGAGGAGATACGACGAAGGGGTTCTTTTAGCGGTAAACGCGCAAACTTGTGTCTTCTGGGGATTAAACTGGACTATATTTAGTCGCCCCCAGTCCGAGATTTTGTTCAACAAAGTCTCGACATCAGACACAAGTTTGTCCCGGTGACGTTTTTCCGAGAAATATTGGCAAGGCCGGTGTATAAAGCTTGTCATTGATATGCAGAAGAAACAGCGTCGGTGATAGCATGCGGCCTTGTGGTACACCAGCGTTAATGGGCTTGTAATCAGAGCATGCACCGTCTACTACGACCTTGACGCTTCAATCAGCAAGAAAACTGGTGATCTAATTGCACAATTTCTCGGAAAGCCCATAGGAAGGAAGCTTCGTAAGAAGCGCTTTGTGCCAAACCCAATCGAAGGCCTTCGCTATGTCCAAACTAACAGCCAACGACCACCAAGAAGTTCACTAACCAAGCGACTGCGACGGAAACCGTACTGGCGGTCACTAATCAGCTGGTGATCCTCGAGGTACCGCATAAGCTGGCTGTTAATAATAGATTCCATTATATTAGAGAACAAGGAGGTGGTGGCGATAAGCCTTTAGTTGGATGGATCAGAGCGGTTACCTTCTTTAGGGATTGGGTGCACGAAGGCTTCCATTATTTCAGGACTACTCCTAGGTAGTAGGAGTACCAGAAAAGACGTTTTAAGGCCGAAGCCATTTCCGGAGCACACGTCTTCAGCACAATATGAGGGACGCAATCAGGCCCTGTCGACTTTCGACTCAAAATTCTCAAAAAAAAGAAAGTAATATAACAGGCAAAAATTGTCTGTACCCATATAGAAAAATAAATGCACAAGCTGCCTGTCTTGTATATTTAGATAAATGTCACGTAGACATACAAAACTTTTTCTTCTGATTTTGAGTCTTTTGGTGTATGCATAAGCAATTTTCAATATAATATTGTTTGCAAATTAAAAGATGTAGGGACCCATATACACGTATCATCTACGAGGGACGGGGCGTTGTTTGTGTAGGGTTACAAGCTTATATTGCTCTCGTTAGTACGGGTTTGCCGACAAATTCATATCGTGAGTGTTGTAAAGGTAAACATAAATTAATAAAAATGGATTCTACAGTTACATGCCATTTTATTAAAAAAAGCCAAACAGTAATAATTTAATTCGGTAGAAATTAATTTGTTACAATTTTTTTAAATAATATTGAAGGTGTGGAGGGTAATTTTGGGGGGATTCTTTCTGGGTATAAATTTATAATTTCTTGTAATTGGGTAATTTCAAACAGTTTTTTTTTTTCAAGATATTTTATGACGGAAGTAATTTTTATAGGAATAATAGGAACATGATACGCAAAATATTCAAAGCGTTATATATGTAAAAGTACTTTCTAATTGTTTTTATTTTTTTTTATAAAACGACACTAACAAGCACACAGTTCACCTGATGGTAAGTGGATGCAGTAGATTTTAAGCTTCTACATCTACCCTCGATTAAGAATAAAAATGAAAATCCTTTAACACCCCTGAAGATTACGATGGAATGCCTTGTTGTCACAGAAAAGATTCTCCGGTTCTTTACATTCACCACACAGAACAAAACACCAATCAGGTACTATTTTATGTTGGTTTTCTCTAAGAGCGAGGTCCTTCCCCGGTCGTACCGGCCCTTTCGTGCTATAACAAAGCTGTAGTGTGACTCCATCTATGTATCCATTGCAGCCTATAAATTTCACAGCTGAAAATAAGCTCGGGCTAGGGGAATTTACTATAGCTGGCACGCGTTACAAGCGTGTTGGCAACAACATTTTTTTATTATATTGAGTTTTTATCAGGAAGATGTTGCTGTCCATGTTCTTTTTCAGTTTCCCTCTATCGTCTCTTACAACCTCACAAGACTATGCGGTTTAATAAAACAAACATTGCTGATGATTTCTCTCATGTTATTACACTTAATTGAAAATAAATATAATGTGACCACCCTAATTATCGCACCGCTTGTAAAGAAATAATTATATAAATAATTAAAAAGTCAAATATTAAGAACTCCTACATGTACCAATCAAAAATTATTTTTGTATTGTCTTTTGGCTTACTTTGACTTCAAAATCGACTAACACGTACGAATAACATGTTTTGTACGCTGTGTATAAACTACATTTTGTAGTTTTAATTTTGCTATAGTAACCCTTATATTTTACCGGTTTTTTGATCTCAAAACCCATTTCATACTATAAATTCCTAATAAATAAACTATTCCACGGCCCGTATATAGTTTTTTAACACAAAAAACTTTGCTAAAGGAAATTTCTTAGACAGGATCTGAGATGAAGTTTCTCTGAGCTAACGTCATAAAACTGTAGACTTTTCTTCCACAAATTTAAAATATTGCTTATATTAATAATAATAATTTATTTCCGACATCTAGCTAGATCCATAATTGCTAGTAAAAGAGTAACATATAGCTAGTCATAGTACATAATAAAAGAGTTTTCGAAAAACATAAAAGCCTATTAAATTAAATTTCATAAATCGAGGTGCAGTACGGCACCGGTGAACAAAGCTACTTAACTGCATGCAATGTTATCCAGTGTGCCAGCACCGCAGAGTCCCAGCAGTCCACCAACGTGCGGAGGATAGTGTTGGGGCAGTCGCGCGCGCGAACAACCGAAAGCCACAAGGAGGCGCTGCGCTTGCGCATGATGGCAGCAAAACCGTCTCTACATGCCTCCGCGAACACGGCGGAGGCGCTGCAGTAACGCGGCAGCCACATCATAACCCGTAACGCGCTGTTGTACTTATTCTTATTTTTTTAGCAGTAAACTTTTATAGACTGTAATGTAAATTTAACTTTTTTCGCTGCTTCTTCGCTTAGGTCCAAACCTTTGCAGTGGTGAATCAAATTAGTTTTTCCTTAAAAATGTGACAGGTACAGATATTAACATCGCTTATAGCTTATGATGACGGAGATGTTTTATCCCACGAATTCGCTTAAAACGTAACACCTACAACTTTGCAATGAAAATTAACAAAGCGACTTGCATGAGTGGATCCGAAGTGTGGAGTTTGTCAGAGACGGTCGCGTTACTCTAAAGTTTGGAGGGGCTCAGAGTTTCATCGCATTAGTTTATAATGCAAAAACTATCAATTCTTCTTCTCTCCTTCATCATTAGTAAAAGTCTCAAGACAGTCGCAAGATATGGACCTCTCCCACTTTAGGTGTGATCTGTTATAATTTTCACGGTTTGTAGGCAAATTGACGATCGCAATACAATACATCTCGCATCTTTAACGTTGCTGGCCAGTGTACGAATAACCAGTCTGGGTATTTCATGTCTGGCTCTGACGTAACCGATTTGTTTATAGCGCCATATATCGAAAGCCGTTACATTTACTCCAGGAGATGTGATGGTGTACGTAGAGGAGTGATGGATTCATTTATGTCGCTACTTCACAGCAAGCGACCTGTCATTCCTTCCTTATTATTTTTTTAAATTAGAGTAATTGTTAACCCAATATTATTATATTTTTCAACAATATTATTGTTGAAACAGTGATGTAGTTTATAAAATATAATCAATAGACCCAAGAAATTAAACTTCAAAAAAATTTGAAATTCTATGCGAACGAAGTTGCGAGCACAGCTAGTATAATGTAATAATATGATGAATTGGCTTCGTTATTCACTAATCGATGAAAAAGTTTTTATTCAAATAATTTGCTAAAGATGTCAAAATGAATTAGCAAAAATCCACGTGAAAACCCTAGAGTAATTATATATATATATATATATATATATATATATATATATATATATATATATATATATATATATATATATATATATACGAAACGTATGCCTTACCTGCTCAAACTCTATGTCTATATATATCTACAATTATGTGTCCTAACTTTGTGAGAACGAGAGAGGTGCTCTTCAAATTAGGGAAGATATCTTTTTTTTTCACGCCAATTCTTTTTTACATGCTTACTTTAATGGCCTATAAATATACCTATGGCTGAACATATTAATATGCTACTCATCTCAAAAAGTGTTCGCTTTTTTTCCACATCTTTATTTATTTATTTATTTATTTCTACCTCTGTCTTTACAGGCATTCCTAATACGACAGTGTAGGCACATAAAACTATCTAATTTAATAAATACAGAACACAACTATTATAACACAATACATATAATGTCACTTTTGTGAATTCACCCAAGGAACAGCAGAATAAATCTATACCCTGTGCTACTTTATTTAGAGTGTGCAAACATTATTATAATGGCTATCCAAAATTAAAGCCTGATTATATTAGAAAGTTGTGAAATTAAATTAGTTGAACACATTTCGTTTATCCTATTATTTGGGTCGGATTTTCATCAGGAAACAGTAAATATTTTATAAAAGGGTTGCTATCGTGCATTCGTCCGTGTGTCACGCGTGGAGAAAAACACGTAGTCGACTAAGAATATATGGTAGGATAAACTGACGACCAAAATGGGGCAAATAAGAACGTGACACTAAGGCGAAAGGTGTGAATTGCTCCTGTGTACTTTTTTATCACTTTCAAATCTCTATTTGTGTAAGTGCTTCCTTTCGGTAGAGGCACGCTTTACCTACCTCCGGTAGCGTAAGCTTTACGCTAAATTAATTATTCCAATTTCGTCGATCCTTCCTTATTTCAAAACTCTTTTTAAAAAAGTGTTAAGTTTTTACTATTCTTTGATCTAATCTAATCCAATCATATAATAAATCTGTTCAAAATTCATGTATGTATTCTGTAATCCTATTTTTTTTCTGGAAAAAGCAGGTTTACGTGAATAAATATAAGATGCTACATCCAAATTCGTAGTTTCTAGAATTTTTGTCAGTCTGTCTGTCTGCATGTACATTCATTTTTCAGTCATCAAGTTCTTGACTCATCAATATACACTGTAATGCAATGCGGAGATGCAAGAAACTGATGGATTCAGATGCCTCAAAACCATACTATGGGGCATTCAGAGAAAGAGACAGTTATAAAATAGCTTCCCAGTTCTACTGATGCGTAATCTTGATGCATCGAAATTGTGCGACGGCATCAGGTTGAGCATGACGGAACTGGGAAGACATAATATAAAGGCTACTATAAACACTACTCTGCGAACAGTTGGAATAATTGAACAAAATATTTTGCACACTACCCCATTAAATTAAATAAAAATTTCCTTGTAGTCTTTTTTATTTTTGAGAATATGTTTTTAGTGTCAACAGTTGGTTAAGTTACGGATGGGCCGGCCTTAGGTCTTTGGTCCCATAATGGATACTGTTTACTTTTGATTATGGCGAATCCTATACCTTTAAACGAGCTATTCCTGTATATATATATATATATATATATATATATATATATATATATATATATATATATATATATATATATATATATATATATCATCATCATCATTACAGCCCTTTACAAGTCCACTGCTGAACATAGGCCTCCCCCAAGGTATGCCATAAAGCACGGTCCTGAGCCACCTGCATCCATCGACTTCCTGCATGTCTTACCAGGTCGTCACTCCATCTAGTGGGGGGTCGCCCTACACTTCGTCTACCGGTACGAGGCTGCCACTCGAGAACCTTTTTTCCCCAACGGTTGTCGGTTCTTCGAGCTATATGGCCGGCCCATTGCCACTTCAGCTTAATAATCCGTTGGGCTATGTCGGTCACTCTGGTTCTACTTCGGATATCCTCATTTCTAAGTTTATCACGCAGAGAAACTCCAAGCATAGCCCTCTCCATAGCTCGCTGAGCGACTTAGAACGTCCTCATACGGCCAGCAGTGAAGGACCACGTCTCAGTTCCATATGTCATCACTGGCAACACGCACTGGTTGTACAACTTAGTTTTCAGGTTTTGAGGTATACCTGACGAGAAGATGCGTTGTAATTTCCCGAAAGCTGTCCAGCCGAGTTGAATCCGTCGATTGACCTCTCGGTCGAAGTTGGACTTACCTAGCGGGACTATTTGTCCCAGGTAAACGTACTCGTCAACAACTTCGAGCTTAGTGCTCCCAACAACTACCGGCATAGGTGTGACATGGACATTAAACATGATCTTTGTTTTGTCCATGTTCATCTTAAGACCTATCCGTTGGGAGGCACTATTGAGGTCATTGAGCATAGTGCTTAAGTCCTCCAGCGATTCTGCCATAAGGACTATATCGTCGGCAAATCGAAGGTGAGTGATGTACTCACCATTGATGTTAATACCGTATCCTTTCCAGTCCAGCAGCGATTATATATATATATATATATATATATATATATATATATATATATATATATATATATATATATATATATATATATATATAATAAAAATAAATCGATCTAGCTAGGATTTATTTTTAGAAAATGTCTTTTTGTCCGTGTTTTCAGGCAATGATAAACTGGTAAAATATAAGAAGGTAAATTTTGACATTGTGTTAATGATCGTAATAGCTCAAGTGGATATCGAGTGGTCGCGAATCGTAATGCCTTGGTTCGAGTCCCGTCTTGGGTCCTACTTTTTTCCTTTTTTTTTTAAGTTCTCTTCTTTTGTGAGAAAATCTATTATTTTAAGACGTTTTTCTATTATTTTTTAAAAATACGAAAATTTTAATCAAACTAATTGCATATTTTTTTTTAATTAAAACCGAGCAAATCTTTAAATAAAATACCATATTTATTTGAGCAAACAAAAAATACTTCTATTCTCTTACCAACGAAATCAAAGTTTTCTTGAAGTTTTTTATTTACGGTTTCCTTTAATGCTTTGGTCATAATTTTAATTCCTTATTAATTTTTGATGTGAAAACTACTAAATCAATTTAAAAACATAAGATGGGTTAGCTACAGCCCCAGGGAAGCATTCAATTTTAACAAGCAAACATAATGTATGAGAAAACATTTCGTAGGCAGGAAATAGTCGGATTTAAACATGAGAAGAGTAGAGCAGGTAACACATGTTAAAAAATTGATAACATTTCGGATAAATACTGCGCTTAAAAAATCTACGTTAAAAATTAAAAAAAAATGTTAAGCTCCTCTTAATGATTCAGATACCAAAAAATATATAATAAAACAATTAAGAGACGAACGTTTAGAGAACGATCCACCCTAATAGTATTTTACTTCATTGCAGTGGCTGTGTATGAATATCCACTACTCACATATCGCCCGTAGGTGTCATAAGAGGTGACTGAGGGAAAGAAACCAGATATGCAGTAGCGTCTTTCTTCTAACAACTAAAAAAACTAGTGAACATTTTAGTTTCAATATTTTTTGTAGTTGAAGAACTTTCTTTCTCATTAAGAATTAACATAATTTCACTTACTGAAATCACTACTTGTTATCTTACTTGTTGCTCGTGATAGTTTATGATCTGCTTGTAATACATAATATTACATTGTGATCCCCGAAAAGTAAGAAGGATTGCCTCGTTAACAGTAAAAAATACAGCAGCAATAAGCTGCTATTTTGTGTTATATATTCTGTGGGAGAGTAGTGCTTTCCCGGTAGAACCATTCCATTCGTATTAAAACTATTATTTTTATCTTTTATTTTATTTTAAAAAGGTTACCTCCACACTAGGATTTTCTCCTGTATTGTGGGGGCAGTTTACAAACATAAATTTCACAAGGACAAACACCCAGACCCGGAACAATTATTTGCAGGCCATACAAATACTTGTTCCGTGCGGAACTCGAACCCGCGGCCCTTATTGCTGTAACTCATTGCTAAGCTACTGCACGACGGAGCCGTCAAACTATAGAATAGCTGGCGCGATATAAAACTGTATGCTCATTTATAACTCTTATTGTATAAAAAATTGCGTAATATTACCAGGTCTAGAACATCTTGCGTTAGTTGAATATACCTATTCAGAGTGTTACTCCTGTGAACACAAAAGCTATATTACAGCAAAAAGGGTATCTCAGTACAATTAAGATTTTCCTTTAATGATAACAGTGAAAGCAATTTTTCCGAACAAAATGAAAAGATGTAAGACAGTGATTAGACAGACAAGTATAATCCTAGGATCAACGTCGTGTTTGTTTCAATAATACTAATAGGGTAAGCTTAGTAATCGTAGCTCTGAAAGTAAACTAACAGACAATTTTAGACAGTCTATTTGTATTTTCATAGAAAGATTGTATTTGCCTGTAGAATGAAGGCGAAGTCATAAATCCATCATACAGACCCTCTGTATAATGAATTTCCAGGCCTTCCCAGTTTGGACAACGCGTCCCCCGCACACAATTTGTATGTTTCGTTATGTTGTGTACAATCGATTAGTTTAAAATAAAAAAAGTTATTATTATTATTACTTTTGAAATTCAATATTTAATCATATCTGTATTTCATTTATTCTAAGTGAACATTTTATAAAACAAAAACTAACACAATTTTACATATTATCTTCTAAATATCTTTTATTTCTTAGTCATTATAAGTTTCCCCACGATGATTTAGTTAAATTGCAAATAAAATGCAATCAATAATTTTATTGGTGTCGGGAGGATTTGAACTCTGTTCGCTTGCGTACTGTGTAATTTACAGCGAGCGCCTGTCCCCTGAACTGGCGCGGCTCATTAGTAAGTAAGTAAGTAGTGATTAAAAGTATTTTAAGCCATTATCCTTGTATTTATACAATCTTTTGGAGCTGGCTATATAAAGTAAATTTCCTAAACATATTGGTAGTATCGAAACAAATCAGCAAATTGATAGCAGCGTCTTACTAATAACGGCTTAAATTAAAAAAAACAGCGCTTGCCATGGCAATGCCAACTAGGGCAAATATCCCCCGTATAAGGCAATCTGTGGAGGAAGCCTACATTCAGCAATGGAGTTTAACAGATTGTGACGGTAACTGTAAAAATGCTGTGTCCTGGCTTATTGTTTTGTTGCTTTCAGCCTTATTTTTGAAAATTAATAGCAGGTGGATTATTATCATAATAACCGTACCTCGTTTGTCACTAATGAATACAGAGAGACGACGATTAAAACTAATCCCCTCTACAACAGAAAAGGCCCATGTCCAGCTGTGGGTGGAGGATGATGATGATGATAACAGCGAAGGAGTGAATTTTTTCACTTTGAATCTATCTCTTTCAATCCCGTATTAAGAGTAAATAGGCTCTTGTTAAGCATTAACCTCTTCGTCTGCATCCTCTCTTACCATCAGTTAGGGCAGTAGTCTAGCACTGGCTGACTGGATATTTACTGGCCATTAGTCGTTTTTATGACATCCATAATACGAGCTTCCCGTTACCATGGGTGCTGCAAAGCACGCGAAATGACGGGAATCAAAAATAAGTAAAAATGTACACGATAAAATCCGTAATAATAGTTTTATTCAATTAATATTATTTGCGCAAATATAATAAATAATTATTCATAATATGATTTTCTTTTGCGTCATTTTTTCAATTAGTTTGTAGCATCGGCGACTTTTTGGGTGCTGCCAATTTTTCTCCTGATTTTTATTTACAGTAAAACATCACTGTTACTATACATATTTTACTTGTTTTAAAAATATTAATCGACTTCAAACAGAAAGCCGACAAAGGGTTATGGTATTATTAAATAAAAATTTAATGATATGCTGTTTTTTAAAAGGTTTCCCTCAGAATTAATGCCTTAATCCGATGCCGGTTACTAACATGAGTACCAAGATTTTCAAATATTAGTGCACTTCCCGGTAGATATCCCAGTATAATACATTTTTGCGAAGCTACGAATATTAAACAAAACCTTTTAAACATATGTGCATATTATGTCACTCTAGCCTGCGGTTTATGAACGATGGATAAGAAAAATTATAAAAAAAATTGTTAACAATTTTTACAAAACCTGATTCTGCCAAAATACACGAAAGGTGATGTTGATGTGTATTTGCGATCAATTTTTTAAAACTATGTATAATAATATGCCCTACACTTGTACATTTTATCATTTATTCATTATATGTAATGGACTGGCATTGTGTAAAATTAAAAACAACAAAATACACAAATATTATACATTATGGATATATGTACATACATATTCACATCTGTATAAACAGTATTTCCGGTGCGCGGACTCTCAAATGCTTTTGAGGAATAACTGGATAGTTTAGTTATCTCTTGCTCCATTTATTTCAGTAACTATTAGGTTTTAACTAATAATCTAACAACAGAGTAAGTACTTCTTCCCATCTGTACAGCAAAGAGGCCAGCAAATACTCTTTCTATCTAAAATGTGACGGTTTATTTAATTTATATATACAAACGCGCTAATGCACTTATAGAATATGTAAATTAACTAAAGAGGGACTCTTTGTAATAAACACTTTCTTTCTTTCCAGAAGCGGCCGCACAGGAGTTGAACCTGGTCGAGACCCGACGGTTCGACAAAAAAATGAGATTGACTTTATTATGACGACCCGACGTCAACTGTTCAGTGATGTCTCAGTGATCGCAAGGATAAAAACTGGTAGCGATCACCGAATAGTGAGAGTTCACCGAACTTAAACGTTAAGTTGGGGAGACTACGTCTTATGAAGTCAACGCTGTGGATGTGTGAAGAAGATACTGGAGCTGGAAGAAGAGGTAGACAAGTTGCGCAGGCATATTATTGGATTATCCGAGGTCCGAAGAGAGGGGGAGGACACGGTAATCCTCGAGTCCGGCAACTTTTTCTATCACCGGGAGGGTGACCATCTGTCCCAAGGAGGTGTCGGATTTATCGTCCACAAGTCTCTCGTCAACAACGTTGTAAAGATTGAGAGTGTGTCAACGAGGGTCGCGTACCTGATACTCAGAATCACCAAACGTTATTCGCTGAAAGTCATACAGGTTTACACACCAACCTCGGCACATCCCGATTAGGAGGTGGAGGAAATGTATGAGGATATTTCTAAAGCCATGCATTCCTCCAAAACTCACTACACGGTGTTGATGGGAGACTTCAATGCAAAACTAGGCACAATAGAAAGCGGTGAGCTGAAGGTAGAGAAATTTGGAGTAGAACAACGGAACCGTGGGGGCCAGCAGCTGGCCGGGCTTTATGGAGAAAGAGGGACTCTTTATGATGAACTCTTTCTTCCAGAAGCGGCCCCACAGGAAGTGGACCTGGTCGAGCCCCGACGGTTCGACAAAAAATGAGATTGACTTCCTTATGACGACCAAACGCCAACTGTTCAGTGATGTCTCAGTGATCGCGAGGGTGAAAACTGGCAGCAATCAGCGACTGGTTAGAGGCACAATGAACCTAAACGTTTAGTTGGAGAGGTCTCGTTTATGAAGTCAGCAGTCCGTCCCCCTCGTGAATTGATTCAGGGTCCCGAAAACTTTCAGCTTGAATTACAAAACCATTTTCAGTACCTAAAAGGCTCCAACACAGTCAACGATATGAATGACAAGCACGTGGAAAACTGTTCTTGCGGTCGGAGCTAATTTTTGCAAGACCCGCCGCAGAAGAACACGAAAACTCTCCGATCACACTCTTAATCTCATGGCTGTTAGACGGGATATACAGATCTCCAAATACTTGCAGCGGGACTTACGCAACTTCAATACAGCTAGTGTAGAAGAAGCGCTTGAGCGGAACCAGGGCTCTAAAATCTTTGACAGAGATCTGTCTGCCAGAAAAAGCCAACTGTCGAAGCTGAAGACTGAGTGGGCAACATCGTTTCCGGGACACCTGAGATTTTGAGTGACATTGATAGGCTCTATAGGCAGCTCTATACGTCATCGTTGGAGCCACACGCAAGTGTGAGTAATGATTCAAGAACATGTCTTATCCGACACCATTTCGATGATATCTCGGCCGTCAGTCGAGCGAGATTAAAATGCCTCTCTAGCACGTTAAATACGGCAAGTCCCTGGGCGAAGATGGAATTACAGCGGAATGAAAGCGGGTGGAAAACTGAAGTCATTCAGAAACTCTTTAATTCTGTCCTCCATGGTGGCATTACGGCCGAGGCGTGAAGCAGAAGTGAGGTGGCAACACGACCTTTAAGAAACCTTCTTTAAGAAAGGTGATAACGCTCTCTTGAAGAGTCTTTAAGAACTACAGATAAGGGATGTCGGATCTCTTCTGAGCCGCGTCTACGTACTGTTTTCTAGAGTCATTACGAATCGTCTCGCTCGCAGACTCGACAAATTCCAGCCTACCGAACAAGCCAGCAGCCTCGTACCGGTAGGCGTAGTGTAGAGTAACCCCTCACTAGATGGAGTGATGTCCTGGTAAGACATGCAGGAAGTCAATGGATGCACTTGACTCAGGACTGTGATTTGTGACAAATCTTGGGGAGGCCTATGTTAATCAGTGGACTTGTGAAGGGCTGTAATGATGATGATGATGATGATGCAAATGCACGAATAACAGAGATTAATATTTACCATATTATGTGTATTAATTTACTAGGAAAATCTTACTTGACTTACTTAGCGTAAAGTAGTATTAATGCTGCTGGGTTTTGTATGTAAAGTAATAATAACCAGCGAACACGTTTTATTGTCACTTTCTTGTTTGTCAGTCTGTCCGTCGTTCTAGGTGGAATCGGTGACATTGCAGGAATATGAAAATAAAACGCGTAGTATTTTAATTTTTCTTTGTACAGATAAAAAAATATTTTAGCTAATTATGGAATAAGTAGAACCTTTGTACGAACTTACTATAATATTGCATAAATAAATTTAAAAAGTTAATCTATTTTAGTCCTTAGGGGTAATCCCGCACTCGCTTGATAAAATGAAGGTGTCTATGAGCCACAGTATTCACTTATAATAAAGGTTGACTCCTTTGTGTACTCCTTTATCATTCCAAAAGAAATATTTCGAGGAAATTAAATTACATTACAGACTATTAAAACCCACTTCTGATCATAAGCCTCTCCCACAGATTGCCTCATTGGGGAATATTAGCCATAGTTGCTACACTCGGCAATCGCAGTTATATTTTTATTTTGAGTTTTCATCAGGAACCAACTAATGCCCATCTAGTGGGTGAATTCCTATTGCTTCGCTTTTGACACTTACACTTGGATGGTATGGGGTAGTGAATTCTCTTATGCCGTTCCATACAACATGCAATAACGCCCTGTGGTTTCCGATAAGCGCCTTATCAAATTTAGTATTCAAATGTATAGAAATAACAATGTTTTTGACGTTTGACACGGCATCCACGACCTGGAAGTAAGAGCTGCTGTAAGAACCTTCGCCCATGCACTGGAGGTGGAAACCACGCGGCAGTATCATCGCTCCTATCACATCAGGGAAGTTGCAGCAACTAAAGTTGCGGCCGCAATAGAGGATATGGCCCTAGGTGCTATGGCTGTGGGAAAAGGGGCCATCTTCGATCCAGTCGCCCTAAGCGAACTGTAGAAAGGGAATGTGATCGATCGCAAGAGGGTAATGCGGCTAACGGCACCACCCAGTGGCGTAAGGATCATCGTTCCCCTCACGTTAGAGAGGTTGCAGGAGCTACAATTCGCGAACGCAATAAAGGTTACCACACAAAGTGCTATGGTTGTGGGGAAAGGAGCCATCTTCGATCCAGCTGCCCTAAGTGAACTGTAAAAAGGGAATGAGATCGATCTCCATAGGGCTGTGCAGTGAACGGCATAACCCAGAAGCAGAAGGAATACGCCTTTATGATCGAACATCGCAGCGGGAAATCTCATGGCAACGTCAACATGCATCGTCAAGAAGACCTTGTCCTTTAGAATATAAGCGTTGTACTAAGCAAGAGGTCAAGAAAGTGGTATCTGTGAGGATGCTCAGGACAGACCACCTCAGCAGCAAGTGGAAGGACAGCCTACAACATTCATAGCAGGAAGATTCTGACATCAACCCGATTCTGAAATAAATGAAGGCCAGTACTCCCAAGCCCAAGTGGAGCAACATCGGAGCGATGAGTTCAACAACGAAAAGCTATTGGAACTAATGGGACAGATTGCTAATTCAGAGTGGAGTTCTGTGCCTTGAATGGAAAAATGTTCGGGGAGACAGCTGTTATTCAAATGGTTGTCCCTAAAGCTAAAGTACCGGATATGCTACGGCTGTGCCATAATGATTGTTCAGGAGGCCATCTTGGTGTTAAAAGAACTCTACTGAAGATCCTAGAACGGTTTTACTGGTTGATGTCGAGGACTGGTGTCGCAAATGTACAATTTGTGCGGCTGTAACCGGACCTCAGACTCGTAGTAGGAATGCACTGAAATTATACAATGTTGGTGCACCATGGGAGAGCCTAACCTAAGCTCGTAACAATATTTTTGTGCGCCATAATTAATGCCCGGTATATGACGGGTGATTATTAGTGCCAATCAAAATCAAGTAGCAGAAGTAGGACGTCAAGATGTTTATAGAACTCTCCCACTAGCGCCATCAAGTGTCGAGTGGCGAGGGCATTCTGAGGATTCTTTGCTAGAACTTTAAATGTTTTACTCGAACATTCTAGATGTTTTCGGTGGAAAAGGTCCTCCTAGTCGGTAAGGAGCGCGACCGGGGCAGTATTGAATTAGTGATACAAGCCAAGCTTTGGAGTGAAATTAAGTGAACTAAAGTGATCAGTGTAATTAATTATTAGTGTGTTTTAAGTTTTAATTGGTGTTCGGCAATTAAAGTGTCAATTTTGGTGATTCAATCGGTAGTTTTTATTGTCACGAATCCTAAGCTCGTAACAATATCAATAAATAAAGTTATTTTATGTCAGAGTTAATATTCAGCTATTTTCTAAATGTTGTACGAAGATTAAGGACGCGTTTGCAAATCAACCAAAATTAGGGTGTTTTTCGGTAGATTTTGTGACAAAACTAAACCAAACCAAATATAAGTAAAAACTACCATGTATAGATTGGTTTTTAATCTGCAAACCTATGTAACTCTTTTGTTGAAAATAGTAGTTTTTTATATTGTAAAAACGAACTTTCGTTGCCATTTTCTACAAAATTAACGATACCGGCTTGTGTTTCAGTACCTGTTTTGGTCTATTATCAACATATTTAAAAAATTTAAAAAATACTATAAGATGACACATATTCAATTAAAAAAACCCTGGGTTTATTTTTTATCAAAATGTCACAAATAGTCGTAAAAAAAATAAAAACTGATGCACATTTTTTCACATATTTTGCTAATACGGATGAATCATACTCTATTGCAATAAGGGCTATTTTATTGTTGGTGCCTGCTTTGATTTATTGTACAAAGATTTCAATGAAACCACAGTCCGCGCTCGGCCGCCGTCGTGAGTGGACACTGTATCGCCTGTTTGTAGCGGCTCATTATGAAAAGATCGCTGTACATACACAAAATATTAGAAAAAAACAAATTTTGAAAATAAGTACTTGACAAGTGATAAAATTATTATTTTTATACTCACAGTTTTTTATTTAGCTAAAAATAAGTAGGATATATAAACTTACCTACTACTGCAACTCCTGGACGAGCGGAACTAGGTGTCCCGAGTTTGGGCTCGTTTTGTTGGTAATGATGAGACCTTACCTCCGGACTTGATGGTGTGACCTGAAGGTGTACTTTTGTGACCGCTATTTGAACTTCTTGCAGAGTAAAACTAGGTGTGCCGAGTTTGGGTTCGTTTTGTTAGTAACGATGAGACCTTCGTTTTGTTAGAACACTGGACTTGATGGAGTGACCTGAAGGTGTAATTCAGTGATTACAACTGGAACTCCTAGACTGGTAGAACTAGGTGTGCCGAGTTTGGGTTCGTTTTGTTAGTAACGATGAGACCTTACCACCGGACTTGATGGAGTGACCTGAAGGTGTAATTCAGTAATTACAACTGGAACTCCTAGACTAGTAAAACTAGATGCGCCGAGTTTGGGTTCGTTTTGTTAGTTAGGATGAGACCTTACCACCGGACTTGCTGGAGTGACCAGTGAGAGTCCGGTGGTAAGGTCTCATCATAACCTACAAAACGAACCCAAACTCGGCACACCTAGTTCTACTAGTCTAGGAGTTCCAGTTGTAATCACTGAATTACACCTTCAGGTCACTCCATCAAGACCGGTGGTAAGGTCTCATTGTAACTAACAAAACGAACCCAAAATCGGCACACCTAGCTCTACTAGTCTAGGAGTTCCACTTGTAATCACCGAATTACACCTTCAAGTCACTCCATCAAGTCCGGTGGTAAGGTCTCATCATAACCAACAAAACGAACCCAAACTCGGCACACCTAGTTCCACTAGTCTAGGAGTTCCTGTTGTACTCATCGAATTATACCTTCAGGTCACTCCATCAAGTCCGCAGGTAGGTAAGGTCTTATTATTACTGACAAACTCAGTTCAAAGTCTCACTACCAGTAGAGGGCTTCCAGTGCCAAGCAGTCTCTGGAGCAGGTATTCGTATTTCGTATCTAAGTATATTTCTGAGGTATAAGAAATGAAAACAAATTCAATCTTTCAAATTATCAAAATAATTTCATTTGACTACGATTCCCACAGCCAACCGTGCGTACACTTGTGTGTGTGTGACTTTTGTCTATGTAGTAATGCGATTCTATACCTATCAATTTTGTAAACGCGTCTTTAAGGCGAGGTTTTATTCATCATAATTACAGCCTTTCACAAGTCCACTGCTGAACATAGGCCTCCCCCAAGTAATGCCACAAAGCACGGTCCTGAGCCACCTGCATCCATCGACTTCCTGCATGTCTTACCAGGTCGTCACTCCATCTAGTGGAGGGTCGCCCTACACTACGCCTACCGGTACGAGGCTGCCACTCCAGAACCTTTCTTCCCCATCGGTTATCGGTTCTTCGAGCTATATGGCCGGCCCATTGCCACTTCAGCTTACTAATCCGTTGGGCTATGTCGGTCACTCTGGTTTTACTGCGGATATCCTCATTTCTGAGTCTATCACGCAGAGAAACTCCGAGCATAGCCCTCTCCATAGCTCGCTGAGCGACCTTAAGCGTCTTCAAACGGCCAGCAGTGAAGGACCACGTCTCAGATCCATAAGTCATCACTGGCAACACGCACTGGTTGTACAATCTAGTTTTTAGAGATTGAGGTATACCTGACGAAAAGATATGTCGTAATTTCCCGAACGATGCCCAGCCGAGTTGAATCCGTCGATTGACCTCTCGGTCGAAGTTGGACTTACCTAGTCGGACTATTTGTCCCAGGTAAACGTACTCGTCAACAACTTCGAGCATAGTGCTCCCAACAACTACCGGCATAGGTGTGACATGGACATTGAACATGATCTTTGTTTTGTCCATGTTCATCTTAAGACCTATCCGTTGGGAGGCACTATTGAGGTCATTGAGCATAGTGCTTAAGTCCTCCAGCGATTCTGCCATAAGGACTATATCGTCGGCAAATCGAAGGTGAGTGATGTACTCGCCATTGATGTCAATACCGTATCCTTTCCAGTCCAGTAGCTTGAAAACGTCTTCCAATGCAGCGGTGAAGAGTTTCGGGGATATAACGTCACCCTGTCTTACACCTCTCTGCAGTTGGATAGGTTTCGAGCTCTGGTTCTGTACTCGGATAGCCATCGTAGCCCTACTGTACAAACACTTCAGCACTTCGATATACCGACAGTCAACTTGGCACCGCTGAAGGGACTGTAGCACCGCCCAAATTTCGACGGAATCAAAGGCTTTCTCATAGTCCACATACGCCAGGCAAAGTGGCAGATTGTACTCTTCAGTCTTCTGTACAATCTGCCGCAGGGTATGTATGTGGTCTATGGTACTGAAGCCTTTTCGGAAACCGGCTTGTTCGGGAGGCTGGAAGTCGTCAAGTCTGCGTGCGAGACGGTTCGTAATGACTCTCGAAAACAGCACGTAGACGCGGCTCAGAAGGGAAATCGGTCTGTAGTTCTTTAAGAGAGCGTTGTCGCCTTTCTTAAAGAACAAGACCACCGCACTTCTGCTCCACGCCTCTGGAGTAGTGCCACCATGGAGGACGGAATTGAAGAGCTTCTGAAGGACTACAAGTACCGGTGTTCCACCCGCTTTCAGAAGCTCCGCTGTAATTCCATCCTCGCCTGGGGCCCTGCCGTTTTTAAGGTGCTGGAGAGCCATTCTAATCTCGCTTAGACTGACGTCCGGGATATCATCGGAATAGTGTCGGATAAGACTAGCTCTTGGATCGTTACTCACACTTGCGTGTGGCTCCAACGATGATGTGTACAGCTGCCCATAGAACCTCTCAATCTCACTCAAAATCTCAGGTGTCCCGGAAACGATGTTGCCACACTCAGTCTTCAGCTTTGACAGTTGGCTCTTTCTGGCAGACAGATCTCTGGCAAAGACTTTGGAGCCCTGATTCCGCTCGATCGCTTCTTTAATACGAGAAGTATTAAAGTTGCGTAAGTCTCGCCGCATGCATTTGGAGATCTGTCTGTTCAGTTGCCTGTATGCTGTCAAATCTGTTGACGATTGCAGCCTCATCTCCCGTCTAACAGCCATGAGATTAAGAGTGTGATCGGAGAGTTTTTGTGTTCTTCTGCGGCGGGTCTTGCAGAACTTAGCTCCGACCGCATGGACAGTTTCCACGAGCTTGTCGTTCATATCGTCCACTGCATTGCAATCTTCTAGGCACTGGAAGCGGTTACGTAACTCGAGCTGAAAGGTTTCGGGATTCTGGATTAGAGCACGAGGGGGACGGAGCGTTGACTTCATTAGACGAGACCTCTCCAACTTAACGTTTAGGTTCAGTGTGCCTCTAACCATTCGGTGATCGCTGCCAGTTTTCACCCTTGCGATCACTGAGACATCACTGAACAGTTGGCGTCTGGTCGTCATAATGAAGTCAATCTCATTTTTTGTCGAACCGTCCGAAACCGTCGAAACCGAGGTTTTATTATTTATATAAAATTATATTGTCACATAAAAATGCTGTTATATAAAAAAACGTGCATGAATTCGAATTATATGTAATTTGAAATACCGACTGTGTTCAATAAATAGTAGTAATTCTTGCTTGCTGCAAACTGTCTCCGACTTTTTGCACTAGTCTTATTGCAAAAGTTTCCGTGTTTTTGTACTAATAGTTCTGGCACCATATTGATAGTCTAAAATAACTAATAACTACAAATGTTACCGTATTACAATTACAGCCTATTAAAGCTCACTGCTGAACGAAGACCTCCCCCATAGATTGCCTCATAGGATGGATATTTGCCAAAGTTGCCACGCTCGGCAAGCGGGTTGGTTTTTTTTTCTATATAATATGTCTCCTAATTTGTTTCCCTCTGTCGGCTCTTACGATATACGCGGATTGATACGAGGTAGTAGATATTCTTACACCGCCATTACATGGTACTGCAATTGTAACCGATGGATGAAGGTGGCTCAAGGTAGTTTTTCTTGTTGTGATCCTTAGGCCTCACCTATGTGCGAGGACTTAGAAAGATCCTTGTGAATGGCTGTGATGATTACGATGATGATAACCAGATGGTATCAAAGTGTTCGAGATAATAGTAATTAGTTATAACATTAGGTCAAATTTGTTTTTGTTTTGTTTTGCAAATTCTTAAGGAAAGGAACCCTTCCTGCCTAGACGTCCGCTTGGGTTAGCTCCACCCTCTTTAACATTTCTGTCTCCAAGCAGCAACACACCTACTGCTATATCATAGATAAAAGTTTAAAAAACTCGATATTATTGCAGGTTGTTAGTAATTTTATCTTAGTACTCAGGGACTACAAATCGGTAGGTGCCTTTGTTTAACAGGTTCCCTGTCAGCGAAAAGACACAATAGTGATTTCTTAAATTTACGCGAACACTACTCATTGAATAAAACTAAATTTACGAATTTTATCGCGTTTATTTCACTACTTTTACTTATTTATAATTCCCGACGTTTCGGGTGCTTTACAGCAACCATGGTCACGGGGGGGACTGAGATGTTTGACGTCCCAATGTCATAGTTAGTCCGGCTACCTTCAGTTTTTGAATATTAATTTTTGGTCCGATTTACGCAAAACGAGCTTATAGTATCATGAAGTCTTGCAGTGGTATGCTTAGGTTTGGGTTTAATTTTGTTAATTATAGGATCCCAAGCAGGTGGCAGCACCCATCCATCTTCTCTATTGAAATTTGGATGTTTTTTAATTTCAATAGCCTCGCGTATCATCCTTGGTAGGAATCGGTGTTCTTTTGCGAGAATTTGTGGTTTATCAAATCGAATGTAATGGTGGGGACGATCTTGAACATGTTCGCAGACTGCAGACTTCCCGGAGCGTCGGTGCTTCACGTCAGCTATATGTTCTTTCACGCGGGTTTTTATGGATCTTTTTGTTTGACCTATGTAAGAGAGACCACATTCACAATCTAACTTGTACACTCCTGCATCTTGTAGAGGGATATTACACTTGACGGATGGTAAAAATTGACTAATCTTCTTCGGCGGCTTGTAGTATGTTTTAATGGAAGCTCGCTTCAAGATGTAGCCAACCTTGTCTGTGACTCCTCTGACATATGGTAGTACAGCAGGTACACGCTCGACTGTGGCCGGCTTCACTCGGTCACTGTGACGTAGGCGCGGGACCCGAAGCTTGTTGTCTTGCAATACTTGCTTGACGTGCTGAAGTTCGGCGGCCAGATGTTTTCTGTCACAGATCCCTCGTGCTCTCTGAAACAAAGATTTACCCACGGTAGCTAACTGTGAAGGATGATGGTGCGATTCACCATTTAAATATCGGTTGGTATGGGTCTTTTTTCTATACACAGTGTGACCAATTGTGTTATTAGGATTTCGAATGACTAAAACATCTAAGAAAGCTAAAGAATTATTTGCCTCTAACTCCATTGTGAATTGTATTTTAGAGTTTATAGAGTTAAGGTGGTTTAAAAATGCAGTTACTTTGTCAGCTGGTAAAATTGTGAAAGTGTCGTCTACGTACCGCTTGTAGAATCTTGGATTTACAGGAGCAGTAAGAAGGGCTTTCTCCTCGAAGTCCTCCATGAATATGTCGGCGACTATGGGAGATACAGGTGAGCCCATCGCCACACCATCTACTTGCTTGTAGAACTCTTCCTTCCACAATAGATGGCCAGATGTGAGGCAGTGTTTGAGTAATACTGCATATTCAGCAGGCATGTTATTATCTTCTAGCTTTCTAGTTACAATTGATATACAGTCTTCAATAGGTAGGCATGTGAATAGTGACTGAACATCAAAACTGACCATAGTTTCATTGTCAGCGAGATGTAGGTCTTTTATCTCACTAACAAAATGGTATGAATCCTTTGTGTGTGCTCTGGTATGTCCTCTCAGTGGTGACAGTACTTTTGCCAAGTGTTGTGCCAGCTTATAAGTTGGTGAATCAATCTGGCTCACTATAGGACGTAGTGGAGCGTTTGGTTTGTGTATCTTTGGTAACCCATACAACCTCGGTGGTTTGGTACATGATGGTATTAGCGAATTCACGTCGAGATTTAATTTTTCGGAGTATTTCTTTATTAAATCGATAGTTGCTTTAAGCGTGTTAGTTGTGGGGTCTGTTTTGACCTTTTTGTATGTACTTTTGTCCGATAGAAGCTGTAGTATTTTAAAATTATACCCTGACGTGTCCATTATTACCGTAGCATTTCCTTTATCCGCGCGGAGAATCGTTAGCTCTGGTCTGTTCCGTAAGTTAATCAACGCTGTAAATTCGTCTTTAGGAAGGTTTGGTTTCGGCACTGTACTACGACGTAACACGGACGAAATATCTTGACGTATAGCCTCCAAATCTTCCTTACCAATATTATTTTTAAACAGACAATCCTCAACGCTGCAGATAATTTCTTCGTACGGGATTTTTCGCGGCGATAATGCGAAATTCATTCCCTTCGCTAATGCCTTTATTGTTGGTTCGTCCAGTGTATATTTTGACAGATTTGACAGACCGTGCGTTGTTTATTGTTTGCGTCTGTGGTCAACGGTTGTGTTTCGTTCTGACGTTGACTTAGATGGTTGGCATTTGATTTGATCGTTAATTTTTGGTATTTTTCTATTTTTTTATTTTTGCATTCATTGTACAATGACATTGTAATTTTTGGTATTTTTCTATTTGTTTATTTTTGCATTCATTGTACAATGACATTGAGGTTATAATATATAATATGATTTGGAGGCCATACGTCAAGATATTTCGTCCTTGTTACGTCGTAGTTCAGTGCCGAAACCAAACCTTCCTAAAGACGAATTTACAGCGTTGATTAACTTACGGAACAGACCAGAGCTAACGATTCTCCGCGCGGATAAAGGAAATGCTACGGTAATAATGGACACGTCAGAGTATAATTTTAAAATACTACAGCTTCTATCGGACGAAAGTACATACAAAAAGGTCAAAACAGACCCCACAACTAACACGCTTAAAGCAACTATCGATTTAATAAAGAAATACTCCGAAAAATTAAATCTCGACGTGAATTCGCTAATACCATCATGTACCAAACCACCGAGGTTGTATGGGTTACCAAAGATACACAAACCAAACGCTCCACTACGTCCTATAGTGAGCCAGATTGATTCACCAACTTATAAGCTGGCACAACACTTGGCAAAAGTACTGTCACCACTGAGAGGACATACCAGAGCACACACAAAGGATTCATACCATTTTGTTAGTGAGATAAAAGACCTACATCTCGCTGACAATGAAACTATGGTCAGTTTTGATGTTCAGTCACTATTCACATGCCTACCTATTGAAGACTGTATATCAATTGTAACTAGAAAGCTAGAAGATAATAACATGCCTGCTGAATATGCAGTATTACTCAAACACTGCCTCACATCTGGCCATCTATTGTGGAAGGAAGAGTTCTACAAGCAAGTAGATGGTGTGGCGATGGGCTCACCTGTATCTCCCATAGTCGCCGACATATTCATGGAGGACTTCGAGGAGAAAGCCCTTCTTACTGCTCCTGTAAATCCAAGATTCTACAAGCGGTACGTAGACGACACTTTCACAATTTTACCAGCTGACAAAGTAACTGCATTTTTAAACCACCTTAACTCTATAAACTCTAAAATACAATTCACAATGGAGTTAGAGGCAAATAATTCTTTAGCTTTCTTAGATATTTTAGTCATTCGAAATCCTAATAACACAATTGGTCACACTGTGTATAGAAAAAAGACCCATACCAACCGATATTTAAATGGTGAATCGCACCATCATCCTTCACAGTTAGCTACCGTGGGTAAATCTTTGTTTCAGAGAGCACGAGGGATCTGTGACAGAAAACATCTGGCCGCCGAACTTCAGCACGTCAAGCAAGTATTGCAAGACAACAAGCTTCGGGTCCCGCGCCTACGTCACAGTGACCGAGTGAAGCCGGCCACAGTCGAGCGTGTACCTGCTGTACTACCATATGTCAGAGGAGTCACAGACAAGGTTGGCTACATCTTGAAGCGAGCTTCCATTAAAACATACTACAAGCCGCCGAAGAAGATTAGTCAATTTTTACCATCCGTCAAGTGTAATATCCCTCTACAAGATGCAGGAGTGTACAAGTTAGATTGTGAATGTGGTCTCTCTTACATAGGTCAAACAAAAAGATCCATAAAAACCCGCGTGAAAGAACATATAGCTGACGTGAAGCACCGACGCTCCGGGAAGTCTGCAGTCTGCGAACATGTTCAAGATCGTCCCCACCATTACATTCGATTTGATAAACCACAAATTCTCGCAAAAGAACACCGATTCCTACCAAGGATGATACGCGAGGCTATTGAAATTAAAAAACATCCAAATTTCAATAGAGAAGATGGATGGGTGCTGCCACCTGCTTGGGATCCTATAATTAACAAAATTAAACCCAAACTTAAGCATACCACTGCAAGACTTCATGATACTATAAGCTCGTTTTGCGTAAATCGGACCAAAAATTAATATTCAAAAACTGAAGGTAGCCGGACTAACTATGACATTGGGACGTCAAACATCTCAGTCCCCCCCGTGACCATGGTTGCTGTAAAGCACCCGAAACGTCGGGAATTATAAATAAGTAAAAGTAGTGAAATAAACGCGATAAAATTCGTAAATTTAGTTTTATTCAAAAAGACACAATAGTTATACAATTAGAATGTTCATATACGATTATGGGATAGGCAAAGGGTTAAAGTTGGTTGCAGATGAACACTTGCAACCTACTTCAAACATGTGTCCACCTGCAACCAACTTCAAGCAAAGAAACTACTGTTACTTAAGCCAGTCGCTATCAGGTGGTCTGTTAGCTCTTTTGTCAACCTATCATTATTTAAAAAAAAATTACAGTACGCACTGTGGCAGTAGTCACCGCTTCCCTGCTTCATTGTTCTCTTAGAAATTAGAGAAAAACTGACCCTGGTAAGATATATGTATTGTTGGCAATGAGGGTAAAAAAATGTGAAGAAATTAAGGAAGAACTGTAATCTACCACCTGTTTTAGCAGTATAATGTTTCGCGCATGCAACTAAGATCAGTTGGTAATTCTTCGAGTCTCACTGTGGTTATTATGCCCGTTGGGATAAAACATCAACTCCACACTAAGATGCTGCTGAAGTAAAACAAGTGTCGTGGTTCTGTTCGTTGTTGTAGTTCTTCGGGTGTAAGGAAGGAAGATCGTGTTGCTAAGAGCCTGCCCTGTGTTACGTTGAGATGGGTGGGTAGCGTTGCGTTGGTTTGCAAACTTTGGTGTTATCATGTAATTACGTCCTTCACGTCACACCAGCGTGTGATTGTGACGGGGACATGTTACAGTTAGTGGTACTGTATTTGCACTGTACTGACTGTGTAGTGCAGAACACCATCCTATTCCTGATAATGATTAATTGCGTAAGCAAGAGAGCTAGATGAACATCCGCTCAAACACTTTTATTGTTTTTAACAATTAACCTCCAAAATAATTTCTAATAGTAAAGGAAGTTTGTAACTGATTAATATTTTTATTATTTAAATAATTTTGAAAACAATTTCTAACATCAATTCTTGCAAATGTGACTAAATAAATATAATATAATAGAATGATACATGGTATAAAAACAAATATTTATAAACATACTTAGCTTGATACGAAAAACGGTGAAAAAACCGACTTCAAACAATCTTTGAAGCAGTACAAATAACACGAGTCAAACAACACGGCAATAAAGATTCATTGCCGAGATATTTCACGAAGTAGGAAATCTCGAATGGATTAAAGGAGAAGCGGATGTATTTTGCATAATGTCTTTTTATCTTTTGTTTGAATATTTTGAAGAAAAAGACAAAGAACTATTTTTGGTAGAGGAACTTTATAAATATAATATGTACATTCATGTAAATAGGAAAAAGTTTAGGAATCTAGACACCAAGATCGATCAAAAGTCCTTAAGTTTTTATATCTACGGAAACCGTATCACAAAAATAAGTCAATAGTATTTTTTTCTAAAAGAGGATTTGGTTTATTGTTGGCAGCTTAATTTTTATATCGATAACATTTTTAGAAAATTTTCTGAAAACGTTATCCAATGTACTGTTTTTTTAATAATGTTCTGTTTTTTTTTTATAATGTCAGAAATGTGACAACGACATTTTTCGCGAATTGTGTGACTTAGACCATAACATGAGCATACGAAAAAGTTTTCAATTCAATGTGAGTTAGCGAAGTCGTAGCTATGGTAACGATTTGTGAATGCGAAGTGCTGAAATAAATTGGCTAATAATTTGATGCGCGTGTAATTTCAGACAGATCACAGGACTAAAGTAAGAAAGAATGAAATCACGAAGTAGATTTAATTACCTTGACAATTTTGCTTTATGTAAGAATGTGTAATTTAGATTTTGAAATATTATATAAACATTTATTTGTCATCTATTCTGCTTCCATTAGTTTAATTTTACCCTTTGATATTATATACAAATTTATTTTATCTTCTGTGTATCAGTATAACGAAATACCACTAGGTCACACACATCACGAGATCTCCAAAACTAAATTATGCTCCATTTACTTAAAAGGCATAATATATGTATACTCCTTTCTTGACGTAGTCACTACGAATGGGTTTTTTTGAAAATTTATCAATTCTTAACTTTATATATAAAAAATAAATAATTTTGTTTTGAATTTCTGGAAAATATTTGATGACTTTTAATAACAAACGAATGGAAAGATATTTTTTAATTAACTTGGTTAAAAGAAATTTCAGTGCTATCATGATATCTGACTAATGTCATTACGGCATAAACATGACAACACATGTGGTCGGGCCGTGTGTTAATTGGGTAGTATGGCAAATAACAACTTCTGAAGTCAGGAATTTAGATCTGCGATACTATGCTAGCACTGACTTCAGAAGTTATTACTTGAAATGATTTTTTTAGTTTTTGAAATCGGTTTTTCTACTTTTTTTTTGTTTACAGCCTTGCTCATAATTATTGATTATCGTTTACTTAAATTAAGTGTTAATTATCTCCATAATAAGAGACGGGTATACCCGTCTCTTTTTAATACCATTTAGTAGAGAGAGAGAGGGTGGGAGTGAGAGAGAGGGGGGAGGGGGGAGAGAGGGAGAGAGCAAGAGGGAGAGAGGGAGAGAGAGAGAGAGCTACTTTAAGCATTTCTTAATATGATATCTATTTTTATGAGTAGGGCCGTAAATTTTTAATACCATGTATTCAATTATACTCGTACATATCCGAGCAAACAGGCTCTTCATTAACTTTTGATAACATTTAAGATTTTGTATATAAGAAGATATACGACAATTTTCTACAAATACCAATCAATACACTCGAAGGCACATTGTTTGACTTATGGATCAGATTTAACCATCCGACTGATGGCGTCAAATTCAACTACATACAACAGACTGACAATTAAAATTCTGCATTTACAAGCGCGTGGATACTTTCTATGAACTGACCAATAGATTTGCCCTACGTGGTAAAGATCGGTGAGTCTTGAAAAGCCCAGTATCTGTCCACTAGTGTCTTAGAAAGGGTAAAATCCAAAGTCGCCCAGGGTCATTTTGTTACAAAAATAATCATGGCTATGAATTGTTTTCTTTATTAAGACAAAACTATTTTGCTTTTCTTTTTATTAAAAAAAAACGTTGGAATTTATTAAACTTAATTATATTAATATAATATAATATTCACTTTATTATACTTTCACTCAATAAACCACTGTTATAAGTTGAATCAAGCTAATTTAATGTTTTGCAAGTGGCGCAATATTACTAGAGTTTTAATAGAAATAATTTTTTGATAGAAACAGAAAAACAGAAATAAATCGTAATCAGATTTCTTTGTGCTCGAATATCAAAGGCTATAATTTATTATTATATATCTAAATATATTATTATATATCTAAATATAATTTATTATTATATATATAAATCATAAATTTTAATGTAAATAAGAAATGATGACGGTAATATAACGTACCACTTGTAGTCTCCTGGAAACTTGTAATTTAATTATACAGTATATATTATGTAAAACATTGACGGTTCCGCCTGTGAATAACTAGGGCCGATTCGATTTAGCTGATCGGATCAGGTAAAACCTTTTGCTAGGATCATAACCGGAGCGGAGTTAAAGTCTAAGGTCATAACTATCTTAATTTCAACAAAAGATACAATCAAATGTTTTGAAAATCAAACATTGCGCATATGTAAACTAGCGAATTGATTAGATAATAACAGAAAAAAAAATTTAATTTGGATTTCTTTTCTTTCATTTCTTTTTTCGAGTTCAACTCAGATTTTCATTATTTATAAACCTTGTCTGCGTTGAGCTACAAATATTGCCGAAAAAATTATGTAAATTGGCCCACGGGTCACGGAGGAGATAGATTTTAAAAAATCGTTTTCTTGCGCCAGAAAAAAATCTAACAGTAGTAATTAAAACAACCCGTATAATATCATGAGAGAATCTTTGTTTTTACATGGGGAAATACCTACACACACCCGCCTCACCGGGGCAAAGAAGGGTTATGTCGAACTCAAATTTTTATTGTTTACGAACCTTGTTTGCGTTGAGTGTAGCTCATATTGCCGAAAAAATTACGTAAATTGGCCTACGGGTTACGGTGGAGATAGATTTCAAAGAATCGTTTTCTTGCGCCATGGGAGCTCCGCTCCCTTCGCTCGTTCCGCATTAGTTTCTAAGATTTTATATTTGGTTACAAGCACCTATGGATATGAGTTTTGAAATAAAAAAGGTTTTTATTATATAGAATATGGGTGACAAACTACCACACATCTGCTGGTATGTGGATGCTGTGGCCCATGGACGTTACATCTACATTAGTTTTCAATTAAGAAATAAAATGCAGATGCGTTTTCACCCTTGATGACTGAGATGGAATGCCTCGTTTCCAGTAAAAAGGGTCTCTGGTTTTCTACATTCACCATACAAAACACATTTTACGCTGGTATTCTGTGAGAGCCTGGTCCCACCCCGGTCGAGCCGACCAATTCGTGCTACAACCATAATATAGCTGCAGCGTGGCTCTACCACGTTAAGATATTATTATATTATAGACTTATCACTATTTTTAATAACTTAACTAGACTCTGCGGTGCAGTGGCTCAGTAATGAGTTCCTTTGCCGGTGGCCGCGCGTTCGAATTCCGCACGGAACAAGTATTTTTATGGCCTACAATAATTTTTCTAGGTCTGAATGTATGTCCTTGTGCAATTTAAGTACGTAAATTTCCTCCACGATACTGAAGAAAATCCTACTCTCGTAAATACTCTGGGTATCCACTAGTTAACTACTAAAACAACACTTAAACTAGCGCCAAATTATTCATTTCGAATAATTCGGTACGATAACCTTTAAACTGTTGCTGTTAACACTAGGAAGGAAAGTGAGGAAGAACCTAACAAATTCTCTCACTTTTATCTTTCCGATTAGTCTACGGGCAGACTTAAAAGAAACGGATGAATGTTACAAATTTACGTATACTGGCTAACTAATGTAAGCATTTTTTTTACTCATGGGTGTGATTGTGGTAAGTGATGGTGCAGCCTTAGATGGTAAATCACACTGTCTTACCGTAACAAAAGCTTATTCACTCTTGCCTTGAAGATTGTATTCAGACGGTGTAGTGTTATGCTTATACATACTTACATATCATTTTACACTATTTTAAACTTATTTTTCCATTCCGTTTTTGATGTTCTGCATTCATCTCAAAACTGGATATTTTGCATCACCTTTATTTCCATAGGATCCTGTGAAGTTAACCATGGTTCCCCTTCAGAACTCCATCTTGGTATCTTCAAGACATTCAAGAAAATATCTTTAAAATACTATTGGCCTGGTATGTTTAAGGACATTGCCAAATTAATCTCGTCATGTGAAACCTGCTTAACCTACAAACACCCTAATCATTCTCCCTATGGTCTTATGGGTAAACCCAAACTTTGCTCCAGACCTTTTCAAACTATATCCTTAGATCTTATGGGTCCATTACCTATGACTCGTAGACGAAATCAGTATATTCTAGTAATTAACTGCAATTTTACTAAATATACAATGATTTTTCTCCTTAAACGTGCTACTTCAGCTAATATTATTAATCTTTTGGAAAATTCAGTTTTCCTAGTTCATGGCATTCCCCAAACTATTATAATGGACAACGCGGTTCAATTTCAGTCGCGAGAATTCCAATTATTCTTAAATTCTTATAACGTTCCTTGTATTTTTCACACAGCTTTATATTGTCCTCAGGTTAATCCTACGGAGAAGTTTAATAGTACAATTATTACAGCTCTAGCATCTCTAGTAGGAGACGATCATAGATCCTGGGACAGTACGCAATGAACAGCGCTACAAATGTGGCTACTGGCTTTACTCCAAACTTTTTAGTCTTTGGTAGGGAAACAATACCTTGTGGTTCCTTCTATACTCCAACTCAGAACCTCGAGGAATTGATATTTATGCCTCGTGATATTTACGCGTCTAATGCTGGTCTCCTCTCATCTATTTTTCACAAAGTTCAAACTAAACTTCACATAGCTCACGCTAAAAATAGCGCTCGCTATGATCTTCGCCGGTCTTTTAAAGAATTTAATGTGGGAGACACTGTTTGACGTAAAAACCATGTTTTAAGCAATGCCGGCGCTTACTTTAATGCTAAACTTGCCCCTAAGTTCATCAAGTGCAAAGTGATAGCTAAACTGTCACCACTAGTCTATGTGCTTGAAGACCCTAATGGAGTTAGAGGCAAGTGGCACATCAAAGATGTAAAATCATAATTTTTTTTTTTTAACTTTTATTAACTGTATATATGTATAAATATCACCATCATTCTTACCTTATTATTTTTATTTCTTTGTTTATTTGGTGATCCAGTGTTCTTCAACACATCTTGCTTTAGGACCTCGAATTTTCGTTGGTTAATCTTCACTTTTTATTTCAGACACATCTCGTTAGTGATGTTGCTGATCTCTGGCTTTAAGCCCTACCGCTCTGGCCGTTCTTAATCTTTACTTAAGTCATAGCGACTAAAGCTTGCTTAAGATTAATTTATTTATCTTCACTCAGGAGCGGATGATAACTCCTTAAATAAGCCTGAATGTCCTATCAAAATGTTTTTTTTCCACGCAGGAGCGGATGACAACTCCTTAAATAAGCCTGAATGTCCTTTCGAAAACACACTTTTAGAGTGGTAGTCATTGAATGTGAACTCCACCCTTACCTGAATGCAGATGATGAATGTAAGAGATAGTATATCTGATTTTGCCTGGTGATGTCTGTTTCTGCAAAGCTGTGTTTTTATGGTTTATTTTAGAATGTGCATGTCAAAATTTTTGCCGAGTCAAAAATTTTCCAGGGTCGGGGGGAAAATGTAGTGTTATGCTTATACATACTTACATATCATTTTACACTATTTTAAACTTATTTTTCCATTCTGTTTTTGATGTTTTGCATTCATCTCAAAACTGGATATTTTGCATCACCTTTATTTCCATAGGATCCTGTAATATTTTTAATTCATAAGAACACAATAACAAATCATTTTTACTTCGTATTTTTCATGCTATCAGCACTTTTTAAATCGGTGTCAATGGAGTCTACCTTTTTCGGTCTTTTATTTAGTTCTCCGTAACTCTGCAATTTCGGGTTTCATGCGCGCTGTTGCGCTACCTTTTTTCCTATATCAATAATATCTCATTTTTCACTTAAATCATGCCGTTTCTCTATTACGAGCCTAAAACCAAAATTTGACATGTTTAGACATCGTTGTTTATCTGGTTGTCATGGCAATTTTTATTCAAATATCGTTACCGGCCTGATGTTTTTACTTCAAAATACTCCTTTTTTCTTGGCCATTTACAAGAATTTGCTTTTAATTTAAATAATTTCAAATTTAATCAGAATAATTTTCCGTTCTTATGCCAGATCCGTCAAAAAGGGAAAATAAGCCGAACAATCAGCGAATGGGGGAGTCGGACTTGAGCTTTGATACTTGAAGCATCTCCTAAAGGCCTTATCCGCACTGCCTCGGGATCCTGCAAGCCTCTGCCGCTCCTTAAGTCGTCGCCTAGCCACGCCTACGCCTCCACCTACTAGTCCGCTGTGTTTGCCTACTTCAAGCGCCGCGTGTACCTACTTCAAACGCTGCGTGCCTACTCCAGACGTTGCGTGGACCTACTCCAGACGCTGCGTGTCTATTCCGGACGCTGTGTGTGTCTACTCCGGAAGTTGTGTTTGCCTACTTCAAGCGCCGCGTGTACCTACTTTAAACGCTGCGTGCCTACTCCAGACGTTGCGTGTACCTACTCCAGGTGCTGCGTGTACTTACTCCGGGCGTTGCGTGTGCCTACTCCAGGCGCTGCGTGTACCTTCTCCAGACGCTGCGTGTGCTTTCTCCAGATTCTGCGTGTACCTAGAGCAGGAGCTGTGCACCTATCATAGACATAGCCTGTGCACACTTCGTTGCAGTATCTTTATCTTTGTTATTTTTTTTAATAATATTGTAAATCACTATCTTAATTACAACCCATCATCACCTTCATACCTTTTTTTTATAAAAGAAACTGTAAAACTTTTCAAATTTTTAAATAATTTATTTTATTTTGGTTGTTTTCGTTGTAGTTAAGTTAGGTTCTTTAGTTTTTTATTGTCGCTTTACGACAACGGAAAGATAGACGCCGGCAAATTATTTCACACCTTTGCTGTAAGCAATAAAAAAGTCGGAGTAAACCATTTGGTTCTGATGCGTGGAATATCGACAACAAAGAGGTGAAGTCCCGCCGACCGCCTGGTCGTCCAATGGTGGAAAGGA